>OU343222.1:155426918-155453795 GCA_910596185.1 Chrysanthemum makinoi | reverse complement strand
AGCAAGTAACATACCAAAACAGAATAGATACACATACATGCAACATATAATACATCAAACCAAATTACCATACCACAAAAGAGAGAAGGCCACCAACTAGCTCGAACGGTTCCTCATGACTCATCATTGACGATCCAAAAGAAAAGATGAGATATTACCAAAACGCTAAACGATAAAAAAAACTTCACGATTCAAACTGAGTTTTGAACGAATCAAAGAAAGCAATATCGATCAAAGTCACTTAGCAAAATATCAAACTGCCTCAACATGCGAGACAACAAATCGGAGTAACACAAGTCGCGCCCAATCATATGAAGTAGATGAACCTTCCCATACACCGGTTGAATCTTGTCTCCGTCTTTTGCGTCTTTGGTTGATCCGTCCAGCTTCCTCCAACAGCACCCTGATGTCTCCAGCAGCACGGCAGTCGGGTGCGGCTTCTGCTTCACGAACCTCTCCAGCTCAGGGACTGTTGCAGCAACGCAGGGTCGGCACCATCAGCTTCGACTCCAAGAGTAGTCTCCACCTAACGATCGACAAACGGATGTGCGAAGACCAAATAACAAAATTCGATGCGAAAAGAAGAAGGCCAAATCAGTGAAGACAAACGAATATCAATGTCAAGTGTGAACGACAATCAAACGAATCGGAAAAGATCAGAACAGACGGAAGCCTAGTGTCTACCCAAGTCCTCACAGGTCAATCCTAAGGTCAACAAGACGAAACCTTTGCTCTGATACCATAATTGTAACACCCCAACCCAACAAGGGTAGAAGTGTCACATTCTGGTGTCATATCAGAACATACAAACAAAATTTTACAAGCGAAAGCATTATAAAATAAATTACCAAGCCATATAACGGATGACTTACAAGGAAAATACAAAATCCAATATGTCCAAAACAGAAATAAAATCTGAAAACAATAACTCTTCAAATTAAATCCAAAATGATAAAGTAGCTAAGGTCGGTCTACTTGACTAATCCAACTCTCAGCCCAACAAGCCCATCTTCAAACCTAAAAACCTGCCGCAGGAAAAGAAATGCGGCTGAGCTTAAAAAGCCCAGTGAACAGATATAACAAAACGAAAGCTACATAAAATCATAAATGCCAAATGAAATAAGGAACTGATAACAATGTCGCAACGGAAAGGAATCAATGAGTCAATGAGGATCCTGCAGAACACAATTATACTGATATCTAGAATGAACAGATAACAAGGAGAACGAAGCAGGGTAAGGCATCCACGACATATACATAATCACATATAAGCAGACCGACATACAGGTACCGAAAACAAAATCAAACATAGCAAACGCCGTATTCACTCAACAAGAATAGCATACAATCAATTCAGGAAGTCAGAATATAATTAAGCCAAATGGAAAACTAAACGCAAGCGGAAGTAATTAAATTAGAAAGTGAGCATGGCAATCGTACAAGTCAAGTAACTACAGTTAATAACATTACAAGTATCACTACAACAGAAATACTATCAGTAGCCAGACATGGTAACCACACGTATCAAACATGAACTCAGCATGAACACTACAATTGATAGACTTAAGGACATAGCAGAGCAAATTGACAAGTTAACAAGCCAGACCACATAAGTCGAACCATTTATTCAATCATACAGTAAACATAAACGCAATGTACACATGGCAGATCAACAATAAGCGGGAAAAGATACTAACAGATATTCATAGACCACAAGGTTAACAAAACAGAGTTTACATGATAAGCCGTCAAAACAATCATTTATACACTAACATGGACCAGATGAATCAAAGAGTCACATAACAGTATGGTAAACCGTTTTTCAATTATTAGCATGTCAATAGATGAATCAGACAATCACATATTAGTCATATAGTAGCAGGGCAAACGATTGTCACCTAAAACATGTAAAAGCATAATCAAATTCAATAACCATAATAATAATAACCCGGTACATGAATGGAATGGTAGAAGTATAAGTCACATAAGGGTACAGGGTAACGGGCAGTCAATACAGAATATGGTGCGTTGGGGTAAACAGATGGTACAATATAAGTATATCAACAGTGTAAGGGTTGTCGGAAATCTATCCCGAGCCAACAGTACAGTATAATATCGTAGTGGCAATAGCGGACAGTAATCAATAGTAACCATCGTATTAGGAGGGGTGACCTCGGAATACCAGACAATAGGAGGGGAGACCTCAGTAACCAGTGGAGTAGCTAGCTCCCAGACTGTCACACCCCCAAAATATCGCAGCGGAACGATAGTGTCATTGGGGTATAACGTCATAGCACAAAGTATGGATACAGAAAACGACCTCTATAATGAGGCGTTTTGAAAAGTTTACCATTCGATAAATAAGTTAAGTTTTACACAGCAAGAATTCACAAGGTTTGATAATACATAAAAAAAATTTACAAAACATGTCGAATGGTAATTGTTAAAAGCCCAAGACTCCAAAGTATGCCATGCGACCCAAAAGCTCCATGAAACGCTAACACCTTAAGACCTGAGATAAACATGCTAAAAATGTCAACACAATGGTTGGTGAGTTCATAAGTTTGTAATAAAATGATCTAAAATACTTTGAGAAATGATCACACAGCAAAGGCATTGTAAATCCACTCAGTTCCAAGTTCCGCCCAT
The DNA here is from genome assembly GCA_910596185.1 of Chrysanthemum makinoi. Lineage (NCBI taxonomy): Eukaryota > Viridiplantae > Streptophyta > Magnoliopsida > Asterales > Asteraceae > Chrysanthemum > Chrysanthemum makinoi. Next base: position 155,451,146 of record OU343222.1, on the reverse strand, counting down.
ACAAAACTTGCAACCTGTGTTGTTCACAACCACTGCCTAAAATAGAATGAAAATCATGAATATACGCATTAAAGTAGTTAAAAGTATAAAGGTCACCACAAGGTCTTCCAACAACTCGTGTTGGGATGTTCCTCCAACGCTCACGTTGGGCTGTATCCATTAAAAATGGCCTTCCAACATATGAATCTTTGGGATGTTCCTCCAACTACTCCGTTGGGCGTATCCAAATTAATGGCCTTCCAACATATAAATATTGGGATGTTTGTTTAAGTCTAGTCGCAACACGCACCAAGTCTAAAGTATAAGTAATATTGTTTAGCAATAGAGTTTAAATGTTTTGATAAATAAGCATGTATCTCGCCCCAAATAGTTTATAAGAATTTAAACGAGTAAAAGCGGGGTATGAACTCACCTGATGTGGTTGATATGCTAACAAAATGAAGTGCTCGAAAGTGAGACTCGGAAACTATCCGCGACCTAGAATGAATGTTATGATATGTAATAAGTTGCAATGTAATGTTATGCATGCATTTCGTATGTTATTTATACCATTGGCGGGTTTTGAAAATATTACTCGACGTCGAAAAATACTCTTTTGACGCCTTGACCAAACAAAAATCACTTTACATGTTTTTACGTCAAAATGTCATCCTACAATGGTTTTATAATGATTTTTAGAGAAATTACCATTTTTCGTCGCAAAACAATGTCGTCGGAAAAATCATGAAATTAACAAAAATGGCTCCGGAAAAAGCAGTGCGTAAAACAGCGGTAATACGTCGACCTTTAGAGAACGAACTCGACGGTTTTGGAAAGTTTGTATCGATATCTAGAAGTTTCAGTTCAGGAGTTTTCGTCCAAAAGGTATCGAACATAAAGATAATAAGGGTTAAAGATGGTGGTTTTTGGCTAATAGTGTGCAGAAAATTAGTTACGGCAAGTTTAAGAAAAAGTGTATATCTTTGTCGTTTCAAATCCGTTTTCTACGTTTTATATGTCCTTAGCTTCGTATCAAAGTATACTAATATATTTTTGACAAGTCGAAATAATTTGTGAAGCTTAAGGCTTGTTTTTGACTCGGACAAAATAAATATATGTTGCTGAAATTTCTGAAAATTATATTTTTAGATCGTCAAACTTGTAAAATCCATAACTTCTTTCGTTATAAGTCCGTTTTATTCCGTTCAAGTGGCCACGGATTCGTTTTAAAGTATATTTTCTAAATATCAAGACCAAAGTTTAGTACCAAATGTCGGATTTTCCAGAAAATTGAAACAAGGACAGAACCTTAAAATATAGTTATCGAAAATAGTTTTTCTCGGACAAAACCTATTCTAATCCCTTCAAATCAACTCCAAACTAATCTAATCCTACCATACACCTTCTTAGGGTGTCATGGGTTCCTAAACATCATCAATACCAAAGTATACCAAGGGGATAATTATAGGATGACTTTCATATATATATAACACTAAGAATCATGTAAAATGGTATAAACAACACAAGTCTTGCATGTTTTTGCTCAAAAATGATAATATGAGTATGAAATGAATATGTAAGATGAAAAATAACATGAGATGCTTACAAGTGATATGATGAGGTGATTAGAACAAAGGTTTAAGCCTAAACACCCTAGGTTTTTATTTCAAAACCTAAACAAAGAGTGTTACTAGATTGTATAAACACTAGAGCATGAAAAATTTTTGTGATCCCCTTGAATCTCCTTGAAGGCCGGTCTTGTGATGAGAACAAGAGAGGAAATATTTCTTGACTTGAATTATTTGAGTTCCAATGAAATGCATGAATGTTATAATGTATATATCTATACCTTTGAAATTTTTACCACAACAATCAATGCCAACACCCCCTAGGCGGTTTTAGGGATCTTTGTCCATAGAAATATATATTTTTTTTTTTTGTTTTGTTACTTGTATAAATTGTAACTAAAATGTAAGTAAGTTGTGTAGGTATATGTAACTTGTAAGGTAATGTGTATATTAATGTGTTTAAGGTGATTTTTGGTAAAATAAATTTTTAATAAATCAAATTAGAGTATAATGATATTATAAAAATTATAAAAATACATTCCTTGTAAAATTTGAGTGATATAATAATATAAATTGTAGTTTTAAGAAAAGTGTCGTAATAATATAAACTTAACGATTTATATATCAAATAAATTTAAAACACTAGGTAAACTCAAAATATAGTTTTTATAAACTAAATTTAAGTATAAAAATATATTGAGATCATTTTGAAAGTAGCGGATTAAAATTTTTAAAATAATAACTCACGCGATGGCGTTTATTTATTATATGAAATTTCGCGTTTAATGAAAAATGCAAAAATCATGAATGAACCGTTATGAAATGATGAATATGGGAGTATGAGGAAAGACGGAATTTGAGAATTGTGACATTCTTCCACGATAGAAGAATGGCGTCCTCCGATTCAATCGATAATACTTAAAGTTCTACCCTTAGGTTTCGCGAAATCAAGTGTATGGTCAAAGTGTTTATGTCAAAACTTACGCGTCTAGGTTTCTTATCTAATGAGACTCATGAATCTTAATATACGGTGGATCACTTAATGGTCTAGGAAAACGTACGCATTCACGATTGCGGGCTTCCTCGGTCCCTATATAGAATGCTCGACCTCGAGGTGGGTGATATTGAGTACGGGGTTGGGTTATTTCCTTCATTGCCATAGCTAGATGAGCTTGTATCGGCTTATTCAGCGAGGACAATTATTCCGGAAGTGATTCGGGCTGTTACATTCAAAGCAAGTCTTTTGATTATTCCTCATGTTGCCCGTGTTAACCGTTGTTGTTGGTCTTACCGCTCTCTACCTGGCTTGAAAAATGATTCGACTGATTGCATATTGTACATAGCGGCGGGCTTGGTCTTCGGTGATGATAAGCACACTTAGCACATTTGGGATCGTACCGCATACTCTCTTTGTTCGATACCGGTTGCCACAAAACTCTTGCCCTTTTGTTTATGCGCTACCACGCGTCTATCGCTTATTCGACCCACTTGCTTCCTTCCTCTTATCAGCGCTCTTCAGCGTACCATTTCTAACCATCTCGTCCGGTCGGGGTTCCGCCCTCGATTATCGACTTTGTATTGTAGATGGCTCAGTTGTTTTCACGGTTCCACGGATTTCAGGTACAAGACCATATATGTACCTCGAGATTCTCTTGGACCAGGGTAACGGATGAGGAACTAGTCTTGCTAACTCATGAAATCGGTCAGTGTAGGCTGCGTGACCAGCCCCTATCATAGAGTGGTGATAAAATTCATCCTCTAGTTTCTGCATTTCATTGTCCGGGCAGTACTCCTCTTTCAATAACGCCTTAAATTAGTCCCATGTCATGCCTATACTGCTTCTCTGCCTAGCCCGTAGGCTGTGTGTTCCACCATGTCAATGCCTTTCACGATAACAAGCAAGCGGCATACTTCACTCTCGATGTGTGGCACAATTGGCGATGTCAATCACGCCTCTGTCTTTTCTACCCATCGAGTGTATGCGCCAAAGCACCTCCTATACCATCAAACTCTGAGGTTTGCATGCGAAAATTCCTTATATGTGCATCCAATTACATTTGTTGTTGTTGGTGTTGTTGTTGTTACTTGCCGGCTACATTGTTGGTGTCTCGATTACCGTTCCGTTCCGTGGTTTCGAGTTATTCATATGGTTTCCAACTTGTGTGACAATAGTGGGAAGCAAGATTTGAAGTTGTTGGGCGATGATGGCGGCAAAGTCGGGTTTCCGCCGGTGTTGTTGTCATTGTTACCCATGTTGCTACCGCCTTCTCTACCTCCACGCCCACCTGTCATTCCACCCCTTGGTACCGCACCACCTCGGCCAGTACTGCGTGTTACTCTCTTTGGTGCCATTATCTCTGCAAGGGAAAGAACCGTTGAATTCCCAATGTCTATACTTACCGTCCTCAAACATAATACCACGCCACAAATTGGTTCCTAAGGTGTCCACACCGATCTATGTATGCGTGGTTGCATATGTCCACATGAGTTGTGCGCGCATTTATAATTATGTTGGCCACCATAATTATAATTGCCTCATTTCACGCGTGTACATACCACCAAGCATACATGTCGGCGATTGGTGTTACTTAAATAGATAGCTTCTATCATCCGATTCTAAGCGGTGAAGGAGGATTTAGGGTAGGTATCTAGGAAGAGTCGCACTTAGTGTATAGGAATTTCCTTTAGGTGCTAAAGTCACTCTGAGGTTTGGGTCGCCAGCTTTCCCAAAGTATCCTCAAAAGAACTCCCATCCTCGGGCAAAATCATCAAATCTATCGGCTTTATAGTAACACTTATTTAGCTCGATCTCGCATCTCATCAAACAAAACCTGTCACGAGATCAAGTTAGATAAGTGCTCATTACTGAGCTCCATATCTTTGATGACCCAACTAGATTTTGGGACTCCCCTATTGGTACAAGGAAACTCGCCATCTAATGAGGTGGTTCTAGAAGGAATACTTAAGAAAACACATGCGCCGAAAGTGTGTAATGCAATAGGAAGCGAAAGGATCGGCGTGAAAGCGGTTATAGTCTAGGAACTAAAATGCAACCTAGTTCTCTATAACCAAGGCTCGATACTGTCTGTCACACCCCAAAATATCGCAGTGAGCGATAGTGTCATTGGGGTATAACGTCATAGCACAAAGTATGGATACTGAAAACGACCTCTATAATGAGACGTTTTGAAAAGTTTACCATTCGATAAATAAGTTAAGTTTTACACGTCTAGAATTCACAAGGTTTGATAATACATAAAAAATTTACAAAACATGTCGAATGGTAATTGTTAAAAGCCCAAGACTCCAAAGTATGCCATGCGACCCAAAAGCTCCATGAAACGCTAACACCTTAAGACCTGAGATAAACATGCTAAAAATGTCAACACAATGGTTGGTGAGTTCATAAGTTTGTAATAAAATGATCTAAAATACTTTGAGAAATGATCACACAGCAAAGGCATTGTAAATCCACTTCGGTTCCAAGTTCCATGCCCATACAAAACTTGCAACCTGTGTGTTCACAACCCATTGCCTAAAATAGAATGACAATCATGAATATACGCATTAAAGTAGTTAAAAGTATAAAGGTCACCACAAGGGTCTTCCAACAACTCGTGTTGGGATGTTCCTCAAACGCTTCACGTTGGGATGTATCCATAAAATGGCCTTCCAACATATGAATCTTTGGGATGTTCCTCCAACTACTCACGTTGAGGTACGTATCCAAATTAATGGCCTTCCAACATATAAATATTGGATGTTTGTTTTAAGTCTAGTCGCAACATCACCAAGTCTAAAGTATAAGTAATATTGTTTAGCAATAGAGTTTAAATGTTTTGATAAATAAGCATGTATCTCGCCCCAAATAGTTTATAAGAATTTAAGCGAGTAAGCGGGGTATGAACTCACCTGATGTGGTTGATATGCTAACAAAATGAAGTGCTCGAAAGTGAGACTCGGAAACTATCCGCGACCTAGAATGAATGTTATGATATGTAATAAGTTGCAATGTAATGTTATGCATGCATTTCGTATGTTATTTATACCATTGGCGGGTTTTGAAAATATTACTCGACGTCGAAAAATACTCTTTTGACGCCTTGACCAAACAAAAATCACTTTACATGTTTTTACGTCAAAATGTCATCCTACAATGGTTTTATAATGATTTTTAGAGAAATTACCATTTTTCGTCGCAAAACAATGTCGTCGGAAAAATCATGAAATTAACAAAAATGGCTCCGGAAAAAACGAAAGTAAACGTTGTCACGTCGACCTTTAGAGAAGCGAACTTCGGCGGTTTTGGAAAGTTTGTATCGATATCTAGAAGTTTCAGTTCAGGAGTTTTCGTCCAAAAGGTATCGAACATAAAGATAATAAGGGTTAAAGATGGTGGTTTTTGGCTAATAGTGTGCAGAAAATTAGTTACGGCAAGTTTAAGAAAAAGTGTATATCTTTGTCGTTTCAAATCCGTTTTCTACGTTTTATATGTCCTTAGCTTCGTATCAAAGTATACTAATATATTTTTGACAAGTCGAAATAATTTGTGAAGCTTAAGGCTCGTTTTTGACTCGGACAAAATAAATATATGTTGCTGAAATTTCTGAAAATTATATTTTTCGTCGTCAAACTTGTAAAATCCATAACTTCTTCGTTATAAGTCCGTTTTATTCCGTTCAAGTGGCCACGGATTCGTTTTAAAGTATATTTTCTAAATATCAAGACCAAAGTTTAGTACCAATTGTCGGATTTTCCAGAAAATTGAAACAAGGACAGAACCTTAAAATATAGTTATCGAAAATAGTTTTTCTCGGACAAAACCTATTCTAATCCCTTCAAATCAACTCCAAAACTAATCTAATCCTACCATACACCTTCTTAGGGTGTCATGGGTTCCTAAACATCATCAATACCAAAGTATACCAAGGGGATAATTATAGGATGACTTTCATATATATATAACACTAAGAATCATGTAAAATGGTATAAACAACACAAGTCTTGCATGTTTTTGCTCAAAAATGATAATATGAGTATGAAATGAATATGTAAGATGAAAAATAACATGAGATGCTTACAAGTGATATGATGAGGTGATTAGAACAAAGGTTTAAGCCTAAACACCCTAGGTTTTTATTTCAAAACCTAAACAAAGAGTGTTACTAGATTGTATAAACACTAGAGCATGAAAAATTTTTGTGATCCCCTTGAATCTCCTTGAAGGCCGGTCTTGTGATGAGAACAAGAGAGGAAATATTTCTTGACTTGAATTATTTGAGTTCCAATGAAATGCATGAATGTTATAATGTATATATCTATACCTTTGAAATTTTTACCACAACAATCAATGCCAACACCCCCTAGGCCGGTTTTTAGGGATCTTTGTCCATAGAAATATATATATTTTTTTTTTTTTTTTGTTACTTGTATAAATTGTAACTAAAATGTAAGTAAGTTGTGTAGGTATATGTAACTTGTAAGGTAATGTGTATATTAATGTGTTTAAGGTGATTTTTGGTAAAATAAATTTTTAATAAATCAAATTAGAGTATAATGATATTATAAAAATTATAAAAATACATTCCTTGTAAAATTTGAGTGATATAATAATTATCGTGTAGTTTTTAAGAAAAGTGTCGTAATAATATAAACTTAACGATTTATATATCAAATAAATTTAAAACACTAGGTAAACTCAAAATATAGTTTTTATAAACTAAATTTAAGTATAAAAATATATTGAGATCATTTTTGAAAGTAACGGATTAAAATTTTTAAAATAATAACTCACGTGATGAGCGTTTATTTATTATGAAATTTACGCGTTTAATGAAAAATGCAAAAATCATGAATGAACCGTTATGAAATGATGAATATGGAGTATGAGGAAAGACCGGAATTTGAGAATTGTGACCTGATCGGTGAGGGGTGTATTGCACACCGCACCACATCACCGAACGATATATATATCAGTAATAGTACAGTGCAGATCTAGGATGCATCCATAGCGCCTCTGGACAAATAGTGGCCAGACAATATATATCGAGCTCATAATCAGATAACAGAAAGGGACGGTGTGTAACATCACTTGTACACCTTTGGAGTCATGCCATTGGTGCATCAATGACACGGTCATGGTACCTCCATGACTAGTTAACAATATTTGGCTCGGGCATAAATCTGAAGGGTCAAACAAAGGTCCACAGTGTATCAATTTATATCAGTCATCATAATCAGAGGTTCAATATCAGTAGGTCACAATTCAGAGGTTCATAACAATTGTCCAATATCAAGGGTTGATAACGGGGGTTCAATATCAAAGGTTGATTCAGAGGTCAATAACAAAGGTTGATACTTGATAGTTCAATAACCAAGGTTGATAACAGTGGTCAATAGCAATGGTTCAATATCGGAGGGTCAATAGCAAGGAATCATTGCAGCGAAATATCATAAGCGAATAAAGTCAAAGGACCGAAAGTCATGAGAAATCCCTACTGAAAAGGGATAGAATATCTGTACCTTAGAAAATGCAATGAGAGCAAATGGAAGGGACGCCAGAGAAACAACGTTACGTCTTCTTCAACAAATCTACATGGATTACGGTTCGTAAAATACTTATTAGCTCATCTAAGTTATAACGGATTTGTTGCTTATATGAATTGTATTAATATTTTTAAAGTTATTAAGCGAATTCTCATTTTTAGTAATTGACCGAATTAAAATACTTTAGGGTAAAATCATTAATTTGCCAAACTTAGGGGTTACAATGATAAATGGTAGACTTAAAGGTTTTAATATGATAATTATCCTATTTGAGGGCTTTATTAGATCATAATTCAAACTATAAGGTTTACATGGTAATTATCTCAAAGTGTAGGGTTTAAAATGAAATTATACTTTAAATGCTTTATTTTACAAATTAAAGATTTCATGCACGTTTAATATAATTTGAAAAACCATGTTTAAACATTACGATCGACCATCTTTAAGCTCGCTCGCGGTCCATATGATTAACATTTACGACCAAGTAAACACGTAATATGATTAACCCCCGACTCAACTATCCCGACATGCTTTCAAAATACAAAATGACTCATCCATTTTTCTCGCGATCACCCTTGAACATACCCCCTCGCAAGACCATGCATGTACTCTTTTTAGAAAAATGAACGCCTATTTGATTGATCATGAACACATTTGACATTTAGAAACCATGCATGCAATAACACATTCTATAATCGCAACTCCCATCGACCGCTCATGCAAGTCGAGACAGCCAAACTCGCACCCCATTTTTTTACTCCGATTAACCAATTATAAGCGTACAAGATTTAGGTTTATTCTACACCATACACATGCATGCCTCTATTTTCGTTTCATAAATATTACTACCAGGTCTCTTTTTCTTTTTAACTTACTCATATAGATGTGTTAACAGTGATCACATTAGATCTTGATAAAGTCGAAACCGTTTCGAACATGACAAATGAACAGAAAGTCATCACACCAGTTTTACCATTTTGTTATCTATGTCGCATGTAATTCATGAACTCATTATATTAGCATATCAACATGGATATCATGATTATGGTCGAGTGCATGAGAACAACAGATTCAAGGTGGGTTTCCCATGGGTCAAATATACATGGCCTATTTTACTACTTATTTCATGTGTTGCTCCAACTATGATTTCATATACAGATCCTTCGCCTATGCCTCATTTTAATTGATCTGAGAAATACACAAAACGTGCTTGTGGTATTTGTAAAGTGAGGTCAAAGCAGATTCTAATTAAAATGGTCTCATATGGTGGAATACATGGTCTAATTCATTTGTTATATTACATGATCCAATTTATGATATCATGCAACCATTTTATCATCTTATGTGACCAAAACTATTTCTTCATTTGACAAGTTATTAGTTGTGTAAATGTGTATTGAGGAGAAAACAACACGACACCAACAAGGAAAAGGGCGAGAGTGTGGTGTGTTACCTTGGTAGCGCTAAAAGAAAGAAGATACAAGACCATAACGACAAACAAATCAACACCATTGGCCTAATGATACCCACGATCAGGAGCAAACAACCCATGATAATCACCACCTGGTAGCCTCCTCTTTTGCCCTAGAAATCCACGACCTGAAGCACCATACCCACGACCAATCACCCTTGATCACGGCAGCCTCACGGCGATTTCAAATCTCCCTTAGACGCCTTACAAACCCTTCTTTGAACCTCTTTGTCAACAGAAAAAAAATGGAAGAAATAAAGGAGGAGCCGTCACTTTATGTTTAGGAGACTTAGGGTTCTCTTTTGATTATTTTAGAATGTGATATGGGCGTTTCTTATGAGGAGATAATCAAGAAATTTTGAGGAAAACTTGGCGTGGTATTTACAGAAAAATAAGGAAGGGGGCGTGAATTATGGGAGACCAAATAAATCAAGTGATTCACTTCCCACATATTAGAGTGCTACATTAATTTAAATGTATTATCTAGTGTATGAATTTTTATCTAGCCATATAATTTAGCATTATGCTACCTTTTTATTTTGCAAAGTTAAATTTTCAATGTCTAGTATATATCATTTATAAATTAAGTATTCACGTAGTTAACAACTCTGATTTATTTCACGAATTATTATGACGGGGCAACATGGTCAATATACACGTTTACGGATTTAGGGTTTTACAGTTGCAGACGCCATTGAAGGTGAAGTTAGGGATGCGATGGAATGGGCAATGGAAGCTCCATTGCTTAGACGGTTCAAAGATCTACCTATTGCAGATATGAGAGTTGTACTTTTAGATAAGATGTATGAAGCTGACGAGCATAAGCATGAGGTCCATAAGAAGCTATATGAGGCTCTCGAAGAATCAATTAAGCACGACAATCATGAGCACGGTTTTTGATAGACATTGGAGAAAGAGAAGCAAAGAAGAAAAGGAGGAGCATTGTATTGGAAACATTGCGTAAAGGTTCTAAAGATCCTCCTCCACCTCCACCTCCAATGGGGGTCTTTGGAACTTCTGGTGGTGGATCTTCTAAGACAACCTTTACACCTCCACCACCACCACCATCATCACCACCAAAGCCTGCCAATCAACCCACTTCACCCGAAAATGAAGGAGCAAAGAAGAAATCGGCTTAGACCATGGTTGATTCAAGGTTCACTTCCACATCTCCTTTATCCTGAAGATCAAGTGGTTCATGAAGAATCGTATGTCATGGCAGAATCAAAATCAGATGAAGATGCTGCATCCACCAGATTTATTCCCAAGCCGTTTGAAGATGATTAGTTTGATACTTACATATCAGGTGAACAGCCTAATCCATCCAGAGTTGCACCTTCTAAAGACACCATTCGAAGTTGGCTCACTGAAGAGAGACCTCATACTCCAGAACCCTCGTGGTCCATCTCTGAGGCCGACATGATGATCCCGACAACAAGGCTTCAACTATTTCTACCAACTATGAAACCCCGGATGAAGACTCTCTTCTTCATGCTACTGGTGATATGGGCAGCTTCATTAAGTGGTTTTGTGAGCGAAGGGAATCTTGTCAATCACTCCAAAGGACCTTGAAGGACAAGCTTTTGAAATTGTGAAGGTATTTCACTCTGATGCCAATCATCTCCAATATCAGATGGAAGAGTGCCACAAGATGCTAAGTGATCAAGTCAAGGTGGCAGATTAGTCGTTTCAATGTGAACAAGCCTCTTCCTCTCGGTGGTGAACTGGACAAATGACCATTGATCGAATTCTTCTTCAACCGAGACTTGGATTATCTGTGTGCTCACTCTACGAAAAAGACCGACTATATCGATTTCAAAGATGAAAGCTGAAACCTACTCGATCGGAGGACTTGAGCGGATGGTTCTGATCAGTGCAGGTGACAACGAACAAAAGTATGACATCGAAGCCTCATATGGTATCTCTCTTTGGTGGTACAAAAGAAGAAATTCTACATCGAGAGACATGGTGCTGATAAAAGACGCAAAGATGTTCGATCCAAGCTGCAAATCATAAGTGTTATCAGTAGAGGTATTCCCAATCTATGGCTATGAGTATTTGAAGAAGATCGTCCTTAAAAGAAGCGGACTTGAAAGAGTATGTTATTGAAGAAAGCGACTTCAAACATTTCTTGCCAAATGACTTTGAAGATCTCTATCTCTTGAATCTCCAAGGACACCTTGAACATTTGCCTATCCGTGAGAAAAAGGCTCTCCCTGCTGCTGTCAACCTTTGGATAAGGGGTTAGTCATTCAAAAAGGGTTTAGGACTTTCAGCTTGGGATGGAAAGCTACCGACTTCAGGTCAACTTAACAAGGCGCAATGGGATGCCTCGAGGAAATGAATTTCGTCATGACTATAGAGTGCTTGTCACACCCGAGCCGTCCTCTTCCACGACGGATGTGGGACTGCATCTTGATGAGATTGTGCGAGCTCTACAAATTGTGATGGTACTCTCAAGATGGTCGAAGAAGAACGAACACCGTGAGTGAAAAAATCGGAGTTGATCTGAAGCCGTGGGTCAAGACTAAATTCTGGACTGATGATGATTTAAAGCGGTGTGAAGATTTCATTCTGCAATCGGTGAAGACTTAAGACTCGAAGGATCTTTCGCAGCCTTGAAAGTTTTGTTGGTGGTAGACTTCGTGATGGTCATTACAAAGCTGCTTCAAAAGAAGCTGAATGAAGACATCTTCTGGAAGTAGTTTCGTTCGTATTATGTATGTGTATAATGTGGTGTACAAACTATGAACAACTATAATGCATGTAATAGTGTTAGGTTATGTACTGTGGTTTCCCTTTGTGTCTAAAAAGAGAACCTCAATGTTGTCCCCTTCTGATCATATAAAATTGGACACATTTTTCTCTCCAACAAATGTTTTGTCTCGTACATATTTAAATCACTTGAGATCCAAAGTCTCAAAGGATTTGAAATTTTTGATCGGGGGAGAAAATGTGATATAAATATGAAAGATGATAAAAGATGATGACCATTTTTGCCTCAAAGTGCATACTGCTCACTAATATGTGCTAAACAATTATCGAATCTCGAAGCATATATTAAGGGGGAGCATTTCAAAACAAATTGAAACCTTTTGGGTACAAAGTTTTCCATGATTTTACATAAGGTACCTTGATTGTGTGATAAATGGTTTCTAAATGTTTGGTGATCATGGTTGTACTTCAAAGAACTTCCCTCTTATATGTGCAAAACTCTTTCAAACCTCGAAGCACATATTGAGGGGGAGCAAACTTTTGAAAACCTCATCCATCCTCAAAATGTTTTATCTACTCAAATTGATTAGGAAGTGATGATGATCATTTTAGAAAATGTTAATCAAAAGATTGGACCTTTCACTCCTTATCTAACGATTTCAAAGATCTTTTGCCTCCATGTGCTAAACAATTTCTAAATTTTTATGCATATGTTGAGGGGGAGCATTTCTAAAATATCAAAACAATTAAGATACAAAATGCTTTGATTCTATATCACAAGTATCTTGATTGATTTTTCAAATGGTTTTCAATTGGTTCCAATGGCAGATGAACGATACCAAAAAGATCGACCAACTTTACTTTATGTATGGTGATATAAGGATGATAAGGTTAGGTTGAGGCCCCATGATCCGCCAGAACCGGAGGGATCTACCCAGGGGGCGATCCACTAGATAGTGTAGAAATCCTTAGGTATGATGAAAAAGGAGAAAAGTGAGATATGGGAAGAGTGCGGACTGAGACTGAGCTAGTAATGGAATAAACCCAACAAGGTTCTAGTAATGAAGTCTCGGTAAGCACTGAAGGGGTTGAAGAATGAAAAAGAATTGAATGTGAAAAGGGTGAAAAGAAATAGCCCTCCATTTATTCAACCTTAGGGCGGGGTTCAATACATATGCTCTTGGTGGTCACCAAGGTAACGCCGGTTGAAGACAAGGCGTCATGGACCCGATGGCCTGCACTGCACTTAACTTCCCAAGCTACTCAAGTTCCTCTTAAAAGGACTTGTTTCATTCTCACGGGGAACCGACATTATCTATCGACTTTCTCTTAGAGATTGTTGATATTAAAGAAGGAGACCCTCTCCCTAGTCTCCGATATAGGATCCAAATATGCACAAATTGAGTCTAGAGCTACGAGATCATCTTATAAATCTCATTAGGACACTCTCAATGAAGACTCTCTGTTTCACACAATGTGGAAAAAGAGATTATATCTTATGAGTCCTACGCATTATCCTTGTGGTATTGCCGGAACATCTAAGTGATATGCATACATATTCACGATAAAGATGGAAAGCCTTCTGGAGCTAACATCAAACAAGCTCATGGTGGGTGGCAGGTGAGATCTATCCAATAGATCAACCATGTGACAACGAACATAAACAATGGGCGATTCAATCTTTTGAATCAATCATGGTTCAGGTTATGGATTGACGGATACCTTTGAAAAACGGTCGGTGTGCTCAAAACTCTTTTCTTTAGCACATCGTGTGTACTATTTCTCAAAATAAAAAGGTGTTTATGATTGATAATTGATTTTCATTAAAACCTTTGTTGTATTGCAAAAACAATTTCTATTGAGCGTTACGATTGTTTTCAAATATCTTTTTATCAATCGTGAATCTCTATTCATTGGTTCACTCACTCGTGTTGTCTTCTTTGAGGCGTTCGGTTTGAGAACAGCTAGAACAGTGCGAAACCTGTCAAGGAAATTCTTTGGAATTATACGATCACAGGCGTACTTATTGATCAACGGGAACCGTGGGCGTGTACCTCAATTCATTGAAAGTGATCAAGACACTTTCGTGGCGCTTTATGCTAACTGTCTTATGCGGTACACTCCGACGTTTGCGGTGATCTGAATGGGCGGTCAATCCATAGCCGCATGCTCACACAACACATTCATCTCGAAAGAAATCATGATTAGTGCATCAATGACTCTGATATTTTCACTCCATGCTTGCTACTGCTTTGCTGCGCCAATATCATGAATCAACGAAAGCTTCCGCTACCGATAAAGAAATCATGATCCGAATGTGAGCATGTCGGTCCAAATGTCACAACATCATATCTGGCAACACAACAATGGGTGATCTTTGAGATTTATAGTGGCTGATGATCTCTAGTAATGCTCAAAAGGTCATCATGGTGGATCAGATCAATAACCTCCACGAAACATACATCGTAGTTGAACAATGATGAAATCATCACAGAAACACATAGTTTGAGTACTTTGAAGAAGAAAAGTCTGCGAGCTCAAGAATGAAGATTAATTAGAATGCTAGGATTCAAAATGTAAAACATGGGGTGACCTCCCTTAGGGGGAGATTGTTAGGAATTAGAAAATTCCATAGTGAAGTATCGGTCACCTCAAGATACTATCTAGCATAAGTTAGCTCGTAGACATTACGTTATTTACTAAGTTATTTAGTTAGCTATTTAGTTTAGTGCAACACCATGGAGGAAGGACGGGTCTTTACCCATTGTATACCTGATCCACAGGCCGTCAGGAGGTCTTTATTTTGTAACCTATAAATACCCTCTACCTTGCAAGGTAGAGGGTTGGATGTTCATTTGGGAATCTAACATTCCACAAGTTTCTCTTTCTAGAATATCCCACTTTCTCTCTCTAAAACATATTATTCGCCTACTTATGATTATGGTTTAGTGTGTTTGTGAAATCCAATATGTTACATCCTTATTAAAGTGTATGCCATGGCGGTACGGGATTTCAAGAAGTTCTTTAAAAGAAAAGGAAGATATGTCAAGCAACCATATGACGACAAGAAGGGGTTCCGGAAAGGCAAAGCGACAAAGAAAAAAGGACGAAAGCACATGTTTTAAATGTGGGGACCCTAATCACTTCATTAGTTAGTGTCTCAAACGCGATGAACAAAAGGCGTTCGTAAGTGTTTCGTGGGGAATGAGTGAGGAGGAGAACGAAGAAATTTGTCTCATGGCAAATGACTCAAACGAGGTATGTCCCGAATCTCTTTATTATAGTAGCTCATCATTAGATGATGAATCATTACATCGTGAATATGATAAACTTGGAAAAATTAGTCTAAAAGTAATTAACAAATATAAGATTTTGAAAAACAAAAATGAACGTTTAGAAAAGGAATTCATTGAGTTAAAAGATAAATTAAAACGATTAGAAAAGGGAAGAAAGTAGATGGTGAATGTGAGCTTTGTGTTCAACTTCAAACGTTAGTTCATAATCTTGATTCCAAGATTGCTAGAATGAGAACTAATTCTTTTGATATAATACTTGATAGTGTTAAAACGGGAAATAATCAAAAGGGTTTAATTAGGTGGTCAGGAACTTACTGCATCAACTAGCGAGATTAAAGAAACACAATTCGTTAAAGAAAATGAAAAACAAGCTACTGCAGAGTCCGCGGATCCCACAGATCCCTTGAAAAGGAACCGTCTAGTGAAAATCCGAGGATCCGTGGGGGTCTCTTTAGCAAACATAGAAATAATGTAACTACATCATCTAGAACCAACTTTGTTATTGTTAATAAGAAGAAACCAACCCATATTCTTGTTAGAAATGTCAAACAATCACCTCCACTAAAACAAAATCAAAGTTTTATGAAAAACAAAGGTCCATCGTTTTCTAAACCAAACACATTTATAAGAAAACCAAGTAATGTTTATCCAAGAAGTAACCACCATCAAATGGGGTGGAATCCTAATGTACAAAACGGTTTTCCATTTCAAAACTTTACACCGTGGAATGCTTTCTCACCTTTTTCATATATGCCTAACATGAATGAAATGTATAACACTAATGGACCCATGAACAAATGGGGACCAAAGTTTTGAGTTAATTGTTTTCCTAGGTGTGCTTAAAGGTCGACTTAGATCCAGATGAATAGATCAAGGATAGCGGGTGCACGAGGCACATGACCAGTAATAAAGATTTGTTTTCCACATACGAATCCTTCAATAGAGGAAATGTGGTGTTTGGTAATAGCAAGAGAAAAATTATATAAGGTATATTTTCTCACAAATCCTTAACCCTTAACGATGTATGTCACGTAGAAAACCTAAACTTCAATCTTATAAGTATAGGACAAATATGTGATATAAAGTGCAGTGTACTTTTAGTGAAACCGGTAGTAAAATATTGAAAAACGGTATTACTATAGGAAGAGGCATTAGAAAATGTGGAGTCTATGTCATTAAAATTGGTAATGAACCAAAAGAAAAACTTTGTCTTACTTCTATGGATGATAATTCGACCTTATGGCATTGAAGATTGGGTCACGCCAATATGCGACTTCTTCAATTGCTATCATCTAAAGAACTAGTAAGAGATCTACCCAAGTAAAATACGAACATCACTTTTGTGATGCTTGCAACATAGGAAAGCAAGTTCATGCTAGTCATAAAGCTAAAAATATGGTCTCAACAACTAAGTGTCTAGAATTACTACATATGGATTTATTTGTTCCATCCGTTGTTCAAAGCTACGGAGGTAACTTCTATACATTGGCTATAGTGGATGATTACTCTAGGTACACATGGACCAAATTTCTAAAGAATAAAACCGAAACGTTCAATTACTTTTAAATATTAAGTAAGAAAATACAAAGACAACTAGGAAGTGCTATAGTGTCAATTAGAACGGATCATAGTAGGGAATTTGATAATGAAGTGCAATTTGGAGCTTTTTGTGATGCTAATGGTATTACTCACAATTTCTCGGCTTATCGCACTCCACAATCAAATGGGGTAGTTGAAAGGAAAAATAGAACCTTACAAGAAATGAGTCGTACCATGATTAATGAGCAATCTATTCCTCAAAATTTTGGTGCAATGCCGTCGACACATCAACCTATATACTTAACCGTGTCCTAATTACACCATTCTTGGGCAAAACTCCATACGAGAAGTTACTTGAGGCAAAAAGCCTACGCTAGAACACTTTAGAGTTTTTGGTAGTAAATATTTCTTACTTAAAACTAAAGATTACCTAACTAAATTTGATCCTAAATCAATCGAAGGTATCTTCTTAGGTTACTCTCCTAATAGTAAAGCTTATGTTCTACTAAATAAAGAAACCATGAAGGTTGAAGAATCCTTAAATGTAAAATTTGATGAAAATCCACCTAAACCTACAATACCTCTTGTCGATGATGAATTAATTGAAAGTGAAGCCATAGAAGTCAAGGAAAATATAAAGAAAGAAGATGAACCCTTAAACAATGAGATCATCAATATTAAAGAGTATAAAGATCATCCCGTAGAAAAGGTCATAGGAAAATTAAATGAAAGAACCTTAAGATCCCATGTCCAAAACCAAAATAGTTTATTATGTTTTGTCTCGACCATAGAACCTAAAAATACGCAAGAAGCCATAAAAGATGAAAGTTGGGTAATGGTCATGCAAGAAGAGTTAAATCAATTTGTTTATAACAATGTTTGGACACTTGTCCCTCCACCTAATAACCAAACCATAATCGGAACTAAATGGGTATATAAAAACAAGTTAGATGCAAACGGTGTAGTGTCTAGAAATAAAGCAAGACTTGTTTCCCAAGGATATAATCAACTAGAAGGCATAGACTTTGATGAAACCTATGCTCCCGTGGCTAGATTAGAGTCTATAAGAATACTTCTTGCTTATGCTTGTGCTCATGATCTTAAGCTTTTTCAAATGGATGTTAAAAGTGATTTTCTAAATGGTTTTATTAATGAAGAAGTCCATGTAGCTCAACCTCGAGCTTTATCGATTTGAAACCTAACCACGTGTACAAACTAAAGAAGGCTCTTTATGGTCTTAAACAAGCCCCAAAGGCTTGGTATGATAGACTCAAATCATTTTAATCAAAAACGACTATACCATGGGGTTAGTTGACAATACACTTTTCACAAAGAAAAAGGAATCATATATAATTATTGTTCAAATATATGTGGATGATATTATATTCGGATCGACTTGTCAAGACATGTGTGATGATTTCTCAAAATCATGCATGATGAGTTTGAAATGAGTATGATGGGAGAATTAAGTTTCTTTCTTGGTCTACAAATCAAACAACTAGAAGATGGTATCTTCTTTAATCAATCAAAATACATAAAAGAAATGCTAAAGAAATTTGGTTTAGAAGAGTCAAAACCTATAAGAACACCAATGTCATCCAATACTAAAATTACAAAAGATGAAGACGGTGAATCTGTTGATAACACCAAATACCGCGGCATGATTGGTAGTCTTCTCTATCTTATGGCTAGTCGGCCGGATATAATGTTTAGTGTATGTCTATGTGCTAGGTTTCAAGAAGACCCTAAAACTTCACACCTAGAAGCCGTCAAAAGAATATTTAGATACATTAAAGGTACGACTCAATTAGGATTATGGTATCCTAAAGGAGCGGGGTAGAAACTATTTTATATGCGATTCTGACCATGCACGGTGATTATGTTGACTGAAAAAGTACAAGTGGTGTATGTACTTTTATGGGATGTTGTTTAACATCTTGGTTCTCGAAGAAGCAAAGCTGCATTGGCCATATCAAAACCGAAGCCGAATATGTCTCGCCATGCGGAAGCATGCCAACAAGCACTATGGATGAAACAAGCGTTAGTTGACTCCGACATTCATCTAAGTGACATAGCCATTTTATGCAACAACAAAGGTGCTATCGACTTAAGCAAAAATCCGGTGTTGCACTCTTGTACAAAGAATATAGAGATTCGTCATCACTTCTTAAGAGACAATGTTCAAAAGGGGAACATTTCTATTGAGAAGGTATCATCCGAAGACAACATAGCCGACGTCCTCACCAAACCGTTGAAGCGGGAACAATTCAACTTTCTTTTTCTTGGTCTTGATCTCATGGAACAATCGTCATAAAATATTTCTCATTCTACAAGGTATGTAAACGTTAGCCTTACCTTCTTTTCTGAGTCTAGGATCTCGATTTCACACACAACTCACAAAAAATATGGGGATTTTCAAAACTCAAGATAAATTTTATTTTCTTTCTTCCTTCTATACAAGAAACTTTTTGAAATGCTTTCTAAAAGGATACTTCTCCCCGTATCATTTTCCTAAAATCATTCTTACGTCTAGGACAAACCTTTCTTCATTCTTAATACAAAGTAAAAACAATTTTCATTGCATCTCATTTCTTTTAAATGCTAAAGGGAACACATAAATAATGTGTTTTCGGGTACATTTATTTAAGCAAAAATGAATTAAGGAGCACTCGGGTTATCTCACATAATTATATGTTTTTCACTTCTCATTTATTTTTCCCTTTTTAAGAATCGAGATAACCGCAACTCCAAATGGTTTGCATATAGGCACACACTAGGCATCATTGTTTCCAACAGGAAAAATTTGAGCTGCTTGAGATCACCAGTACCACGGATCCCAGTTTTTCACGCTGCGGATCCCTAAAGGATCGGATCCGTGGAACGTGGAACAGAAGCAAAATTTTCTTCTATTTTCCTATTTTCCTCACTTTTGCTATAAACCTTCATATTTTCAACATTTTAGCTTCTTCACTAATGAGTATGTTACTTAATTATTGTGTTCTCATGATCACATGCCTTAAATTCATATCTAATCATTAGATTTTTAGTCCACATTTTGGTTTTAGCATTCATTGCAATTATTTCATCTATAAATAAGGTTCCAAAATGCTTGCATATTCATCACTCTCAACCTCACAAACAATCATCATCATGTCATCCAAAAGATCCTCAAACATTAATGAACCATCTAGTGAAAACAATCCTTTTCAAAATCCAACACTTCTTCCTAACACACCAACCTACCACCTACCACCTTCGAGTGCCACCCAAATCTAGAAGCGCACGGATTAGCATCCGACCTTGTTGTTTAGCTAAACCTTTATCGAAAAACCCATCACCAACTACTAACTCTCTACCAAATGACTACATTGTAGCACCTCCATCATCTCTCACAAGCTCATCACCACATTCACCTAATGAGTCTCTACCTAAAATCATCCTATCGGAACTCCTTAAGACTCCGAAAAGAATCCACTACCGTGTCTAGTCCACTACCCACTCCATTTCAATTATCCAAAACTAACCAAATTGTTGGTGATGGGTCTAAACACACACCTTGTGTTAGTGATATTTTGAGTTATATTAATAAGCACGCGGAATTTACTTAGTAATACTTAGAAGACGGATTATGTGATGTATTGTAAGTGAGAACAGTTTAACACAAAGCTTCAATATTATTATAAATATACGAGTGATCTTGCTTATCACTACGGTTACACCTTAAGCTAATATGAATATACGACTCTAAGCAATGACCTAGGATCTCCTGTTATAGCACAAGGAGTCCTTTACAAGATAAGTATAAACCTAACAATATAGAATATACACAAGATCTTTTCTATACTAATCAATACACGGATACTAAACAATTATCTTAATAGCAGTGGTAATGTTGTACTGGCGGTGGTAATAGTTTTTCCACTGCTAGTGTAATCTTGGCATGTTAACCACAAGACTATCGGTGGTAGCTGTTAGTATTATTCCCAACAATCCTCCCCTAAACTTATGATTTCTCAGCAAATCAATAAGTTTCTTCAATCATCATTATCTGCAAGGATTTGGGAAATTCTTTCAAACACTTCCTCTTCTTCTCAATGCTTGAATAGCTCTTGAACATTGATCTTGAAGCCTGTGTAACAATGCTCTGACTTTATCACTATCTTCATGAACTCTTATAGTAGTACACAGCATCACAGTGAGAGTTCCAGCTCTGAGTGGATATTCTTTCTCGGCAAGCATGAATGCATCTATTCCATTTGCTGTAGAAACATGATGAACTTCACATGAATCATAATAAAACCATTTAGTACCAGGACATGAACATGAGAATTTCCAGAAATCATCATTAACATCGGTTCATAGAGCCTTATAAGATTAACCCATAACGCATCTTCTTCATATCTTTGAGATCTTGACATCAAACCTTTCTTGAACTAACTTCCATAGTGTATCAATCATCTCGTCAAAGATTTGATGAGATCTTCAAACTGAATAAATGATGAAGTTTCACCACCTAGCCTTGTAATCTTCCATGTTGGAGCAAAGTTGCTAGCAGTAAACACTTCCATCCATGATAGGATGTCTGACTTGCGGTGGTTCAGGTAAAAATCTTCTTCTTCTTCTATCACAATCATCTCAGTCAGTTGTTCTTCAGTGAACTTCTCGGTTGGAACTTCTTGTTCTTCAGCAAACTTTGTCTTCTTAAATGTCAGAGATTCACTATCTTTGGCCTTTCTCTTCAAATTAGGATACCTTCTTGCTTCTTCTTCAGAGTCCATTGGAATAAAGTCTTTATCTTGTCTTTGAACTTTGTAGTAGATACTTTCAACTTTATCATCAGGCATTCCTTTGAATTGATGTCTCTTCCAACCAAAAACCTTGCAACAATAATCTTTCATTATTGAAATCACATGTGCCTTTTTTGGTTGTCTTGGTTTCTTTTGGCCCTTCTTGACTGAAACAATAGCATCTTGAAGTGCTTGATTATTCTTCATCTGGATAAAATCCTTCAACTGAGCAGTTCTTTGATCTTCAGTTAAAGACTTATCAGTCACCAGGTCAATTGCTTTCTTCTTGATCACTGGATCATTTGCCATCAAGAAATCAATTTCTTCTTCAGTAGGTACATAGCTGAACTCTGGAGTCTTCTCTCTTAATCTTGTAGGTGGAACAATGGAAAGTGGATCTTCTATTGGATCTTCCATTCTATCCAGCCTTTTAGCCTCCATAAAGCTTGCAATCTCCAATTCTTCAAGATTTTTCTTTTCAACAACTTGTTCTTGGTAATCTTTTTAGCAATTTCTCTATCAAGAGCAATGAAACTTGTTCTTTCTTTGAAATATTTCTTCTTGTTTGCTCCTTGCTCTGCATAACAGCTTTACCTTTGTTATTCTTACTTTTATCAATTTCTTCACTTGCGGTTGCAATATCATGTCCACATGGGAATATTTGGCTCTGCAGTGGAAATTGAATCAGTGGTAAAATCTGCAGTTGCGTGCTAAAATATCTTGCTCAAGTTGCTCTTCATGAGTATCAGCTTCCTCTGCACCTTTACTAGAAACACCTTCATCTTCAAAATCAATTCTCCTCCCCTGAGTTTCAGCATCTGTTTTCCTCCCCTGTATGAGAGAATTTCCCAATTCTTGATTAAAATCAGCAGAATCACCATCATCAGGTGAGGATGAAGATGATATCACAAGCTTTGCAGTTTTCCTTTGCTTTTTCAACCCCTGCAACTCTTCTTTCAAGGTCTGAATCTCCTCTTTTAAATGTGTAATGTCCTTGGCTTGCTGCTTCTTTACTTGTGCCAAATTTTGTTGTAGAGATTCAACCTGCTTGGCTAATTTGGTACACAAATCCATCAATTCCTTTTGTTGCCCACTGCCCTCAACACTTCCGCTGTGGACACTGTTGGGAGAGGTGAATCATGGGGCAATGGCTCAGATACCTCCCTAGTTGGACTAGGTTGAAGTCTAGAACCACCACTGCTTGTTCCTAAACCAAAAGGATCAGGGACATCTTTGTTGGAATGAAGGAGTTGGTCTGTTTTGTGCCTCCTCTCATGGTGTGAGAAGAGGTGGTGTATAATCAATGTTGGGAGCAGTGATTATTGGTGAAGTTGTACACAGGGAAATCTTTTCAAGCATTTGAGGAAAAAGAGGTGTAATAGTCCTGTTGCCATCTTTGTTCATGTTTTGAAAAACTTTAGGCTTAAGGCAACGGATTTTGTAAACTCTAGTGTGGGGTTGCAGTTGAAACTCATTTAGCACTGCTTGCACAAACCTTGGATACATCAAAATTTTGTTGAACTCTTTACATTGCCTTGCATACTTTGAAAAATATATTTTGACCAATTAAAAGTCCTATCTAAAGCTAGACAAACCAAAGGGTAAGCCATGGTTGAACTGAATTGTTCATAAGAAATTTTCTTAGGACTTAGGCAATGCAAAAGAGTATGTCAAAAATCTCCAATGGGGACAAAAACCACTCTTTTTGAAAGTAGCCTTTTTGTCAGTGGTATCATACCCCATGGATGAAAGATGTGTATGAATTTCGGGCATGGGTAATGTGATGATACCATTGAGATCATCCAATTGGAGAATTCTCCTCAAGGATGCCTCGGTAACATCAATGGTTACCCCATCCACAGTGGCTCTAAGAGCATCCACTGTTTCATGTGTATCTCTAGTTTCAATGGTTATGGGTGGCAGAAGTCCAAAACTGTTTTGATTTGAGATATAAATTGTGGGATTAAGCAATAAAGCATACCTTATATGGGTAATATTAAGAAAGTCTACAATGCTGGTGAAAACAGGGCCACTTTTCTCGTTTGACTTTTGTAAGTAGGCCACTTGGTTGTGCTCATGCAAAGTGATAGGTGCCATAGAATCTTTTGATGAAAAATATATTGTGTCAGTATAAATTGTATAAAGAACTGCAATTGAGAGAAAATATATAAACAGTTAGGGTTTTAGAGTTTTGCGCAAGAAAAATTATCTAAGGAAAATATTTATCTTAAGAAGATAAATTAGAAGTAGGAAAGTAGATAATCTTCTAAAAATTTACCCTATTTATATATGGAAGAAATTAACTCTCAACGGCTAGTAAAAATTTT
>OU343222.1:155364730-155426818 GCA_910596185.1 Chrysanthemum makinoi | reverse complement strand
CCAAATAAACCAAAATTCGATCTAAAAGAAGAAGGCCAAATCATGTCCGCAGCGAATATCAAAGTCCAGTTTGTGAACGACAATCAAAAACGAATCGGAAAAGATCATAACAGAAGGAAGCCTAGTGTCACCCAAGTCCTCACAGTTCAATCCTAAGGTCACAAGACAAACCTTGGCTCTGATACATAATTGTAACACCACCCCACCCCAACAAGGGTAGAATTGTCACATTCTGTGTCATAAAATCGTACATACAAACAAAATTTTACAAGCGAAAAGCATTATAAAATAAATTACCAAGCCATATAAAGGATGACTTACAAGGAAATCAAAATCCAATATGTCCAAACCAGAAATAAAATCTTAAAACAATAATTCTTCAAATTAAATCCAAAATGATAAAGTAGCTAAGGTCGGTCTACTTGACTAATCCAACTCCAGCCGCCCCACAAGCCCCATCTTCAAACCTAAAAAACCGCCGCAGGAAAGAAGCGGCTGAGCTTAAAAAGCCCAGTGAACAGATATAACAAGACGAAAGCTACATAAAATCATAAATGCCAATGAAATAAGGAACTCATAACAATGTCGCAATGAAAAGAATCAATTGCATGAGTCAATGAGGATCCTGCAAACACAATTATAACTGATATCTAGAATGAACAGATAACAGGAGAACGAACAGGGTAAGGCATCCAATACATATACATAATCACATATAAGCAGACCGACATACAGTACCGGCAAACACAATCAAACATAGCAAAACGCCGTATTCACTCACAAGAATAGCATACAACAATTCGAGTCAATATAATTAGCCCAATGGAAAACGAAACGCAAGCGGAGTAATAATAAATTAGAAAGTGAGCATGGCAATCGTACAAGACAATCAAGTACACAGTTATAACATTAAATCAATGTATCCCCTACACATGAAATACTATCAAGTAGGCCACATGGGTAACCACATCGATCAAACATGAACGCAGATGAACACTAAATTGATAGACTGTTAAGGACATAGCAGACAAATTGACAAGTTAACATCCAACCAGCATAATTCGAACCATTTATTCATCATACAAGAATATAAACAAAAATGTACACATGGCAGATCAACAATAACTGGAAAAGATACTAACATATATTCATAGACCACGAGGTTAACAAAACAGAGTTTACATGATAAGCCCCAAAACAATCATTTATACACTAACATGGACCAAACGAATCAAAGAGTCACATAACAGTATGGTAAACCGCTTTTCAATTATTAACATGTCAATAAGATGAATCAACAATCACATATTAATAATATAGTAGCAGGGCAAACGATTGTCACCTAAAACATGTAAAAGCATAATCAAATTCAATAACATAATAATAATACCCTACATGAATGGAATGGTAGAAGTATAAGATCACATAAGGGTACAGGGTAACGGGCAACAATACGAATATGGTGCGTTGGGTAAACAGATGGTACAATATAAGTATATCAACAAGTAAGGGTTGTCAAAATCTATCCCGAGCCAACAGACAAACAGTAATATCGTAGTGGCATGCGCACCAAGAATCAATAGTAACCATCGTATTAGAGGGGTGAACCGGAATACCAGACAATGAGGTGAGACCTCAGTAACAGGTGGAGTAGCTACCTCCCAGACTGAGGGGGTTGTATTGCACACCGCACCACATCACCAGAACAGTATATATACAGTAATAGTACATACAGATCTAGGATGCATCCATACCGCCCCTACAGACAATAGTGGCCATACAATATATATCGGCTCATAATCCGATAACAGAAGGGATGGTGTGTAACATCACTTGTACACCCTGAGTCATGCCATTGGTGCATTAATGACACGGTCATGGTACCTCCATGACTAGTTAACAATATTTGGCTCGGGCATAAATCTGAAGGGTCAAACAAAGGTCCACAGTGTATCAATTTATATCAGTCATCATAATCAGAGGTTCAATATCAGTAGGTCACAATTCAGAGGTCATAACAATAGTCCATATCAAGGGTTCAGTAGCAGGGGTTCAATATCAAAGGTTCAGTTCAGAGGTCAATAACAAAGGTTCAATAACGAGTTCAATAACCAAGGTTCATAACAGAGTGTTAATAGTAATGGTTCAATATCAGAGGTCAAAGCAAGGAATCATTGCAACGAAATATCATAAGCGAATAAAGTCAAAGGACCAGAAAGTCATGAGAAATCCCTACTGAAAAGGGATAGAATATCTGTACCTTAGAAAATGCAATGAGAGCAAATGGAAGGGACGCCAGAGAAACAACGTTACGTCTTCTTCAACAAATCTACATGGATTACGGTTCGTAAAATACTTATTAGCTCATCTAAGTTATAACGGATTTGTTGCTTATATGAATTGTATTAATATTTTTAAAGTTATTAAGCGAATTCTCATTTTTAGTAATTGACCGAATTAAAATACTTTAGGGTAAAATCATTAATTTGCCAAACTTAGGGGTTACAATGATAAATGGTAGACTTAAAGGTTTTAATATGATAATTATCCTATTTGAGGGCTTTATTAGATCATAATTCAAATTATAAGGTTTACATGGTAATTATCTCAAAGTGTAGGGTTTAAAATGTAATTATACTTTAAATGCTTTATTTTACAAATTAAAGATTTCATGCACGTTTAATATATTTGAAAACCATGTTTAAACATTACGATCGACCATCTTTAAGCTCGCTCGCGGTCCATATGATTAACATTTACGACCAAGTAAACACGTAATATGATTAACCCCCGACTCAACTATCCCGACATGCTTTCAAAATACAAAATGACTCATCCATTTTTCTCGCGATCACCCTTGAACATACCCCCTCGCAAGACCATGCATGTACTCTTTTTAGAAAAATGAACTGCCTATTTGATTCAGTCATGAACACATTTGACATTTAGAAACCATGCATGCAATAACACATTCTATAATCGCAACTCCCCATCAGACCAGCTCATGCAAGTCGAGACAGCCAAACTCGCACCCCATTTTTTTACTCCGATTAACCAATTATAAGCGTACAAGATTTAGGTTTATTCTACACCATACACATGCATGCCTCTATTTTCGTTTCATAAATATTACTACCAGGTCTCTTTTTCTTTTTAACTTACTCATATAGATGTGTTAACAGTGATCACATTAGATCTTGATAAAGTCGAAACCGTTTCGAACATGACAAATGAACCGAAGTCATCACACCCAGTTTATTCCATTTGTTATCTATGTCGCATGTAATTCATGAACTCATTATATTAGCATATCAACATGGATATCATGATTATGGTCGAGTGCATGAGAACAACAGATTCAAGGTGGGTTTCCCATGGGTCAAATATACATGGCCTATTTTACTACTTATTTCATGTGTTGCTCCAACTATGATTTCATATAACAGTCACTTCGTGCCTATGCCTCATTTTAATTGATACAGAAATACACAAACGTGCTTGTGGTATTTGTAAAGTGAGGTCAAAGCAGATTCTAATTAAAATGGTCTCATATGGTGGAATACATGGTCTAATTCATTTGTTATATTACATGATCCAATTTATGATATCATGCAACCATTTTATCATCTTATGTGACCAAAACTATTTCTTCATTTGACAAGTTATTAGTTGTGTAAATGTGTATTCGAGGGAGAAAACAACACGACACCAACAAGGAAAAAGGACGAGAGTGTGGTGTGTTACCTTGGTAGCGCGAAAGAGAAGAAGATACAAGACCATAACGACAAACAAATCAACACCATTGGCCTAATGATACCCACGATCAGGAGCAAACAACCCATGATAATCACCACCCTGGTAGCCTCCCTTTTTGCCCTAGAAATCCACGACCTGAAGCACCATACCCACGACCAATCACCCTTGATCACAGCAGCCTCACGACGATTTCAAATCTCCCTTAGACGCCTTACAAACCTCCTCTTTGAACCTCTTTGTCAAAAAAAAATGGAAGAATAAAGGAGGAGCCGTCACTTTAGGTTTAGGGGAAATAAGGTTTTCTTTTGGTTATTTTTGAAAGTGATATGGCGTTTCATATGAGGAGATAATCAAGAAATTTTGAGGAAAACTTGGCGTGGTATACAGAAAATAAGGAAGGGGGCGTGATGGGGAGACCAAATAAATCAAGTGATTCACTTCCCACATATTAGAGTGCTACATTAATTTAAATGTATTATCTAGTGTATGAATTTTTATCTAGCCATATAATTTAGCGTTATGCTACCTTTTTATTTTGCAAAGTTAAATTTTCAATGTCTAGTATATATCATTTATAAATTAAGTATTCACGTAGTTAACAACTCTGATTTATTTCACTTATTATTATGACGGGGAAACATGGTCAATATACACGTTTACGGATTTAGGGTTTTACAGTTGCAGACGCCATTGAAGGTGAAGTTAGGGATGCGATGGAATGGGCAATGGAAGCTCCATTGCTTAGACGGTTCAAAGATCTACCTATTGCAGATATGAGAGTTGTACTTTTAGATAAGATGTATGAAGCTGACGAGCATAAGCATGAGGTCCATAAGAAGCTATATGAGGCTCTCGAAGAATCAATTAAGCACGACAATCATGAACAGTTTTTGATAGACATTGGAGAAAGAGAAGCAAAGAAGAAAAGGAGGAGCATTGTATTGGAAACATTGCGTAAAGGTTCTAAAGATCCTCCTCCACCTCCACCTCCAACTGGGGGTGCTGGAACTTCTGGAGCTGGTGGATCTTCTAAGACAACCTTTACACCTCCACCACCACCACCATCATCACCACCAAAGCCTGCCAATCAACCCACTTCACCCGGAAATGAAGGAACGCAGAAGAAATCAGCAGCTTAGACCATGGTTGATTCAAGGTTCACTTCCACAGTCTCCTTTATCCCTGAAGATCAAGTGGTTCATGAAGAATCGTATGTCATGGCAGAATCAAAATCAGATGAAGATGCTGCATCCACCAGATTTATTCCCAAGCCGTTTGAAGATGATTAGTTTGATACTTACATATCAGGTGAACAGCCTAATCCATCCAGAGTTGCACCTTCTAAAGACACCATTCGAAGTTGGCTCACTGAAGAGAGACCTCATACTCCAGAACCCTCGTGGTCCATCTCTGAGACTGACATGATGATCCCTGACAACAACTGGGCTTCAACAATTTCTACCAACTATGAAACCCCAGATGAAGACTCTCTTCTTCATGCTACTGGTGATATGGGCAGCTTCATTAAGTGGTTTTGTGAACAGAAGGGAATCTTGTCAATCACTCCAAAGGACCTTGAAGGACAAGCTTTTGAAATTGTGAAGGTCTTTCACTCTGATGCCAATCATCTCCATATCGATGGAAGAGTGCCACAAGATGCTAAGTGATCAAGTCAGTGAGCAGATTAGTCGTTTCAATGTGAACAAGCTCCTTCCCTCTCCTGGTGAACCGGACAAATGACCATTCAAGACGTAATTCTTCTTCAACCGAGACTTGGATTATCGTGTGCTCATCCCCATCGAAAAAGACCAAATATATCGACAAAGATGAAAGCCAAACTTACGATCGGGGACTTGGAATGGATGGTTCCGATCAATTTCACCGAACAACGAACAAAAGTATGACATCGAAGCCTCATATGGTATCTCTCACCGTGGTACAAAAAGAATAATTTCTACATCGAGAGACATGGTGCTGATAAAAGACGCAAAGATGTTCGATCCAAGTGCAAATCATAAGTGTTATACGAGTAGAGGTATTCCAATCTATGGCTATGAGTATTGAAGAAGATCGCCCTAAAAAGAGCAGACTTGAAAGAGTATGTTATTGAAGAAAACGACTTCAAACATTTGCTGCCAAATGACTTTGAAGATCTCTATCTCTTGAATCTCCAAGGACACCTTGAACATTTGCCTATCCGTGAGAAAAAGGCTCTCCCTGCTGCTGTCAACCTTTGGATAAGGGGGTTAGTCATTCAAAAAAGGGTTTAGGACTTTCAGCTTGGGATGGAAAGCTACCAGACTCAGGTCAACTTAACAAGGCCGCATAATGGGATGCCTCAGAAATGAATTTCGTCCATGACTATAGAGTTTGTCACACCCGAGCCGTCCTCTTCCACGACGATGTGGGACTCGCATGCCGATGAGATTGTGCGAGCTCTACAAATTCGTGATGGTACTCTCAAGATGGTCAAGAACTGAACACCGGAGTGAAAGAAATCGAGTTGATCCGCCGTGGGTCAAGACTCTAAAATTGGACTGATGATGATTTTAAAGCGTGTGAAGATTTCATTGCTGCATCAGGCGAAGACTTAAGACTCGAAGGGTCTTCGCAACCCTTGAAAGTTTTGTTGATGGTAGACTTCGTGATGGTCATTACAAACTGCTTCAAAGAACTGAATGAAGACATCTTCTGGAAGTAGTTTCTGTTCTGTATTATGTATGTGTATAATGTGGTGTACAAACTATGAACAACTATAATGCATGTAATAGTGTTAGGTTATGTACTGTGGTTTCCCTTTGTGTCTAAAAAGAGAACCTCAATGTTGTCCACTTCTGATCATATAAAATTGGACACATTTTTCTCTCCAACAAATGTTTTGTCTCGTACATATTTAAATCACTTGAGATCCAAAGTCTCAAAGGATTTGAAATTTTGATCGGGGAGAAAATGTGATATAAATATGAAAGATGATAAAAGATGATGACCATTTTGCCTCAGTGCATACTGCTCACTAATATGTGCTAAACAATTATCTCTCAAGCATATATTAAGGGGGAGCATTTCAAAACAAATTGAAACCTTTTGGGTACAAAGTTTTCCATGATTTTACATAAGGTACCTTGATTGTGTGATAAATGGTTTCTAAATGTTTGGTGATCATGGTTGTACTTCAAAGAACTCTTATATGTGCAAAACTCTTTCAAACCTCAAGGCACATATTGAGGGGGAGCAAACTTTTGAAAACCTCATCCATCCTCAAAATGTTTTATCTACTCAAATTGATTAGGAAGTGATGATGATCATTTTAGAAAATGTTAATCAAAAGATTGGACCTTTCACTCCTTATCTAACGATTTCAAAGATCTTTTGCCTCCATGTGCTAAACAATTTCTAAATTTTTATGCATATGTTGAGGGGAGAGCATTCTAAAATGTTATCAAAACAATTAAGATACAAAATGCTTTGATTCTATATCACGAGTATCTTGATTGATTTTTCAAATGGTTTTCAATTGGTTCCAATGGCAGATGAAATGGCGATACCAAAAAGACCTACCAACTTTACTTTATGTATGGTGATATAAGGATGATAAGGTTAGGTTGAGGCCCCATGATCCGCCAGAACCGGAGGGATCTACCCAGGGACGATCCACTAGATAGTGTAGAAGTCCTTAGGTATGATGAAAAAAGGAGAAAAGTGAGATATGGGAAGAGTGCGGACTGAGACTGAGCTAGTAATGGAATAAACCCAACAAGGTTCTAGTAATGAAGTCTCGGTAAGCACTAAAGGGGTTGAAGAATGAAAAAGAATTGAATGTGAAAAAGGGTGAAAAGAAATAGCCCTCCATTTATTCAACCTTAGGGCAGAAACCGGGTTCAATACATATGCTACTGGTGGTCACCAAGGTAACGCCGGTATTGAAGACAAGACGTCATGGACCCAGTGACGCACTGCACTTAACTTCCCAAGCTACTCAAGTTCCTCTTAAAAGGACTTGTTTCATTCTCACGGGGAACCGACATTATCTATCGACTTTCTCTTAGAGATTGTTGATATTAAAGAAGGAGACCCTCTCCCTAGTCTCCGATATAGGATCCAAATATGCACAAATTGAGTCTAGAGCTACGAGATCATCTTATAAATCTCATTAGGACACTCTCAATGAAGACTCTCTGTTTCACACAATGTGGAAAAAGAGATTATATCTTATGAGTCCTACGCATTATCCTTGTGGTATTGCCAGAACATCTAAGTGATATGCATACATATTCACGATAAAGATGGAAAGCCTTCTGGAGCTAACATCAAACAAGCTCCTGGTGGGTGGCATGTGAGATCTATCCAATAGATCAACCATGTGACAACTGAACATAAACAATGGGGCGATTCAATCTTTTGAATCAATCCTGGTTCAGGTTATGGATTGACGGATACCTTTGAAAAACCGGTCGGTGTGCTCAAAAACTCTTTTCTTTAGCACATCGACTGTGTACTTATTTCTCAAAATAAAAGGTGTTTATGATTGATAATTGATTTTCATTAAAACCTTTGTTGTATTGCAAAAACAATTTCTATTGAGCAGTACACGATTGTTTTTCAAATATCTTTTTATCAATCAGTGAATCTCTATTCGCTGGTTCACTCACTCCGTGTTGTCTTCTTTGAGACGTTCCGGTTTGAGAACAGCTAGAACAGCTGCGAAACCCTGTCAAGGAAATTCTTTGGAATTATACCTGATCACGTGGCCGATGTACTGATCAACGGGAAACCGTGGGCCGTGTACCTCAATTCATTGAAAGTGATCAAAGACACTTTCGTGCGCTTTATTGCTAATTGTCTTATGCAGGTACACTCCGACGTTTGCAGCTGATCTGAATGGAGCGGTCAATCCATAGCCGCATGCTCACACAACACATTCATCTCGAAAGAAATCATGATTAGTGCATCAATGACTCGATATTTTCACCCATGCTTCGCTATGCTGCTGCCAATATCATGAATCAACGAAAGCTTCCGCTACCCTGATAAGAAGAAATCATGATCCAGAATGTGAGCATGTCGGTCCAAATGTCACAACATCATATGCTGGCAACACAACAATGGGTGATGCTGAGATTTATAGTGGCTGATGATCTCTAGTAATGCTCAAAAGGTCATCATGGTGGATCAGATCAATAACCTCCACGAAACATACATCGTAGTTGAACAATGATGAAATCATCACAGAAACACATAGTTTGAGTACTTTGAAGAAGAAAAGTCTGCGAGCTCAAGACTGAAGATTAATTAGAATGCTAGGATTCAAAATGTAAAACATGGGGTGACCTCCCTTAGGGGGAGATTGTTAGGAATTAGAAAATTCCATAGTGAAGTATCGGTCACCTCAAGATACTATCTAGCATAAGTTAGCTCGTAGACATTACGTTATTTACTAAGTTATTTAGTTAGCTATTTAGTTTAGTGCAACACCATGGAGGAAGGACGGGTCTTTACCCATTGTATACCTGATCCACAGGCCGTCAGGAGGTCTTTATTTTGTAACCTATAAATACCCTCTACCTTGCAAGGTAGAGGGTTAGATATTCATTTGGGAATCTAACATTCCACAAGTTTCTCTTTCTAGAATATCCCACTTTCTCTCTCTAAAACATATTATTCGCCTACTTATGATTATGGTTTAGTGTGTTTGTGAAATCCAATATGTTACATCCTTATTAAAGTGTATGCCATGGCGGTACGGGATTTCAAGAAGTTCTTTAAAAGAAAAGGAAGATATGTCAAGCAACCATATGACGACAAGAAGGGGTTCCGGAAAGGCAAAGACGACAAGAAAGAAAAGGACGAAAGCACATGTTTTAAATGTGGGGACCCTAATCACTTCATTAGTTAGTGTCTCAAACGCGATGAACAAAAGGCGTTCGTAAGTGTTTCGTGGGGAATGAGTGAGGAGGAGAACGAAGAAATTTGTCTCATGGCAAATGACTCAAACGAGGTATGTCCCGAATCTCTTTATTATAGTAGCTCATCATTAGATGATGAATCATTACATCGTGAATATGATAAACTTGGAAAAATTAGTCTAAAAGTAATTAACAAATATAAGATTTTGAAAAACAAAAATGAACGTTTAGAAAAGGAATTCATTGAGTTAAAAGATAAATTAAAACGATTAGAAAAGGGAAGAAAGTAGATGGTGAATGTGAGCTTTGTGTTCAACTTCAAACGTTAGTTCATAATCTTGATTCCAAGATTGCTAGAATGAGAACTAATTCTTTTGATATAATACTTGATAGTGTTAAAACGGGAAATAATCAAAAGGGTTTAATTAGGTGGTCAGGAACTTACTGCATCAACTAGCGAGATTAAAGAAACACAATTCGTTAAAGAAAATGAAAAACAAGCTACTGTAGTCACGGATCCCACAGATCCCTTGAAAAAGGAACCGTCTAGTGAAAATCCAGGGATCCGTGGGTCTCTGCTAGCAAACAGTAGAAATAATGTAACTACATCATCTAGAACCGACTTTGTTATTGTTAACAAGAAGAAACCAACCCATGTTACTGTTAGAAATGTCAAACAACCACCTCCACTAAAACAAAATCAAAGTTTTATGAAAAAAAAAGGTCCATCGTTTTCTAAACCAAACACATTTATATGAAAACCAAGTAATGTTTATCCAAGAAGTAACCACCATCAAATGGGGTGGAATCCTAATGTACAAAACGGTTTTCCATTTCAAAACTTTACACCGTGGAATGCTTTCTCACCTTTTTCATATATGCCTAACATGAATGAAATGTATAACACTAATGGACCCATGAACAAATGGGGACCAAAGTTTTGAGTTAATTTTTTTCCTAGGTGTGCTTAAAGGTCGACTTAGATCCAGATGAATAGATCAAGGATAGCGGGTGCACGAGGCACATGACCAGTAATAAAGATTTGTTTTCCACATACGAATCCTTCAATAGAGGAAATGTGGTGTTTGGTAATAGCAAGAGAAAAATTAACAGTAAAGGTATATTTTCTCACAAATCCTTAACCCTTAACGATGTATGTCACGTAGAAAACCTAAACTTCAATCTTATAAGTATAGGACAAATATGTGATATAAAGTGCAGCGTACTTTTTAGTGAAACCGGTAGTAAAATATTGAAAAACGGTATTACTATAGGAAGAGGCATTAGAAAATGTGGAGTCTATGTCATTAAAATTGGTAATGAACCAAAAGAAAAACTTTGTCTTACTTCTATGGATGATAATTCGACCTTATGGCATTGAAGATTGGGTCACGCCAATATGCGACTTCTTCAATTGCTATCATCTAAAGAACTAGTAAGAGATCTACCCAATTAAAATACGAACATCACTTTTGTGATGCTTGCAACATAGGAAAGCAAGTTCATGCTAGTCATAAAGCTAAAAATATGGTCTCAACAACTAAGTGTCTAGAATTACTACATATGGATTTATTTGTTCCATCCGTTGTTCAAAGCTACGGAGGTAACTTCTATACATTGGCTATAGTGGATGATTACTCTAGGTACACATGGACCAAATTTCTAAAGAATAAAACCGAAACGTTCAATTACTTTTAAATATTAAGTAAGAAAATACAAAGACAACTAGGAAGTGCTATAGTGTCAATTAGAACGGATCATAGTAGGGAATTTGATAATGAAGTGCAATTTGGAGCTTTTTGTGATGCTAATGGTATTACTCACAATTTCTCGGCTTATCGCACTCCACAATCAAATGGGGTAGTTGAAAGGAAAAATAGAACCTTACAAGAAATGAGTCGTACCATGATTAATGAGCAATCTATTCCTCAAAAATTTTGGTGCAATGCCGTCGACACATCAACCTATATACTTAACCGTGTCCTAATTACACCATTCTTGGGCAAAACTCCATACGAGTTACTTCGAGGCAAAAAGCCTACGCTAGAACACTTTAGAGTTTTTGGTAGTAAATATTTCTTACTTAAAACTAAAGATTACCTAACTAAATTTGATCCTAAATCAATCGAAGGTATCTTCTTAGGTTACTCTCCTAATAGTAAAGCTTATGTTCTACTAAATAAAGAAACCATGAAGGTTGAAGAATCCTTAAATGTAAAATTTGATGAAAATCCACCTAAACCTACAATACCTCTTGTCGATGATGAATTAATTGAAAGTGAAGCCATAGAAGTCAAGGAAAATATAAAGAAAGAAGATGAACCCTTAAACAATGAGATCATCAATATTAAAGAGTATAAAGATCATCCCGTAGAAAAGGTCATAGGAAAATTAAATGAAAGAACCTTAAGATCCCATGTCCAAAACCAAAATAGTTTATTATGTTTTGTCTCGACCATAGAACCTAAAAATACGCAAGAAGCCATAAAAGATGAAAGTTGGGTAATGGTCATGCAAGAAGAGTTAAATCAATTTGTTTATAACAATGTTTGGACACTTGTCCCTCCACCTAATAACCAAACCATAATCGGAACTAAATGGGTATATAAAAACAAGTTAGATGCAAACGGTGTAGTGTCTAGAAATAAAGCAAGACTTGTTTCCCAAGGATATAATCAACTAGAAGGCATAGACTTTGATGAAACCTATGCTCCCATGGCTAGATTAGAGTCTATAAGAATACTTCTTGCTTATGCTTGTGCTCATGATCTTAAGCTTTTTCAAATGGATGTTAAAAGTGATTTTCTAAATGGTTTTATTAATGAAGAAGTCCATGTAGCTCAACCTCCGAGCTTTATCGATTTCGAAAAACCTAACCACGTGTACAAACTAAAGAAGGCTCTTTATGGTCTTAAACAAGCCCCAAAGGCTTGGTATGATAGACTCAAATCATTTTTAATCAAAAACGACTATACCATGGGGTTAGTTGATAATACACTTTTCACAAAGAAAAAGGAATCATATAT
Source organism: Chrysanthemum makinoi (assembly GCA_910596185.1). Taxonomy (NCBI): domain Eukaryota; kingdom Viridiplantae; phylum Streptophyta; class Magnoliopsida; order Asterales; family Asteraceae; genus Chrysanthemum; species Chrysanthemum makinoi. The sequence goes on along the minus strand of OU343222.1, from coordinate 155,414,133 downwards.
AATTATTGTTCAAATATATGTGGATGATATTATATTCGGATCGACTTGTCAAGACATGTGTGATGATTTCTCAAAATCATGCATGATGAGTTTGAAATGAGTATGATGGGAGAATTAAGTTTCTTTCTTGGTCTACAAATCAAACAACTAGAAGATGGTATCTTCTTTAATCAATCCAAATACATAAAAGAAATGCTAAAGAAATTTGGTTTAGAAGAGTCAAAACCTATAAGAACACCAATGTCATCCAATACTAAAATTACAAAAGATGAAGACGGTGAATCTGTTGATAACACCAAATACCGCGGCATGATTGGTAGTCTTCTCTATCTTATGGCTAGTCGGCCGGATATAATGTTTAGTGTATGTCTATGTGCTAGGTTTCAAGAAGACCCTAAAACTTCACACCTAGAAGCCGTCAAAAGAATATTTAGATACATTAAGGGTACGACTCAAATGGGATTATGGTATCCTAAAGGAACGGGGGTAGAAACTATTTTATATGCGGATTCTGACCATGCAGGTGATTATGTTGACCGAAAGAGTACAAGTGGTGTATGTACTTTTATGGGATGTTGTTTAACATCTTGGTTCTCGAAGAAGCAAACGGCATTGGCCATATCAAAAACCGAAGCCGAATATGTCTCCGCCGGCAAAGCATGCCAACAAGCACTATGGATGAAACAAGCGTTAGTTGACTACGACATTCATCTAAGTGACATAGCCATTTTATGCAACAACAAAGGTGCTATCGACTTAAGCAAAAATCCGGTGTTGCACTCTTGTACAAAGAATATAGAGATTCGTCATCACTTCTTAAGAGACAATGTTCAAAAGGGAAACATTTCTATTGAGAAGGTATCATCCGAAGACAACATAGCCGACGTCCTCACCAAACCGTTGAAGCGGGAACAATTCAACTTTCTTTTTCTTGGTCTTGATCTCATGGAACAATCGTCATAAAATATTTCTCATTCTACAAGGTATGTAAACGTTAGCCTTACCTTCTTTTCTGAGTCTAGGATCTCGATTTCACACACAACTCACAAAAAATATGGGGATTTTCAAAACTCAAGATAAATTTTATTTTCTTTCTTCCTTCTATACAAGAAACTTTTTGAAATGCTTTCTAAAAGGATACTTCTCCCCGTATCATTTTCCTAAAATCATTCTTACGTCTAGGACAAACCTTTCTTCATTCTTAATACAAAGTAAAAACAATTTTCATTGCATCTCATTTCTTTTAAATGCTAAAGGGAACACATAAATAATGTGTTTTCGGGTACATTTATTTAAGCAAAAATGAATTAAGGAGCACTCGGGTTATCTCACATAATTATATGTTTTTTCACTTCTTAATTTATTTTTCCCTTTTTAAGAATCGAGATAACCACAACTCCAAATGGTTTGCATATAGGCACACACTAGGCATCATTGTTTCCAACAGGAAAAATTTGAGCTGCTTGAGATCACCAGTACCACGGATCCCAGTTTTTACGCTGGACGGATCCCTAAAGGATCGGATCCGTGGGAACCGTGGAACAGAAGCAAAAATTTTCTTCTATTTTCCTCACTTTTGCTATAAACCTTCATATTTTCAACATTTTAGCTTCTTCACTAATGAGTATGTTACTTAATTATTGTGTTCTCATGATCACATGCCTTAAATTCATATCTAATCATTAGATTTTAGTTCACATTTTGGTTCTAGCATTCATTGCAATTATTTCATCTATAAATAAGGTTCCAAAATGCTTGCATATTCATCACTCTCAACCTCACAAACAATCATCATCATGTCATCCAAAAGATCCTCAAACATTGATGAACCATCTAGTGAAAACAATCCTTTTCAAGAAATCCAACACTTCATCCTACCACCTTCCGTAGTGCCACCACCCAAATCTAGAAGAACTGCACGGATTAGCATCCGACCTTGTTGTTTAGCTAAACCTTTATCGAAAAACCCATCACCAACTACTAACTCTCTACCAAATGACTACATTGTAGCACCTCCATCATCTCTCACAAGCTCATCACCACATTCACCTAATGAGTCTCTACCTAAAATCATCCTATCGGAACTCCTTAAGACTCCGAAAAGAATCCCACTACCCGTGTCTAGTCCACTACCCACTCCATTTCAATTATCCAAAACTAACCAAATTGTTGGTGATGGGTCTAAACACACACCTTGTGTTAGTGATATTTTGAGTTATATTAATAAGCACGCGGAATTTACTTAGTAATACTTAGAAGACGGATTATGTGATGTATTGTAAGTGAGAACAGTTTAACACAAAGCTTCAATATTATTAATAAATAATACGAGTGATCTTGCTTATCACTACGGTTACACCTTGAAGCTAATATGAATAATACGTACTCTAAGCAATGACCTAGGATCTCGTTTTATAGCACAAGGAGTCCTTTACAAGATAAGTATAAACCTAACAATATAGAATATACACAAGATCTTTTCTATACTAATCAATACACGGATACTAAACAATTATCTTAATAGCAGTGGTAATGTTGTACTGGCAGTGGTAATGAGTTTCCACTGCTAGTGTAATCTTTAGCAGTGTTAACCACAAGACTATCAGTGGTAACTGTTAGTATTATTCCCAACAATCCTCCCCTAAACTTATGATTTCTCAGCAAATCAATAAGTTTCTTCAATCATCATTATCTGCAAGGATTTGGGAAATTCTTTCAAACACTTCCTCTTCTTCTCAATGCTTGAATAGCTCTTGAACATTGATCTTGAAGCCTGTGTAACAATGCTCTGACTTTATCACTATCTTCATGAACTCTTATAGTAGTACACACTGATCACAGTGAGAGTTCCAGCTCTGAGTGGATATTCTTTCTCAGCAAGCATGAATGCATCTAGTCCATTTGCTGTAGAAACATGATGAACTTCACATGAATCATAGTAGAACCATTTAGTACCAGGACATGAACATGAGAATTTCCAGAAATCATCATTAACATCTGGTTCATAGAGCCTTATAAGATTAACCCATAACTGCATCTTCTTCATATCTTTGAGATCTTCAGCATCAAACCTTTCTTGAACTAACTTCCATAGTGTATCAAGATCATCTCTGTCAAAAGATTTGATGAGATCTTCAAACTGAATAAATGATGAAGTTTCACCCCCTAGCCTTGTAATCTTCCATGTTGGAGCAAAGTTGTTAGCAGTAAACACTTCCCAGTCAATGATAGGATGTCTGACTTGCAGTGGTTCAGGGTAAAAATCTTCTTCTTCTATCACAATCATCTCAGTCAGTTGTTCTTCAGTGAACTTCTCAGTTGGAACTTCTTGTTCTTCAGCAAACTTTGTCTTCTTAAATGTCTGAGATTCACTATCTTTGGCCTTTCTCTTCAAATTAGGATACCTTCTTGCTTCTTCTTCAGAGTCCATTGGAATAAAGTCTTTATCTTGTCTTTGAACTTTGTAGTAGATACTTTCAACTTTATCATCAGGCATTCCTTTGAATTGATGTCTCTTCCAACCAAAAACCTTGCAACAATAATCTTTCATTATTGAAATCACATGTGCCTTTTTTGGTTGTCTTGGTTTCTTTTGGCCCTTCTTGACTGAAACAATAGCATCTTGAAGTGCTTGATTATTCTTCATCTGAATAAAGTCCTTTAACTGTGTTGTTCTTTGATCTTCAGTTAAAGACTTATCAGTCACCAGGTCAATTGCTTTCTTCTTGATCACTGGATCATTTGCAATCAAGAAATCAATTTCTTCTTCAGTAGGTACATAGCTGAACTCTGGAGTCTTCTCTCTTAATCTTGTAGGTGGAACAGTGGAAAGTGGATCTTCTATTGGATCTTCCATTCTATCTAGCCTTTTAGCCTCCATAAAGCTTGCAATCTCCAAATCTTCAAGATTTTTCTTCTCAACAACTTGTTCTTCAGTAATCTTTTTAGCAATTTCTCTATCAAGAGCAATCTGAACTTGTTCTTTCTTTGAAATATTTCTTCTTGTTTGCTCCTTGCTCTGCATAACAGCTTTACCTTTGTTATTCTTCTGTTTATCAATTTCTTCACTTGCAGTTGCAATATCATGTCCAGCAGTGGGAATATTTGGCTCTGCAGTGGAAATTGAATCAGTGGTAAAATCTGCAGTTGCAGTACTAAAAATATCTTGCTCAAGTTGCTCTTCATGAGTATCAGCTTCCTCTGCACCTTTACTAGAAACACCTTCATCTTCAAAATCAATTCTCCTCCCCTGAGTTTCAGCATCTGTTTTCCTCCCCTGTATGAGAGAATTTCCCAATTCTTGATTAAAATCAGCAGAATCACCATCATCAGGTGAGGATGAAGATGATATCACAAGCTTTGCAGTTTTCCTTTGCTTTTTCAACCCCTGCAACTCTTCTTTCAAGGTCTGAATCTCCTCTTTTAGATGTGTAATGTCCTTGGCTTGCTGCTTCTTTACTTGTGCCAAATTTTGTTGTAGAGATTCAACCTGCTTGGCTAATTTGGTACACAAATCCATCAATTCCTTTTGTTGCCCACTGCCCTCAACACTTCCGACTGTGTGACCTGTTGGGAGAGGTGAATCATGGGGCAATGGCTCAGATACCTCCCTAGTTGGACTAGGTTGAAGTCTAGAACCACCACTGCTTGTTCCTAAACCAAAAGGATCAGGGACATGCTGTGTTGGAATGAAAGGAGTTGGCTGTTTGTGCCTCCTCTCATAGGTGTGAGAAACAGGTGGTGTATAATCAATGTTGGGAACAGTGATTATTGGTGAAGTTTGTACCTGGGAAATCTTTTCAAGCATTTGAGGAAAAAGAGGTGTAATAGTCCTGTTGCCATCTTTGTTCATGTTTTGAAAAACTTTAGGCTTAAGGCAACGGATTTTGTAAACTCTAGTGTGGGGTTGCAGTTGAAACTCATTTAGCACTGCTTGCACAAACCTTGGATACATCAAAAATTTTGTTGAACTCTTTACATTGCCTTGCATACTTTGAAAAATATATTTTGACCAATTAAAAGTCCTATCTAAAGCTAGACAAACCAAAGGGTAAGCCATGGTTGAACTGAATTGTTCATAAGAAGTTTTCTTAGGACTTAGGCAATGCAAAAGAGTATGTATCAAAAATCTCCAATGGGGACAAAAACCACTCTTTTTGAAAGTAGCCTTTTTGTCAGTGGTATCATACCCCATGGATGAAAGATGTGTATGAATTTCGGGCATGGGTAATGTGATGATACCATTGAGATCATCCAATTGGAGAATTCTCCTCAAGGATGCCTCAGTAACATCAATGGTTACCCCATCCACAGTGGCTCTAAGAGCATCCACTGTTTCATGTGTATCTCTAGTTTCAATGGTTATGGACTGAGCAGAAGTCCAAAACTGTTTGATTTGAGAGATATAAATTGTGGGATTAAGCAATAAAGCATACCTTATATGGGTAATATTAAGAAAGTCTACAATCTGGTGAAAAACAGGGCCACTCTTCTCGTTTGACTTTTGTAAGTAGGCCACTTGGTTGTGCTCATCTGCAAAAGTGATAGGTGCCATAGAATCTTTTGATGAAAAATATATTGTGTCAGTATAAATTGTATAAAGAACTCGCCAATTGAGAGAAAATTTATAAACAGTTAGGGTTTTAGAGTTTTGCACAAGAAAAATTATCTAAGGAAAATATTTATCTTAAGAAGATAAATTAGAAGTAGGAAAGTAGATAATCTTCTAAAAATTAACCCTATTTATATATGGAAAGAAATTAACTCTCAACGGCTAGTAAAAATTTTGTTACAGACACAACAGTTGTAACGGCTAGATCAACAGTGGAAAAATAACACTGTCAGTGGAAACCGTGAACTAGCAGTGGGAATTTTTCACAAAGATTTTTAAAGAGCAGTGGTAAAGAAAAACATGTGAAAATTGGACTGTCCTTTATCATAGTTTTTAGCAAACTACCAGCTATCAACGGATTTGATATGTCTTTACCATGAGCCGTTTGCTATGGACTAGCCAACTCTTAATCATAAAGAATATGGTGAGTTAATAACCATATAGTTTTTGGTAAACTATCAACCATAAACGGATTTGTCAAGTCTTTACCAGTAGCCATTTGCTCTGGACTAGTTGATTCTTATGTGGATTAGACATGGTGAATCAATAACTATTTGTTGTGTATCTCAGTTATACACCTTTTAAAATCAACCCCCATCTATGCTGCATAAAAGTTATTGAACAAGCAAAAACACAAGCACAAAAACATATACAAACTTATACAACAATGTTAGTACCCATAGACTTCCACTCAACACCAAAAACCATAATACACAAAAATATTATGGATTTAACATCCCAATACTTGTTACCAAGTACTGAAATCTACCCACATCAAGTCCTTTTGTTAATAAATCAGCATAGTTGTCATCAGTATGGATTTTGACAACTTGAATTAGTCCTTTTCCATAACAGTCTCTTATGAAATGGTGTCTAATTTCAATATGTTTAGTCTTTGTGTGTTGAACTGGATTCTTAACAATGTAAATGGTACTGCTATTGTCAATATGAATGATGGTATTTGTCACAATTCGCAATTTTTGGTCATTTCTCAAACTCTACATTCATCATACTAGTCATGCATGGGTTTTTGCATTTCACATTAAACGCATAATTTCATATTAAATAAACGTTATCGCGTAATAAATTATTTTGAACATTTGATCCGTTACTTCCAAAAATTTATCACAATATATTTTTATACTCATATTAAGTTATAAAAATATTATTAAGTTTACGGTGTTTTAAATTTATTTTAGATATAATTTGTTATGTTTATATAAATTACGACGGTTTTCTTAAATTCAACCCGATAAATATTTATTCACTCAAATCTTTCCAAAATGTGTATTTTATAATTTTTATACGACCTCAATATATTTTATCTTGACCCGTGAAAATTTATTTTATTTAACGCTACCTTAAATATTCAAATGGGTACACAATTTACCACAAGTCTTCAAGTAACTTACATTTTATTATACTTATACATTTAATTCAACAAAATGCAACTTGATCTTTGATTTGCTTCATACATGTTGACACTCTTGATGAGTCACAAACTTTGCAAAAATATCTACATAATATCTCAAGTCAATTATTATACCAAGACTTTTCACTTCATCCCTTCATTTACAAAACTAGATCAAAATTCCTTCTTCTTTCTCTCTCAAAATTTCGGCAGCCAAGGACCAAGAAGAACAAGAAAAATTAGACCAAGTTTTCCTAGTGAGTCCAAGATTACGGGTGTATTGTTATTAGTAGTTTTAGGTTTTATTTAGTTATCGGTGCTCGTTTGCTCATCCTACTTCCAAAACATCATCATACATCAAAGTGAGCATAAAAATAATCTCTACACTTTTCATATATATTTTTGTGCATCTTATGCATTTTTCATGATCATTTTAGTTTTATGCTAGTTTAATTTCATGTATCAAAAATTATCACCCAAAAATGTTTATAAAATTTTTTTATGACAAGTTTATGCTAGTTACAAGTTTATAAAATTATTGTGTAAGAAATGGATCATCAAAGTCTAGTTGTGTTTTTGGAGAAAATGGTTACATAAATTTTATATATGTTTATTTAAGTTCATTATATTTTTTAGCCTCACAATGAATATTTATTTTGGTTATGATCAAATTAAGTTGTTTTACTAGTAGGATTGGTGATGAGTAGATTAAGGGAATATTATGGTGTTGTTTGAGTTAAAATGATTAGAGAAAAATGGTAAGTTTAAAATAAGCCCGAATGACTGTCCAAATATAATTTTTCGAAAAGTTAGTCATTTTTATAAGTTTTACTAAAGTTTTAGAAAATAGATTTTTAGTTATGAACGTGGCCTTTGAACGGACTAAAAGCGGGTTATAACGAAAAGATCGTTGGTTTTAAAGTTACGATTTAAAACTACCATTTTCCGGAAAGTGTACATGCAGTCCGATTTTCACCAACAGTGTCAAACTTTCTGTGAAAAAGTATAAAATAAAGATCTCAAAGTTTAAAATATATTAGTACAACAATTACAAAGCGTGGATATAAAGACTTGAAACGGACTTAAAGTGAAGTTATGGTTAACGAACTTTGAGTCCGATCGTGCGAAAACACTATTCACAGCATTAGTATGCTGTCAGGTTTTTAATCAAGGTTTTTAAGGGCCTAAGCGGTTTTAGGAAGCAGGACCTTAAAACAAAATTAGTTTTCCTATATATATATTACGTTAAGTCCGATGTAAACCGATTTGTCAATTACTAAAACCGTTCGTAGTTTCTACATTTTCACCATTAGCTCAAAAGTAATTATTTTTGACATGGAACCGTCACACATTCAAGTAGCAATATTTTTATAAGTAGTTTTCGAGTAACATATTGGGTGATACGTTTTCAAATCATGCATACACGACAACATATCATAACTTAAGTCATAACATTCATTTTAGGTCGCCGATAGTTTCCGAGCCTCACTTTCGTGCACTTCATTTTGTTAGCATATCAATCACACCAGGTGAGTTTCATAGCCCCTACTTTTATACGTTTTGAATTACTTTTGGGGGAGTTACATGCTTAGCTATTTTCATTTAATTTCACAATTATTCTAAACTTTCTGCGATTACGTGAGTTCATACCCGCTTTTACTCATTTAAATTCCTATAAACTATTTGGGAGAATATATGCTTATTTATCCAAACATTTAAACTCTTTTGCCAAACAACTTTACTTATACTCTAGACTTGGTGTGTGTATTGACTAAACTTAAACAAACATCCCAGCATTTATATGTTGGAAGGCCATTAATTTGGATACGATAGCGATGCGTGCGTTGGAGGAACATCCCGCATTTATATGTTGGAAGGCCATTAATTTGGATACGACCCAACGTCGTCGTTGGAGGAACATCCCAACATTTATATGTTGGAGGCCATTTATATGGATACAATTTAGCGTGAGCGTTGGAGAACATCCCAACACGAAGTTGTTGGAAGACCCTTCTGGTAACATTGATACTTTTAACTACTATGATACATGCATACAAGATTGACATACTATTTTTAGCAGTGGGTTGTAAACACACAGGGTTGCAAGTTTTGTATGGTGGGACTTGGGAAGAGAGTGGATTTACGATGCCTTTGCTTTGCGAACTATTCTATTTTACCAAAAACTTTGACTTTGTTACATAAACACTCTTTTATGGCTTTACTTGTTAACCAAACTCTATGAACTCACCAACCTTTGTGTTGACACTTTTTAGCATGTTTTATCTCAGGTATCTAAGGCATTCACTTCATGGCATGCATATGGACATCTCATAGAGTCGTGGTGACGACGCGTCTCACTTGGGATTTATACACTTTAAAAACAACGCTTGGCTTGTAACAAACTTATTTCCGCACAAATTGGTTTCTATTTGGGAACTACATTTTGTAAACTCTGATTGTTTTAATAAATTAAACGATGTATTTTCTAAACGACACTTTAGGTCGTTCGATATAACTGTAACTTTGATGCTATGACAGTCCTCCCCAAGGTATTCATGCTGCAAAACCGTAATTTGGGGTGTAAGATTGGTATCGAGCATCGGTTATAGATAACTAGGTTGCATCATTGACCCTAGACTATAACCACATCATCATAGCATCTCATCATATCATTATAAGTGCACATTCTTTATACATGCGGACTTATGACTCAAAACACCAAACATCATAGGTCGATTAGTTCAAGCATTGCATAGTTACTCTAAATTATACATACGTCACAATAATACTAATTGGGAAGAATCATGCAATAAAGGGAGTAGTAGTCTCATATGTGTAAGCAATTCCGTAATCAAGCCAAATTTCACAAAGATTTTCTTAAACCACCGGTTTGATCCGAAGTGACAGTTCTTGTTTGATGAGTTGCAAAGATCGAGCTAGAAAAAAGTCGTTACCTAAACCGATTTAGCCTAATCGTATGACAGTTCTTGTTTGATGAGTTGTGGGATTAAGCAAAATCGTTACCAAAGTCTTTTAAAAATTTTGCTTAAGAATGGGAAAGCTTGTCTCATCGAGCCTAATCATAAGAAAGCATGTATTTAGGACGGGAATTGCTCATAATAGCACGGAAGCATTATCTTGTGGAACAGTAACTCATATACGCAGGCATTGACATAATCATTTAGACCATACATGAGCATGAACTTTTAGAACCCTTGTCGCGTTTTGGGCCATAGTATCATTAATCGAATCAGAGGGCGTGATTCGCGACATATGGGAAGAATGTCACAATTCGTTTTGTTTTTTCAAACTCTACATTCATCATACTAGTCATGCATGGGTTTTGCATTTCACATTAAACATATAATTTCTTATTAAATAAACGTTATCGCGTAATAAATTATTTTGAACATTTGATCCGTTACTTCCAAAAATTTATCACAATATATTTTTATACTCATATTAAGTTATAAAAATATTATTATTAGTTTACCCGGTGTTTTAAATTTATTTCGCATATAATTTGTTATGTTTATATAAATTACGACGGTTTTCTTAAATTCAACCCGATAAATATTTATTCACTCAAATCTTTCAAGAAATGTATTTTTATAATTTTTATGACCTCAATATATTTTATCTTGACCGTGAAAATTTATTTTTATCTATTTACCTTAAATATTCAAATGGGTACCATTTACCACAAGTCTTCAAGTAACTTACATTTTATTATACTTATACATTTAATTCAACAAAATGCAACTTGATCTTTGATTTGCTTCATACATGTTGACACTCTTGATGAGTCACAAACTTTGCAAAAATATCTACATAATATCTCAAGTCAATTATTATACCAAGACTTTTCACTTCATCCTTTCATTTACAAAACTAGATCAAAATTCCTTCTTCTTTCTCTCTCAAAATTTCGGCAGCCAAGGACCAAGAAGAACAGAAAAAATTAGACCAAGTTTTCCTAGTGAGTCCAAGATTAGGTGTATTTATTAGTAGTTTTCGGGTTTATTTAGATTATCGGTGCTCGTTTGCTCATCCTACTAAAACATCATCATACATCAAAGTGAGCATAAAATAATCTTACACTTTTTCATATATATTTTTGTGCATCTTATGCATTTTTCATGATCATTTTAGTTTTATGCTAGTTTAATTTCATGTATCAAAAATTATCACCCAAAAATGTTTATAAAATTTTTTTATGACAAGTTTATGCTAGTTACAAGTTTATAAAATTATTGTGTAAGAAATGGATCATCAAAGTCTAGTTGTGTTTTTGGAGAAAATGGTTACATAAATTTTATATATGTTTATTTAAGTTCATTATATATTTTTAGCCTCACAATGAATATTTATTTTGGTTATGATCAAATTAAGTTGTTTTACTAGTAGGATTGGTGATGAGTAGATTAAGGGAATATTATGGTGTTGTTTGAGTTAAAATGATTAGAGAAAAATGGTGAGTTTTAAAATAGCCGGAAGGCTGTCGAATTTATAATTTTTCCGAAAAGTTAGTCATTTTTATAAGTTTTACTAAAGTTTTAGAAAATAGATTTTTAGTTATGAACGTGGCCTTTTGAACGGACTAAAAGCGGAGTTATAACGAAAAGATCGTGGTTTTAAAGTTACGATTTAAAAACTACCACCATTTTCGGAAAAGTGTACATGCAGTCCCGATTTTCTTGACCAAACAGTGTCCTTAAACTTTCTGTGAAATCTCCAAAGTTTAAATATATATTAGTACACTTAATTACCTTCGCGTGGATATAAAGAACTTGAAAAGCGGACTTAAAGCAGGTGAGTTATGGTTTACCGAACTTTGAGTCGGAAATGTTTGACACTATTCACAGCATTAGTATGTGTGGGATTTTTAATCAAGGTTTTAAGGGCCTAATGGGACGTTTCGGAAACGGACCTTAAAAACAAGTTAGTTTTCCTATATATATATTACGTTAAGTCCGATGTAAACCGATTTGTCAATTACTAAAACGTTCGTATAGTTTTAACTACATTTTTTCCATTAGCTCAAAAGTAATTATTTTTGACATGGAACCGTCACACATTCAAGTAGCAATATTTTTATAAGTAGTTTCGATAACATATTGGGTGATCGTTTTCAAATCATGCATACAGACAACATATCATAACTTAAGTCATAACATTTTTAAGGTCGTAGATGGTTTCCCCTCACTTTCGTGCACTTCATTTTGTAGCATATCAATCACGGTGGGTTGTGGCACCTACTTTTTATACGTTTTGAATTACTTTTGGGGGAGTTACATGCTTAGCTATTTTCATTTAATTTCACAATTATTCTAAACTTTTACTGATTACCGTGAGTTCATACCCCGCTTTTACTCATTTAAATTCCTATAAACTATTTGGGGCGAGATATATGCTTATTTATCCAAACATTAAAACTCTTTTGCCAAACAACATTACTTATACTCTAGACTTGGTTGTTGGTATTGACTAAACTTAAACAAACATCCCGCATTTTATGTTGGAAGGCCATTAATGGATCACGATTACGTCGTCGTTGGAGGAACATCCCAACATTTATATATGTTGGAAGGCCATTAATTTGGATACAGCCAAAGATGCGTCGTTGGAGAACATCCAACATTTATATGTTGGAGGCCATTATATGGATCACTGACCGCGTGGCGTTGGAGGAACATCCCAACACGAGTTGTTGGAAGACCCTTCTGGTAACATTGATACTTTTAACTACTATGATACATGCATACAAGATTGACATATTTTTAGCATGGGTTGTAAACACCACGGTTGCAAGTTTTGTATGGGGGACTTGGATAGTGGATTTGATGCCTTTGCTTTGCGAACTATTCTATTTGACCAAAAACTTTGACTTTGTTACATAAACACTCTTTTATGGCTTTACTTGTTAACCAAACTCTATGAACTCACCAACCTTTGTGTTGACACTTTTTAGCATGTTTTATCTCAGGTATCTAAGGCATTCACTTCATGGCATGCATATGGACATCTCATAAGTCGTGGTGACGATAGCGTCTACTTGGGATTTATACACTTTAAAAACAAACGGCTTGTAACAAACTTATTTCATACAAATTGGTTTCTATTTAGAACTACATTTTGTAAACTCGATTGTTTTAATAAATTAAACGATGTATTTCTAGCGACACTTTAGGTTGCTTCGATATAACTTGTAACTTTGATGCTATGGCCGGTCCTCCCGAGGTATTCAATTCCGCAATGGTACCGCTATTGTCAATATGAATGATGGTATTCATGAAATTGTGCCCATAGTCCAAAAGTTGATTCTGAAGCCATAGAACTTGAGCACATCAACTTGCAGCAGCCACATACTCTGCCTCAGTTGATGAATTAGCCACCAATGTTTGTTTCTTGCATTGCCATGACACTAATCTATTGCCAAGAAATTGGCATCCACCTGTTGTAGATTTTCTATCCAAACTAGCTCTAGCATAGTCACTATCTGAGTAAGTAACCAAATCTAGAGGAGATTCTCTAGGGTACCATAATCCCAGTGGTAAATGCTTTAAGATATCTGAAAATCTTCTTCACAGCAGTCAAGTGAGAGAATCTGGGAGTGACTTCAAACCTTGCACATGCACATACTGCAAACATAATGTCTGGTCTAGATGATGTAAGATACATCAAAGAACCAATCATAGACCTGTACATGTGTACATCAACTGCTTCACCACTATTTTCCTTCAAGAGTTGATGTGTAGTCTTATCTGCAGGGGTGCTAGATGACTTTGCATCAGTGAACTTGAACTTCCTTAGTATCTCAGCCACATATTTATCTTGATTGATGAAAGGCCTTTTTTGTACTTGAAGTCCCAAAAAGAATGTGAGTTCACCCATAGAACTCATCTTGAATTCTTCCTTCATTAGCTTTTGAAATTCTTTGCACATCTCTGTCTTTGTAGATCCAAAAATGATATCATCAACATATACCTGAACTAACAAGATATCATTCTTGTCTTTCTTGATGAACAAAGTTTGATCCACTCTGCCTCTATGAAACCCATTATCAAGAAGATAAGTAGTTAAGGTTTCATCCCATTTCCTTGGTGCCTGATGGAAAACTACCCTGTACACTTTATTAGGATAGTCAGGGTCTTTAAAGCCTGGAGGTTGTGAAACATATACCTCCTCATCAATCTGCCCATATAGAAAAGCACTCTTTACATCCATTTGATAGACTTTAAAGCCCATAGAGGATGCATAGGCTAAGAACAGCCTAATTCCTTCATTGTTTAAATTGGCCGGGGCAAACACTTCTTCATAGTCAATACCCTCCTCCCGAGTGTATCCTTGAGCCACAAGCCTAGCTTTGTTTCAGATAACAATTCCTCTTTCATCCTTCTTGTTTCTGAACACCCATTTAGTACCTATTACCTTCTTGCCAGAAGGCAAATCACAAAGCACCCAAACCTTTTGAAGCTTGAATTGGAGCAACTCTTCTTGCATTGCTTCCACCCAACTTTCATCTTCAAGTGCCTTGTATACATTCTTTGGCTCCATTTATGACTGAAAACACATAAAGAGACATTCATTCTTGCCTTCATGAGTCTTGGATTCATATATTTCACTAATGAATCTATGAATATCAGGCAACTTTGTTTGCCTTCTAGTCTTCATAGGTGAATGGACATCCCCAATCACATTTTCATGAGGATGTGATTTATGAATAGAAGTGTGGAGAGTCTGAGGAACTGCAATCTCACTTGGCATTTTAGAGATTTCAACATCATTGGCTTGAGCTTCCTCTGTAACTGGAATTGTAATTTCCACTTCTGGTGTTGCAGTGGAAATTTCTGGCCTAGCAGTGGAATCTGAATTTCTACTTCTTTTAGAATTTTCAGCATTCAAGTTGCTACTTCCTTCCTTTCCAAAATCATTAGAAGGTTGAGCATCTCCAGTCTTTGGTATATCATCATTGTCTGCATAGTCCCAAAGTGGAAGACTAAATTCATCTTGATCATCTGCATGATCCTTGCTTGGTTCATCATCATCAAGAAACTCTTCTGAACCTGCAAAATCAAAAGAAGATGTACCTGTTGATATAGGCACATAATTCATAGTTTTGGTTAGAGTATCAAGATCAAACAGCCTTTCTAGACCAGTTCCTTTAAGATTAACTTTATTTTCCAGGAACTCAACATGCAGATTCTCTTCAATCTTCTGGGTTCTTAAGTTGAATACTCTAAAAGCTTTACTGACCATGGAATACCCAACAAAATATCCTTCATCGGTTTTTTCTTCAAACTTGCCTAGATAATCTATGGTATTGAGAATAGATACATGACAACCAAATGGTCTCATGAAGTCAAGGATGGGTGGTCTACCCCTAAATAACTCATAAGGTGTCTTGTTCTTTGTTTTTACCACTAAAACCCTGTTTTGCACATAACATGCAGTGTTAACGCTTCACCCAAAAGTGATTGGCAATTTTGAGTCACCACATGGTTCTAGCAGCCTCTATTAGTGTCCCCGTTCCTCCTCAAAGAACACCATTTTATTGAGGAGTTCTAGCAACACTAAATTTTCTTTTAATACCTTTATCTCTGCAAAAATCATCCATAACTCTATTCTTAAATTCTGTCCCATTGTCACACCTAATGATTTTAACTTTCATATCATATTGGTTTTCAACTTCAGTGATAAAGATCTTAAGGATGCCAGTTGTTTCATCCTTGGTTCTAAGAAAGAAAACCCATCTAAATCTGCTAAAATCATCAGTCACTACAAGACAATATTTCTTTAGATTCAACCTGCTCACAGATGTAGGACCAAATAAGTCCATATGTAAAATTTAAAGTGGGTGAGCAATAGAGTTAACCAGCTTTGACCTGCAAGAAGCTCTGTGTTGTTTGCCTTTAAGATAAGCCACACAGGTTTGATCATTTTCAAATCTTTTCTGAGGTAAGCCTCTCACCAAACCATCTTAAACAATCTTATTAATGGTTTTGAAGTTAACATGTCCAAGTATTCTATGTCATAACATGGATTCATCCATTGTGGCCTTTGCAAGCAAGCAAGCATAATCATCTTTAGCAACAATGTTGTTCATATCAAAGCTATATAAGTTGCCTTTTCTAGGAATCTTAAGAAGAATTTGACTTTCATCAGGCATCTTAAATTCCTTAGAGAGAACAAAGCACATATCTTTGGTAAAAAGAACATTTTTCTTCTTGTCACACATTTGTGACACACTAAAAAGATTATACTTAAGCTCTTTTACATAGTACACAGGTTCAAAGTCCAAGTTACCGGTTTGATTACTCCTTTACCGAAACTTTTCCATTAACTCCACTCCAAAGTCGACATACTATCCATCATAATGTTCAAAATCTGAGAGATAGGACGTGTTTCCAGTCATGTGCCTTGAACATCCACTATCTGTGTAGCCTTGATCTGATCTTTTTGTCCTTGGATGTTCCTGCACATAAAAGTAAAGAGTTAGTTTCTTTTGGGGACCCAAGCCATGATAGACTTGGATCTGCCTCGTGTATCAATATAGTTAAATCTATCAAAGGTCATTGATACACCATTGGGATTGGTTGATGAGGTAATTCCTTTAGGTTTCCATTCCCAACGTGCTGAGGCCTTCACAGCATTGCCCATGTCCCCCTTTTTCTTGTTTACAATTCTTGCAGTGGGAACTTTTGAATGAGCAGTGGAAACTGCTGGTTTGATTTTAGGTACCCACTATTGGTTATAATGAACCTTTTTATTTTGAAAAGTTTTTATCCCTGTTTGTGCAGATTTTGCAAAAGTTGTTTTGGATTTTGCACTTGAAACAGGTGATTTGGGATGAGCAGTGTTAACAGTTTTGGCAGTGGCAAAAGTTTTGAGGCCGCTCTTTAGGGTGTAAATTGTTCTTAAACCTGTTAGTCTCCATGCTTTTATTCCCATGGACTTCCCTTCTCCCATTATGATAGTCACAATAAGCATGTAAATGATCAAAACTACCACAGATATAGCATGCATTATTGTACATCACAAAGTTACTACCTAGTTGTTGAGATTTAACATGATTCCAACTCCTTTGGTTACCCCTAGGAGCTGATGACTTGTTCCTATACATCTCAGCATACCTTACAGTTGGTCTAGGTTTATTAGCTTGTCTCCTAGGTTCCTCAGAATGTTGATATACAACTCTTGGGATAGAAGCCTCTACATTCTTTTTAACATTCTCATCAACAACTGATGAGTCACTAGCACTTTCAAAAACATCAGTTTCATGCTTAACATGTTCCTCATTTTCACAAATGTGTCTTTAGAGGACCATATTCACATTGAAGTTCCGAAAATCTTCTAAGTTTATATGAGCTAAATCTATACTTGGAGGTGATGGAACACCTCTTAGTGGTGGAGGCACTGTATTATAACCCATACCAGACTTAACTTTACTATGTATTTGAGCATGCCAAATTTTATCAATTGACTTAGACTGATAATAACAGGTGTCTACAGTTAAATTGACATTTTCATTTATCTTTTTAATTTTTTCAAGCTCTTCTTGGTATACCTCATTCACAGCTGTCTTAGGATCTACCTTTCTCCTAAGAAGAATCATATCATCATTATATTTTGACTCATTTTCTCTATAGTGCTCTAGTTGTTTTTCTAATACATCTATAGCTCTCCTGGTTTGACACGTAATTAGCTGGCACAAAACAACTTTGTTTCTTTGACTTTCATAAGATTCATTAAGCCTTTCAACTTCTCTAGCCGCCCTACATGTTTTAGAACAACTTTCAAAGTTTGTACTTGAGTCGAGAGAAAGCCATGAGAGCAAATTCAGTAGACACAAGAGCAGCATCTGAAGGTTCATCCTCTTGTTCATCGGCCATGAAACTCCAATCATAGCTCACACCATCAATTGCCAACATTGCCTTTGGTTCTTCCACAGTTGGCTCTTTCTTTTGCTTGTACCAAGTAGACCTGTTGTCCTTCATCCTTGGTCTTATTCTAGAAAAATGCTGCCCAACTTGTGACAATTGAAGCACTCACTTTCTTTTTGTCGAACCTGCAGGTTTCACCACCATTGATGTGGATTGGCTTGCCCGAGTCTTCAGTAAATTTCTAGCCCTCATGCTAAGAAGAGCTATTTGCCATTTTATATCCATCTCCTTCAAGTCATCTTCATTAATTTGCTCTATGTCTTCATGAGTTAATATAGAGCCATTAACTTGAGTGGAGATAAGCATAAAGGTAGGATCTCCAATACGGCAATCTTCTCTTTGAACTGCGTGTAATGCAAACATTACCAATGGAAATGAGAACAGCAGTGGCAATATCATCATCACAGGTCATCTTGAGAATCATCACCGCAGAGAGGTTGACATCGCGTTAATGCTTGAGCTTGACGCCCAAATCTTTTGTTCATGAGTTTGAAGTTGTTGTAAAGATCATTGAGCTTCATAGTTTCAATATCGGTTTTATTTTCCCATCGTAACATTAGTATGAAACCGAAGGTAAACTTCTTAGAAACTTCAAATTGAGGTCTTCTTTTCTACCTCAATGCAAACCGATTAGTTGTGTAACAATCTTAAGTTTGGTGAAGATGCTTATCAAGTGAGTCATTGCTTGAGAAGTTTTCATAACTTTGCTTCAACAATGTCTTTTATATCTTCTTTGTAGCATCATTACCACCAAACACTGAGCAAATTTCTTTAAAAAGTTCTTTAGCAGTCTTAAACTTCAAAGCTATGATCTGTCTCTAGGGAGAGTCATCGAACAAACTTCTAGCCTTTAGATCATTCTTCCAATGCTTTTTCAATATTAGTCTGCACAAACTGTCACAACATTCGTAGTCACCAACCTTCGAGTACTAGTCAGTGAAAAGAATCACCGTTAAGATGATCCCCATAGAGCAGTCTTGAATGAGAAAGTATTGCTCAATCATTATCCTCCACATCTCAAACCCATTAAGTTTGAGCTTAGGAAGTCTTGAAGTAGAAGTTGGACTTGGTCTTCATCTCTATTGAATTGAATGAGTATGTTAAAGCTTATTCCTGGATCTTCTAAATCAAAATATCAACCTTCACTCGATACCACTTGATGGATCTAAACACACACCTTGTGTTAGTGATATTTTGAATTATATTAATAACACGCGGAATTTACTTAGTAATACTTAGAAGACGGATTATGTGATGTATTGTAAGTGAGAACAGTTTAACACAAAGCTTCAATATTATTAATAAATATACAGTGATCATACATCACTAGGTTACACCTTGAAGCTAATATGAATATCATTACTCTAAGCAATGACCTAGGATCTCCTTTTATAGCACAAGGAGTCCTTTACAAGATAAGTATAAACCTAACAATATAGAATATACACAAGATCTTTTCTATACTTATCAATACACGGATACTAAACAATTATCTTAACAGCAGTGGTAATGTTGTACTGGCAGTCGTAATGAGTTTCCACTGCTAGTGTAATCTTTAGCAGTGTTAACCACAAGACTATCAGTGGTAACTGTTAGTATTATTCCCAACAGTTGGTAATAAAGATAATAGTTACCACTGATATGCTTGTGGTTAACACTGCTAAAGATTACACTAGCAGTGGAAACTCGTTACCACTGCCAATATCATTATTACCACTGCTATTAGGATAATTGTTATGTATTCGTGTATTGATAAGTATAGAAAAGATCTTGTGTATATTCTATATTGTTAGGTTTATACTTATCTTGTAAATGACTGCTTGTGCTATAAAAGGAGATCCTAGGTCATTGCTTAGAATACAAATTATTCATATTAGCTTCAAGGTGTAACCCTAGTGATAAGCAAGATCACTCGTATTATTTCTTAATAATATTGGAGCTTTGTGTTTATTGTTCTTACTTACATTACATCATATAATCTGTCTTCTAAGTATTACTAAGTATATTCCGCGTGCTTATTAATATAACTCAAAATATCACTAACACAAGGTGTGTGTTTAGATACATCAAGTAGTATCAGAGCGAAGGTTCTGATATTTTGATTTAGAAGATCCAAGGAATAAGCTTAACCTACTCACTCAATTCAATGGAGATGGAAAACCAGTCCAACTCTTCTACTCCAAGACTTCCTAAGCTCAAACTTAATGAGTTTGAAATGTGGAGGATAATGATTGAGCAATACTTTTCATTCAGATTGTGCTCTATGGAGATCATCTTAACTGGTGATTCTTTCAAGCTTCAGTCGAGAACTCGAAGGTTGGTGACATAGAGGTTGTGACAGTTTGTAATGCGACACTATCTTTGAAAAGCACCAAGAATGATCTAAAGGCTAGAAGTTTGTTGCTAATGACTCTTCCTAGAGACCAAATTATTGCTTTTAGCAAATTCTAGACAACAAAAGAACTTTTTGAAGAGATTTGCTCAGTGTTTGGTGGTAATGATGCTACAAAGAAGACACAAAAGATACTGTTGAAGCAAAGTTATGAAAACTTCTCTACTTCAAGCAATGACTCACATGATAGCATCTTCACCAAACTTCAAAAGATTGTTACACAACTGACTGTGTTTGGCATTGAGGTAGAAAAGGAAGACCTCAATTTTAAGTTTCTAAGAAGTTTGCCTTCAGAGTTTCATACTAATGTTACAATCGGAAAATAAACCGTGATATTGAAACTATGAAGCTCAATGATCTTTACAACAACTTCAAACTCATGAAAAAGATTAAAGAAGGCTCGGAAACTTAGTACAACTCAGCGTTTGGCTTGATGTCAACCTCTATTGACAGTGATGATTCTCAAGACGACTGGCGATGATGATATTGCCACTGGCCGGTTCTATAGTTTCCATTGGTAATGTTAGTGTTACCACTGCAGGTTCAAAGATTGCGGTATTGGAGATCCTAACTTTTATGCTTTTATCTCCACTCAAGTTAATGGCTCTATATTAACTCATGAAGACATAGAGCAAATGATGAAGATGACTGGAGGAATGGATATAAAATGGCAAATAGCTCTTCTTAGCATGAGGGCTAGAAATGTACAAGAAGACCGGCAAGCCAATTCATCAATGGTGGTGAAACTTGGGAGGTTCGATAAAAAGTGAGAGTGTTTCAATTGTCACAAGTTGGGGCATTTTTCTAGGGAATGCAGAAGACCAAAGATGAAGGACAACATGTCTACTTGGTACAAGCAAAAGAAAGAACCAACGTGTAAGAACCAAAGGCAACGTTGGCAATTGATGGTGTGAGCTATGATTGGAGTTTCATGGCTGATGAAAAGAGGAAGAACCTTCCAGATGTCTCTTGTGTCACCGAATTTGCTCTCATGGCTTTCTGACTCGAGGTACAAAACTTTGAAAGTTGTTCTAAAACATGTAGGGTCGCTGAAGTTGAAAGGCTTAATAATCTTATGAAAGTCAAAGAACAGTTGTTTGCAAGCTAATTATGTTGTGACAAACCTTAGGAGAGGTATAGCTGTATTAGAAAAACAACTAGAGCACTATAGAGATAATGAGTCAAAATATAATGATGATATGATTCTTCTTAGAAGAGAGGTAGATCATAAGACAGCTGTGAATGAGGCTTTCCAAGAAGTGCTTGAGAAACTTAAAAAGATCAATGAAAATGTCAATTTAATAGTAGACACCTGTTATTATCAGTCTAAGTCAATTGATAAAATTTAGAATGCTCAAATCACTAGTAAAGTTAAGTCTGGTATGGGTTATAATACAGTGCCTCCACCACTAAGAGGTGTTCCAGCACCTCCAGGTATAGATTTAGCTCATACTGGTTAGAAGACTTTCGGAACCTATTCGTGAATATGGTCCTCCCAAAAATGTAAAATGTGAGGAAGAGGTTAAGCATGATAATGATGTTTTTGAAAGTGCTAGTGACTCATCAGTTGTAGATGAGAATGTTAAAAAGAATGTAGAGGCTTCTATCCCAAAAAAGTTGACCAACTTATTGCAGAACCTAGGAAATAAGCTTATAAACCTAGATCAACTGTAAGGTATGCTGAGATGTATAGGAACAATTCTACAGCTCCTAGGGGTAACCAAAGGAGTTGGAATCATGTTAAATCTCAACAACTAGGTAGTGATTTTGTGATGAACAATAAAGCATGCTATATATGTGGTAGTTTTGATCATTTATATGCTTATTGTGACTATCATGTTGGGAGAAGGGAAGTCCATGGGAATAAAAGGGTGGAATCTAACAGGTTTCAAAACACTTTACACCCTAATCCACACAACAAAATGATCCCAAGAGCTGTTCAACTTAGAAGTGGTCTTAAAACTTTTGCCACTGCTAAAACTGTTAACACTGCTCACCCTAAATCACCTGTTACAAGTGCAAAATCCAAAACAACTTTTGCAAAATCTGACAAACAGGGGAAAAGAACTTTTCAAATTAAAAAGGTTCATTATAACCAACAGTGGGTACCTAAAACCAAACCAGCAGTTACCACTGCTCATTCAAAAGTTCCCACTGCAAGGGTTGTAAACAAGAAAAAGGGGGACATGGGCAATGCTGTGAAGGCCTCAGCACGTTGGGAATGGAAACCTAAAGGAATTATCTCATCAACCAATCCCAATGGTGTATCAATGACCTTTGATAGATTTAACTATATTGATACACGAGGCAGATACAAGTCAATCAAGGCTTGGGTCCCCAAAAGAAACTAACTCTTTACTTTTATGTGCAGGAACATCCGAGGACAAAAAGATCAGATCAAGGCTACACAGATAGTGGATGTTCAAGGCATATGACTGGCAACAAGTCCTATCTCTCAGATTTTGAACAGTATGATGGACAGTATGTCAGTTTTGGAGATGGAGTTAATGGAAAAGTTGTTGGTAAAGGGGTCATTAAAGATGCCTGTTCTTTTTACCAAAGATATGTTCTTTGTTCTCTCTAAGGAATTTAAGATGCCTGATGAAAGTCAAATTCTTCTTAAGATTCCTAGAAAAGGAAAATTATATAGCTTTGATATGAACAACATTGTTGCTAAAGATGATTATGCTTGCTTGCTTGCAAAGGCCACAGTGGATGAATCCATGTTATAGCATAGAAAACTTGGTCATGTTAACTTCAAAACCATTAATAAGATTGTCAAAGATGGTTTGGTGAGAGGCTTACCTCAGAAAAGATTTGAAAATTATCAAACCTGTGTGGCTTGTCTTAAAGGCAAACAACACAGAGCTTCTTGCAGGTCAAAGTTGGTTAACTCTATTGCTCACCCACTTCAAATGTTACATATGGACTTGTTTGGTTCTACATCTGTGAGCAGCTTAAATCTTAAGAAGTATTGTCTTGTTATAACTGACGATTTTAGCAGGTTTACATGGGTTTTCTTTTTAAGGACTAAGGATGAAACAACTGGCATCCTTAAGATCTTCATCACAGAAGTTGAAAACCAATATGATATGAAATTTAAAATCATTAGGTGTGACAATCGGACAAAATTTAAGAATAGAGTTATGGATGATTTTTGCAGAGATAAAGGTATTAAAAGAGAATTTAGTGTTGCTAGAACTCCTCAACAAAATGGTGTTGCTGAGAGGAGGAACAAGACACTTATAGAGGCTGCTAGAACCATGTTAGTTGATTCAAAATTGCCAATCACTTTTTGGGCTGAAGCATTTATGTTAGGAATTAGAAATTCCCGGTATTAAAGAGTCGGTCACCTCAAGTATATGTAATCGTTAGAATGCTCGTAGTCATAGTTATATTTAGTTAAGTAGTATTTTGTTAAGTAACACCGTGGAGGACGGACGGGTCTTTACCCACTGTATGCCTGATCCACAGCCCGTTGTGTGGCGTTTTATGTAAGACTATAAATACTCTCTACCTCCCAAGGTAGAGAGTTGGAGCTCATAATAATAGTTTTTCTTTCTCTCACTAAGTTCCCTAAACCTCTAACTTTCTCTCTATAGAACTCACCATTATACCTTCACTTTGTTATGGTTTGATGTGAATGTGAAATCCAATATCCAACAATTGGTATCAAGAGCCATGGTTAGATCATATCTTGCACATCTTTGGATTTCTAGTGGTTTTAGGTGGTTTTTGAGTTTGAAAAAGTTTAGTGGTTTGTGCATCATTTGGTTGATTTCTTGTGTTAAAGCTTGGATTTTGTTAGTACTTTTATGTTTAGAATCATCACAAGTGTTTAGGTTTTCATTTGGTAGGCTTGAATCATCTTGGTTGGGTTGTTTTTGGATTGAAAAGTGATGTTTATGTGGTTTTCTTGCTAGCGACTTGATATACGGATCTCTTTCTTCGTAGCGACTTGCTTCACAATTTTGTAGCGAGTTACGCTTTGGAGCTAGCGACATAGACCTAGCGATTAACAGTACAAGTAGTGGACTCTCCACTACGGGTAGCGATTTGTGCGACTTGGTCTCAGTAGCGAGTTGCTCTTCAGCGACTTGAAGTTTTAGCGACTTGAGTAGCGAATTGCTGCCAAAATTTTGCTAGCGACTTGAGGGTTAGCGAGTTACTACTTAGCGACTTGCATTTGTCTAGCGACTTGGGACTTTAGCGACTGGGGGGTGTAGCGAATTAGGTGTTAGCTTAATTTGGTGCATTATCTTCTAGCGACTTGGGTGATTGTTTACCATTTTCTCTTGATTTAGTAAAATCCCGTGAAAGAATCTGTTTCCCGGTTTAATCATAGAGTTATAAAATCCCGTATAATCTGTTAACATGTCTACCAACGTTCCTACTATCATCTCCACTTTGTTCGCGAGGATGTTCAAGCGGTGGTTCAGATACTCGTCCACCCATGCTTGATAGAACTGACTACGATTCTTGGGCTCAACAAATCAGATTGTACTGCCTTGGAAAGGAAAATGGTGTCAACATTCTCAAATCCATTGATGAAGGACCGTATCGAGTTGAGACGACTAGAGATGTACTTGATACTGATGAAGATGGAACTCTGATTTACGGAATGGACTGACCAAAGATGTATGATGAGCTTGATGATAAGGAGAAAAAGATCGATGTCGATATCGGGCTTCTAACATTGTACTTCAAGGTCTTCCTAAAGACATCTACAAGCTGATCAATCACAACACCGAAGCAAAGGCAGAATGGGATAATGTCAAGATGCTTCTCTCAGGCTCAGAATTAACTATGGAAGACAGAGAATCACAACTCTATGGCGAATTTGAACACTTCAAGATGAAACCAGATGAGAGTGTCTATGAGTACTATGTGAGATTTCATAAGTTGGTGAATGACATGAGGAACATCGGAATGACTATGCCTAACATTCAATTTGCAACTCAAAATTTGTGAACAACATGAATTCCGAATGGCACAAGTTTGTCACTTCTGTGAAGCTCACTAAAGGATTGAAGAATACAAACTATGAGCAACTCTATGCCTTCCTCCTTCAGAATGAGAGACATGCTATGTTTGAAAAATTGGTTCTTAATCGGTTCAAAACCAACGAGGGGAGACAAGCTCGTCTAATGACTCAACTGCCTTCTATTCAAACATCAAAATCACAACCAAAGCCTCACAAGTCATACCCATGGGAAATGGTAATCACAAACTAATTCTGATCCCATGTTCAAACAAGTGATGCTTTGATGCACACGTGGTAATTTCATTAATCAACTAGCTCTTCTGATTGGTCAAAACATGAATTCTCTCCCACAAACCAATAACAACCTCAGAACTGCATCTAACCCACACAATCAAGCTACTGTTAAAGATGGGAGGATCGTGGTGCAACCAGTTCAGGAAAGACAGTATGATCGGGAAGAGTTGGAGTGGTAGAAGTTATGTTGTTAATCAGAATCGAGGAAGGAATGGTAATCAAGGTCAAGCTAAGCTGATCAAATGTTATAATTTTGGTGGTGAGGGAAACATTGCAAGGAACTGCACATCTCCAAAGCGCCCACAGAATGTGATTACTTGAGAGATAAGATCTTGCTTGTGCAAGCTCAAGATAATGGTGCTACTTTGGATGAAGAGGAATTGTTGTTTCTTGCTGAGGGCAATGCCAAGACCTATGATGCATGTGGATGAGCAGCCTATTCAGGGAGATAGGTCACAATCATCGAATGCCTTTCAACTCGCATTGTGATGCATACGATTCTGATGTGGATGATGGACCCACACAATCTTTATGGCTAGCATTTCTCCAATGGTTTCTCCCAAGGTCTCCTCTTCAACACAAGCTGGCCCATCCAAAGACACACTCATCTCGGAGGTACTAAAACTATACGATGATGCTGATGTGCATAAGATGCATGACAAAGTACTATCAACTGAAACTTTTGTATCAAATAGTGAAAATATGGGTAATATCAATGTTGTCCCATATGATCAATATGTGAAACAAAGTGAAAGTGAAGTTGTACCAAGTGATGCATCTCCCCCAAGTCAACAATGACTATATTTTTGATGAATACACTGCCTGTGCCCCTGATGATTCTATAATATCTGAATTAAATGCCTATAAAGAACGTGTTGCTGTTTATGAACAACGTGCTAAATTTGAGTTGACCACTCGTGAGCAGGAAATGGATGACCAAGTGCGTACAATTATTAGAAAAAGTAATTTTCGAGAAGAAGTATTAAAACAAGAGTTAAATTCCTTGCAAGAAAAACTTTCTAAAACTGCTAAGCAAAAACAAGAACTTCAAGAAAACGTGAAAATGCTTAAGCAAGAATTTAATGCAAAGGAATCAAAACTCTTGAAAGATTTTTCTAATCGAAAATTTGAAAACAAACTTGAAAACAAGTTGTACATACAACGGAACACCATTCAGACTACTCACATGATCACTAAGCATAGGGTCCTAAGCGATAAGCATAGCATTCCCCTTGTTGAGGAACCAAATCCAGAGGTCATTAAAAGGGCTAGAAATGCTCATAAGTTTCTTTATGATGGCAATGAAATCCTAAAACCTAGACAGAAACCTAGTTGCGTCAAGCGCTTGAGGAAGATAAGAAATTAGATGAAGTCACTAGGGAAAAGATGAACAAGAAATTAGATGATCCTAAATGTAGAGAGAAGAAAATAAAGATCACACCCCATGATTACAAGAAGGAAAACTGGATTTCCTTGAACATGTTTAAACCTCGGACATTGTTGACTCCCGAACAAGTTTTCT
Source organism: Chrysanthemum makinoi (assembly GCA_910596185.1). NCBI lineage: Eukaryota > Viridiplantae > Streptophyta > Magnoliopsida > Asterales > Asteraceae > Chrysanthemum > Chrysanthemum makinoi. Next base: position 155,386,976 of record OU343222.1, on the reverse strand, counting down.
GGAAAATGGATTTAGATAAGCGAAAAGCTGAAAATATTGTTGAAACAAACCTTCCTCTTTGGAAAATGCCTAGAGTTTAATGTGTATCCTCCTAATTCACCAATGCATCTTGTTCCTAGAACAATTGCCACTAAAAGCAAGACCTTAATTAGCCAATATGTTATACTTCAACTATTTGTGGATTTTGAGAAAACTTGCAAGAAAAGGATCACACCACGTATTAATGGAAGGAGAAAGAGGTTATGAGCAAATGAAAGAATGTTATTTAACTGAGGTCATGCCTTTCTTTAAACTTCTAAAAGATCACTTTGAGAGTCTTAAAAAGGGGATAGAAACTGATATTAAGGGAATGGAAAAGGAATTTGATGCAATGATAGTTGAAGTTAGTGACTATGAGCGAGCACTAAAATATAATGAGATTGAGAGGAAGAACTTGCATACACTAAATGAGAACCTGATTTCTGAATGTATTACTGTAGGACCTAACTTATATCAACCTTATCACAAACCAATACCCACGTTTTGCTTAGAACACGTTAAACCAAACACTTGTACGTATAAGAAGATGAAATAAAGAAAGGAAGATGGTGACTTGAATATGAATATTCGTGTATGTGAGAGGATAAGATAAACAACAAGTTGTATATTGCAAAGGAAAAACACACACACACACACACTCAAGCACACCCCTCAAATGACCATTTGAGGGGTATTTATAGTACAAGTAACTTAAAACCCTAAAGGCTTTGCTTGGGCTTTTCGTGGACTGGATTGGGCTTTGGATTTGACACGCTTAAGCTTATAAACGGCTAGCAAGTCTCAACTATTAGCCATTTAGCTTAGCCCAATCCACGAGCCCGTTGACTATTTTATCACGATATCTAACACACGTTACAAAGTTCCTAAAATTGAATGACCATCACTTCTAATAAAACAATTAAGGCTAACAATCTCCCCCTAAGGGGTGGTCATTCAAACGATGCTCCACTTGATTTGGTCTTTACTATTCTCGAGCTTGAACTTTGTGTGTAGATAAAGAATAGTCTTAATTCTTTGTTCCTTCATGCTTTGTAATCAGATAATGTGGTTGTCTGCCGTTGTCAACTTCGTTGGTTAGGTGTCTCCACGTCTTTCTCCACCATGCTCACACTTCTATTTGACTTTGAGTTTCCAATGATGAAGTTCTCGAGTCTTTACACTTTGTAGATTCTTTGACATTGACGAAGAATCATCTTTAACTTTGAGTTGCCTTTGATTTTGATGAGAACTTTCATGTGTTGTGGGTATGAGCATGTGGCGAGTCTGCACGATCCATCCGCTCCGGAGCTTCCATAAGAAGAAAACATAAAACAGGTTAGTAATAAGCGGATTCCGGCACTTACAAGTTTGAATTTCGAGGGTGTTAACAGCATAGTGTGAAAACACGTCTCTAATTCTCACAAAGGCCGTTCTGAACCTGAGTCCCACAAGTGAGATAACGCGATATACCGAAGTACATCTACAGTTCAGATGAGTCGCTGAGCTACACCGAAGCATCACCCCACGACTGTAGACCGTTTGAGACACACTAAGCGTAATCCACGGAGAATTACCGAAGTGACCTGCTGTCAGGTTGCTTGATGTTGACCCTGGCAGGAATTTCCATTTAATCACTGAAGATCACAGATGTGAAACTTCTCATAAATGTTCTGGCAAATTGCTAAGATCTGCGTAGGACTCTATAATATATCACTTGTGTCCTTATTGATGAACAACAAGCGATGTCATGTCAAGTGTTCCTATGAGATCTTTTGATGAATCTCGTGGCTCTAGACTCAATTAGTGCATTTTGGTTTTCCTAAGCGGAGACTAGGGAGAGGGTCTCCTTCTTCAATATCAACCAACTCTAAGAGAAGGTCAATAGATTATGTAGGGTTCCCAGTGAGAATGAAACAAATCCTTTTAAGAGGAATTGAGTGGCTAGAAGGTTTACTGCAGTGCGTCACTGGCTCCATGACGTCTTTGTCTTCAATACCAGTGTCATCTAGTGACAACCAGTAGCATATGTATTGAACCCGGTTTCTGCCCTAAGGTTGAATATGGAGGGCTATTTCTTTTCACCCTTTCTTCACATTTCTTTTTAATTCTTCAACCCCTTCTTTCTCCTTTCTCACATTACTCCTTTTTTTTCAATCATACCTAAGGACTTCTAATACTAAACTATTGGTGATGTCCTTGGGTAGATCCCTCCGGCTCTGGCGGATCATAGGACAAATTTCCTATCCATAGTCACCTTATAACTCCATGACTGTCCCATGTTGCCATAAAACCATTTTTCTTGAAAATCTCTCAAAGTGTTTATGATAGAAAACATGTTTGGAACACTCTGAGAGTTTTATATTTTCAGAAACACTCCCCCTTCACATGTGCTTATGAGTTTTAACAATCTGCACATAGAGGCTAGAGTTTGCACTTTTTGAATTGATCGGCTCATGATAGACAATTCCCCACGAGACACGGTTACGTTGCCTAGTTAAAGAGTTCCATTGTCAGTTTTTAGGTGACAACTAGCTCTAGTAACTAACTTGAAGTTGTAAACACTCCTTGAAAAGGAGGTTAGACCCATGAAGGTGCATATCTATCACAAGTTTCTCGAGATGGTACATTTACTGACTTTGATTCCCGTCAATTCATTGGTTTCGTCTGAGTCGAGCTCATTATGAGATTCAAACAACGATCATTAAACATTTTTGATCACATTTTAATCACGTCTCCTCCCCCTTAAAAATAGCATATTCGTGATATTTTTGATATCAACGGATTAAACAACATTTTAGAATCTTTTGGGGAGACAAACGGATTTGATTTAAGCATGAATATGGAATATTTTAGTTTTATACTCCCCCTTTAATAAAGCATAATCAATTAAAGGGTTTGAGAGGGAGTTATCTTGAGCACAAAGTATTTTGAAAGATTTTGAAAATCTTTTTGAACAATCTTGAAAAGGTGCTCAAGATGATGATGATTTCTCACCATTTTTAAATGTACAATCTTTTTCAGTACACTTGATTTTTTCTTTAAAAAGCACGAGTTTTGATTTGAAAATAATCAAAAGTCATCATTTTAGCCCGGGTTTCGTACTGAAGTATACGAAAGCCATATTTTGAGAAAATTTGATAAACGACATGTTTTAGAAAACAATAAAGAACTCTCGCTCAAGCATCTGTACATACCCGTATCATTGTTGAATGACATTTCTAGAAACGTCTGAGAATATCGATTATACGAGAGACATGTCATGAGAAGAATATTTTTGGATTTTTGATTTTATACTGTTTTTGTATTTTTTGAAAGTTTTATATTTTTATATTTTTCTTTTGTTGGTTTTTCAAATTTTGTATTTTGTTTTTCAAAAATATTTACAGGGAAGCTTTTTGGAAAAATCATTTTCAAGAAGATTCGAGAAGACGTTCTAACTCCTCAGGGGTTAGGCCGCATTCAATTCGTCGAACTAACTAGTCAAACCTTTCTTTTGGAAGGGCTTTAGTTAATAGATCGGCGAGTTGGTAATCTGTCTTCACGAAGAATAATTCAACAGTACCATTTTCGACATACTCTTTGATGAAGTGATAGCGGACTCGGATATGCTTAGTCTTTGAGTGATGAACAGATTGCATGATATGGCTATGGCACTTTTCGAGTCACAATACATAGGTATTTTATCGAAAGTAAAGCCATAATATGTGAGTTGTGTTCTCATCCATAGAACTTGAGCACAACACGCAGATAGAGACACATACTCGGTTGAAAGTGCAGTACAATCTTGTTTCTTTGAAGACCAGCTTACTAACTTTTCACCCAAAATTTGTGCTCCTCCAGATGTACTTTTGTCTGTAACTTGATCACCTTCGTGGTCCGCATCAGAAAAGGCAATTAGATCAAATCCGGATTCCTTCGGATACCAAAGTCCCATGTGAATGGATGTCTTCAGTGCCGAAGATCCGTTTAACCTCTTTGAGGTGCAGTTCGGTAGGCTTTGCTTGAAACCGTGCTAATAAGCAAACAACAAAATGAATATCTGGTCGACTAGCAGTAAGATACATGAGAGAACCAATCATGCTCAGATATTTCTTCGGATCAATAGGTTTCCCAAACAAATCGGCTCCAATTTTTGGTGAAGTTACCATTGGTGTTCCGACCGAGTCACAATTATCCATACCATGATTTTTCAAAATCTCAGTTGTGTATTTAGCTTGATTTATAAAATTCCACGAGGGGATTGATGTATTTGTAAACCAAGAAAGAATTTTAGTTCCCCATCATGGACATTTCAAATTTGCTTTTCATGAGATTTTCAAAATGTTTTGAAAGATTCGGATTAGTGGACCCAAAGATGATGTCGTCCACGTAAATCTGAACAATCAAAATATCGTTTTTGCATTTTTGTGTAAACAAGGTAGGATCAACTGTGCCTTTGGTGAAATTATGTTGGATAAGGAAAGAGGACAGTTCGTCATACCACGCTCTCGGAGCTTGTTTCAATCCATAGATTGCCTTTTTGAGTTTGTAGACGTAGTCTGGATGTTCCATGTCAATGAAGCCTTCTGGCTGACTCACGTACACTTCTTCTTTCAGAGTTCCATTCAAGAACGCGGTCTTAATGTCCATCGGATAAACCGTGATGTTTTTGTGAGCGGCATAGGCTAAGAAGATCTGACGCTTCAAGTCTAGCTACCGGAGCGAATGACTCTTCAAAGTCTATCCCTTCCTCTTGTCTGTATCCTTTGGCCACAAGACGAGCTTTGTTGCGAATTACAGTCATTTCTTCATCCCGTTTGTTCTTCCATAACCATTTAAGATCAATGACACGAATGTCAATGGGTCTTGGAACCATTTCCCAAGATTCATGTAGACGGTATTGGAGAAGTTCCTCCTGCATCGCTTCTATCCATGCGGGTTCTGCCATTGCCTCGCGAATGTTCTTTGGCTCAATATTGCTAATGGAGCAAAGGTAAATGCACAAGTCGCAATCGGTGGCAAGTTGACGTCTCGTCTGAATTGGCCTTGAAGGTTCACCAATAACTTGTTCAATCGGATGGTCTTTAGTCCACTTCAGAGTAGAAGGATACCGTTGGTTAAACGTATCACGAATTAGATGGTTCTCGTAAGCTAGAAGATGATTCAGGTGATTCCGTAGCAAACGGGTTTTCAAATAAGTCTTCATCTAATGTTCCATCGTTATGGTTTTGGTTTTGCTCATCAACTGTTGGTAGAACGGGTGCAATAACTGTAGTAGATGTAGATGATGTAGATGGAATTGGTGCATTGGTTTCGACCGTTGTAGATGCATCTTCTGTTGGTGGTGGAGGATGATGTTGAGCGGGTCAGCGGAATGATGGTTAGATGCATTTGTCGAAGTTCCACCATAGTATTCATCGAACATTAACTCGAAGAAATTCTCCCATTCTTGTTCTTTAGGATTGTCAATCGAAGTTGATTGAGCTCTTTGAGGTACGAGTCCTGCTGATGTCCGAAGTCTGTCGGTTTAGTGCGGGTTCTAGAGCGAGTCTCTCAAAAGCCATATGTGAAAGTTCGTCAAACTTCACATTCATCGTCTCCATGATCCTCCTAGTTCTTCTTTATACACCACTGAATGCCCTCGAGATATCTGAATATCCAATGAAGATTCCAATATCACCTTTTGCTTTCAATTTTCCAAGATCTTCTCTGTCATTCGTAGGATAGCACAAAGCCCCAAATACGTGAAAGTAAGAGATATCCGGTTTTCTTTTATTCACAAGCTCATATGGGGTTTTATTGAATCTTGGATGGATGAGAGATCGGTTCTGAGTGAAACAAGCAGTTAACAGCATCACCCAGAAATAACGGTGCACTAGAATAGATTAGCATTGTGCGAGCAGCTTCCACAAGAGTTCTATTTCTTCTTTCAACTACCCCATTCTTTGGAGTTCTAAACTGATGTCGATGTGTGATTCCAATATCTTCAAAATAAGCTCTTAACTCCTGATTAGTGAATTCTGTGCCGTTATATGTTCTTACAACCCTTCATTTGGAGTTTGAAGAAGTAATTGAATACGCTTCAGAAAGGTGATGATGATGCCTGGTGCTTCGTCTTTTGATCTCAGGAACTTAACCCATGTATATCTCGAATAATCATCGACGATGACAAGAATATACTTTTTCCCATTAATGCTTTCAACTCTCATTGGGCCACATAAGTCCATGTGCAACATATGCAACTTTGCTTCCGAACTAGGTACGGTTTTGGGTTTATATGATGCTCTTTTGCTTTTTCCTTGTTCGCATGATGGACATAAGTGATCCTTGGTGTATTTGAACTTTGGAAGTCCATTGACGATGTTGTCTTTGGCAATTTTGTTGATGGTGTCGAAATTGAGATGGGATAACCGTCTTTGCCACAACCAGGACTGTGTTCCGGATGCTCGTGTCATAAGACATATTGGTGATGAAGAGGCCATTTGATTGATGTCGATAGCATACAAGTTTGTATCACGATTCGGTTAAAGAGATCGGTGCCATCCAAGTTTCTAACGAAGCAAGCATTTTTCCTAAAAGCAACCTCTAAATCTGCATCACGAACTGCCCGTGAAAACAAATTGTGTCACAATCCTTCGACATAGTAAACCCGAGTGATCAAATAATTTCCAAAAGGTAGATCTCCATAACCCATGATAGCTGCTACATGATCATTTCCAAAGCGTACGGTTCCCATGAATTTCCAGGCGAAATTGATCAGCAGCTTCAGATTCCCGGTCATGTGCTTGGAGCAACCCGAAGTCGACGATCCAAATACATATTTCGATAACCTGCCAATAACAGAAGAAGAAGAGTTTGGAAACCGTTTTGATTTTGGTTCCGTTGGGTTAGAGGTAAAATCCGGATCACACTCAAAGAAGTTTTCAACTGGGTATTCTGGTTGGTCACTCATTGTACCATTCTGGAGTGTGAAAGTTCTACTTGTGGGTTTCCAAATGTCATCCCTAAAGTAAACATTATGCTCCCTATCAGTAGTGTAAAGCCTAAGTTTCGCAACTAGTCTTCCTATTCGTTTAGCATAAGTTCTTTTGGGAACATTCTTCTTAACAGGCTTAACAATCTCATTCTTAGAAACACAATCATCATGAACATTAGATAAAGATTTCTTGCAAGTTAAACAAACAGATTCAACAGATTCATTAAACTTAGCAGATTTCATAGGTTCATTACATTCAGATGAAATGTCTTTCTTATTCAAAAATGGTAAATTCCTAGGGTGTTCTTCTACTTTCTTCTTTTTATTCAAGCGACTACTCTTAGAGGCCAGTGAGACTCTATTGTTCCTTGTATTGCTCTTAGGCTTTAGTCTGCTGCTCCTAGAGGTGCTTCCTAGTCCTGTAGAAGGTAAGGCACACTCATTAGGATTCACAATCTTATCTAGAGAAGTGGTTTCAGCTTTCCTAGTCTCTTTAGAGTGCTTTTCTAAACTTATGACGTTTGTTCCGATATGTTTTAGATGTGGAGGCAGACGCATTAGTGGTACTCATCTTAAAAGGCCAGAGCTAAAACTGTTGGTATCTCGATAACCGCTTTTCCCTTATCAACATTTTGTTTAGGTAGTGCAGGTGGAGTGACTGGTTTTGATGAAACATTTTTCTCATTGACTTTTGGAGGAGGCATTGAAATAGACATTTTTGGTTTTAAAACCGGTTTGGGAACATTTGCTTTCTCCGCAGTCAATGGTTTTTTAATCACAGTATCCACCGCCTTTCCTTTTTGACATTCCAGCTGAGCCCTCAAAAGATCATTTTTCGCTTTCATGTCATTGTAGGCACGCTCATACGACAATTTGTCATACTTGCATTCCTCAGTTTTTCGATCAAGTTGTTTAAAATATGAGACATTTTCTTTTCAAGTTTCTCAAGTGCTTTTTCATATTTTGAAACAATTTTGGAGGTCTCAGACTGAAGTCTTTCATGATCTTCAACAGAATATGTTTGCAAAATGATGGACATAATATCATAGTCGAACATCTTCGAAGAGAGAGAGTCATTTAAATTTTCCAAAACTTTGATTTGTTCAACACAGTCGTTAGCTTGCTTTACCAGGGATTTATGGTCCTTGACAAAGTCACTTTGTTTCTTTCAAAAATGCTTGTTCAAAATGAATTACCCTTGCACTGATGGCATTAAGCTGAGGGGCAATTTGAGTTTCAAAAACTTTCTTTGTTCGATGTCAAAACTAGAGAACCAGTTATTAGGTGTAATAGTGGTTTTAGTTTTAACAGGTCTTGAAGATCCACAAGTCTAGTTTTTACATTTTCTAAAATACTTCTCGCATCACTTGTGTTAAAAGGATTGTTTGAAGACATTTGTTCAATGTTCGAAGAGAATTGGAGACAACAACTGGTTTTGAAACGATTTTGAAACAGTGTTGACTCTTTGTTTGAAACATTTGGTGTGATGGAGAACTTTGACTTTCTTTTTGATTGACAAAAGTAATTCCGTTAATTTTGTTCCATTTGTTATAATCAATTGGTTTGATTTCCGGATTCTTTTGTTTCATTTTTGATCTACTCTCCTCAGATAGTTCTAACGTTTCAAGAGAATCACGAACAATAATGGGTTCATGTAAAGCTTTTCCATTGTTTAACACATTCTGAGATTTCTGAGCTTTCTTGAGGAACGAAGAAGGGTCGTTACCAAGTGCCATTCTATTGTTAGTATGAAAACGCGGATTTACTTGATTAGAAAGCATCTTGATTGTTTGAGCAGAATGACCCGTTTTAAGAAGCAAATTTTCCAAAGTTTTTATCTTTTCATTCTTATCAAGAATTTCATCAAGAAGAGAATCTTCTCGTTTTGAAAAATCAGTAATCAACTGCTTCTTTTCTTTTCAAGATCAGAAAACATTTCTTTTTGTTTAGAAAGTTGGTTATTTAAATCAGAAATTTCCTTGTTTAGAGATTTAATTTTCAAGTTCGAATTCACATCAAGTGTGTTATACTTGATTTGCAATTCTTTTCTTTAGAAACCAAATTTCGATAACCAATTTCTAATTCTGATTCTTTGTTTTTCGGAAATTCAAAGGCTTTTGCGTTCTCCTTGTAACTCTCAAGCTCAGCGGTCAATTTGGCATTCGCGGCCTTAACATCGCGATTGACCTTTTTAACTTTCTCAATTTCAATGCCACAGTTGTTGATTAATGATTCAAAATAAGCGCGAATTTCCTCATCAGTCTCAGTATTTTGTGCCACACAGCCTCCACTAGGATCCACATTTGGAGTTTCAGAGTTAGTATTGCTACAACTCGGATTGTCCATGTATGTATCATAAGTAGGTGCTGATGTCACAGAATCTTGTTCGTCATGAGTAAACACATCAAATATGACATTGTTATAGCATGGATCGTGATTGGTACCTCGATACTGCGTTGGCGTCATAGACAGGAGGTGCGTCGAATCGTGTCGTACTTAGTCTCATGAAGATTTGCCATGAAGATGCAGTTTGCATTGAGTTCTTCGAGGTCTTCCAAATCATCCATAATAGCCATGAAGTCATGTTCCTCAGCACTCAATTGAAGTCCAGTTGTTCCTTTTGTGCAAACAGAATAACTTTCTGAAGATACGCAAGATCCTTCTTTTTCGGCTTAGTTGGACAATTCCTTGCCATGTGACCCAATCCTTGACAGTTATAACACTTAACGATTACCACTGATTCACATTTCCATAATTCCCAACTATGGAGCTGCAACATTCCCATTCGATTACCCACTACTCTATTTCCAACATTCGACCCATCTGATTACCCGATTCGGAACCGCTGATTACCCATGCGAAATCCAGTAGCATATACCTGCTGATTCCCAATAACTCCAACCATTTGACCTTGATTGCCCATGTTCACACCCGGCTGTGCAATTTGCCTGTTGAGAGTGTTTGATGAAATCCTTTGGTTGTTGTTAGTTGGTGTGGAATAGCGACCGTTGAATGCTTTACCCAAGAATACAAATGCTTGTGACAAAGCTTCTTCTGGTTCCATTTCAAGATCGTGATTCCTTGTTCCAGGTAATGTTGTTGTTCAGGTGGATAGTTTTGTTGTTGAGGGATGTATTGCTGCAAGTTGTTGTTAGTGGAAGATGATGAAGCTTGTTGTTGTGTATTCACTGAAGTTTGAGTCTTTGCAATGAGTGCCAATGGATCATGATTCTTTGCTAATCTTTCTTGCCTGACTTCATTCACTTCATTTTGGTTTTGTTTCAGAAAATCGTTGAGTTGATCAAAGTTCACTTGATGTAAGTCCTTTGTTTGGTTGACAATAGTGACATATCGTCCCCATTCTTCGGGTAGATTGTTCAAGAACTTGATGTTGCTCACGATAGTTCTGGGTGTCAACTTGTTTCTGATCAGCTCATTCATTAAAGTACAAAACCTTCCATAGTAGGATTCAATGGATTCTCCTGGAGTAGATGTAAACTTCTCCCATGCAGTTAGCAACTTGTTCTCTATGTCTTGTTGACCGATTTCTGTTCCATGACAAAGTCGTCTAACACGTTCCCACATGTCGAAGCGGTTTCACAACTGTCTACAGCAGCAAAGATGTCTCTTGGTAAACCCAGTTGTATAATATGAATTGCCATGTCATCTGCTTCGACTTGTTTCTGATCCTCTTCGGAGTATTCAGTGTCTTTTTGAAGACGAAAAAATGGTGGGACGGGAGGTGTTGCATCAGGATTTCCAGGGTCTTGGACTTGTCGAGGTATGAAGGGTCCATCCTGAATGGATTTGATCATCAATTTTCCATTAGGTTTTGTCTTGATGTAACGAAGCATTCGACTTGTCCATTGAAGATAACCACCTTTTCCAACATAGGAGGACGGTTTTCGCACCGGCTTTGCATGAATATCTTGTTGAGTTGCCATTGATGAAGGTATGATACGATAAAGTTGATGTAGGATCGATTCAACGATAAAGGAGTTGTGGTTGATGAAGATTAAGCCCGGTTGAGGTGTTCTGAAAGTCGTACTCGTAACCTTGGTTCTTAAAAAATTTTCGCCCAAAATTTGAAATTCACTATAAAAATCAATTCTAAGGACGTATGAAAATTTTGAGTTATGACAATTTTGACGCCAAATTTGACCGAAAAATTTGAATTTAGGCCCAAAATTTGAATTTTTGACCAAAATTTTCACAGTTAAACCAAAATTTGAATTTCGTGTAAAAATTGAACGTTTAGTCTCCTCAAAAATTTAAATTTTACTCAAGTTTTCCCGCCAAAATTTGATTTTTTTTTTTTTTTTAAAACCTTTATGCGTAGAAAGAGCTTAGGCGTAGAAACAGAAGTTACGAGTAGGAAATGGTTACGAGTAGGATGGCTTAGGCGTAGGATATTATGCGTAGGAAGCTTAGGCATAGGATCTTATGCGTAGGATCTTAGGCGTAGGATTCCTTAGGCGTAGGATCTTATGCGTAGGAGCTTAGGCGTAGGATTCCTTAGGCGTAGAAAGTATCTTACGCGTAACCTTAGGCTTATGCGTAGACAAAAACTTAGTCGTAAAACCTTACGCGTAAGTGTGATCTTATGCGTGAGTTCTACTCGTAGAGTTTATGCTTATGCGTAAACTTAGGTTAAAACCCAAAAATCCTTTACACTGTCACAGCGTAAGGGATATCCACAAGTCGAAGTGTTCCACACACTTATCCAAGTGAGGAAGCACCGAGTAACCTTGAAGCTCGAAGATTCTTCACCAAAAGTTATGAGTAGAAAACTAGGGTTTTGACTTTTTGACTTCTACGCGTAAGAAATTTCCAATGATTCAAACGATGTCTCTTGCACAGATATCCTTAAAAACACTCGAATAACCCAAAAATGTTGACCTTTTTCACCCAAAGTGCTTATAAAAGTTACGAGTAGAAATGACCAATGAACCAAAATCGAGTTCAAAAATGATTTAAAACACGTAAAGTTTCGAACTTTTTGCAAAAACTAGAATCTTTAACACTATGTAAACCTTAGATCATAAGAATCTTGAAGATTTAAGTTCAAAAATTAAAGCTTTAAGCGTGACACTCTTGAGAACGAACTACGCGTACCACCACAAAAAAAACTTCAACCAAAACACTCCTAAACCATTGTTAGGCGATTGATACCAATTGTAGGACCTTAGACTATATCAACCTTATCACAAACCAATACCCACGTTTTGCTTAGAACACGTTAAACAAAACACTTGTACGTATAAGAAGATGAAATAAAGAAAGGAAGATGGTGACTTGAATATGAATATTCGTGTATGTGAGAGGATAAGATAAACAAAAAGTTGTATATTGCAAAGGAAAAACACACACACACACACTCAAGCACACCCCTCAAATGACCATTTGAGGGGTATTTATAGTACAAGTAACTTAAAACCCTAAAGGCTTTGCTTGGGCTTTTCGTGGACTGGATTGGGCTTTGGATTTGACACGCTTAAGCTTATAAACGGCTAGCAAGTCTCAACTATTAGCCATTTAGCTTAGCCCAATCCACGAGCCCGTTGACTATTCTATCACGATATCTAACACACGTTACAAAGTTCCTAAAAGTGAATGACCATCACTTCTAATAAAACAATTAAGGCTAACAATTACTCAGGATGTGTTTTTCACTGCTACAAATTGTTCCATTAATGCTTCCAAATTTCATGAATTATCGGTTGCACTGAAAGTCTCCCATGATCGTGTCATTGAGCTTGAAAAAACTAATTCTAAACTAAACGAGAAAATTGAACTGGATGATCACGACAATTTGATTAAACATTTTTCTAAACTGGAAGTTGAGCATTTTAATTTACAACTAAAATATCAACATCTTAAAGAAAATGTCAAAACTTCAAATATCAAGACATCCTCAGATGCTCCAGAGTTTGATGCGGTTTTTCAAATTAACAAACGTGATGAACAAATTCAAGCTCAGTGCAACACGATCGGAAAGTTGAAAGCCCAAATCTCTCAATTAAAGGGTCAAACGAACAATATGACAGGCTCCCAAATGCCTCCTCCTTTAGATTCTCAGAATTCTCAAACTTTTCATCTTCAAAACTTAGTTGACGCCTTACAAAAGGAAAACAAGAGTTTTCTAGAAGAAAATGAAAAAGTTAAACGACATTTTAAAGAGTTATATGATTCAATAAAAGTCACCCGTGACCAAAACAACGAAAAAATAACGTCTTTACAAAAGGAAATTGAGAATCTGAGAGGTCAGGGAAATGGGAAACTGCCACTTGTTTTCAATAAGAATGTTGTCTCAAAATCACCCTTAGACTGCAAATACACTGTGACAGTTAAATATATTCCTCCTCATCTCAGGAATAATGAACATGCTTTTCATGAAACACCTTAAGGATAGTCTAGAATGTCTCCGTGAGATTGTCGAAAAGGATTTCATTAACAAACCTCTTGATAGTGAAATTAGGTTTGCTTGCCTCCAGGCCAAACGATCTCAAGAGTTGCTAGAATGTGTAATTGCAACATGTCCCAAATCCTTAACCTTAGGTGCAAAAGGCAAAGCTGTGATGCCTTGTTCTATGCCTAGTTCCAAGCAGGAAATCCGTTCTATGCCCAGTCTTAAGAAAGGAAACACTAATGTGCCTTCAAGTAGTTAAGATTCCAGATATGTTAGTACTAAGAAAGTGAACGTCAGTGTGCCTGCAAAAAGCTCAAATCACAGTCTTAAGAAAGTATACACTAATGTGCCTTCTAGTACTTCGGATCCTTGCACATCAAGTTCAGGAATGCAAAAACTAGATCAACCAACTAATGTTTCCATTCCCTACAGGAGTAATCGGTGACTTTAAAGCGGCGGTGTCAAAGTCTCAAGGTAATACAAGGAATGATAGGACCTTGCAAGCTAAGAATGTGCATTGGAAGAGAGTAGAAGACCAATCTAGGAACTTTAAGCTTGAGTTGAATAAAGCGAATCGTGTTGATTCTAGTATTAGCCTTAGGCGTAATTAATTAATTCACTCGATACTATTTGCATACCTTGTAATGATATGCTCCGCTTGAATTCTGTTACTAATCATGAATGTGGTGTGAATGCTTTGTCTAATGCTATCAAATGCCCGCTTAAAATTGTTAATGCTGATAATCGTGCAAATAAGGCAAAAAGGCAAAAGCGAAAGATTGTTAGAAAAAAGTGGAAACCACGGAAGAACTTTTATAAAGAAGGTTATTATTGGATACCTTTTGGCCATAAGAATAATCAGTTTTGCTCTCAAACTACTAAGATTATGCCCACTAGAAAATGGATGCCTATTGGTAGAACTATTCCCTTAAGAAGTGAACATACTTTGAATAGGTCAAATCTGAGACACCCGACATTGCATCTATTCCCAATGATTCCATTGCTTCTACTACGATATGGATGTTTCTATTTCTTATGTGGGTGTTCCAATTACTAACCAAGTGGAACCCATTCTTGCATGGGGATCCCAATTATCCATTATCCATTCTTGTCGTGTTCAACTGCAGATCATTCAAATCGTTACGTGGTACCTGGACTCGGTCATTCCAAGCATATGACTGGAGACGGTCGCGGCTCATGAACTTCGTGAGCAAATTCATCGGGAAAGTTAGATTCGGTAATGATCATTTCGGTGCAATTATGGGTTATGGTGATTATGTTGTTGGTGATAGTGTTATCTCTAGAGTATACTATGTGGAAGGTCTTGGTCATAATATGTTCTCTGTTCGGTCAATTGTGACTCGATCTAGAAGTAGCTTTCAGAAAACATACTTGTTTTGTTAGAGAACTTGATGGTAAGGAACTTTTAAGAGGAACTCGTGGTTCAAATCTTTACACCATCTCTATAGAAGATATGATGAAGTCTTCTCCAATTTGCTTGATGTCAAAGGCTTCAAAAACAAAGTCATGGTTATGGCATCGACGTCTCAATCACTTGAACTTCGGCACCATCAATGATCTCTCTAGAAAGGACTTAGTTGTAGGTTTACCTCGACTAAAGTATGAAAAGGATCATCTTTTTTCAGCATGTCAATTGGGAAAAAGCAAGAAGTATGCCCATAAACCCAAACCTACTAACTCTGGAAGTTCTTCATACAAATCATATGGATTTATGTGGACCAATGAGAGTGCAGAATATCTTTGGGAAGAAATATGTGTTAGTTATAGTTGATGATTACTCTAGATTCACGTGGGTCAAGTTCTTAAGGACAAAGGATGAAACTCCTGATATCATCATCAAACTCATCAAACATGCAGAGTTCGACTTAACAAAACCGTCAGAATTATCCGGACAGACAATGGAACCGAGTTTGTTAACAAACAACTTAGTGAATTTTATGAAAGCATTGGAATCAACCATCAAAGAAGTGTTCCACGAACTCCTCAACGAATCGGTGTAGTTGAAAGGCGAAATCGAACTCTTGTAGAAGCCGCTAGAACAATCCTGATTCACTCAAAAGTTCCAATGTTTCTCTGGGCTGAAGCTATTGCCACTGCATGCTACACACAAAATCGTTCCCGATTCACACCGTTCATGGAAAGACACCATATGAACTTGTCCACAACAGAAAACCTAATCTCTCTTCCTTTCGTGTGTTTGGAGCTTTGTGCTATCCAACTAATGAGGGTCAAGACTTAGGCAAACTTAGAGCTAAAGCAGACATTGGAGTATTTGTAGGGTATGCACCAAACAAAAGGGATACCGAATCTACAACAAAAGAACCCGAAACATCATGGAAACAATTCACGTTACGTTTGATGAGTTGACCGGTCAAACGGCTCCTGAACAAATTCTGGACCCGCGCTTCAAATCAGTCCAATTGGTTCATCCCTTGTTCCAAACTCTTCTCAAGAAACTCCATATGTACCTCCATCCGAAGATGATTTAAAGAAATTGTTTGATCCTATGTTTGATGAACTTTATGATCAGAGTACTAATGAGGTGTTGATCCCTACAACAGAGGCTGCTCATATTCCATTGAATGAAGTCAATCCCTCAGTCTCAATATCTTTAAGTCAAGAAGTGCCTTCTGCTGATCCTTCCGTCTCATCAACAAATCATCATTCTTCAAATGTACATCATGGAACTGTTTTTCGCATCAATGATGAAGTTAATCCCTTTGCTACTCCTGAAGATGCTCCATTTGAAAACATATTTGCTCTCGAATCTTCTTCGAACCATCCTCTTAGGAGACATCGACTCGCTACTTCACCCTCAACAACTACCAAATGAACACCTCAGAAAATGGACTCACGATCATCCATTAGACAACATCATTGGAAATCCTCTCGTCCAGTATCCACACGGAAACAACTTGCAACCGATGCCTTATGGTGCTTCTTCAACTCCGTACTCTCTAAGATCGAACCAAAAGATGTTAAAACCGCCATGAATGAAGATAGTTGGTTCAATGCTATGCAAGATGAAATTCATGAGTTCGATCGACTAGATGTATGGGAATTAGTACCGCTCCAGATTGTGCTATGATTATTGCTCTAAAATGGATCTTCAAAGTGAAACTTGATGAGCATGGTGATGTGTTGAAGAACAAGGCTCGATTAGTTGCTAAAGGATACCGTCAAGAGGAGGGTATAGACTTTGAAGAATCTTTTGCTCATGTGGCTCGAATCGAGGCAATTAGAATCTTTTGGCTAATGCTGCAAGTAAGAACATGGTAGTCTATCAAATGGACGTAAAGACGGCATTCCTGAACGGAGATCTTAAAGAAGTCGTCTCACGTGGCCAACTGAAGGATTTGTAAAGCAAGAGCATCCTACTCACGTTTATCGTTTGAAGAAGGCCCTTTATGGTTTAAAGCAAGCTCCAAGGGCATGGTATGATACATTGTCAAAGTTTCTTCTATCAACCGAATTTAGCAAAGGAGCAGTTGATCCAACATTGTTCACCAGGAAGTCAGGCAAACATTTAACTCATGTTCAAATTTATGTTGATGATATTATTTTTGCCTCGACCGACCCAATGGAATGTGATCATTTTTCTAATGAAATGAGTTCAAAATTTCAAATGTCAATGATGGGACAAATGTCATTTTTCTTGGGATTACAAATTTCAAAGTCCGGAGGCATTTTCATAAATCAATCTAAATATGCTACTTAGATCTTAAAGAAATTTGGATTTGATTCAAGTGACCTGTTGACACTCCCATGATTGATCGAACCAAACTAGATGAGGACCACTCGGGGATCATGATTGACCAAACAAAATATCGTAGTATGATTGGATCCACGATGTACCTCACGGCTAGTAGACCAGACATCTTGTTCCATTTGTTTGCATGTGTGCTAGATACCGGCTAAGCCTACTAAAAGCACCTTGAAGCGGTTAAACGGGTCTTCGGTATCTCCAAGGAACCATCAATATGGGACTTTGGTACCCGAAGGACACCGGTATGTCACTAACGCCTATGCAGATGCGCGATCATGCGGGATGTCAAGATACTCGTCGAAGTACATGCGGAGGTGCTCAGTTTTTGGGTGATAAGCTTGTGACTGGTCTTCAAAGAAGCAAATGAGTACTTCTATTTCCTCTATAGAGGTTGAATACATAGCCATGTCATCTTGTTGTGCTCAAATCCTATGGATGAGATCTCAATTATCGACTATGGCTTTGAATTCAACAAAATCCCTATGTACTGTGATAATAAAAGTGCTATTGCTCTCTCTTGCAACAACGTTCAACACTCAAGAGCAAAGCATATCGACATTCGACATCATTTCATCGGGGAACAAGTGGAAAAAGGTGTGGTGGAACTCTATTTTGTGAGATTCGAATATCAGTTAGACATCTTCACCAAAACTCTTCCAAGAGAACGTTTTGAGTTTATTCTTCCACGTCTTGGCTTGAAAAGTCTTCAACGAGAAACACTCAAACGTCTTCAGGAGGAAGACGAGGAGTAAAGGTCTATCTTCATCTATCTCTTGTATATATCTATTCGAAAATCAAAATACAAAATTATAAAACCTTCAAAACCATAAAAATCGAAAAAGTCAAGAAAAATCTTCAAAAATATTTTCATTTTGTCATGCTTTTCTCGGTTAGATAATATCTACGGTCTTTGTGCTTTGTCATTCAAAAAGAATGACCACGGGACTTTAGATGTTGTTAGAATTCAATTCCAAAAAAAAATCAAAAAATATAAAAAATATATTTTGGGAGAAAGAGAAACAATTTATTGTCATTTCGAGCAGTAACTTTTTTCAAAGAAAGAACAGAGCCATACTTTATCATGTTTTCAAAATTCCATGCTCGGATTCTTTAATCATTTATCTATTGAAAACTAACTGCTTTGAAAAATAACTTCGGTCTCTATTTTTGATAATCATCTGACTTATTTGTCAAAATATCAATCTCTCAATCAACAACCTATGTCATTGATTGAGGGGAGAATGATTTCAATTAAATTAAAAGGTTATTTGGCATTCAATTGTTTTCAAAAGATATTCATGCATGTTTTATCAATGGAGTTTAAAGTCTTAAAATCCGATCATTATCGGTTAAAACGCTTTCATAATCAAGTCACAATTCTCCTTAAAAGCTTTCAAAATCAATTTAAATCTATAAGAGATCACAAATCTCAAATGATTTGATAATTGTGATCGGGGAGAATATTGGATTTAAAGATAATTCGTAAATAAATGGTTTTATAAGGATGTACAAGCTCCCCTTCCCACATGTGACAAACGATTTCAAATTTTCCATGCACATGTTGAGGGGAGCATCTATCTTAAACCTATGATTTGAAACGTGATAACTTATCTCAAGGTGTGGGTTCCTCTAGTATGTGCAAAACTCTTTTCAAATCTCGAGGCACATATTTAGGGGGAGCAAAATCATGAAAACCTCATCCTTCCCAAAAATGCTTTATCTACTTGATTCGATTAGGGAAGTGATGTTGATATTTTTAAAATGGTAATCAAAGAAGTTAATTCTTTCTCTTGCCTCCGTGTGGAAAACTATTTCAAATACTTGATTCACATGTTGAGGGGGGAGTTCACTTATTCTAAAAATATCAAAACAATTGGTACAAAATGCTTTGATAATATATCATAAGTTTCTGGATTGATTTTCAAATGGTTTTCAATTGGTTCCTATGGCGGATGAACAATACCAAAAAGACCGACCAACTTTACATTATGTATGGTGATATAAGGATCTATAAGGTTAGGTATGTGTTCCCATGATCCGCCAGAACGGAGGGATCTACCCAGGGACTATCCACTAGTTAGTGTAGAGTTCTTAGGTATGATGATAAAAGGAGAAAAAATGAGATATGGGAAGAGTCTTCGGATCCGAGCTAGTCTTGGAATAAACCCAACAAGGTTCTAGCTATGAAGTCTCGGTAAGCACTGAAGGGTTGAAGAATTAAAAGGAATTGAATGAGAAAAGGGTGAAAACAAATAGCCCTCCATTTATTCAACCTTAGAACGGGTTCAATTCATATACTCATTGGTAACATATGGGTGGAAGACAAAGCGTCATGGACCCATGATACTTGCTTCAACTTTCCAAGCCACTCAAGTTCCTCTTAAAAGGACTTGTTTCATTCTCACGGGGAACCGACATTATCTATCGACTTTCTCTTAGAGATTGTTGATATTGAAGGAGGAGACCCTCTCCCTAGTCTCCGATATAAGATCCAAATATGCACAAATTGAGTCTAGTGCCACGAGATCATCAATAAATCTCATTAGGACACTTTCAATGAAGACTCTCTGTTTCACACAATGTGGAAAGAGAAATTATATCTTGAGTCCTACGCATTATCCTTGTGGTATTGCCAGAACATCTGAGTGATATGCAAACATCCTCACAATGAAGATGGAAAGCCTTCTGGAGCCAACATCTAACAAGCTCCTGGTAGGTGGCATGTGAGATCTATTATACAGATCAACCATGTGACAAGCGAGCGAAACAATGAGGCGATTCATTCTTTTGAATCAATCTGGTTCGAGTTATGGATTGGCGGATACCTTTGAAAAACCGGTCTTTGTGCTTTAAAACTCTTTTCTTAGCTTAATCAAACCGTGTACTAATTTTTCAAATCAAAGGTGTTTTATGATTGATAATTGATTTTCATTAAAACCTTCGTTATATTGCAAAACAATTTCTATTGAGCAATACACGATTGTTTTTCAAATCTCTTTTCATCAATCGATTGGACTTAAATTACTTTGGTTCACTCGCTCCGTGTTGTCTTTGAGGCGTTTGAGAACGCTGAAGCATTCCGAAACCATCCAGGAAATTCTTGATATTATACACGATCACGGGTAGTACTTGTCTTGATCAGCGCGAGTGGGCGTGTACCAATTCAGCGAAAGTGATCAAAGACACTGATGCGTTCTTAACTGTTGTGTATGCGGTACACCCACGTTTGGTGATGTCAGAATGGAGCGGTCAATCCATAGCCGCATGCTCACACGACACATTCATATCAAAAGATATCATGATTGGTGCATCAATGACTACGATATTTTAACTCCGTATACGCTACTTTACGCCAATATCATGAATCAACGAATGCTCATTTTCGATGAAGATATCATGATCGAGAATGTGAGCATGTGGTCAAATGTCACAACATCACATAATACCAACACCAATGGATGTATCGAGATTTTCTATTAGTGATGATCTGGTGGCTCAACATTATTATCCGTGGATGCGTAAAGACCTCCACTTGGATTAACCAAACATGCAATGAGTGGAATCAATGACTCGAGCTTGAGCAAGAACATTACTACATCAAGAATACAAGATCAATTGTTAATGTAATATCTGATTGTATTCAATGTCATTTTAGTATATGTTGAGGTGACCTCCCTTAGGGGGAGATTGTTAGGAATTAGAAATTCCTCGTATTAAAGAGTGGTCACCTCAGTATATGTAATCGTTAGAATGCGTAGTCATAGTTATATTTAGTTAAGTAATTTACCGTGGAGGGCCGACGAGTCTTTACCTTGCATGCACGATCCACGACCGTTGTGTGGCTATATGTAAGACTATAAATACTCTCTACCTCCCAGGTAGAGTTGGGCTTTAATAACCTGCTTTCTCTCTCTAGAAATCACCATTATACGCCCACTTTGTGTTATGGTTTGATGTGTATGTGAAATCCAATATCCAACAATTTAACACTGCATGTTATGTGCAAAACAGGGTTTTAGTGGTAAAAACAAAGAACAAGACACCTTATGAGTTATTTAGGGTGAATCGCTATCCTTGACTTCATGAGACCATTTGATTCATGTATCTATTCTCAATACCATAGATTATCTGGGCAGTTTGAAGAGAAAATCACGATGAAGAATATTTTATCAATTATTCTACATGGTTAAAGTAAAGCTTTAGAGTATTCAACTTAAGAACCCAAAAGATTGAAGAGAATCTGCATGTTGAGTTCCTGGAAAATAAAGTAAATCTCAAAGGAACTAGTCCAAAAAGGTTGTTTGATCTTGATACTCTAACCAATATGTTAGATATTGGATTTCACAAACACATCAAACCATTAACACCAAATTAGGTATAAATGGAATTCTAGAGTGAGAAAGTTAGAGGTTTAGGGAACTTAGTGAGAGAAAGTGAAAGATATTATCTGAGTCCACTCTACTGGAGATGAGAAATGACTATAGTCTTACATAAACGGGCCACACACAACGGCTATCGATAGTCCGTCCCTCCGATGATACACTAACAAAACCTACTAACCTAAATATAACTTTCACTCTTGAGGCATTCTAACGATTACATATACTTGAGGTGACCGACTCTTTGTCTTAGGGAATTTTACTAATTCCTAACAATCTCCCACAGGAGGTCAGCCTCAAACATATACTAAAATGACATTGAGACCTGTCGATATTACATTAACAATTGATCTTGCATTCTTGATGTAGTACTGCTCAAGCTCGTAGTCATTGATTCCACACATTGCATGTTTGGTTAATCAAGTGGAGGTCTTTTCTTGATCCACGTGATAATAATGTTGAGCCGACTTTGAGATCATCGTAATAGAAAATCGATACATCCATTGGTGTTGGTATATGTGATGTTGCACATTCGGACCGACATACTCAGCATTCGGATCATGATATATTCTCATCGAGTAAGCGGAGCTTTAGTTGATTCATGATATTAGCGGCGAAGCATGGAGGAAAATATCGAGTCATTGATGCTTTAATCATGATTTCTTTTGAGATGAATGTGTTAGGTGAGCATCATGCTA
>OU343222.1:155156094-155364630 GCA_910596185.1 Chrysanthemum makinoi | reverse complement strand
TTCTAATAAAAACTAATAAGGCTAACAATCTCCCCAAGGGGTGGTCATTCAAATGATGCTCCACTTGATTAGGTCTTTACTTTCTTGGCACCGAACTTTGTGTGTAGATATAGAATAGTCTTGATTCTTTGTTCCTTCATGCTTTGTGATCAGATAATGTGGTTGTATGCGCGTTGTCAACCGTTGGTTAGGTGTCTCCACGTCTTTCTCCACCATGCTCACACTTCCATTTGTCTTTTGGTTACCAATGATGTAGTTCTCGAGTCTTTAAACTTTGTGTATCCTTTGATTGTGATGAGAACTTTCATGTGTCGTTGGTATGGCATGTAGTACACGATCAATCGCTCGAAGACTTCCATAAGAAGAAAACATAAAATAGTTAGTAATAAGGATTCCGGCACTTACAAGTTTGAATTTGAAGTGTTAACGATTAGCATAGTGGAAACACATCTCTAATTCTCACGAGCCGTTCTGAGCTGAGTCCCTGAGTGAGATAGCGATACCGGTACATCTGATTCGGATGATTGAGTACAGAAGCATCTGACTTGAG
This sequence comes from Chrysanthemum makinoi, assembly GCA_910596185.1. NCBI lineage: Eukaryota > Viridiplantae > Streptophyta > Magnoliopsida > Asterales > Asteraceae > Chrysanthemum > Chrysanthemum makinoi. The sequence continues at coordinate 155,364,080 of OU343222.1, read as the reverse complement.
ACCGTTTGAGACACACTAAAAATCCGCGGAGAATTACCCAGCAGAAGTGACTGTATTCGAGAACAACGATGTTGACCTGGCGGGGAGTTTCCATTCAATCACTGAAGATCCTTAAATGTGAAACTTCTCATAAATGTTCTGTGAGATTACTAAGAATCTGCGTAGGTTTCTAGATATATCACATTCGTCTTATTGATGAACAACAAGCGTGTCATGTCAATTGTTCCTATAGAGATCTTTGATGAATCTCATGGCTCTGGGCTCAATAGTGCATTATGGTTTTCCAAAGTAGGAGACTAGGGAGAGGGTCATTCTTCAATATCAACCAACTCTAAGAAAGGTCAATAGATGTGTAGGGGTTCCCGGTGAGAATGAAACAAATCCTTTTGAGAGGAATTGGTGGCTAGAAAGGTTTAGTGCTTGGTCGTCCTTTGGGTCCATGACGTCTTTGTCTTCAATACCAGTGTCATCTAGTAGCCGATAGCATATGTATTGAACCGGTTTACGCCTAAGGTTGAATATGGAGGGCTATTTCTTTTCACCCTTTTTCATTACATTTCTTTTTAATTCTTCAACCCCTTCTTTCTCCTTTCTCACATTACTCTTTTTTCAATCATACAAGACTTCTATATACTAAACTATTGGTGATGTCTTGGGTAGATCCCTCCGTCTGGCGGATCATAGAGCAGAACTTCCTATCCCCAATTAGCACCATAACTCCATGGCGTCCCCGTAATAAAACCATTTTCCTTGAAAATCTCTGCGGAGTGTTATGATAGAAAACATGTTTGAGACATCGCGAGTTTTATATTTTGAAACACTCCCCTTCATGTGCTTATGAGTTTTAACAAATCGCACATAAATTGAGAGTTAGCACTTTTGAATTGATCGTCATGATAGACAATTCCCCACGAGACCGGTAACGTTGCCTGATTAAAGAGTTCCATTGTCAGTTTTTAGGTGACAACTAGCTCTAATAACTAACTTGAAGTTGTAAACACTCCTTGAATGTTCTTTGGCTCTATAGAGGGGATTGATGTATTTGTAAACCAAGAAAGAATTTTAGTTCCCCCATCATGGACATTTCAAATTTACTTTTCATGAGATTTTCAAAATGTTTTGAAAGATTCGGATTAGTGGACCCAAAATGTCGTTTTTTCATGAGATGATGTCGTCCACGTAAATCTGAACAATCAAAATGTCGTTTTTGCATTTTTTGTGTAAACAAGGTAGGATCAACTGTTCATTTGGTGAAATTGTTTAGGATAAGGAGAAAGACGATTCGTCATACCGCGCTCTCGAGCTTGTTTCAATCCATAGATTGCCTTTTGAGTTTGTAGGCGTAGTGGATGATTCATGTCTATGAAGCCTTACGGTGACTCGCGTACACTTCTTTGAGTTCCATTCAGAACCGGTCTTAATGTCCATCGATAGCCGTGATGTTTTGTGGCGGCGGACTGAAAATCTGACGCGCTTCTAATCTAGCTACGGCCTTGAATGACTCTTCAAAGTCTATCCCTTCCTCTTGTGCGTATCCTTTGGCCACAGGCGAGCTTTGTTGCAATCTGATCATTTCTTCATCCCTTTTGTTCTTCCATAACCATTTGAGATCAATGACCCGAATGTCAATTGGTCTTGGAACCATATCCCAAGAGTCATGTAGTATTGGAGTTCCTCCTGCATCGCTTCTATCCATCGCGGGTTACGCCATTGCCTCGCGAATGTTCTTTGGCTCTATATTGCTAATTGAGCAAAGGTAAATGCATAAGTCGCCATCGGTGGCAAGTTGGTCTCGTCGAATTGGCCTTGAAGGTTCACCAATAACTTGTTCAATTGGATGGTCTTTTGTCCACTTCATAGTAGAAGGATACCGTTGGTTAAGCATTATGCGAATTAGATGGTTCTCGTAAGCTAGAAGATGATTGGCGATTATTGTAAGCGGGTTTTCAAATAAGTCTTCATCTAACATTGCATCGTTATGGTTTTGATTTTGCTCATCAAGCTTGGTAGAGCGGGTGCAATAAGCTGTAGTAGATGTAGATGATGTAGATGGAGTTGGTGCATTGGTTTCGACCGTTGTAGATGCATCTTCGGTTGGTGGTGGAGGATGATGTTGGCGGGTCTGTGGAATGATGGTTTGATGCATTTGTCGAAGTTCCACCATAGTATTCATCGAACATTAACTTCCGAAATTCTCCCATTCTTGTTCTTTAGGATTGTCAATCGAAGTTGATTGAGCTCTTTGATGCAGTCTGGTGATGTCCAGTCGTCATCGGTTTAGTCTTGGGTTCTAGGCGAGTCTCTCGGAAGCCATTTGTGAAAGTTCGTCAAACTTCACATTCATCGTCTCCATGATCCTCCTAGTTCTTGTTATACACGAATGCCCTCGAGTTATCGAATATCAATGAAGATTCCAATATCACCTTTAGCTTTCAATTTACAAATCTTCTCGTCATTGTAGGATAGCACAAAGCGCCAAATACATGAAAGTAAGAGATCCGGTTTTCATTATTCACAAGCTCATATGGGGTTTTATTGAATCTTGGATGGATAAGGGATCGGTTTTGAGTGAAACAAGCAGTGCAAGCAACATTATAGAAATAACGGTGCACTAGAATAGATTAGCATTGTCGCGGCGGCTTCCACAAGAGTTCGATTTCTTCTTTCAACTACCCCATTCTGCTATGGAGTTCTAACAGCTGATGTCTGATGTGTGATTCCAACATCTTCAAAATAAGCTCTTAACTCGATTAGTGAATTTGTGCGTTGTGCGTTCTTACAACCCTTCGGAGTTTGAAGAAGTACTTGAATCGTTTCAGAAGGTGATGATGATGATGCACGGTTAGCCGTCTTTTGATCTCGAAACTTAACCCATGTATATCTCGAATAATCATCGACGATAACAAGAATATACTCTTTCCCATTAATGCTTTCAACTCTCATTGGGCCACATAAGTCCATGTGCAACATATGCAACTATTGCTTCGAACTAGATGCGGTTTGGGTTTATATGATGCTCTTTTGCTTTTCCTTGTTCGCATGATGGACATAAGTGATCCTTGGTGTATTTGAACTTTGGAAGTCCGTTGACGATGTTGTCTTTGGCAATTTGTTGATGGTGTCGAAATTGAGATGGGATAACTTGATATGCCACAACCGGGCGTGTTCGGATGCTCGTGTCATAAGACATATTGGTGATGAAGAGGCCATTTGATTGATGTCGATAGAATACAAGTTTGTATCGATTCCGGTTAAAGTCGGTGCCATCAAGTTTCTAACGAAGCAAGCATTTCTCCTAAAGCAACCTCTAAATGCATCAGCGCAGGCCCGAAAACAAATTGTGTCCCAACCCCGACATAGTAAACCAGTGATCAAATAATTTCCAAAGGTAGATCTCCATAACCCATGATAGGCTGCTACATGATCATTTCAAGCGTCACGGTGAATTTCAGGCGAAATTGATCGGCTGACTTGATTCGGTCATGTGCTTGGAGCAACCCGAGTCGACGATCCAAAGACAAATTTGATAACACGCGATGTGAAGAATATTGTGGAAACCGTTTTGATTTTGGTTCCTTTGGGTTAGAGGTAAAATCCTATCACACCTTGAAGTTCTCTCTGAGGGAAGTCAGGTTTATCACTCATTGTTCCATGCAGGTGTGAAAGTTCTACTGTGGGTTTCCAAATATCATCCCTAAAGTATACATTGGTTCTGTCGGTAGTGTAAAGCCTAAGTTTTGCAACTAGTCTTCTACTCTTTAATTACTTTTTGGGGCGTTCTTCTTAACAGGCTTATCATTCACATTCTTAGAAACACAATCATCTTGAACATTTAAAGATTTCTTGCAAGTTAAACAAAGAGATTCAACACATTCATTAGACTTAGCAAGTTTCATAGGTTCAGTACATTCGGATGAAATGTCTTTCTTATTCAAAAGCGTAAATTCTAGGGTGTTCTTCTACTTTCTTCTCTTTATTCAAGCTACTACTCCTAGAGGCAGTCGAGACTCTATTGTTCCTTGTATTGCTCTTAGGCTTTAGTCTTCTGCTCCTAGAGGTGCTTTCTAGTCTGTAAGGTGGGCTGCGCATTAGGATTCACATTTTTATGAAGGGAGGTGGTTTCAGCTATCCTAATCTCTTTAGATGTGGAGTGACGCATTAGTGGTACTCATCTTAAAAGGCAGTGCTAAAACTTTTGGTTTCTCGATAACCGCTTTTCCCTTATCAACATTTTGTTTAGGTAAGGCGGTGGAGGTGGTGGTTTTGATGAAACATTTTCTCATTGACTTTTGGAGGAGGCATAGAAGCAGACATTTTGGTTTTGAAACGGTTTGGGAACATTTGCTTTCTCCATGTCAATGGTTTTTAATCACGATATCCACTTCCTTTCCTTTTTGACTTTCGGTGAGCCCTCAAAAGATCATTTTTAGCTTTCATGTCATTGTAAACGCAGCTCATCGACAATTTGTCATACTTGCATTCCTCAGTTTTTCGATCAAGTTGTTTAAAATATGAGACATTTTCCTTTTCAAGTTTCAAGAGCTTTTCATATTTTGAAACAATTTGGAGGTCTCATTTGGAGTCTTTCATGATCTTCAACGAGAATATGTTTGCAAAATGATGGACATAATATCGATTAGTCGAACATCTTGAAGAGATCATTTAGATTTTCCAAAACTTTGATGTGTTCAACACTTTCATTAGCTTGCTTTACCAGGGATTTATGGTCCTTGACAAAGTCAATTGTTTCTTTCAAAAAGGCTTGTTCAAAATGAATTACCCTTGAGTTGATGTTATTCAGCTGAGGGGCAATTTGAGTTTCAAAAACTTTTGTTCATTATCAAAACTATTAAACGGATGTTTGTTGTAATATTGGTTTTAGTTTTACGGTCTCTTGAAGATGCAAATTCTAGTTTTCACATTTCCAAAATAGCATCACTTGTGTTAAAAGGATTGTTTGAAGACATTTGTTCAATGTTTGAAAGAGATTTGGAGACAACAAGCTGGTTTTGAATGATTTTGGCGGTGTTGACACTTTGTTTGAAACACTTGGTTTGGTGGAAGCGTTGATTGAGAAACAAATGAAATACCATTAATTTTGTTCCATGAGTTATAATCAATTGGTTTGATTTCGGATGTTTTTGTTTCATTTTTGATCTACTCTCCTCAGATAGTTCCAACGTTTGAAGAGAATCATGCACAATAATGGGTTCATGCAAAGGTTTTCCATTGTGCAACACATTACGAGATTTCGAGCTTTCTTGAGGAAACAAGGAGGTGAGTTACCAAGAGCCATTTTATGTGCAGTATGAAAAATCGGGTTTACTTGATTAGAAAGCATCTTGATTGTCTTAGCGGAATGACCCGTTGTAAGAAGCAAATTATCCAATTTCTTGATTTTTTTCCGTTTTATCGAGAATTTCATCAAGAAGAGAATCTTCTCATTTTGCAAAATCGACAATCAACTTGTTTCTTCTCTTTTTCAAGATCGAGAAAATGATGCTTTTGTTTAGAAAGTTGGTCATTTAGATCCGAAATTTCCTTGTTTAAAGATTTGATTTTCAAATTCAGATTCACATCAAGTGTGTCATACTTGAGTTGCAAATCTTTTCTCTAAAAGCGAATCTCGATAACCAATTTCTAACTCTGAAATTTTGTTTGTATGAAATTCATAGGCTCTGGCGTGCTCCTTGTAACTCTCAAGCTCGGCGGTCAATTTAGCATTCGCGGCCTTAGCGATTGACGTTCTTTTCTCAACTTCAATGCCATTGATTGATTAATGATTCAACATAAGCGCGTGTTTCCTCATCGATCTCGGTATTTTGTGCGCCTGACCTCCTTGGATCCACATCGGAGTTTCGAGTTAGTATTGCTACAACTTCGGATTGTCCATGTATGTATCATAAGTAGGTGCGGATGTCGCGAATCTTGTTAGTCATGAGTAAACACATCAAATATGACATTGTTATAGCATGGATCAATGATTGGTACCTCGAATCTTGTATTGGCGTCATAGGCGAGGAGGTGAGTTTGACTCGATGTCATACTTAGCTTCCCGAAGATTTGCCATGAAGATGCAATTCGCATTGAGTTCCTCGAGGTCTTCCAGTTCATCCACAATAGCGAAAAAATCAATTTCCTCGGCACTCAGCGTAACCCCGCTTCGCTGCATGCTGCTAACAAGCGACTTTCGAAGAAAATCACCGGTCTTCTTGTGCGGTTTAGTGGGACGGTTTCTTGCCATGTGACCCATCCTTGGCGGTTATAACACTTAATCGATTACCCGATTCACATTTCCATAATTCCCAGCAGCTGGAGGCCACATACCCATTCGATTACCGCTCTATTCCCAACATTCATCCATTCGATTTCCACGATTGAACGCACTGATTACCCATGCGAAATCGGTAGCATATCCTGCTGATTCCCAATAACTCCAACCATTTGTCCTTGATTACCCATATTCACACCGGTTGCTGCAATTTGCCTATTGCGAGTGTTTGATGATATCCTTTGGTTGTTGTTAGTAGGTGTGGAATAGCGACCTTTGGTTACTTGACCCAAGAGAGAAATTATTTGGGACATAGGGTCTTCTTGTCGATTCTAGATCAGTGATTCCTTGTTCTGGTATTGTGGATCGGATAGAATTGTTGTTGTGGTTGTGGAATGTATTCTTTCTGCAGTTGTTGTTGTTGGAAGATGATGAAGCTTGTTGTTGTGTATTCACTGGAGGTTGAGTCTTTGCAATAAGTGCCAATGGATCATGATTCTTTGCTAATCTTTCTTGCCTGACTTCATTTGCTTCGGCTTGGTTTTGTTTTAGAAAATCATTTAGTTGATCAAAGTTCACCTGATGAAGGTCTTTTGTTTGGTTGAAAATAGTGACATATCGTTCTTACGGTAGATTGTTAGAACTTGATGTTTTGAGCGATAGTTACGGGTGTCGACTTGTTTACGATTAGCTCATTCATCAAAGTGAAAACCTTCCATAGTAGGATTCAATGGATTCTCACGAGTAGATGTGAACTTTTCCCATTCAGTTAGCAACTTGTTCTCCATGTCTTGATGACCAATTTATGTTCCATGACAAAGTCGTCTGACACGTTCCCACATATCAGCGGTTTCACAATGTCTACCGCAGCAAAGATGTATATTGGTAAACCTAGTTGGATAATATGAATTGCCATGTCATCTGCCCGACTTGTTTACGATCCTCTGCGTGTGATTATTATTGAAGGCGAAGATGGTGTGGTGGGAGGTGTTGCATCGGGATTTCCAGTACATTAACTTGTCGAGGCTTGAAGGGTCCATCTGAATGGATTTAATCATGAGTTTGCCATTAGGTTTGGTCTTGATGTAGCGAAGCATTCGACTTGTCCATTGAAGATAACCACCTTTTGCCAACATAGGAGGTCGGTTTTCTGCACCGGCTGCATGAATGTCTTGTTGAGTTGCCATTGATGAAGGTATGATCCGATAAAGTTGATGTAGGATCGATTCAACGATAAAGGAGTTGTGGTTGATGAAGATCAAACTCGGTTGAGGTTTTACGAAAGTCGTACTTTCGTAACCTTGGTTTTAGAAAAAAATTTCTCCCAAAATTTGAAATTCACTATAAAATCAATTCTAAGGTCGTATAAAAAATTTGAGTTATGACAATTTTGGCCTTGATTTGACCAGAAAATTTTGAATTTAGGCCCAAAATTTGAATTTTGACCAAAATTTTCACTGTTAAACCAAAATTTGAATCTCGTAAAATTGAGCGTTTAGTCTCCTCAAAATTTAATTTTTTTTTTTTTTTGAAAAATGAAGAGCAAGGCGTGAAAACCGCGAAATTACTGATGAAACGAGGCTTAAGTAGGATCTTACGGTGTAGGAAGCTTATGCGTAGAAACCTCGTGAAACCTTAGCGTAGAAACCTTAAGTAGAAACCTTAGAAACTAAGCGTAACCTTAAGCTTATCGTAGACAAAGTTAAATGAAACCTTACGCGTAATTTTGAAGTTATCGTGGAGTTACTCGTAAGCTTTTAGCTTATCGTAAACTATGGTTAAGAACCAAAATCCTTTACAATCGCAGTAGAGATATCCACAAGTCGAAGTGTTCACACACTTATCCAAGTGAGAAAGTGAGTATGATTATATTTCGAAGATTCTTCACCAAAAGTTGAGTAGAAAACTAGGGTTTTGACTTTTTGACTTCTACCATAAGAAATTTCCATGATTCAAATGATTTCTTTTACCTGAGAAAGCCTTAAAACACTCGAATAACCAAAATGTTGACCTTTTCACCCAAAGTGCTTAGAAAGTTACAGTAGAAATGACCAATAAACAATCTGAGCTTAAAAATGAAGAAAAACACGTAAAGCTACGAACTTTTGCAAAAAGCTGAACTTTAGCACCAAATAAACCTTAAACCACAAGAATCTTGAATTTTAAAGTGCAAGAATTAAAGCTTTAAGCGACAAAACATTATAACAGAGCCTACTGCGTAACCCTTCAAAACAAACACAAACACTCCTAAACCATTGTTAGGCGATTGATACCAATTGTTATACCCTTATATATACCAACCTTATCAAATACCGTTATGAACACAAAGAATACCGCGTTAAACCCAAACTATTATGCGTAAATAAAGAGAAAAGATGAGATAAGATATGGTGACTTGATGTATATATTAAATATGTTTAGAGAGTAGAGAAAAGATGAAACAATAAGATGTATTAGCTTCAAGAAAAAAACACACACACTTCAGCTCAAGCCACCCTCAAATGACATACTTGAGGGTATTTATAGTAAGAGAGATGATGCCCTAAGGCTTGGCCATGGGCCGCGAGATGGGCTTGGACATGGATTGGGTTACATGAACATACAAGGCTAGCAACTAAACGTCTAACCATTTAGCTTAGCCCAATCCATGAGCCCTTTGACTATTCTAGCATGATATCTAACACATGTTACAAAGTTCCTAAATGTGAATGACCATCACTTCTAATAAAAACTATTAAGGCTAACAGTTGTTCCATGGAATAAGTCTCTCTAATTGATATGAAATGGGCTGATTTGGTAAGACGATCGACGATTACCCATATAGGGTCGTAACCTCCCGATGTCTTAGGAAGTTTTGTGACAAAGTCCATCGTAATGCGTTCCCATTTCCATTGGGAATTTACGGTTGTTGGAGTAACCACGAGGTTTACGATGCGACTTTTACCTTAGAGAGCAAGTAAGGCATTTGCTTAGCGTATGTGGCAATTTCCGCTTTTATGTTAAACCTGATAAAGTTTCTTGAGATCACGATACATCTTATCAGAACACAGGTGAATAGAATACTTTGACTTATGCGACTCATGCATAATCAATTCTCGTATTCCGCCATAAAATGGTACCCACATTCTATCCTTGAAGCATAATACTCCATCTGCTCTCTTTACAAAGCTATTTGCATTATCGGGCATACCATAAAACTTTTCGCAGGTGAACTTTCCTCCTTTAGTGCTCGATTTATGCCTCGGTATTTTTATGGTAAGGTGAGCGATCGTCATTCCTAATGATCGGACTCTTAAAGGTTTGGGTCTTCTTTCCTAGGCTGGAAACCCATACAACATTGGCTTTTCTGGGATGATACTTGATTTCACAATCATAATCGTTGAGTAATTCCAACCAACGACGTTGCCTCATGTTAAGTTCCTACTGATCAAGAACATATTGTAAACTCTTGTGGTCCGTAAACAACGTATGCACTTTGTAGTAAAGGTAGTGTCTCAAATCTTGAGTGCAAAAAAACTTCGACCCCTGACTCAAGATCATGAGTGGTGTAATTCTTCCCGTGAACCTTAAGTTGTCGAGAAGCATAAGCTATCACCTTCTCGTTTTGTATTAATACAGCTCCAAGCCCTTTATGTGAAGCATCGCGGTATACAGCAAGTTCTCAATTCCCTTGGTAGTGCCAAAATGGCGCCCGCAAAGCTTTGCTTCAACAATGGCGGCTTCTTGTTTCTTTCCCATTCATTGCTTCTTGTTTTTACGTGTTGAACGATCAGCTTTAGTATCTTTGAAAAACCTTGATGAATCTTGGTAATACCGGCGAGTCCTAGAAATTGTCCGGTTTCGTTGGATTTGTTGGAGTAGCCCAATCTTTTCACGGCTTCAATCTTTGCGGGATCAACTTGTAGTCCTTACTATCAATGACATGACGAAATTGTACTTCTGGGTTCCAAATATCACGCCGAAAATTTGGCATACAACTTCTCATTCTTGAGTAGTCCTAAAATCGTTCTTAAATGCCCTTCGTGCTCTTCTTTGCTCTTGGAGTAAATCAATATGTCGTCGATGATTACTATAACAAACTTGTCCAAATACGGTTTGCATACCCTATTCATGAGATCCATGAATACTGCATGTGCATTAGTTAATCCGAGCGGCATTACGAAACTCATAATGTCCATAGCGTGTTCGCGTCGTTTTCGGGATATCCTCCTCCGAACTCTAAGTTGATGGTAACGACCTTAGGTCAATCTTTGAATACTAGAGCCTTGCAACTGATGAACAAGTCGTGATTCTGGGGAGTGTAGATAGCGATTCTTCATTTAACTTGTTGACTCTCTATAATCTATACACATTCGAAGGATCATCTTTCTTCTTCACAAACAAGACCGGTGCTCCCCAAGGCGAGGAACTTGGCCTAATAAATCCTTTGTCTAAAGTGCTTGCAACGATTAGACAACTCTTTGCATTCGATGGTGCTAAGCGGTAAGGCGATCGTGCAAAGCGGTAAACTCAGGGCACTAAGTCAATATGAAATTCATTGGCGTGCCGGTGGAAGTCTGGCAAGTCTTCGGGAAGACTTGAGGAAATTCTAGGACAATTGGTACATCCTCAAGTGGTTTCTCTTCCGACTTCTTCTGGTTATATGTGCTGGGAAGCATAACAACCTTTCTTTATGTACTTCTCGTCTTGATGCATGATATATCTTGAGTCTAGTTCCATAGTTCCCTAATAATGATCAAAGTTTGGATTTGTAAGGAAGATGAACAACTTTTCATCACAAATGATTCTTGCACGATGTTTGGATAACCAATCCATGCCGATGATGACGTCGAAACTACCAAGTTCTACGGGCATAAGGTCTATATTGAAGGGATGATTTAGAAAATGAGTGTACAACCGGACAATGGTGTAGGTGCTAATTAAGTTACCATTAGCTAATTCAATGTTGTATGATGTGTCTAATGTGGTTGGTTTTCAAGACTTGTTTCAATATTGAGTGCTTCTAAAATATTTCATCACTTATTTGCTATATCATGCTAGCAAAATAGATATCGACTCATTACCATGGAAGAATGTTTGTTCTAATTTCACTTGTAGATGGAAGTCATTTATTGTCAGATAAGTTCAAACACATTGCATCTCTTGATATATAAGTGAGGTTACTTGTAATGGGAACACAATGCCTTAGGGGAAGTTTATATTGATAACCTTAATTTAACTAAATTTTCCTTTAAGGAAAACTCATTGTAGGGAAGTTACATATTGTTGGGCCATGTTTAATGGAATGTGCAGGTCCTGACTAGAAACTTGGTTGATCCCTATAGTGTTGCTTAGTGTATATTCGCTTCGTACTAAATCTTGTAACTCGGTCTAGCTAGTACTTTTGAAATGATATAATTTGGCTTTTAGTCCAAAATAGTGGTTCGGAATGTCTCGTGATGTCTTAAGATTTTTGTTAGGTTTTGAAAGATCTCGCTACCTACTTCTAGTCCTTGTTGGTAATTCCGAAATCCTTTCATTGTTTTCTTGTATCGAGCAATCCTCCTCATAGATTGTATAGGAAGCCTTTCTAAAAGGTCACTCGTCAAATCTAACTTATCGGTTGGTGGGGATGAATGGCGTGAAGCTATAAGTGTTAACAAAGAAATGTTTATGAACAATTTATCGATTACAAAGCTTTGCTTTAGTGAAAGATTGTTTTAGGAAGTTTGAAAAGATGCTTGTTTCTTTCATTGCATAATAATTCTTCCTAAATTATACATAGGTGATCGGGGCTATGTATAATCGAGGACAAATGATGTGATGATTGGTTTTGTTGAAATGGTATTATGTTCCTCCGAAGTTTTAAATGGTATTCAACGTTTTGTTTTTGAAAGATAATGGCTCAATGATTTTTGAGTAACATGAAAATCGTTTCGCATGATGGTATTAAATAGTTGATAAAATGACTGAAAGCCAATTGGTAGGGTGGTAACGAAACAACTTTGTTTTAAAACTTTATGAAGCAATGTTTCTAAGATAGTGTAGAATAGCTTGAAATAAAATTAAGTGAAATAATTTCATGAAATGGTAGCAAAATAACTTGAAATATAATTTGTTAAATGGTTTGTAGGATACATGGGAGAACCTCATAGAGTGGTAATAGTCTCTTAATTGGTCAAGAATAAAGTTGGCCTAACCCCTAGTAAGATAGTGATGTATCGTCGCGAAATGATTGAAAATTGGGCACTTGGAATAAGGAATGAAATAAACAAAGGTTGTGATTATTGTGGAGATAATAAATAATAAAGATTACATTAGCTAGAAAGGTACTTATTATCAGTTCCTGTTGATGGTCTAATCGTGTTTCAAGTGTAGGAGTAGTAGGTGGTCTAGCGTGATAGCCTAGAAATCTCTCAGTCCTCAAACCTATGAGGACGGTGTTAGTGTCTATAGTCTTAGTGATAAATGATAATGGTGTGTCAAATCATGCACGCTTCCCAGTTGCAAGTCGGGTGTATGAGGCGTGATGGCATGGATGGTACTCTAGATGACAATGATGATGAAAATGATGACAATGATGATAATGAAAATCCTTGTGATGAGTTAAGAAATAGGTTCATTAGGACTAAACCTATAAGTTCTACCAAATGGTATAATCTGTCCCAACAGAATGATAAAATTGTCCGATCCTACTGAGTGAATCAATGGTGATCGTGATGGTGTAGGTGCAACTTCGTCCTTCTAAAAGGGTTCAGTCTCATCATCTGATGTTATCGGTGTTGAGTCAACTGATGTTAAAATTGTGAAAGGGAATGCGGGGGCATTCTCCATGTCAAAAGTGATGTGAGTATGATGGGATGGGTATTTGAAGGCATCTATGTGACAATCTATTTTGAAATGAAAGTAAATAACTCGTAAAATGTGTATAAAACCGCATGTATAGTGACTATGCACTTATGATGAAATGATGAGATGCTATGATAATGTAGTTATAGTCTAGGGTCAATGATGTAACCTAGTTCTCTATAGCAAGCTCGATGCCAATCTGTCACACCCCAAATTACATTTTGCGTGAATGGAATTCACAGGGGTTGTTGTCATAGCATCACAATCACATTATATTGAAGCGACCTAAAGTGCCGTTTGGAAAATACATCGCTTGATTTAATAAAACAATCAGAGTTTACAAGTATAGGTCCCAAATGAAAATCAACTTGTGCGGAAATAAATTTGTTACAATTCAAACGATGTTTTAAAGTGTAAAAGAAATACAATGAGACGCGCGTCGCACGCGACTCTATGAGGGTTCCTTATTATGCCATGATGCGAATGTCTTAGTTACACGAAAATACATTGCTAAAAGTGTCAACACAATGGTTGAGTGAGTTCATAGAGTTTAGGTAAATGTTTAATACGACTACCACAAGTATAAATTATGTATGACAAATATGTCACAATAATGTTACAATTGCTATAAGTCCATGACAGAAACTAGACCTGATCATGATGTTAAGCCGCGAGTGTTTGCCAAACAACTCAAATAATGATATTAAATGAAATGCATCCGTTTAACCGGTTGGAATCCACCAACCCGGATGGAGGAGTCACCCTCGATAGATCTATCCACTCACCCTAAAACTTCTATGAAATTAACGGTTTATGTTATATAATGGGGACATTCAATTGGCATGAGGTAACTTAAGCAATGTAATGAATTTGATATACTTGGTATCGTAATAAAAATGATGTGCAATGTATTCTCCCCGTAGGTTTGAAATAAAGTAAAAACTTGAATAAATCGGGGCTATGAAAACTCACCCGTTGCAATGATAATGATGATGTAATGGCAATACTGAAATGAGCGCAACCTCGACGTGACCTATTATGAATGATATGTTCTAATGTAAATCATGAAACAATGTCGTGCATGCAAACTTATATGAAATCTATACCGGTTATGCGCTTTTGAAAATAGAATTTATCGTCGAAATATATGTTTATGACATCTTGTCATGTTATAAAATACTTTACAAGTATTTACGTTGAAATGATATCTTACGATAATCATTTAATGATTTATTGTGAAATTATAACTTTTCGTGTAAAATAATGTCGTTGAAATTTTCATGAAAGTGACAAAGCGGCCTCGAAAATCTAGTCGTAAAAGTGGTGCACGTCGAAGTGTTAGGAAACGAACTCAACGGTTTTGGGAAGCTTGTATCATTATCTCAAAGTTTTAGCATTTAAGTTTTTGTCCTAGAGGTCTCGATCATGGAGAAACATATAGGTAAAGTAGGGTACTTGTGTCCAGAATATTGTTTAAGGATGGTTTTCAGCAAAGTTTAAGTGACCGTATTTTACTCGTTACAACTCCGCTTGACAAACGGTGGGACATTTTGGAAAATATGCTAGGCGAACTTACTTTTACTAGAAGACATCACTTTATAAAAGTACTTCGTCATTGTTAAAAATGACCCTCAACATGGTCCTTCGTGGCCGTAATATTTGTCTAATAGAAATATATTAGTTTTACTTATAATAAAGTAGTTACGGCAACTTGTTTAAAATGTGAATAACTTAGTCGTTATAAGTCCGTTTTACACGTTCTTTATATCCACGGAATCGTGATAACATATACTAATATATTTTTGATAAGTCGACACATTTAACAACGCTTAAGACTCATTTTTTTGACTCGTAAAATCGAGACAGATGCTGAATTTTTGAAACAATTAGTTTTCGCTCGCCAAACTTGAAAATTCATAACTTCTTCGTTATAACTCGTTTTAACCCATTCAAGCCGCCACGTTTTCGTTTTAAAGTGTATTTTCTGAATATCTAGCCCAAAATATTTTACAAACTGTCGAAATTTCCAGATTTCAAAAATATGGACAGACCCTTATGTAAACTTGTCGAAATGAGTTTTTCTCTCGCCAAACCTATTCTAACCAATTCAAAACAACTCCGAAGCTATTCAAATCCTACCATACACCTTCTTAGGTTGTCATGGGTTCCTAGACATCACCAAGAGTGATATGTTACAAGGGATAATTTATAGGATGATTATAACTAATAATATGTAATAAAAACATTAAAAGTGGTATAAATTCATATGTAACATGCATGTTTTTCTCAAATATGATGAAATGAACATAAAATAAATATGAAAGATGAAAATGAATATGAGATGCTTACTAGTAACTTGATGAAGTGAAGTGAACAATGGTTTAATCCTAAACACCCATGGTTTTTATTTCACAACCTTAATCAAGAGTGTGTCTAGATTGTTATGAGCTTGACTAGAAAAATATTTATGATCTCCTTCTTGGTCTTCTATGGTGGCCAGTTTTATGCTAGAGGAGAAGAGAGGAAAATGTTTTTCACACTAGATATTTAGTTTGTATGTGTTGATTTGCAAGTATAAAATAAATATAAGTATAGTGTTAGAAGATATTTATGTCCAATTGGTGTGACTCACTTATGTTTGTCGACAAACATGAAAGAAAGAAAAAAAATAAAACACTTACTTGCATAATATATGTAAATATCTTAGTAATGTATAGTTATTTAAGGATAGATGATAACTTGTATACATATTTAAGCATTTAGGGTAGCGTTAGCTAAAAATAAATTTTAACGGAACAAAATAAAATGTATTGAAGTCATAAAAATTATAAAAGTACATTTCTTACAAAAATTGAATGAAATAATAATTATCGTGTAATATTTACAAAAACCGTCGTAATTATATAAATATAACAATTTATATACAAAATAAGTTGAAAACATCGGGTAAACTAATGATATAATTTTTATAGTCTTAAAATGAGTATAAAAATATATTAAGATTATTTTTGGAAGTGTCGGATAAATGTTTCAAAATAATGTTTACGCGATAGCGTTTATTTAATAGGAAAAATAAACGTTTAATGAATAAATGCAAATCCATGCATGAACCGATATGAAATGATGTTATTAATGTTATGTAGACTAAATCTAGTCTATATGAAATGTCCCTGATGATATGTTCATGAATTCGCAGCTAAACCATTAAGGTTACGCGAATTTGATACTCGTAAACGTAGTTTACGATAAATGATCAAATAGTGAAACTTTTAAAGTTTGTAAAATGACCTGAAATTACGAGTTTTCACAACATCCCTCTTGTCCTTAGAATTCCACCTCTTCTTTGACCCGATGCCTTCATAAATCTCCTTTAACCGATAAGTCAACCCGTCCCGAACCTTCTTTAAAGTGTGATCAAAAAACTTGTGAAGCTCCTTGCACGCCATGAAGCAATTACGGTGAAGTTCACTGCGGTAAACTACCCCAAATGGTTTCCTAATGATGGTGTACTGAGCAAGATGGTTGATATCAGGAAGGTCTAGTTGTGGTTTGGTGAGATTAACATGTTTTTGGTATGATTCCACAGCAAGTTGAATATCTTCGACACGTTCCTGGATAACGATGCTTCTGATGAATATTAGCAATGACTTGATGTACTGTAGCTGGATATTTGTTGAGAAATGTCGCATTCGTCCTTGTACCTTGGCAAGGTACATATCTTCAATGTCATTGAGCGACAATCTCGGGAAATCCGCTTCAGAAAAGTCATATTCCTGTTCGTCTTGGCGTTTGACTACTATTTTCTTCAGGAATGAGTAGTCCCACTTAGAATACAGGGTAACATGCATTATGGCAACTATTTGTTCGTCACTGAACACCTCCTTTTTCGATTTTAGTACCTGGCAGCTTCTGTAGTAGATTCTTCTTCGTTCTGGACAATGATGAATCCCATACAGTGCATCGAGGTCATACTTTACCACATTGTCAACAAACATGTGTGTGGCTTCTTCCTTGATGGCTATATTGTTTGAGTAGATTGCTGCCAGGAAAGGGAAGGTGAGTGAGGTAGCGTATTTTGTGCTAACATCGCTACCGTGCTGAAGAAATTCCAGGTCATTGTTGAAGAAATAACGGCAGGGAATCTTTGGTTGATTAGGTCGACCAATGGTAGGTAGTGGCTTAGTCCAGTTGGTGTAGTATGAAGCCTTTTCAGGTCTAGTGAAGTCGATTTTTGCTTTAGGGTTGAACCAATCAATGTTGTATGGCTCGTGCTATGTTGTCGAGATGATATTCGACTTCAATAGCACTGGCAGAGCTGTCCTTAAGCAGTTGAAAAGCGTCATTCTTGATTTTTTTCAACTCTGCTTTCGTCATATTTTTCACCTTGAACTTTTCCTGGATAATCTTGACCTGCTCCATAGTTCTACCATCTACCGGTTCTTGGCCTTCCGGTAACTAAGGGGTTGCATCAACAAGCTTTGAAAACCATTCATACTCTTCAGATTCGTCTTTATCTAGCCATGACACAAGCAAGTAGACTTTTTCTTCTTTGGCTTTAAAGATGACGCTGGTTGCTTTGTTGATGTAGAAGAAGGAGGTTGTTGTTGGGGCTCAGGCATCTCCTCATCATCACCACCAGTGTATTCAAAGTGATCACCAGTTTTCTCGGTTTGTGGTGGTGACTCAGAGTCCTGAGGTTTGTTGGTAGCAGAAGGACGTTGTAAAGATGTTCTGGTGGTGTTTTTCCTTTGGGGTGGTGGAGGCATAGAAGAGGATTCGCCAGTTTTCTTTTTGCGTTTCGGCTCAGAATCCTTATCTGCATCATCATCGTCTCTTGGATGCTTAGCCCTTGGTCACGACTCTTTGCATGAAGTCTTGAGTTGATATTCCAGCAATGCCTCAAATAATTAAGCTTCGTCAGAAGTAAATGTTGCGGATCGTTGAGACATTTGTAAAACAAGCTTGGAAATCAATTATGCATCGGAGACAACCGTAGGCTCGACTGGATTGATTTGCATTGCTACAGGAGTAGATTGCATTGTTTGCTTGACCAATCACATGAGATTAGGATAGAGTTGTCTGGCGAACATCTATCTTGTCACTCCAGGGACGGTGTCGAGAAGAAACTTGTGAGTATATTCTCTGATCGTCTTGTCCATTTCCCCTTGGATATCTCTATTTAAAAACTGTTGGATTTGCTCTCTTTCATCTGTAAACTCATTCATCACATCCTGAAGAAAGTTAAGTCTGTCGCCGGTTGATTTAATTTCTTGTTGACCACGTTCTTCTTCCTTGCTTGCCTAACAGCGTTAACAATCTTTGTTTTAGCCCGTGATGCCCAAGTGTTGCTCGGTTTCTTGACCGATTTGGATGCGGATCTGGTGGTAGCGTCTTTGGATGGTAGTGGAGATGAATGAGATGATAAGTCAGATGAAGATGAGTCATGAGAAGGCTCAGGGTCATTTGGTGGCTCAGAAGTTTGTTTCGGGTTATGTTCATGACTATCTAAAAGATAATCATCAGCTTCCTTTTCAGATTTACCCTATTCAGCAGCCTTAACCCTAGCCTCTTCTGCTGCTTTTGCTAAAGCTTCCTCTTCAGCTTTTTCTTTAGCAGTTGCTTCAACATCTTCATCAGTTATCTTTTCAGTCTTCTCCTTTTCTTGTTCCTCAAAGTCAAAGATAATCTCATCCTCTTGCTGCTGTTGTTCAGATTCGTGGGTGGCGGTACCAGTTCCCTTATCGGGTTAATTAACCGCATCAAGAACTGGTGTGGTTTGTGAGCCACCACTTGAACCTCCAGGGCCACAAGTCTATTGAAGATTAAACTCCTTAGCAACGTGTTGTAGCCTGAGATTCTTGAGTTTCTTGCGGTACTCTTTTTCTTCATCTTGTGGCTCTTCTTCTGAACTTTCTTCCTCTTCCTGCTCTTCCACTGGAGTTTTCCCTTTGTCAGTTTTGGGACTAGGAGGTTTTTCTACTGTTATTGTATCGTCTGTAACAGTTTTTGAGTAGTGAACCTGCTCATCTGTCTCAGTATCCTCTGAGTCCTCGTCCTCTAAATTTGGTGTTGGTTGAGGATTAGGAATAGCACCCTTAGAAGGAACTTTCCTTTTGAGGGTATGAGTTCTCTTGGAATACTTTCGGGTACTCCCAGTGCTTGCAGCACTTCCAGCACTGTCTAATCTCCTTGTCTTCTTTACTGGTACAGTGGAAGATTTTTCATAAATGAATCCCACTTTGCCTGACGCAACTGCTTTTTGATAACGTATGTATGATTGAAGTTTCTTAATATCATCAGTGAGAAGGCAGTCTGGCAATACAAAGACCTTGTTTCGTTGTTGCTGAGTCTTTGAATCTAACGACATTAAGTGTGGGCTCAAACAACGCGGAGTGATGGTTGGGGTCATCAAGTCTCAAGGGAATGTCCAGATTATTCCTGAGTATCCTTTTGATCAACAGCTTGGTGTATCTAATGTAGGGGATCTTGGTGTCAGGCTTCTTGAGGTAAAACATCATGTCTTCCCAGATCAGAGTTGCGAAGTCAATGTGCATCATGTTGACCATTCCCCAAAATGTTTGTAGTTCCATGAGCTTAGGATGCTCATAACCACTATCACGTCCAGAAACATATTTGGCAATCATGATGTATATAGTTCTCCATGGCTGAGGGATGTTCTTTAGATCAACTGAAGAATGTTTAGTAACGATCCCAGCAGCTTCATCATAGCCAATATTGACCATAAATTGGAGAGTAGCATCTTTTGAAGGAGCAGCAATGTAATCAGCGGGCTGGTTGGCAGGAAGAAGGAGAATTGCTCTTAAATCTGCAACAGTGATGGTGACTTGTTTGTCGTTGAGTGTCACCGTAATAGCATTTTAACCATCGACCTTCTTCATGGTGTGCCAAAACTGATGAATATAGATCTCCGGTACTATTGCAGAGTTTGTGAGCATGTTCTTGTAGGGATGAGTCTTCAGAATATCCACAGCAATATGACATGAAGACTCAGAGCACATGAAGTTATCGAATTCCCCTTTGAGATTATTCTTTCCAGTCTTCATATGGTAATCGGTAGGGAAAATGTCTTCCATCGTGAGTACATTTGGTGCGTTAACGTTTTCCATCATGACATCCATATTGTGATCTGAAAGATATTGAGCCAAAAGAACCAACATATCGAAAGACATTAAGTTAGTCAAAAGTTAATTTTATTGTCCAATTATTGAATATGTTATGTTAATGAATGTTACGAGTCCAACGTCACTTGTTTGTCCAATAGTCCAAAGAAGTCGTGATAAGTTTCGTGAGTTTATTAATTTTGAATTTTAAAGTCCAAATTTTCACTCATTTACACAACATATTAACCATTATAGCTTATTAGTGACATTTTTGGTTTTGTGACGTTATGATTTATTTATTTACAAGTTTGTACGCGTAACAATTCATAATTATGGTTAAAATAAGGCTTAAGCGTAAAGTTACAAACTTATGCGAATAAGTTGTGATCATAACGGCGTAAACATAAGCATGCGTGAGGAACTCCTCTTACGCGTAGAAATATTACAGCGTGGGAAAGCGACCTTGGCATAGAGCTTACGCGTGGCGTATGTGGAGCTTATGCGTAAGGTTTACTCGTAAGAGTGAACCTTATCGCGTAGAACTTCAAGTTCGCATATCCTTCACGGGATATGCGGCGTAGTCCCCATGTAGAACCTTACTGCGTAGAGTTAAGCTGGAGATTTCTCTTACGAGTAACTATCTACGCGTAAGGTGATCCTTAAGCATAGAGTTCCAGTTTAACCTTGATTCTGAATTTTTCACGCGTAAAACCTGAAATAAATTTGTCATAACATTTTCATTAACACATTATTCAATCCCTTTCATTCTCACATGGAATCATAGTCAAAAACAGTTACGCTTAAGGATTTCTTATGCGTAAACCTTAAACCTAGGGATTCAAATTTTAAGAATAAGAAATCTAGCCATAGGATTTGCACCAAATTCATTCTGGGATGTCTTCGAGGCTATGTGATAGTATTGCAACAAGTTTTAACATCTAAAACCCTGATAACGCTACACGCGTCGTTCGGGGTCAAAGGAACTTCCTTTTCTTCGAGCAAGTTTTATAACACCCTAGGCAGTGAACCTAATCATTGTAGTGTAGTATTAGGGTAAGCCACGGGTATTGATATCGTTCTCTAGGGGAATAGGAATGCTAATAAGAAGTTACTACGCTAAGGTTGGGGTTGAGGAAGATTATTTTTTATCTTTTTATGTTTTTTTAGAAAATGGAAAGGTACGAATCTCGGGGTTTAGATTTGGGGGTTGGTATTTCTACCGATTACTCTACTTATCTAATTATCTAATCTAAGGTGTATGTAGTCTATGTCTAATTATTGTGTGCTCGTATGATATTTTAAAGATGTGTTCACTTAGGTTTTATTACTCCTTAATTATCTCCTATTGATGGTTGAATTGTCACGTCCTTATTCTTAATCGCGTTGTGTGTCTAAAGTCGTAGGGTATGCATTTATCCCTAACTCTTTGAACTTACCAAAGGGTCTCGTCTACAAAAACCTCTAGGAATTATAAACTCTAACTCTAAGGCACTCTTTGGATGGTTTAGCCTACAACTGCTCTAAGTGTTATAGCCCAAGGTTCACAAAGATTAATCAAGCATTAATTACACAACAAATAACCTATCGCATTACTAGATCATTAACAATTAAGATAAGAGATAACCAATCAATATTCAATAATTAAGTTTCATATTCCCTAAGCAAACACACAAGTAAATTAGCCGGACATGGAGAACATGCAAGCATACACACAAATAATTGAAGACATAATTGAATTAATGAAGTAAAACACTTATCTTGATGTAAGATAGGGTTTGGAACCCTAAAATACCGTACAAAGACGCCTTGGTTCGGTTTAGGTTTTTACTCCAAAAGACTACACACTAAAACTGAAAAATTAGGATTCTATATATAATATTACAAGTGCGACGGCGTCACCTTATGAGTTGTGGCGCCGTCGGGTCATTAGGGTTTCGTCTTGGCCACGTTAGTCTTGCGGCGGCGTCACCTTGTGCTTGTGGCCGTCCCCTTTGGTCTCGGCCCGTCACGGATCAAATCTAGGCCGCCCGAAGTTGACACCTACTCTTTTAAAGCCGACACCGTCACTTGAAAATAAGCAATTTGGCTCTTGTCCGTCACGAAGTGCTCCGACGGCGTCATGATTAGCGATGGACGCCGTCACCTTGTATTTCGGCCCGGCAGCTTGAGTGTCTCGATTTCTTGCCTTTGGCCATTTTCTTCGTATATCCGCGCCTTTTGGTCCAAATAAGTGCCATTACAGCAATTTGCCTTCAAGAGACCTAAAAAGTGAAAAGGAACGATATTAAGTAATAACGGATACAAAAGTGATCAAATAAGGGCTTAAACGACCCCTCAAAAAGGTACATTTTAAAACCTTATCAAATATCCCTACACTTGTTATTTGCTTGTCCTCAAGCAAATGTGCTTTTAGCCAATTAATTTATAAGTTAGGGGTCATGAAGCATTGGTTTAAAACAGTCCACAACACATATAAGCCCCGCAAAAGTCATAACAAGCACAGAAATTACATACTAGCACCTCACATGAGGTGTTTGGATACTCACATCTCTCGGGTGTATATGAAATATATCAAGTTGGAAATGGAAGATAAACACTCATTGACCGGTCCTAGTACATAGATTACCATAGGCTTGAGAATAGATCAAACCTCCATCGCTTTGGCGTAAGCACCTAGGAAAGACTATCAAAGAGGTCTTTAAAGGGTTGTAACGTTAGGCTTACGGTAGGGAAACAAAGGGTTTGGTGGGATAGGCTATTTAGTGGTGGCAAGTCAAAAATCTCTATGTTACAAGCATACGAAGAATGGCGTTGCTAAGCCAAGACTCGACACTCTAAACTCTAGATAACTGAAACAAACAAACAAAAATTTAAAGATAGATGTAGGATGGTAGCCCGTATGTTTTTTTTTTTTTTTATACACTTTTACTCTACCATCCTCTACGGTAACATCAAAATGACAGGGATTTATAGGCACATCCCCTACACTTGAGTTTTTATTACTCTAACACTAATTTGACCCGAATTGAAAAGATCAAAACATTTGGGGTACATTATTACGTAAATAAGGGAATTTAACGTTCCCTTCCAGTCATTTTATAGAATTTAACTTTTCCCATGAGTCCCAATTGTCCCAAAACTGTGTACAAAGGATATGACTCGACTTAGCAACTCATGCAAGCAACTAGATAATTGAACTAAGGGTTTAGGGTGATAACAATAATGCACTAAAAGTTAGTGCATACAAGGTAGGCTAAGGCGATTTGGGTGTACATTTGGGGGTGGGGTGTAAACAATGCTCTTCATTGATATTCCGGAAAAATCGAAACATCACGAGAACCGCGAAAAGGATAGGCTCTGAGGGGTTAACTAGGGATATCGTGTACTAAAGATGAGTACAACGTAAAGGGTATGGGGGAATTACTCAACCGATGTGGAAGAAATAATTATATTACGGGTATCAAACAAAGGTTATCCTAATGCCTCTTATCATTTAGTTATTCCTAACTACACAAGTGTAGTCTTACTAGCGATCTCGGAATGCATCACAAAACAAGTTCTAGAATCTAATATACTACCGGTTCACACTCTAAGCATTAAAGATGAATGCTTTAATTCCTACTAATCTAAGGGCGATCCTCACATTTTGGGTGGAATTTAGTTGGTAAAGGGTTTTTTTGCTAGTCATGCAACTTCCTATCCGTGAGACGCTTTTGTTAAGACTAATGGCCCACTCCTATATGTCATGAAAAACTTTAAATTTGGTGCCAAAATTACCCTAACCGACATTTTCTCATGGTTTATTACACAAATACAATTGGACAAAGCAAATAATCAAGGATAAGCATAGTTTCAAAGTTCCCGTTTTATTTTCCCTCCTACACTTAAAGCTAACATTGTCCCCAATGTTCCCGAAAGTATCAAAGTTATGATAATGGAAGGTAATTAAAAATGAAAGAAACTAATACTCCCCTGATTAGCTCGGTAGGATCCGTGTAAAGTGGTGGTTAAATCCTTTCCAAGAAAAATGTATGCGTGAAAAGCTCCTTCTAACCTTATGTATCTTCTTCTTGATAAATAAAACCTGCACACTTGAAGAAAACAAACGAAACCTTCGCGTAAAATCGGCGGTAATAATATATATAAGACTCTATTAAACTAGGATATAATGCTTGTGGAATGGATGTTTACAGAAATTTGGAAAATTAAGACCTGGAAAATTCCAAAATTTATAAGTAGCTTCGAGAAAAGAGAAAAAAGTAATCTGTTGTTTTACTCCTTCCTGGCCGTCGGTTGCGATCTGACGCCGTCAGTTATCGACAAAAGCGGTTCACGCGATTTTCTGGAAAAATTTTGGAAAATTTACATCTTTAGAATCAGGAAAAATTTCTGCAAAACATCCATTAAGACTCAATACAAGCATTTGACTCGAACAAACACACATATATATCTTTTAATGAATTGCTATTCTCATGTTTACGTGTCTTTTGAAAACGTGTGTAATCCTCCCTACACTTATCCTTTATGTAAAATACCTTTATATGTGATTAAGACGAGGTTAAAAACAAAATAAAGCATTTTTACAAATTTAAACATGAGATTAAACAATCAATAAAAGATATATGACATTAACAAGCAAACAATTCAGCATGGTTTGCCTCCCACGACGCGCTTTTCTTTATTTATGAGTCTTGTAGCTAGACTCGTAGTCGTGCTCCTACGTGACTTCATTACCGTCACCCTCTTCCTCATGACGGTCTCTATTGGGGGATTCCATGTTGTAGAAGTGCCCTATGATACACCTCTCTAAGAGTTCGTCCTCTCCCCACTCGGTCCTATATTTTGGTCCTAGGTTCAAGCAATCCTTATAGAATCCAAAAATCTTAGCCATAACATAATCTACTCCTTTTTCTTTATCCTCCTCATTCCTATAATAGACCGATAGTTTAAGTTCCTTTTCATCATTAGAGAGTGATGAAAACTTCTCAATCTTAAACGGCATTTGGTAAGCTATGTCATCGGTCTCATCCTTGAATCGCACTTCCTCGGTTGTTTCATTCGTCGGTGTTTCATTAACCTCAAGTATCATCTCATGGTTCGCTTCGTCATTTGGTCTATTAGGTTTCACTAAAGGCTGCCATGGTATTGACGAATTGAACATGCTTAGCTAACTTACTTGGGTCCTTAATCTCTATAC
This sequence comes from Chrysanthemum makinoi, assembly GCA_910596185.1. NCBI lineage: Eukaryota > Viridiplantae > Streptophyta > Magnoliopsida > Asterales > Asteraceae > Chrysanthemum > Chrysanthemum makinoi. The sequence continues at coordinate 155,338,663 of OU343222.1, read as the reverse complement.
CGGAAGGCTCGGGGGTTGAGATAGCATTAACCTTCCTATCACTATTGGTCATGGCTTTCAAAAGGTTATCTATCTTCCTATCCATTTCGGCTTGTTGTTGGTTAAAGCGGTCCGAGAGCTTAGCTATTTGGGCTTCTTGGGATGCGACTAGGTTTTGCAACATCCCTTCTATGTTTTGTTGGGTAGGGCCATGAGATGGGGCCAAGAGAAATCATTGGATGTGAATTCTTTGGTTTGCCCCCAATAGAAGTCGGGTTTGCCCTTCCATGCTTCTCCGGTGTCATTGAAAGTCCTAGGTCCGGGTGTTGTAGGGAATCTTCCTCCCGTTCCATTATCTGGCGAGGATCGTAGTCAAGCGGAAGCATGTTAGGGATTCACTACACGCTCACACGAGGAAGAAACTTTGTTCACATGGCGTGAAGACTTAGGATTTTCGTAGGAGCTCATTAGGAATTTAACTTGATCTTAAAGCTCGAGCATCCTGATTCGGAAGATTGTAAGTCAATGGGAGGCAAGGAGATTGCCTTTACGGTTTTGGGCAACTCACGGGGTCATTCCAACTTTCGTTGTCATAGAGGGCAAGGTCCTCTATTATGCCCCATGATTCTTCTGCGGTGAGATCACTAAGTTTTCCACCGGCCGCTTGGTCAATGGATCGCTTTGTGGGGAAGTTGACATGATCATAAAAGATTTGGACTTGGAGCCAAAGATCAATGCCGTGGTGAGGGACTTTATGAAGTAAGTCCTTGAATCGGGTCCATGCTTCAGAGAGAGATTCACCTTGCGTTGTTGGAACATCAAGATGTCATTCCTAAGCTTAGTGGTTCTCCCCGGTGGGAAAAATTGAGCAAGGAAGCGAGAGGTGAGCTCATCCCAACTTGAGATGGAGCCGGCGGGAAGTCGCTCAAGCCAATTACTAGCTTGGTCCCGTAGAGAGAATTGGAAGAGACGCAGACGTGTGGTCTCCCGAGTAGTAGCATCAAGATCAATGGAATCGACAATTTTAAGGAAATCCCTTAGATGTCGATTAGGATCTTGAACGAAGTCCATGGAATGCACATCCGTTTTGCAACAACCGGATGGTGTCGGATCGCAGGACCGTAGTTTGGGCTTGGTCGGGAAGCTCAATGGTGTTCCTATAGCCTAGGTGGCTTGGTCTCAAGTATTCACCAAGAGTACGGGCTCTTGGCGGGTCAATTGGTGGTGGGTTGATGAATGGTGGGTGGTTATCACCTTCCATGATGAAAAGTGATGGGATTACGAACAAAGGTCACGAAGAAGGGGGATAGACTACGAGAAAGCTAAAAATGAGAAAAATTTACTTGATAGGAATCAAGGAAAGAAACCTAAACGAGGTGGACTCCTAACTAGCTATTCTATTCCGGCGGCACCAAAACTTGATACGCTACGCCGTTCGGGTCAAAGGAACTTCCTTTTCTTCGAGCAAGTTTTATAACACCCTAGGCAAAGTGATGAACCTAATCGTTGTAGTGTAGTATTAGGGTAAGCCACGGGTATTGATATCGTTCTCTAGGGGAATAGGAATGCTAGTAAGAAGTTACTACGCTAAGGTTGGGGTTGAGGAAGATTATTTTTTATCTTTTTATGTTTTTATAGAAAATGGAAAGGTACGAATCTCGGGGTTTGGATTTGGGGGTTGGTATTTCCACCGATTACTCTACTTATCTAATTATCTAATCTAAGGTGTATGTAGTCTATGTCTAATTATTGTGTGCTCGTATGATATTTTAAAGATGTGTTCACTTAGGTTTTATTACTCCTTAATTATCTCCTATTGATGGTTGAATTGTCACGTCCTTATTCTTAATCGCGTTGTGTGTCTAAAGTCGTAGGGTATGCATTTATCCCTAACTCTTTGAACTTACCAAAGGGTCTCGTCTACAAAAACCTCTAGGAATTATAAACTCTAACTCTAAGGCACTCTTTGGATGGTTTAGCCTACAACTGCTCTAAGTGTTATAGCCCAAGGTTCACAAAGATTAATCAAGCATTAATTATACAACGAATGACCTATCGCATTACTAGATCATTAACAATTAAGATAAGAGACAACCAATCAATATTCAATAATTAAGTTTCATATTCCCTAAGCAAACACACAAGTAAATTAGCCGGACATGGAGAACATGCAAGCATACACACAAATAATTGAAGACATAATTGAATTAATAAAGGAAAACACTTATCTTGATGTAAGATAGGGTTTGGAACCCTAAAATACTGTACAAGACAACCTTGGTTCGGTTTAGGTTTTTATTCCAAAAGACTACACACTAAAACTGAAAAATTCGGATTCTATATATAATATTACAAGTGCGACGGCGTCACCTTATGAGTTGTGACGCCGTCGGGTCGCCGTCATTAGGGTTTCGTCTTGGCCACGTTAGTCTTGCGACGGCGTCACCTTATGCTTGTGACGCCGTCCCCTTTGGTCTCGACGCCGTCGGATCAAATCTAGGCCGTCTGAGTTCGCGACGGCCTACTCTTTTAAAGCCTGACACCGTCACTTGAAAATAAGCAATTTGGCTCTTGTCCCATCACAGTGCTCCGGCGTCATAGCAGTTAAGCAGTGACGCCGTTACCTTGTATTTTAGCAGCTTGAGTGTCTCGATTCTTGACTTTGGCCATTTTCTTCGTATATCCGTGCCTTTTCGTCCAAATAAGTGCCATTACAGCAATTTGCCTTCAAGAGACCTAAAAAGTGAAAAGGAACGATATTAAGTAATAACGGATACAAAAGTGATCAAATAAGGGCTTAAACGACCCCTCAAAAAGGTACATTTTAAAACCTTATCAAACCCCAAGAATCAAAAATACCCAATCTCAACGAGACTTTAAACCCTAAAGTTCAAATTAGCAAAAATTCATTTTTCTGGGTAAGATTTAAGATAGGTTTTGGTCAATTAATCATGTTACAATCATCATTCAAGCAATTAATTATCCAGAAACACTCGCACAAGAAAACCCCTAAATCCACGCATAAACCCTAATTATGAATAAGTGATTAAAAACAGTTTCTGGGTTGATTTTGATGTTGGAAATGTGTATAACACTTGATTTTAAACATTTTGACACAATCTTTATCATTATAAATACCCAATGGTGATTTCATGTTCATACGCATATGTGTAGAACACAAAAACACCCATTGTATAAAATCAAGTCATTAGAAATGAATAAGATTAAAAACCATTGTTTCGAATTACTCAAGAAAGCTTAATCCACTTACAAATTTGAGATTTTACACACGGATTTGAAGATCTAATCTTAGGCGTAGGATATGCTAGTTGAAGAATTAAATGTATGAATTTAATGAGTTTGAAAATTAGGTGGAGAGGTTTTGATAAAATAAGTTTAAACTTTTGACAACTTTGGTCCCTCCACCTCAACCATTTTCATCCATAGTGATAACATCAAATAGACCTGAATATTAAGTGTCAATTTCCCCTGATAATGCTCGCTATTTATATCATTTATATGGATTTACGCTTGTTTTCCATTGTTTTCCACTTTCAGGTAAATTACGAGCATTGGAGCTTATGAGACGCGGAAATGGAAACATTACTAAAGATTTATCACAGTATGCCTATTTTGAAGAAGTTACGGCGTAACTCATCTCTCCCATTACGTCGTAACTATTGCGTGACCCAGAAGTCCAACTTATCAAGAGGTTACGGCGTAACTCTTCCCAAAGGTTACGACGTAACTCCATTAGGTCAAAAGAGGTTCCACGCCGCTAATACTTACGCCGTAACTACTGCATCACTTATGACGTAACCGAAGTTTATTAAAGACTACGGCGTAACCACTTATAAGGTTACGCCGTAACTAGCAGATCTAGTGCATTTACGAAGAAATTGAAGGTTACGGCGCAACTCCTCTATTGGTTACGCCGTAACCCAGACCTGGCCTATAAATACCCCACTAATTCCAAAGCATTTCAAAGCATCCCATTCCACACACAATACTCTGAGAACGTGGGAAAAAGCTCAAGGCAGGTCTAGGGGAGCATACTGAGCTGTTTCCAAGGGAGAAGTCACACCATTACGATAAGCTTTAGCATTTTATTTTTCTTTTACTTTCAATTCATGTATTTCGTACCCTTGAATACTGAATTGATTTGCATGATTAATATGAGCGGCTAAGCACCCTTTGGTGCTAGCCTAGTTATGATTCCTTAATTGTTTTGTTTGCGTTTACCTTTACTTCCGTACAATTATTTCTAACTGTATGCATGCATAGTTCTTTGGTAGTCACCCTTGGTTTGGTAGTTTTGAATGGCGATAGAGGCCAATTGCCAAGGAGATATGACCAACTGACCCTATGTGAGCGGACTGAGACGGGAAGGGTAAGATATGACCAACTGACGACCCTTTCTACTTGTGCGATTTGACCAACCGATCACCTATCGTTTGGATGAACTTAAGAATTGGGGGTGTAGTGTCTAAGTTCCTAACGGCCGGCACTCACTATTTAGAATCTAGCATGTAGCGGTACTTAATGACTCGGCTTAGGGACCAGGAACAACAGGACTTATGACGGTGCGCCTGATTTCTCTTGTGGTGGCATCTTTCCCGATAGGTTAGGGGAATTGACCAAATGCTGTCCTCTCGAATTTGACCCCACCTGAAGTAATTGGAAGTAGGTAGACGTAGACATAAGTAGCTAGGAGGATTAACTAGGTTAGCACCACTATTCCTCGATTGATTTCCCTTCACCATTTATTTGCTTTTATATTATATTCTGCATTAGTAGTTTAATTAATTAAATCCCTATCTAAACCATTATTATTCTGTGACAATTAGACTTAGTAATAATCCAACACACATAGCTCTTGGGACGACCTCAGCTTTACCATTTACTACACTACACACGATCGGGTACACTACCCGTTAGTGCATTAGTGAAAGGTCCAAGCACGACGAAACCCTAAAAAATCTTGGGGCAATGATCGAAAAACTCAGTGTTGAGATTGATGGAATTGAACTTAATGAAGGCAAGCGCAAGGAGGAATGCAATGCTGTTTTCACCAATGATTCTCAGAAAGTGATTGTGGAATGTATTTCTCCAATCGACATCTTGGAATTCGCAAATACCGACTGATAAGGTTTTAAAATGTACCTTTTTGAGGGGTCATTTAAGCCCTTATTTGATCACTTTTGTATCCGTTATTACTTAATATCGTTCCTTTTCACTTTTTAGGTCTCTTGAAGGCAAAATGCTGGAATGGCACTTATTTGGACGAAAAGGCGTGAATATACGAAGAAAATGGCCAAAGTTAAGAATCAAGACACTCAAAGTGCCGAAAACATAAGGTGACGGCGTCACTGCTTATCTCGACGCCGTCCGAGGATTTTGTGACGGACGAACCCAAAACTCTTATTTTCAAGTGACGACGCCCAGTTGTAAAAGAGTAGGCCGTCGCAACTCAGACGGCCTAGATGCAATCCAGACGGCGTCAGAAGCTGAAGAGGACGGCGTCACAAGCACAAGGTGACGCCGTCGCAAGTCTAACGTGGCCAAGACGAAACCCTAATGACGGCGACACGACGGCATCACAAAACATAAGGTGACGCCGTCGCATATGTAATCTTATATATAGAATCCGAATTTTTCAGTATTTGTGGTGTAGTCTTTTGGAGTAAAACCTAGAACCGAACCAAGGCTGTCTTGTACAGTATTTAGGGTTCCAAACCCTATCTTACATCAAGATAAGTTCTTTACTTCATTAATACAATTATGTCTTTGATTATTTGTGTGTATGCTTGCATGTTCTCCATGTCCGGCTAATTTATTTTTGTGTTTGCTTAGGGAATATGAAACTTAATTATTGAACATTGATTGGTTATCTCTTATCTTAGTTGATTAATGATCTAGTAATGCGATAGGTCATTCGTTGTGTACTTAATGCTTGATTAAATCTTTGTGAACCTTAGAATATAACTCCTTGAGTAGTTGTAAGCTAAACCATCCAAAGAGTGCCTTAGAGTAAGAGTTTATTATCCCTAGTGGGTTTTGTAGACAAGACCCTTTGGTAAGTTCAAAGAGTTAGGGAACATACGCATACCCTACAACTTTAGACACACAACGCAACTAAGAATAAGGACGTGACAATTCAACCACCAATAGGAGATAATTAAGGAGTAGTAAAACCTAAGTAAACACATCTTTAAACTATCATACGAGCACACAATAATTAGACATAGGCTACATACACCTTAGATTAGATAATTAGATAAGTAGAGTAATCGGTAGCAATACCAACCCCCCAAATCCAAACCCCAAGATTCGTACCTTTCAATTTCCTAAAAGACATAAAAAGATAAAAAAATCATCTTCCTCAACCCCAACCTTAGCGTAGTAACTTCTTACTAGCATTCCTATTCCCCTAGAGAACGATATCAATACCCGTGGCTTACCCTAATTACTACACTACAACGATTAGGTTCACTGCCTAGGGTGTTATAAAACTTGCTCGAAGAAAAGGAAGTTTCCTTGACCCCGAACGATGCGTGTAGCGTTATCAAGTTTTTGGCGCCGCTGCCGGGGAATAGAATAGCTAGTTAGTAGTACACCTCGTTTAGGTTTCTTTGCTTGATTCCTATCAAGTAAATTTTTCTCATTTTTAGCTTTCTCTTAGTCTATCCCCCTTCTTCGTGACCTTTGTTCGTAATCCCATCACTTTTCATCATGAAAGGTGATAACCACCCACCATTCATCAACCCACCACCAATTGACCCGCCAAGAGCCCGTACTCTTGGTGAATACTCGAGACCAAGCCACCTAGGCTATAGGAACACCATTGAGCTTCCCGACCAAGCCCAAACTACGGCCCTGCGATCCGACACCATCCGGTTGGTGTAAAACAGATGTGCATTCCATGGACTTCGTTCCGAAGATCCTAATCAGCATCTGAGGGATTTCCTCAAAATTGTCAATTCCATCGACCTTGATGCTACTACTCGGGAGACCACGCGCCTGCGTCTCTTCCAATTTTCTCTACGGGACCAAGCTAGTAATTGGCTTGAGCGACTTCCCGCCGGATCCATCTCAAGTTGGGATGATCTCACCTCTCGTTTCCTAGCTCAATTTTTCCCATCGGGGAGAACCACTAAACTTAGGCGAGACATCTTGACGTTTCAACAACTCCAGGGTGAGTCTCTCTACAAAGCATGGACTCGATTTAAGGACCTACTCTGTAGACTTCCCCATCATGGCATTGATCTTTGGCTTCAAATCCAAATCTTCTATGACCATACCGATTTCATCACTCGACGATCCATTGATCGAGCCACCGGTGGAAGGCTCAAACGACTTTAATGCTTTGAGAAATCTTGGGATATTATAGAGGAGCTTGCTGATCAGAGCTACGAAGATTGGAATGAATCTCCTGAAACTCCGGTTAACGTAGTTAATGCCATATCAACTCCTTTTGAATCTTCCGCCCTCGAGGAGCAAATGAGTGCCATTGAGAGAGGGATTGATTATCTTATGGAAAGGAAAAGAAGAGTCCCCGTACAAATTCCTCGAGAAGCTGTCAAATCCGCCAATTCCACCAACAACCCCACACCTTTTTCGGAGTCCCCAAGTCATGAGCAAAATCCAAATTCGAAAGGCCTTCCGCTCTACTTCCCCAATACCACTTTCACCAAGCTTCAAGGAACAAATGAGGGAGTACATGGCAGCTCATACGGAGAGATTAGCCAAATTTGAAGAGGAGGTTTATAATCAGAGAGAGGAAATGCAAGCGAAAATGACGGAAATGATGAATTTGGTAATAGAATATACCAAAACAAAAGTTCCTGAAAATGTACTTGTAAGAAAAACGATTGTCCTCCCACTTCATTTGTTAACGCCTTCGTTATACCCGAGGATGCAAGGGTTGAGATGAGGAAAATTGAGGAAAGCAAGAGGGAGGAGTCTGTGCCTAATGATGAGCCTGAGACCATTAAGTACTACCTTAAGCGAAATTAACAAAAGACCATTGCAAACCAAGTAAACAACTTTAGGTACAATGAAGTTCTTAGGGAAGCCCTTGAAGGAAAAATGACAGAAGAAGAGTATGACGCCTTACCTATGGGACCCCTGTATGAGTTCGTCATAAAAAAACCATTAACAAAAAAATGAGACACCACAGGGAATTTCGTGATACCATGTAGCATAGGTGATATTGATAATATAAATGCCTTAGCCAATCAGGGTACTGATGTGAACATAATGCCATTATCAATCTATAATAAGTTAACTAAGGAGAAACCAGCCAATACTGATCTTAGACTTTCCTTAGCTAATCACACCTATGTCTACCCTATAGGGATCGCGGAAGATGTTCTGATAGAAGTGGCTAATATCGTTTATCCGGAGGATTTCGTAATCATTGATGTCGAGGAAGATAAAAATGTGCCACTCATTATTGGGACACCATTTCTGGCCACCGCCAAGGCAACTATCAAATGCGGAGAGGGCATCATGGTACTTAAAAGCGGGAAAGGGTACGCTAGGATACCCATCATCCCAAGGTATCCTCTTAAGATCATGGAAATGGTTACGAGTGGAAATCCACAAGCCCCTGGCGATAGTGTTAAGAAGAAAATGAATGATTGGGAAAAAGGGCTTAGGGACTTTATGGTTCAAGGATTGTATGCAACATTGTGGAAACCCGATAAGAAGTTAGGAAATAATCCCACTTTGATACCAAAGGCACAAAGGAACCCTAAGGAATTCCTAAAGGGAGAAAAAGTACTTTTATACAAATCACGGATAAGGGCATTACGAGGTAGAAACAAACCAAGATGGTTTGGGCCTTTCACAGTGAAGGAAACCAATCTAAAGGATAAAACCGTCACCATAATAGACGACGTTGGCAAGGAATCTACAGTAAGCATACAACGTCTACACACTTTCGACGACGGGAAATCGAAGGAAGGTGATGACGGTAATGAAGTCACGTGAGGGCACGACTACGAGTCTAGCTACAAGACTCTTAAATAAAGAAAAGCGCTTCGTGGGAGGCAACCCATGCTTAATTGTTTGCTTGTTAGTGTCATATATCTTTTATTAATTGTTTATTCTCATGTTTAAATTTGTAAAAATGCTTTATTTTGTTTTTAACCTCGTCTTAATTGCATATAAAGGTATTTTACATAAAGGATAAGTGTAGGGAGGATTACACACGTTTTCAAAAGAAACGTAAACATGAGAATAACAATTCATTAAAAGATATATATGTGTGTTTGTTCGAGTCAAATGCTTGTATCGAGTCATAATGGATGTTTTGCAGAAATTTTTTCCAGATTCTAAAGATGTAAATTTTCCAGAATGTTTTCCAGAAAATCGCAGCTTTTGTCAGGATAACTGACGGCCGTCAGGAAGGAGTAAAAACATCAGATTACTTTTTCTCGTTTTCTGAGCTACTTATAAATTTTCGGAATTTTCCAGGTCTTAATTTTCCAGAAATTCTGTAAACATCCATTCCACAAGCATTATATCCTAGTTTAAATCGAGTCTTATATATTATTACCGCCGATTTTACGCGAAGGTTTCGTTGTTTTCTTCAAGTGTGCAGGTTTAATTTATCAAGAAGAAGTTACTTAAGATTGGAAGGAGCTTTTCACGCACACATTCTTCTTGGAAAGGAATTAACCACTACTTCAAAACGGATCCTACCGAGCTAATCAGGGGAGTACTAGTTTCTTTCGTTTTTAATTACCTTCATTATCATAACTTTGATACTTTCAGGGAACATTGGGGACAATGTTCAGTTTAAGTGTAGGAGGGAAAATAAAACGGGAACTTTGAAACTATGCTTATCCTTGATTATTTGCTTTGTCCAAGTGTATTTGTGTAATAAACCATGAGAAAATGTCGGTTAGGGTAATTTTGGCACCAAATTTTTAATTTTTCATGACATATAGGAGTGGGCCATTAGTCTTAACAAAAGCGTCTCACGGATAGGAAGTTGCATGACTAGCACAAAAACCCTTTACCACCTAAATTCCACCCAAAATGTGAGGATCGCCCTTAGATTAGTAGGAATTAAAAGCATTCATCTTTGATGCTTAGAGTGTGAACCGGTAGTATATTAGATTCTAGAACTTGTTTTGTGATGCATTCCGAGATCGCTAGTAAGACTACACTTGTGTAGTTAGGAATAACTAAATGATAAGAGGCATTAGGATAACCCTTGTTTGATACCCGTAATATAATTACTTCTTCCACATCGGTTGAGTAATTCCCCCACACCCTTTGCGTTGTACTCATCTTTAGTACACGATACCCCTAGTTAACCCCTCAGAGCCTATCCTTTTCGCGGTTCTCGTGATGTTTCGGTTTTTCGGCATATCAATGAAGAGCATTGTTTACACCTCACCCCCAAATATACACCCAAAACGCCTTAGCCTACCCTGTATGCACTCACTTTTAGTGCATTATTGTTATCACCCTAAAACCTTAGTTCAATTATCTGGTTGCTTGCATGAGTTGCTAAGTCGAGTCATATCCTTTGTACACAGTTTTGGGACGATTGGGACTCATGGGAAAAAGTTAAAGTTTATAAAATGATTGAAAGGGAACGTTAATTTCCCTTATTTGCGTAATAACATACCCCAAGTGTTTTGATCTTTTCAATTCGGGTCAAATTAGTATTAGAGTAATAAAAACTCAAGTGTAGGGATGTGCCTATAAATCCCTATCATTTTGATGTTACCATAGAGGATGGTAGAGTAAAAGTGTATGAAAAAAAAAAAAAAATCGAAAAAAAATAGAAAAAGAAAAAAAAAATAGAGTGATAAAAAAAACAACATACGGGCTACCATCCTACATCTATCCTTTAAATTTATGTTTGTTTGTTTTAGTTATCTAGAGTTTAGAGTGTCGAGTCTTGGCTTAGCAACGCCATTCTTCGTATACTTGCAACATAGAGATTTTTGACTTGCCACCACTAAATAGCCTATCCCACCAAACCCTTTGTTTCCCTACCGTAAGCCTAACATTACAACCCTTTAAAGACCTCTTTGATAGTCTTTCCTAGGTGCTTACGCCAAAGCGATGGAGGTTTGATCTCGTCTCAAGCCTATGGTAATCTATGTACTAGGACCGGTTAATGAGTGTTTATCTTCCATTTCCAATTTGTTATATTTCATATACACCCGAGAGATGTGAGTATCCAAACACCCCATGTGAGGTGCTAGTATGTAATTTCCGTGCTTGTTATGACTTTTGCGGGGCTTATATGTGTTGTGGACTGTTTTAAACCAATGCTTTATGACCCCTAACTTATAAATTAATTGGCTAAAATCATATTTGCTAGAGGACAAGCAAATACCAAGTGTAGGGATATTTGATAAGGTTTTAAAATGTACCTTTTTGAGGGGTCATTTAAGCCCTTATTTGATCACTTTTGTATCCGTTATTACTTAATATCGTTCCTTTTCACTTTTTAGGTCTCTTGAAGGCAAAATGCTGGAATGGCACTTATTTGGATGAAAAGGCGCGAATATACGAAGAAAATGGCCAAAGTCAAGAATCGAGACACTCAGGCCGCTGAAAACATAAGGTGACGGCGTCGCGCTTATCCGACGCCGTCCGAGGATTTTGTGACGGGACTGAACCCAAAACTCTTATTTTCAAGTGACGACGTCCAGTTGTAAAAGAGTAGGCTGTCGCAACTCAGACGGCCTAGATACAATCCAGACGGCGTCAGAAGCTGAAGAGGACGGCGTCACAAGCATAAGGTGACGCCGTCGCAAGTCTAACGTGGCCAAGACGAAACCCTAATGACGGCGACACGACGGCGTCACAAAACATAAGGTTGATCGGTCCCGAACCGTCAAGTTTTCTCACACAAGCTAGCCACTTGTGAATGGCTAACCGTAAGAAACTTAAAACAGTTCAGACACCAATGCAATGAAGATCAGGAGAGTATAGTGTTTCCCAGGTCGTTAAGTCCCAACGAGCTGTGCGAGAATAATCAAACGTATAGTGATCGAGAGAATTTGAACCGGAAGGAGATATGATTGATTATAACTAAAGAAAAAGTTTATAAATTACAGGGGCTTAAATGCAAATTAAAGAAAATAAAAAAGATAAATTATATTAAATAAACGCTATCACTATTTGCAAAATGATGTTTTTGATTTTTTTTATAAAACAAAATAACTTAAATAAACTATTTTAATTAAAACGTAAACTTAAATTATCTAAAAACGTGACTTAAAATGAAAACGCACGTTAAGTATAAAAATTACGCGAGTGCGCAAGTAAAAACGTAAAATTTGTGAAATAAAAGTCCTACGAGTGTAAAAACAATTTTCTTACTTACTATATGACAAAAGAAAATTTTAGGAAAAAGCGGAATATTTTTTTTGAGTTTTATTTTATTTATTACGAATTAAAAACTATTTAACACTAATTAAATAATTAGAAATACTAAAACATTTCGGAAAAATCTGAAAATTTTACAGAAAATACTTTAAGTATCACTGATTCTAAGAAAAATAAAAAACGTGGGTGGTGCTTTGAGAAATAAGCCAAAAATAAGCTAACTAAGTGCTTAAGGCTAAACTGCCAACCCTACTTAAATATTTGGTTGTGTAAAGAAATAACCAAGGAAGTCCCAAGGGCAATTGGCATACAGGTACCCTCTAACACTCTCATAAGGGAGAGGTCTCAGGTTCGACCCCTGCCTCTCCCTTTTTGCAACTTTATTTTTATTTTTTATTTTTTTGGAAAATTTCTCTATTGGAATTTGAAGATACAATCAAAATAAGAAATTTCTGTGAACAACCTTCCTAGTGAGACCCTTAAATAAGCTGTTTTAACAGCTTATTCTACCACTGTTGTGGGCAGACCCAACCAAACACCCTTTGAACAGAATTTTAAGCACGAGTAGCAACAAATAAGCAGCATTCAATCAAATAAGCTAGCATGCATATGAGATAACTAAAATAAGCTAAGGTTAACAGGAATAAAGCTATACAAAAGGGAAATAAGCAGTTTTGAAGAATTAAGGCTAAACTAAAAACTAAGGGGCTGTTAAGGAGACTAAGCATACAAAGGGGCAATAAGCTGTTAAAGAGGCAGGAGGTAAGCTAAAATATAATTACTCCTAATGAAATTTATCTAAAGGATCTCTACTATATCGGAATAAACCTAAGGGATAACTAATAAGCTTAAAATAAGCACAACCAAAGCTGCAGTTGCAGCAACAAAACAGCCTAGTGGGGCTTGCTTGAGGGCAACATAAGCTATCAAGTAAACTTCTAAACGGATCTAAAGGCAAGATATGTGAAATACATACAACAAGCTACATAGAGACACATTAATCAAGCAGAATAAGCTACCAGCTAAGCTGGAAAACAGCTTAATAAACTACTGATCAGGGCAGCAAAATAGAGACTTGTGGTCACATTTAAGCATACATTAAACTAACAGGATGCTTCTACATGCTAAATAAGATAAAAACACATAAACTAGGATGAGTTAACAGCTATAAAAATCACTTGAAACTTACTTTTAAACTGATTTCAGCCATGAATCCGACTGATGAACAGCAGGGGTTAAGCCAGCAAAAATGATTTGAGACAGTTGAGAATTTCTTAAAACACTAAGTCTACTTGTAAAACTCAAAAACTTTAATTGTGAAAGCTCAAAAGAAAACAGTCACTAACATTAAACAAGCTGAAATTGACTGACTAAAAACTTTTTAGACCATGAAATCTAACAAAACCAAACACTCCTTTGAACTTCTCAACTAATTTTCAAAACTGGGACTTAAAGGAAAACTGACTCAAACTCAAATGTGATGATCAAATAACAATTAAACTCGTCCTAAAAACCATTTCCAATCAGAATTGAATCAAAAGTTTGGTTGACTTTACAAATTTGACTCAGTTTGACCTTCGTTGACTATTTGAAAAACACTTGAAATTGAGAAAAGGTTGATCAGGGATCAATTCATATAAGCTTTAACAAGCTTACATGAATCTACTGTAACAGCAACTTGCTCAATACAGAATAGCAGTGAGAGTATAAAAATTCAAGTGACAAGCATTTTGAAAGGGAAACTTGCATTAATAAAAATACTTTTACAATACTAAAAAAAATTGAGATTACAAAAGTAACTTAAACATTGATTAGGCAACTAAATGACGGAAAATAACGGTAACAGCCTTCTAAATCATGAAAGCTGGACCAAAACTAAAAGTCTAGGAAAAATGAAAACTAGAAGCTAACTCTAACTAAAAACTAACTACCCCCCTCTGCTTCTTCTTCCTTGATATATATTGACTCTGAGGCTTCCCCACTTGATTCTGAACATATCCCACTTTAATTTAGAGCCATTGGATGAGTTTTGAGTGATCCAAGCCTTCCACGTGTTTTGGCGGGAAAACTTATATACTTGGAAAAAATCAATTGGGGTGGATTGAGTGCAAGGGAGAAGGAAACATTAATTGCTTCTTGTTGTTTGGTGTTGGTGGAGTGATAAGGTGGGTTGGTGTGTGGCAGGGAGTTGCAGAGGAGTGGGGAAGACAGTGGTTTTAGAGGGAAACATTGTGGGCGGGGTGGTTTTATTTGACCGGGTAAAAGGGTGGGAAACGGGTTGGATTTGGGTTTGGACCGGGTTTAGTGGTTTATTGGACTAGGCAGTATTTTGGGTTTAGGATTGAATATGGATCCATCTAGGGACCAAATGTGTATAATTCGAATCTCCAGGGACCAAAACTGTAACTTCTGAAAATGTAGTCCAAGGGTTGTTCTTGCCAATCTCCAATAGATCAAGGGCCAAACTTGTCATTTTCTAAAACTCCAGGGACTAAACTTGTAATTTTCCAAAATTTTATCAAAATGACCAAATTTGACAAGTTAGAATTACCAAAGGACTTAAAAATGTTAATTTTCCAATTTAAAATGTCCAGGGGTAAATTCTGTCAATTTTTGAAATTACAGGGACTAAGGTTGCCATTTTTGAAAGTTGGGGGACTGAAACTGCCAATTATGCCAACTTTGTTCGTTTTTCATTTGTTTTCAATAATTTTGCATCTGAAACATATAAAACACAATTTTGGGATATTTTCAGTATTTTGAAGTATTTTTGAGTGTTTTTAAATGTTTTTGCAGTTTAAATGGGAATAAAATGATGAGTATTTAGACACTCATCAGTGACGCCGTCGCATATGTAATCTTATATATAGAATCCGAATTTTTCAGTATTTGTGGTGTAGTCTTTTGGAGTAAAACCTAGAACCGAACCAAGGCTGTCTTGTACAGTATTTTAGGGTTCCAAACCCTATCTTACATCAAGATAAGTTCTTTACTTCATTAATACAATTATGTCTTTGATTATTTGTGTGTATGCTTGCATGTTCTCCATGTCCGGCTAATTTATTTGTGTGTTTGCTTAGGGAATATGAAACTTAATTATTGAATATTGATTGGTTGTCTCTTATCTTAGTTGATTAATGATCTAGTAATGCGATAGGTCATTCGTTGTGTACTTAATGCTTGATTAAATCTTTGTGAACCTTAGAATATAACTCCTTGAGTAGTTGTAAGCTAAACCATCCAAAGAGTGCCTTAGAGTAAGAGTTTATTATCCCTAGTGGGTTTTGTAGACAAGACCCTTTGGTAAGTTCAAAGAGTTAGGGAACATACGCATACCCTACAACTTTAGACACACAACGCAACTAAGAGTAAGGACGTGACAATTCAACCACCAATAGGAGATAATTAAGGAGTAGTAAAACCTAAGTAAACACATCTTTAAACTATCATACGAGCACACAATAATTAGACATAGACTACATACACCTTAGATTAGATAATTAGATAAGTAGAGTAATCGGTAGCAATACCAACCCCCCAAATCCAAACCCCGAGATTCGTACCTTTTAATTTCCTAAAAGACATAAAAAGATAAAAAAAAATAATCTTCCTCAACCCCAACCTTAGCGTAGTAACTTCTTACTGGCATTCCTATTCCCCTAGAGAACGATATCAATACTCGTGGCTTACCCTAATTACTACACTACAACGATTAGGTTCACTGCCTAGGGTGTCATAAAACTTGCTCGAAGAAAAGGAAGTTTCCTTGACCCCGAACGACGCGTATAGCGTTATCACCGACCAACAGGAAGAGTTACGCCGTAACTACCTCCCTGAGTTCCGGTGTAACCATGCTCTGGAAGGCATATCAGGGTTAGGATCAAGTTTATTCTCGGTTAAGGATGTTAGTGCAAGCAGAGTAATCATTCCATGTTCTGCTGGTAAAATTGATATTTTGGGGGTAGTAGACTTTGGGTCTTGTGTAACCATCATGCCTCTATCCATATTCTTAAAACTGAGGATAATCCACCTTTGGGAAATAGATATCGTGATTGATTCAGGTACTGAAACTAAGATTACCCCTTTAGGTATTACAGGTGGTATGTGCGTAAAGGTCGATAAATTTACTTCAGCCCCTGAATTTGTGGTAGTCTATAATGTGAAAGACAAAAAGGAGCATTTGATTCTTGGTAAACTATTCCTTGACACATTGGCACGTTACGGTGGAGTCTATGGAGATGTAGTGGAGTTTAAATTGGATAAAACCTTGAGCCTTGAGCCTGACGAAATTGTTACAAAGGAACCACCAAAAATAGAATTAGATAACTCCGATAGGTTTCCAGCTTCATCTTTTAGCCATTTGCAGGAGTTCGAATCCAGCAACAATGAAGATGATGAGGAAGAGGTTCCATTTTCTGTTCCCAGTTACGTTGTAAAAGGAAGAGTTCACTGTTGTGTTCCTTTACCTGAAGGGACCAGAGTAATATTTCCCACATGTTCCCCTTTCCAAAAAGGATGTAATGGAGGAGGGGAGTATCTCATTCGGACGATTAAAGAAGCTGCAAAATTTTGGTGGTGCTGGGAAAAAGAAGAAGATATCAGAAAAAAGTGGTTACAAGAGCATAGTGCTTTTTGCGAATGGTTCTCCGACATTAACTAGACCATTCATTTCTGCGAACCAGTTATGATGCACGATGAATACACCTTGGCATGGCCTACATGCAACCCCAATCGCAAGATTTACGATGGAGGAAAATACCCTGAACCTAAATGGTCTTTTTAGGAATCTATCTAATAAGGTCTACTTGAGGGCAAGTAGAGTTCAAGTGGGGGGATATTTGATAACATCAAATAGTCCTGAATATTAAGTATCAATTTCCCCTGATAATGCTCGCTATTTATATCATTTATATGGATTTACGCTTGTTTTCCATTGTTTTCCACTTTAGGTAAATTACGAGCATTGGAGCTTAAGAGACGCGAAAATGGAAACATTACTAAAGATTTATCACATTATGCCTATTTTGAAGAAGTTATGGTGTAACTAATCTCTCACATTACGCCGTAACTATTGCGTGACCCAGAAGTCCAACTTATCAAGAGGTTACGGCGTAACTCTTCCCAAAGGTTATGACGTAACTCCATTAGGTCAAAAGAGGTTCCACGCCGCTGATACTTACGCCGTAACTACTGCATCACTTACGACGTAACCGAGTTTATTAAATACTACGGTGTAACCACTTATAAGGTTACGCCGTAACTAGCAGATCTAGTGCATTTACGAAGAAATAGAAGGTTACGGCGTAACTCCTCTATTGGTTACACCGTAACCCAGACCTGGTCTATAAATACCCCACGAATTCCAGCATTTCAAAGCATCCCATTCCACACACAATACTCTGAGAATGTGGGAAAAATCTCAAGGCAGGTCTAGGGGAGCATACGAAGCTGTTTTCAAGGGAGAAGTCACACCATTACGATAAGCTTTAGCATTTTATATTTCTTTTACTTTCAATTCATGTATTTCGTACCTTTGAATATTGAATTGATTTGCATGATTAATATGAGCGGCTAAGCACCCTTTAGTGCTAGCCTAGTTATGATTCCTTAATTGTTTTGTTTGCGTTTACCTTTACTTCCGTACAATTATTTCTAAGTGTATGCATGCATAGTTCTTTGGTAGTCACCCTTGGTTCGGTAGTTTTGAATGGCGATAGAGGCCAATTGCCTAGGAGATATGACCAACTGACCCTAGGTGAGCGGACTGAGACGGGAAGGGTAAGATATGACCAACTGACGACCCTTTCTACTTGTGCGATTTGACCAACTGATCACCTATCGTTTGGATGAACTTAAGAATTGGGGGTGTAGTGTTTAAGTTCCTAACGGTCGGGCACTCACTATTTAGAATCTAGCATGTAGCGGTACTTAATGACTCGGCTTAGGGGACCAGGAACAACAGGACTTATGAAGGTGCGCCTGATTTCTCCTGTGGTGGCATCTTTCCTGATAGGTTAGGGCGAATTGACCAAATGTTGTCCTCTCGAATTTGACCCCACCTGAAGTAATTAGAAGTAGGTAGACGTAGATATAACTAGCTAGGAGGATTAACTAGGTTAGCACCACTATTCCTCGATTGATTTCCCTTCACCATTTATTTGCTTTTATTTTATATTCTTCATTAGTAGTTTAATTAATTAAATCCCTGTCGAAACCATTATTATTCTGTGACAATTAGACTTAGTAATAATCCAACACACATAGCTCTTGGGACGACCTCGGCTTTACCATTTACTACTCTACACACGACCAGGTACACTGCCCGTTAGTGCATTAGGGTAGACCATAGGTATAGCGAGACACTATAAATATTAAGACCTGGTCAGTAAAACCTGCATCAAGTTTTTGGCGCCGCTGCCGGGGAGCTATATTAGGATTGATATTAAGTCTTTCATTTCATTTTTAAACTTTTCTCACGATCATATTTCAAGTTTTCAGGTACCATGGAAGTTGTTAACATCGATGACCTCACTCTTGAGGAATACTTGGCATTGACTAGAGCATATCAAGGGTCGGGTCTCGTAAGACCGGCAATCGGAGCAGATGTTCGTTTCGAGATTAAAGAACAATTTATGAGGGAGCTTCGCGCTAACCCTTTTTCAGGAAACAGGGATGAAGATGCATATGAGCACGTTGAAAATGTCCTATACATCGCTAGCCTATTTAACATTCTGGGCGTATCTCATGATGCTGTTATGCTTAGGGTTTTCCCTATGACTCTCACTGGAGCAGCCAGAAGATGGATAGAAAGATTGCCCGCCGGGGCAGTTAACACGTGGGCGCTACTAAAGAAACACTTTATCCAAAGATATTGCCCACCATCGAAGATTTCTCATCAGCTTTTAGAGATCCATAATTTCAAACAAGAAGACGACGAAACTCTGTATCAAGCTTGGGATAGATATAACGATCTTCTTTATAAGTGTCCTACCAATGATCTAAATAACCAGCAGAAGGTCAATATTTTCTACAAAGGAATAAATGTAACTACAAGACAGATGCTGGACTATCAAGGACCTATCCCGAACATGACTCCTACTACTGCAATTGAAGCCATTCAAAAAATGGCGGACCATTCTCAAAAATGGCACGACAGTGGAAGTAAAAGAAACCAAGGCGGAAGTTTCGACGGAATTGCAGCAATCGCTAGTAAGATTGAAAGTCTCAGTCGAAATATGCTGAAGGTCAGAGAAACCATTCATGCCATCCAAGTGGGTTGTGAAAGCTGTGGAGGAGGACATCTTACAAAGAATTGTCCTCATATGGACGAAGAAGATATTGAAGAAGCTAAGTATGGAGAAAATCGACCATTTTACGGTGATAATCGAAATAGTAATGGTTATCGTGGAAATTACAACCGTGGGCCTTATGGAGAAAGAAAGCCCATTCTTGAAGAAACAATTAACAAATTCCTGGAGACTTCGGCCCAGAAACAAAAAGAACAAGATATTTGGTTAAAGGGTTTCCAGGAAAACACAAATAAGAATCTTTCCAAGCACGACGAAACCCTAAAAATTCTTGGAGCAATGATCGAAAAACTCAGTGTTGAGATTGATGGAATTGAACTTAATGAAGCCAAGCGCAAGGAGGAATGCAATGCTGTTTTCACCAATGATTCTCAGAAAGTGATTGTGGAATGTATTTCTCCAATCGACATATTGGATGTCGCGAATACCGACCAACAGGAAGAGTTACGCCGTAACTACCTCCCTGAGTTCCGGCGTAACCATGCTCCGGAAGGCATATCAGGGTTAGGATCAAGTTTATTCTCGGTTAAGGATGTTAGTGCAAGTGGAGTAATCATTCCATGTTCTGCTGGTAAAATTGATATTTTGGGGGTAGTAGACTTTGGGTCTTGTGTAAACATCATGCCTCTATCCATATTCTTAAAACTGAGGATAATCCACCTTTGGGAAATAGATATCGTGATTGATTCCGGTACTGAAACTAAGATTACCCCTTTAGGTATTACAGGTGGTATGTGCGTAAAGGTCGATAAATTTACTTCAGCCCCTGAATTTGTGGTAGTCGATAATTTGAAAGACAAAAAGGAGCATTTGATTCTTGGTAAACTATTCCTTGACACATTGGCACGTTACGGTGGAGTCTATGGAGATGTAGTGGAGTTTAAATTGGATAAAACCTTGAGCCTTGAGCCTGACAAAATTGTTACAAAGGAACCACCAAAAATAGAATTAGATGACTCCGATAGGTTTCCAGCTTCATCTTTTAGCCATTTACAGGAGTTCGAATCCAGCAACAATGAAGATGATGAGGAAGAGGTTCCGTTTTCTGTTCCCAGTTACGTTGTAAAAGGAAGAGTTCACTGTTGTGTTCCTTTACCTGAAGGGACCAGAGTAATATTTCCCACATGTTCCCCTTTCTAAAAAGGATGTAATGGAGGAGGGGAGTATCTCATTCGGACGATTAAAGAAGCTGCAAAAGTTTGGTGGTGCTGGGAAAAAGAAGAAGATATCAGAAAAAAGTGGTTACAAGAGCATAGTGCTTTTTGCGAATGGTTCTCCGACATTAACTAGACCATTCATTTCTGCGAACCAGTTATGATGCACGATGAATACACCTTGGTATGGCCTACATGCAACCCCAATCGCAAGATTTTCGATGGAGGAAAATACCCTGAACCTAAATGGCTCAAACGCAAAGAACGGGCATGTTTTGACGAAGATAAGAGGAGCAATGTAGGACACATGGGGATCTCATTTGAAAATTGGTTACGAGTAAAGTTTGGGTATGTTCAAATTGATGAGGAAGAAGAGGCTAGGTTTCGTTTCGAATGGGCACGAGCTAATTTTCAACAGAAAAGATACTCCATGACTCGTTATGGTTCACCGCATGTTTGGGACCAGCCTTATTTAATGAAAGATATTGAAGAAGTCGGGGATGTTCAAAGGCCCCCATAGGAACCCCGCGGCTCTGAGTCTAACTTAAAGACTCGTTAATAAAGAAAAGTGCTCTTTCGGGAGACAACCCGAATTATCCCTTTCTTTTGTTTTTATTTCCTTTCTGTTGGGTTTTGTGTTTTCTAACCATTTTGCAGGAAATGAGGAACTAATTGCTGCTGCAGTTGCTGATCTGAACAGAGTTACGGCGTAACTCATCTTGGTGATTACGCCGTAACCAACATTTTAGCAGCAGAATTCTTGACGCATTACCAATTACGGCGTAATACCATCTCAGTGGTTACGCCGTAACTACTCGCTTCACAGCTCATACCAGGTTTTGCCAGTTACGGCGTAACTCCCTAATAGGAGTTACGACGTAACTCTCCTCTGCTTTAATTCTTTCATTTTAAAACACAGTAACCTTGTATTAGTTTTTAAATGAACTTTGTGGGTGTGTTCCCTGTAAACCCTCACGAGACTTCACTCGTCCACGTGGGACACCAAGTGGTTTAAAAGGCTTGTTTTATTTGCTAAATGCAACCGTGATTCCTACGAAAGTGAGTTAGGTTTGTTTTTCATTTTATTTTTTTCTTTTTAGAATTATGCTTGTCGGTATTGTGATTTCAGGGATTGAAGTTTGTTCATGACGCTTAAACGAAGGCACGGTTCTTTCTCGTGGGCCTTCTTCTTTTTGGAGCAAATTTCAGGGAAGTTCTCGCTCTAATTCTACCTTTCTCTTCACCTTTATTTTAATGCCTAGTACAAAAGGGACTTTGTACAATTCAAGTGGGGGGACGGGAGTAGAATTATCTCTTGAACTTTATTTCGCCCTCATTTTTCTAGTTTATTTTGAAAAATTATGCCATTTTGAAAATTTTGACATGTTTTTCCGAACCTAACTAGATTAGACTTTAGCCGAGCACATACAACCCTTGACATTACATGGTAAGATTAGCCTTATCCGTTTCCAATATTTTACCCCAAATCCACCAAATTATGAGTGTGCCGGTAGCTTGTAAACTTTAGAACTTGGCCTTTGCATCATTTCGAGACCATAGACGAGGTATGTTAAGTTAGCTCGATGTATTTGTACGTTTCAGTTTTAGAAGGCAATATTATAGGATTATCACCCAAACAGCCTACCATTGTGAGTCTATCGATTAGTCACCTCGACTTTTCGACCCCCATGTGAAACCCTTTTGTTGCACTCCCCTTTAGTGCAAGATACCCCTAGATACACCCTTCTGAGCCATTCCTTTCATTTTGTCAACCCAATATATTGTTTCGTTACACCCTTACACCTTAGCCTACCCTGTAGTCTTTATTTGTAATTGGGAAGTCATCATTTGCCTAAGTTCAAGGTTCGAGTGGAAAGGTTTGGAAATCACGCTTTCATCGACAACAACTATGAAGATCATTGAAGACCCCCCGAATTCCCATTGTTCATCTCAAGTGGGGGGATATTATGTTATTATGTTATGATCAAAAAAATGATTCAAAAAAAAGGTTGATTGAGTTATGATATTGTAAAGTGCGATGTTATAAGAACTATAGTATGAGCTTTATTGATTAGTATCGAGGAGGCCACCTCGGTCACATTAGAAGATTGGAGTTGGAGTTATACCAACTGAAGAAGAAAAGGTAGTGTTCCCATCACGACGTCCTCTAATGACGCATCTACCTTGCATTTCATGATCCGGTCTCTAGACTTCTAAGCTTGAACTTTGGGCTGACGGTAAGTGGTGATGACTTAGTTATAGATTTAGACTACCTGCTTGTTTTTCATTTTACACCAATTATATATCCCATGTCTTATCCTACCGTTTAGTCATGAAGCGTGTCTAGGTGATGCAACGAGCAATCTTTGGTGTCTTGGCCATGGATTTGGTCATGTATCATTGATTTTGTCCACTTCGCCGTGACATGTTAGTAATGACGAGTCACCCCTTAACCTTTGTCGTGTCTACCCATATTGCCTTCGAGAATTGTTTAGCCCTTAACTCTAGTGGTGGAGATTTGTGTAACCGCCAAGCTTATGATAGAATACATGCTATGACTGTGCGATTGAGTAATCACCCCGAAATTGACACTTAGAATAGTTGAGAGATTTGAGTGTTTGTTCCCCTTTCGTAAGGTGTTCGGCTTTGTTTTATTCTAGCATAAGGGATTTGTAAACTCATATTTTCTAGGTTTTGGGAGATATCTTTTTAGGAATCTATCTAATAAGGTCTACTTTAGGGCAAGTAGAGTTCAAGTGGGGGGATATTTGATAACATCAAATAGTCCTGAATATTAAGTGTCAATTTCCCCCGATAATGCTCGCTATTTATATCATTTATATGGATTTACGCTTGTTTTCCTTTGTTTTCCACTTTCAGGTAAATTACGAGCATTGGAGCTTAAGAGACGCGGAAATGGAAACATTACTAAAGATTTATCACAATATGCCTATTTTGAAGAAGTTACGGCGTAACTCATCTCTCACATTACGCCGTAACTATTGCATGACCCAGAAGTCCAACTTATCAAGAGGTTACGGCGTAACTCTTCCCAAAGGTTACGACGTAACTCCATTAGGTCAAAAGAGGTTCCACGCCGTTGATACTTACGCCGTAACTACTGCATCACTTACGACGTAACCGAGTTTATTAAAGACTACGGCGTAACCACTTATAAGGTTACGCCGTAACTAGCAGATCTAGTGCATTTACGAAGAAATAGAAGGTTACGACGTAACTCCTCTATTGGTTACGCCGTAACCCAGACCTGGCCTATAAATACCCCACGAATTCCAGCATTTCAAAGCATCCCATTCCACACACAATACTCTGAGAACGTGGGAAAAAGCTCAAGGCAGGTCTAGGGGAACATACGGAGCTATTTCCAAGGGATAAGTCACACCATTACGATAAGCTTTAGCATTTTATATTTCTTTTACTTTCAATTCATGTATTTCGTACCCTTGAATATTGAATTGATTTGCATGATTAATATGAGTGGCTAAGCACCCTTTGGTGCTAGCCTAGCTATGATTCCTTAATTATTTTGTTTGCGTTTACCTTTACTTCCGTACAATTATTTCTAAGTGTATGCATGCATAGTTCTTTGGTAGTCACCCTTGGTTCGGTAGTTTTGAATTGCGATAGAGGCCAATTGCCTAGGAGATATGACCAACTGACCCTAGGTGAGCGGACTAAGACGGGAAGGGTAAGATATGACTAACTGACGACCCTTTCTACTTGTGCGATTTGACCAACTGATCACCTATCGTTTGGATGAACTTAAGAATTGGGGGGTGTAGTGTCTAAGTTCCTAACGGCCGGGTACTCACTATTTAGAATCTAGCATGTAGCGGTACTTAATGACTCGGCTTAGGGGACCAGGAACAACAAGACTTATGATGGTGCGCCTGATTTCTCCTGTTGTGGCATCTTTGCTGATAGGTTAGGGCGAATTGACCAAATGCTGTCCTCTCGAATTTGAACCCACCTGAAGTAATTGGAAGTAGGTAGACGTAGACATAACTAGCTAGGAGGATTAACTAGGTTAGCACCACTATTCCTCGATTGATTTCCCTTCACCATTTATTTGCTTTTATTTTATATTCTGCATTAGTAGTTTAATTAATTAAATCCCTATCTAAACCATTATTATTCTGTGACAATTAGACTTAGTAATAATCCAACACACATAGCTCTTGGGACGACCTCGGCTTTACCATTTACTACACTACACACGACCGGGTACACTGCCCGTTAGTGCATTAGGGTAGACCATAGGTATAGCGAGACACTATAAATATTAAGACCTGGTCAGTAAAACCTGCATCACATAGCCTTTAAGTTCCACTTTGGTTACGTACGAAGCATGATATTTAGAAAGAAACATGATGACACTCCCCCTCGACTTTTGAAAATAGATAAATTTTACAAATTTGGGTCCGAGGAGTGTCAAGAAACAAGAAACGTGTCCACCGTTAACAAAGATACAACCAGTTTTGGGTAACATGCGAGTACAAGGTTTTATGAAACATAAAATCTTTACTTTCTCCCCCTCAACACTTAACCGTGAAAACTTTGAAAATTTTTTGAAAGTGTGAAGTGTTGACGGAAGATTTGTACTTTCCATGTTGAAAGAAATTTAGAGAGAAGAATATTTTTGTATTTTATAAATTTTATATTTTTGTATTTTGTTTTTGAAAAATATTTACAAAAGAGGTTTTGGTGTTTGACTGGTTTTAAGATTGTTTTAAAAGTTCGTCCAGTTCCTCTGGAGTCAAACACCTCATACCAATCCGGTGGACCAACTCAGTAAACCTAGCAGGAGCTAAGGCTTTGGTGAGAAGGTCTGCCCGTTGATATTCAGTACCCACAAAATATAATTCAACGGTACCCTTTTCCACATGCTCCTTGATGAAATGATGTCGAAGGTCGATGTGCTTAGACTTCGAATGTTGAACAAAGTTGCACGAGATCGCAATAGCACTTCGATTGTCGCAGTACATCGAGATTTTGTCAAATACGTAACCATAGTCTTTGAGTTGTGTTCTCATCCAAATGACTTGAGAACAACACGCCGACATGGCTACATATTCTGCTTCGGTTGATGACAATGATGTACAATCCTACTTCTTTGATTGCCATGACACCATTTTATCACCAAGAAATTGTAGAGCTCCTGAAGTACTTTTCCGAGAATCTAAGCAACCTGCGTGATCAGCGTCTGAAAAAGCTATTAGTTCAAAACCAGAATCCTTCAGATACCAGATTCCCAAGTTAATGGTTCCCTTGATGTATCGGAGGATTCTTTTAGCCTCAGAGAGGTGAGTTTCAGTTGGTCTTGACTGATAACGTGAGCAAATATATACAAAAAAGACAATGTCAGGCCTACTGGTTGTTAGATACATGAGAGACCCAATAATACTTCGGTATTTGGTAGGGTCCACCAATTTCCCATGCAAATCAGCTTCTAGTTTCTTGGTATGTGCCATTGGTGTGGCATAGGTGTCACAGTTTTGCATTCCATGTTTGTTTAAAATTTCAAGGGCATATTTGGACTGACTTAGAAAAATACCACGGGGTGATTAATGAACTTGTAGTCCTAGAAAGAACGTAAGTTCACCCATCATGGACATTTCAAAATGTTTTTTCATAAGTCTTGAAAAAGCGTTTGAGTACTTTAGATGTGTTGACCCAAAAATGATGTCATCCACATAGATTTGAACGATTAAAATGTGTGCCCCGTGATATTGTATGAAAAGTGTTGGGTCGACTGATCCTTTGTCAAAATTGTGAGATATGAGAAAGGATGACAACTTATCATACCACGCCCAAAGGGCTTGTTTGAGACCGTAGAGAGCCTTGTTCAGTTTGTTGACGTGATTAGGGAACTCTGGATCAACGAATCCTTCTGGCTGACTAACATAGACCGTTTCTTTCAATTTACCATTTAGAAAAGCAGTTTTGACATCCATCTAAAAGACCGTGATGTTCATGTGAGCCACGAATTCCAGAAAAATCCGTACAGCCTCAAGTCTAGCAACCGGTGCGAATGATTCTTCGTAGTCAATCCCTTCTTCTTGTCTATAACCCTTAGCCACCAGACGTAACTTATTTCTGATAACCGTACCTTCAGCATCTAGCTTTTTTTTCCAAATCCATTTGAGACCAATAACATAGACCCCTGTTGGTTTTTCAACCAATTCCCATACTTCAAGACGTTTAATCTGGTTAAGTTCTTCTTGCATGGATTCAATCCAGTTGTCATATGTCATGGTGTCCTTAATATTTTTGGGTTCAGCTTCGCAAACGGTAAGTGCATAAATGCAATGTCCATCGTCAGTCTGAAGGCGTTGTCTTGTTATGACTGGTTGATTTGGGTTGCCAATAATGTTCACAAGAGGATGGTCTCTAGTCCAACGATGTGTGGAGGGTTGATGTTGATATACATTATGCAGATTAGGAGGATTCAAATGACTTGTTGATGATTCCGCAACATCAGGTGTGGCAGTTTCATTAGCAAACGGATTGAAGAATGCATTTGGATCATAATCTGCAGGTGGGGGTACTTCATTGTTTAGAAGATCATCAGCTGGTTCAGCGTCATTGGATGTGGTTTGTTCGGCTGTTGTTGTAGAATCAATTGGTGGTGCTTCCTCAACAGTAGTTGTTGTTGCAGGTGTATCAGGGATTGGATTATTATCAGGTTGAGCAGCGAAAACATTTGATACATCTAGAGCACGTTGATCAATATCATCACTAAAAAGAGGAGCAAATAGCTGTTCCATTTGACGTCGAGTAAGTTGGAAACTTGGTTCAGCTGATGATGGGGTTTGGGGGAATTTAAGACGGTTATGTTCGGGTTCCAAGCTGTTATGCTCAAAAGTCATTTCTGTAAGCTCATCGAAATTGGCATGAATCGTTTCCATAATCTCCCTTGTACGACGATTCTAGATCCGGTAACCCTTAGAGTTTTCATAGTATCCAACAAAAACTCCTATGTCAGCTTTGGCCTTGAGCTTTCCAAAGTCATCACGATCATTATTTGGGTAATAAAGAGATCCAAATACATGAAAGTGTTTGAGATTCGGTTTATGGTTATAGATAAGCTCATAAGGTGTTTTGTTGTGGCGTTTAGTTATCATCGAACGGTTCTGAGTGTAGCATGCAGTTGACATGGCTTCGGCCCACAAGTAATCTAGAAGTTTTGCATTTATCAACATCGTTCTTGCAGCTTCCACTAACGTACGGTTTAGTCTTTCAACAACTCCGTTTTGTTTTGGTGTTCATGCAATTGATGTTTGATGCTCAATTCCCACTCTCTCATAATATGCACGAAGAGTTTGATTTACAAATTCAGTTCCTTTGTCTATTCGAATTTGTCTAACTGTGTTCCGGAGCGGAACTTGGATTTTCATGAGAAAGGTGATGATCATCTGTGGAGCTTGATCTTTACTTCGAAGAAAATAAACCCAGGTCCATCTTGAGTAGTCATCCACTATTACCAAGATGTAGCATTTGCCGTTAATCGTCTACACACGCATTGGGCCACACAAATCCATGTGAAGAATGTGAAGCACATGCTATGAGCTGTGTTCCACCTTTGAAAGAAAGTGAGCACGAGTGCTTTTCCCTTGTTCACAAGCTGAGCATAGATGATCTTTAGAATACCGAAATCTTGGGAGACCTTCAACAAGTTTGTATCGTGCGAGATTGGTTATGGTTTGAAAGTTTAAGTGTGATAGTCGACGGTGTCATAGCCAAGATTTTGTAGATGTTGCCTTTGAAAGTAGACAGATGGGAGATGAAGCAATCATGTCTTGCATTGAGATTGTATAAACCGCCATCTGTGAATGCACTAGGTGATAAGTTCTTCCTAGGAGGTGAGGGGGGTTCTCTAGGTACATCAATGATTGTAGCAGGAATACTAGATGGCGGTTTACCTAGCACAGACTTAGAAGCATTAGTGGGCCTAGAGGTATTCCTTTTTCTATTATGCCGCTCACGATTCAAGATAGCCTTAGCAACACATTTATCATGACAACCAGAGAACATGCTTTTACGACAAGCAACACAAGAAGCTTCAAACATAACATTCATAGTACTTAAAGATTCAGCATTCGTTACATCACTTTGTCTATTACATTTATCTAATGCAATGTCTAAAGTGGGTGCAACTTGAGTTTTATTCAAAGTCCTAAGGCATTCTTCTACTTCAGCGATCTTTATTGTTCTTTTCTTACGTCGCAACTTCCTATTCTTCCTTGTATTGCTCTTAGGCTGTGAAGTGCAGGTGTTGGGAAAAGAGGCAACTATTCCTGTTTCAGTAGAGGGAAGCACATTAGTTTCTTGTGGTTTGTCATTAGGTGTTCTAGTGTCAATTTGAATCAATCTAGGTGCATTTACTTCTGTGTTGCTATTCCTATTTTGCTTAAGTTTTACCAACTCTGCTTTTAGATCATGTATAGTGTGTAACAATTCTTGATTTTCAGAGCGAGTGTTTCCATTTTTTCGTAAAACATTTTTGGTATATGCAAGATGATCATCAGCATCTTTAGACACTTGAGCCCAAGTCTTTTTGATCAAATCAAATATGACACCATATTCCTTTTTAACTTTTGAAATTTCTTGTTCATATTTTGAAATTTGACACTTCAAAGACACGTTTTCATCATCCTGTTGCTCAATTTTTGGATCAAGTGTTTTTGCATGAAACTGGTTGATTTTGTTTTGCAAAGCGAGTTCTCGATTTTGACAATCCTTTTGACACCATTGAAGACGACGTTTTGCATTGGAAAGCTCATTTAACAATCGCTCATTTTCAATTTTGAAAGACTCGATTTGTGACACATTATTAGTATCTTCAACATTTGCAACAGAGTCAACAGAATCAGCAGTGATATAATCAAATGCATATGCAATAGAATGTAATAACACAACATTAATGGTATCAGCACAGATAACATCTTCCAAGAGTCGGTCAACATCTTTTCTGAACATTTTCTTTTTCCGTTTAGTATTTGAAATCGATGTTTCTGTATTCTCGAAAACTGTTTTCATAAGTCCAAGCTCCTTGTGAAAATCCCTTTCCCAATATATTGCACACATTTTCAAATTTCAGACATGAGGTAAAATTCTTTTCTGAAAAATTTCTCTTTGTTCTCGCGCATGAGGCGATTGAAAATGTTCAACTTTAATTTCAGAATTGATTTCAATTTCACGTTCCAAAAGTTTGATGTCCGATATGAATGTTTCAAAATATTTAAGAATTTGACAACGTTCGGGTAATGTTTTAACTTCACTGAGTAAAGGTAAAGGATCATTAATTTGTGCAGAATTGGGTTGGGGACCAACATTAGAAGACTGAGAAGTAGGCGTGATAACCCAAGGTGTCTTAGAATTATCCTGTTGTGCGACGAAAGTTATGGATTTTGAATAGTTAAATGGTTTGCAATAAAAAACATTTTCTAATTTTGACCGACTCTCGTCTTCTGCATCTAATTCCTCCAAACGATTATATTCAACAACACTCATAAGTGAATCATCAATTCTATGTTCTGCACTGTAAACTTGAGGATTTGGTTAGAATGCTCTATGTGAAAACTTTGGTTTTTAATCAGCAAGATTTGGTCCATATCCATTTGAATTTGGTTTAAAAGTAAACTTTTGAATCGTTGTGATTGACTCACCATGTTTATAAATAACATTTCGAAACTCTTTGATTTTTTTTTTGTAAGTCGACAATTTCTTCAAGATAGTCATCTATTTGTTTCCTTGAATGCTTTTTGTACTCACAAAACTGTTTTTGACAAGTTAACAACTCAGACTTGGCTTTTTGAGTTTCCGAAGTAAGAGCGTTAAGTTGTTGTTTATGATCATATTTCAGTTGTTCTATTTGAGACAACAAAGCATTCTTGGATCCAACTAGATCACATATATGTTCCAAAGATTTTTCGTTTTGGTAAGATTTAGCAAAAGCGACTTCAAAACCTTTTTCACGTTTCTCTTTTGTTTGAAAAATGTTGAGTTAGAACTTTAAGCATTCATTATCCTTAGTCAACAGTGCAATTTTATCGTTAAATTTCTGATTAATGTCTTTGCACTTTTCCATTCGAGATTTTTGGTCCGTAATTAAGTTGGTCATGAACTCAATATCTGGATTAGACAAAGGATCATCTTGTTCAACGTGAGTCTCAACATGATCATTATTTAGATCCTCAAGTATAACCACGGAGTCAACTTGATTATCAAGGTTAACCACAAGGTCATCTTGATCGTCAAATATAACTACGGGATCTATTTGATTATCATCGGAATGAGATGTAGAGGGCTCATGTTGAACATTCTGATCCCCGTCGGATGCAGATGTTGGCGGAGATATCAGGTCAGAAATGAGTATATTATGATCTGGTACCTGAGACAAGCCGTCAGTGTCATACACTGGGCCTGTGTCGCTCATGTGGAGTTCTTTCATGTTGGCCATTAACATCATTGCTGCATTAGCCAGCAAGTCTTCCATGTCATCATCAGAATCAGCATCTGACATGAAGCTCTATTCCTTGTTAGTAAGAGTTCCACTAGCTTCATCCTTGAGAGCCAAGAGTAAAGCCTCTTTGTGATAAGCGCTGCCTCTTGTCCTCGGCTTTGGGCATGCATTAGCCAGATGACCCTTCTCATTACAGTTATAACAACGAAGACCATTAACCCCATTCTGAGCATTTCCTTGATCAACCACTTGAACCCTTTATGGTGGAGCACCCATGTTAGTCCTTCCAGTAGGATTAAATCCTTGACCACCACCCATCTGACGAACATGACCACGATTCTGAACTTCAACTCTTCCATTGTTAACAACAGCTTGATTCCTTGTGTTAGATGAGGTACGAATGCGATTGTTGGATTTGTTGGAGTATCGACCAAAGGCTCTAGCAATCATAACAAATCCCTGTTGCAATGCATCGAAAGCTTCAGCATCCTCATTTGATTCACTGTAAAGTGCTTGAGCATTGTTGTTGTTGTATGGAACTAGTTGATTTTCTTGTAGCTGTTGTTGTTGTGAGGGATCATAAGGTGTGATCTGAGCAGTTGGTTGTGGAGGATTAATGAAGGTTGTTGGCAAATTCAGGAATTGAGGATAGCATGCTTGAGCCCACAAAGCTAGAGATTTATTATCCGGAAGTGAAGGCGAAGCAGGGAGTCCACGAATGATCCTTTCTTTTTCAACTTCCTTTTGGTGGGACTTCAGATAGTCGTACAACAATCTGTATGTAGCATGATGAAGATTCTTCGCTTGACGGATGAAAATAACATACTTTTCCCAATCAGGACCAAGACTACTCAGGAACTTAGTGTTGACTGCAAGTCTTGGCATAATGATGTTATGTTTTTCCAAGTCATTTGTTGGGATATGAAAGTGCTGAAGATTGACAAAGTACTGAAGATTGATAAAGTACTGGAAAAAGTCAAAGAGTCAAAGTACTGCTAAAGATAAAGTCAAAGTGCTGCACATGAAAGTCAAAGTACTGCAAAAACAAAGAACTATTATATTCGTTTATAGAAAGTATTGTAACTCTAGAATATTCTGTATTAGATTACTTGTCGTACAAGGATACAATTTGTAAACCGACTAGGGTTATCCTTGAGCCTATAAAAGGACCCCTAGATTGGCATTAGACGTACGAGTTCATAAGTCATAAGAGATACGATTGCTTACAAGTTATTTAGAGTTTTAGAGAAGTTCGATATTCTTAGAGTTGTTAAAGTATCTGCATAATAAGCAGATTTAGAGTTAATAATAAAAGTTATTTTTCTTAGCTTTGTTAAGTAAATTCCACATACTTAATAGAGTTTGTTCAGTGTTTCTTTGTTAATAACTTAGGATTTATCCGAGGATGTTAAACCTTAAACAAGCTATTTAAGTTAGTTTGGTTAGAGTACAACGATCCAACAAGTGGTATCAGAGCTTGTGTGGAAACTCTGACTAGGAAGAAACCCTACTACAACAAAACCTAAAGATGTCGACTGAAGCTGCATCAACTCCTATCACAGAGGTATGTTCTAAGTGTCATGATTTTTATCAAAAAGTACTTAATGCTTATGTTTACGAAAGAGATAACTGTATAAAGGCTAGGTCTGAGGTAGCTGGTTACCAAATAACCTTAGAATCTATGGAAGCTAAAATCTTAACACATGAAAATAATGAAGTAGCTTGGGCTGAAAAATATGCACAACAGGATTATCAGTTAAAACTAAGTGAATGGAAATTAAACTGTAAAATTTCTGAAATAGAGAAATTGACTAAGGAAAGAGATGATTTGTTAGCTAAGTTTGCTGCTTGGGGTGAGTCTGGTCTGTCACATGTTACTTATGTTCAAAAACAGAGAAGAGCTTACATTAAAACTGGCTTAGGTTTTGGAATGGACTTTGATAACATAGAAGAGAATCAAACTGATGATGACCTAGAGGATATAACCACTAGTGATGATGAACTCATTAATTATGTAGACACATCTAGTAATGAGGATTCAATTAGTGAACCACCTCCTGAGTATAAGAAAGATAATGGTTATCATGCAGTTCCCCATCCCACTGGAAGTCATCAACCCCTTAGGCCTGATGTTTCTCGTTTTGGAGTAGACAGTCTAGAGTTTAGGAAAAAGTTACTTGGTCAATCTAGGTCTGAAAACCCCAAAGAGACTACTGAAAACAATGTTCAAAATCAAGCAGTACCTTCAACTCAAAGTACTGCTCCACAAGCAGTACCTTCAGGAAAACCTTTTCAAAACAGTACTGCTAAACCTTTTTGGGATAACTTTGGTCAAAACAAGTTTAATCATTCACCTAGAAGGCACAATAGTTTTGGTCATAGACATAGAAGAAATCACTTTGGAAGTATGGGTCAAAAACTGTGTTTTGTGTGTTTTAGTCCTACTCATTTAATCAAGGATTGTGAACATCACTCAAAATACCTTAGCAAATTTCCAAAGAACAGGTCTGCCAACCAGAAACCTAGAGAGCAAAAACCAGTCTGGAATAATTCAAATAGGGTCAATCACAGAAATTACTCACCAGATCATAGATACCCACACCAGAGAAGACCTTTTTCAAAACCTTCAGTATCTCACAGTACTTTCCAAAGTACTGTTAATTCTGGACCAGTACTTTCTCAAAGTACTGCTCAGCCAAAACAAGGTACTGATCACACTCTTTGGAATAGGAACCCTAGGAGATCTCATCACTATCAACCTAGAAGGTATTATAATTCACATAGGGGATCTAGATCACAGGAACCAAGTGTTAAACCAGAATGGGTTGACAAACAGTACTTTCAACAAAAAGTGAATTAGATGTTTTTGTGATACAAGAAAAAGAGAATGAACTTGTAAAAGAGATTTGTGTTGAAAAAACAGAAAGTTTTGAAAATCCACATGCTAAAAATCAAAAGATATTTCTGGATCATGTTTTGAAAAACAGTGGAAATTACATACTCAAAGAATTTGAGTTTGTAACTCCACAAGGGGAACACAAGTCAGTAATGGCTTGGGTTCCTAAAGATCACTAACTCTTTTGTTTTTGTGCAGGGCAACCCAGAAGAGGAGCTTAAAGATCATCTGATTGTAGATAGTGGTTGCTCTGGAAGTATGACAAGAGACAAAGAGATTCTGTCTGATTTTAGAAATATTAGTGGAGGAAGAGTTGCATTTGGGAATGATCCCAATGGAGGAAGGATTACTGGAAAAGGAACTATCAAAGCAGGGCGTATTGATTTTGAGAATGTTAGATATGTGAAGGAGCTTAAGTTCAACTTATTATCAGTCTCTCAAATCTATGATAAAAAGCATCATGTGTTATTTACTGACACAGAATGTCTAATCCTTTCCCCTGACTTTAAGCATGTTGATGATAACTTGGTAGTTCTTAGAGTACCAAGGACAAATGATGTGTATAGCTTAGACATGAAGAGTCTACATTCTTATGGGAGAGCCACATGTTTGGTGGCTAAAGAAACAACTGAAGAGGCACATCAATGGCATAGAAGACTGGGCCATGTTAATTTCAAGAATATCAACAAACTGGTCAAAGGCAATTTAGTTAGAGGTTTACCTTCAAAGACTTACAAGAATGATCATTCATGCTTGGCATGCAAGAAGGGTAAACAACACAAAGCTTCATGCAAAAAGCTTGAAGAGAGGACTATTAGAGAACCTCACCAAAGGCTTTGATGTTTCAAGATTTAATCACTTGGTGGTGAGCATTGGCATGATTAACTACTGAGCTACATTTAAGGGGAGGACTATTTAGTATTAGTATAGTCCTGTGCATTGCTTGAGGGGAGGATATTTATGTGTACATAGCTTATACAGAGGAATTTGGAAAAGTACTGTTATTTGTGAAAGTATTGCTTGGAAAGTACTGCTTGGGAAAGTACTACATACGTGGAAAGTATTGTTTGTCTTATTAACGTACTGTTCCAACGGTAATATTGAGGGGTAATTAATTCTAACGGTAACTTTGGTATTTATGGCTGTGATTTTTTAAATCTCACCTATAAATAACTACTCTCTGATTTTCCCTCTCATATTGATTCTTTAGAATCTTTTCCATATTTCTCTCATCACCTCTATATTATTTGATTATATCTCTTATTGTGCTCACATATTCAACAATGGCGAATCGTCCAACAGTTTCAAAGCACAATATGGTGGCTAATTTAGATAAGACTGAAGCGAATGCACTTTTTCATGATATCATTGATTATCTTACTGGATCGCCAATCAGTTATGCTCTTTTAGTGGAGCCAGATATAATTGAGCCCTGGATTCAAGATTTTTGGGCTACTGCTATGGAAAATATGGAGAATGATGAATTTTATATTAGAGCTACAGTTGCTGGAAGAACTGTGAAGATTACTGAAGCCTCTATTAGAGAAGACTTGTTGTTTAATGATGAAGATGGGGCTATTCGGTTTGATAAGCAGTTGATTTGGGATACTTTTGGACATATTGGTTATGAAGGGTCTTTAAATGAACAAACATTTAGGAAACAACTCTTTTGCCCTCAATGGAAGTTTTTAGTACATGTGTTGCTTCACTGTATTAGTGCAAAAAGTACTTCTTGGGAGCAATTTGGATCAAATATAGCATCTGCTATTGTGGGCTTGGCTACAGATCGTGTTTTTAATTTCTCAAGGCTCATTCTTGATGGAATGCTTTCCCACATCACTCATGGTTCAAAATGGCTAATGTATCCAAGGTTTGTTCAAGTATTTCTCAATAAACAACTTTCTGATGTTCCTAAGCCAACAGATCTTTTACCTGTTGTGGTTCAACAAGCCAAAATTTTCACCTTTATGGCTAGGAAGAGTGATCAATTCACTGGAAGGGATACCCCCTTAACTACTTCTATGATGGAAGTTGTTCAGGCTGTTAGAGCTGATGCTGAAGAAGATGAAGCTACTGAAGGTACTGCATCTGCAAGTGCTGCACCTGCAAGTACTGCTTCTCAAAATGTTGCATCTCCACAAGGTACTGCTTCCCCAAGTACTGAAGTTCAAGAAGATGTTACAGTTTCACCTTCTCCATCTCCACAAAGATCTGTTCCTGCTTCTCAATTAGAGGAACATTCACCAATTCAAGGAGATGATTCATATACTATACCTCCTGAAGAAATGACATTGGATAATTATGTTTTGACAAGGGAGTTGGTTAAGTTGAAAAAGACTACTGAGGCTCAAGCTAAGCAGATAAAGAAATTGAAACTCAAGTTTAAAAGGCTACAGAATTTTGTTTGGCCTTTGGTTCAACAGGGTCAAATCAAAGAAGAAAGAGCAAAGGCAGTCTAAGAAAAGCAAACGCCAAAAGGTTCATCAACAATCTTCTGTCCAATTGGGGAGGAATTTAGAAGAAGAGAATTTGAAAGAAGATGTTAAGGAGAATGAACCTGAAGGTACTGAAGAACATGAAAAGACTGAAGAACAGAACATTCAAGATACTGAAGAGCAAGTTCAAGTTCCAGTTCAAAGTACTGAAAATCAAGGTACTGAAAATCAAAGTACTGCTTTTCAACAAGGATCCTACAGGCAAGAATTATTAACTCCAAGGTTGTTGGACTTTGAAGAGGAAGCTGGTCCTTCAACAACTGTACATGAAGAAGTTGTTGGTCCCTCAACTGTTATACAAGAAGAAGAAGCTACACTCAAACCCATCCATACTGCAAGTGATGATGAGTTCATTGCTGTAATTTTGCAAGATTTATCACAACCAAGGGGTGGTGTTACTATTTCTGAAGTTGCAGAGGAACAACCAAGAGCTTCTCAACTTACAATTGATCCTAAAGATAAAGGAAAGGGTGTTCTGGTAGAAACTAAGAAGAAAAAGCTAACTTTGGCAGATCTTAGATCAATTGAAATTGCTAGGAATGAAGCTGCAGCTAGAAAAGTACAAGAAGAACTTAATGCTAAAGTAGTGGCTGAAGTTACTAATGAAGAAGCAGCTAGGAAAATACAAGAAGAATTGGATGCTGAAGCTGCTGAACCATTACAGTCACCTACTCCTGTTAGATTTATGCCAAGAAGACCTAATAAAGCTAAAGACAGAAATGCTATGATGGCTTATCTTAAAAGTCAAGGGTATAAAGGATTGCAAAGGTTTAATTATTTTGAGATGAAAAGATTGTATGATGCTGCTAGGGAAGCTTATAAGAAACATGTTGAAAGCATCAAAGATTTTAGAGATGAAGCTACTTGGACTGAAGCAGAAAGGAAGAAGAGTTTAAAAAGAAAAAGGAAAACTGAAGTTAAAGATGTTCAGTTCTCAAAGAAAGAAAAAGTTGAGTTAAGATCTGAGACTAGGGATGAACTAAGAAATTATCTCAGAGTAGTAGATTTTGAATATTCCAAAGAAGATGCTGACATGAAGATGAACAGATCTTAGATTAGTGCTTTTGAAGTTGTGGAATCCAAAGATGGAAGTTATATGATGTTTCATAAAGAAGATGAAAGTTTCAGAGTGTTCAATAGGCTATGGGATTTATTGCACATTATAGATAGAGTGGATCTATTCTATTTATATCATGTGGTGAAAGCTTACTTTGAACATAATCCATTAAGAGGGATTGGTTTAGTTTTACTTGGAGATCTCATAACTGCATGGGAAACTGAAGATCAAAGCACTGATGATATTTGGAAGAATCAAGAGAATTGGGAAATTGTCTGCTGGAGATTCTTTGAAGAGTTTGGTGTTCATGTTTTAGAGCTGGAAAATGGTACAATGATACACATGTTTGAAAATAGAAGATATCCTCTTACTGTTGAGCTTATGAGAAGGATGCTAGAGCATGGAATGGAAGTAGAAGAGGATAATGAAATTGCTTGCATGGTCATTAATCTGTTTATCAACTGGACTACTATTGTTGATGAGGATGAATGACTGGTATGAATCTTATTTGAATAAATTATTTTTGATAAATCAGTACTTTATTCAAAGTACTGCTGATCAAACAGTACTTTAATCAAAGTATTGCTTGCAGCTTTTTAACCAGTTAAGTGATTTTTGAAAGAAACCTTTTTGTTAAGTAACAAATATTTTGAAACAAAGGTTGAATAAAATAAATGGTTTTTGAGATGGCAACATCAATAGGTCATCAATCCACCATGGTTACAAAAGGATTGGCTAATCCATGAGAAAACGGCTCTGGTAAAGATATTTCAAATCCATTTTTAGTTGACAACTTGCTAATAAGTTGTATGGTAATCAACTCACCATATCAGTTAATGTGAAGAGTTGGCTAGCCCACAAGAAAATGGCTTGTGGTAAAGGCTGTGGAAAAACCATTATTGGTAATTAGTTCACCATTAGATAAAAGAACTAACTAGTCCAGAAGGGTACAGCTTTTGGTAAAGACAACTCAAATCTGTTGATAGCTAATTATTTGCTAAAAATCATATGGTTATCAATGTACCATGGTCTTACACACCAAAACATTCGGCTACTCCAGAGTTAATGGCTTTGGTAAAGAGATCTAAATCCATTAAATTTTCAATGATTCACCTCTCACAGGAGTTAACACACCTGGAAGTGATGAGAATAGTATGCAACTTAAACTGAATTAATGTACAAATTGTCATATGTTGTTGTGTTGCTGAAAAGATGGAGCTTGCTGGATGATGCTGTAAAAGAATAATTCTAGAGATACTTTGACAAGCACAGACACTACAAGAAATACAATCCAAAGACTAAGAAACAATATGTCCTTAAAGATGAAGCTGTTAAAGATAAATTCACAAAGGAACTTGAAGTCAAGCTAGTAGAATTCAAGTTAGGGGAGGATTGTTGGGATATGAAAGTGCTGAAGATTGATAAAGTACTGGAAAAAGTCAAAGAGTCAAAGTACTGCTAAAGATAAAGTCAAAGTACTGCACATGAAAGTCAAAGTACTGCAAAAACAAAGAACTGTTATATTCATTTATAGAAAGTATTGTAACTCTAGAATATTCTGTATTAGATTACTTGTCGTACAAGGATACAATTTGTAAACTGACTAGGGTTATCCTTGAGCCTATAAAAGGACCCCTAGATTGGCATTAGACGTACGAGTTCATAAGTCATAAGAGATACGATTGCTTACAAGTTATTTAGAGTTTTAGAGAAGTTCGATATTCTTAGAGTTGTTAAAGTATCTGCATAATAAGCAGATTTAGAGTTAATAATAAAAGTTATTCTTCTTAGCTTTGTTAAGTAAATTCCGCATACTTAATAGAGTTTGTTCAGTGTTTCTTTGTTAATAACTTAGGATTTATCCGAGGTTGTTAAACCTTAAACAAGCTATTTAAGTTAGTTTGGTTAGAGTACAACGATCCAACATCATTGATGATGTTTGAGAATCGATGATGATATGACTCTAATGTCTCCCCTGGTTCAATCATGAAGTGTTCATAAGCCAAGTAGATCTTGGATTCCATGTCTTCTTGATTGAGTTCTGTGCCTTCCATGAGAAGATGAATATGCTCCCACATTGCTTTAGCAGTCTTTTGAGCATCAACACTACGAAGTATCAGATTGGGTAACCCCAAAAGGATATATTTCATTGCAAGTTCATCAGCTTCCATGTGTAGAAGCTGGTTAGTAGTGAGTTCATTAAGACCGACAACGTTGGTGATATCATCTCTTGGTGGATTAGCATTCGGATCTCCGGGTATAGTGATAGTAGGCATCTGAAATGGACCTTCAAGGATGACCTTCTTCAAGAACTTTCCATGTTGCTTCTTTAGATCACAGAACCTAAAAAATCTTATCACCCATTGATCGTAGTTTCCGGGAGTGAGCATTGGAGGTCTATCAAGTGATCCAGCTTCATGAATTGATTGTTGGCTACTTAAAGCTTCACACATCTTTGCAAACCAAGATGGTTCCTTCATAGCATACTTGGATGGATGCAGATTTTGAAAGTTTGTGTAAGGTTGTACTTGAAGACTAAGGGGTGGTTAAATCATTTGTGGTTGGATTGCTCCTTAAGGAAATTGTTGTTGTTGTTGTTGTTGTTGTTGTTGTTGTTGTTGTTGTTGATAGAGTTGTTGTTGTTGATAGAGTTGTTGTTGTTGTTGTTGTTGTTGAGGATACACATGAGGAAAGTAGCTAGAGTATGGTGGTTGAGACATCTTGAAACTTCTGTTGATGATGGATCTTTGTAGTCGAATGAAACTTTGTTGATGAAGTATCCTTATGCGTAGAAAACCAGCTTATGCAAAGAAAATACCTTATGCGTAAAAACACCACCTTACGCGTAACAATAGCATTGAAGATCAAACGTTGAGGAGCTTATGCGTAGACTTTGAATTCTTACGCGTAAAACTAGGGTTTTACTATGCGTAGGAATTTCCAAGCTTAACCAAAACTGATTTTTAAGCACAAAAATGTTTAGAAACCTGATTTTTATGATGAAAAAGCTTCAATATCACCAAAATATCAAAAAGTATGAAACTTGATGATCCAACTCACTTTTTCACCTTACGCGTAGAAATGACTACACGAATGAAACCAAGCTCAAAAACAATGAAACACACGTAAAGTTTCAAACTTTATGTCAAAAACTTAAACTTTATCACCAAATAACCTTTAAAGTACAAGAATCTTGAGTTTTAAAGTGTAAAAATTAAGTTTTTAAAGCGAATGAATGTTTATGTTACCGAAACTTACGCGTATGAATACCAAATTTCAAAAACAAGAAAGTTTCACCCAACTATATGGCGAATGATACAACTGTTAGGTTCCCATGTTTGCAACACAAGCATCAATATAAGAAATGAGATAAGAGAAGTGATCGGATGAACACAAAATCACAAACACACGAATATGAAAGAAAAGTTTAGGCGTAGGTATTGAGAAAATGTGAACAACCAACCCCCAAATGGGAGTTTACAACATTATTATAGGGAAGGAACTAGGGCAACACACAAGTTCCCTTCCTTTCCTTATTGGGCTTGGATCAAAGCTTATGGGCTTTCTACATAAGCCTTGCCATAATTACTAACATAAAAGCCTAATTAAGCAAACTATTACATGTTAATTACAAACACGTGATTCCAACAGTGGGGCACTGCAAACGTAGGTTGGGTTTGGTGTATGGACAAATCGTGGCAACCATGTGGACGTAGCATGTTTTGTTGATTCAGACTATGCTAAGGATCCGGATAAAGGTAGTTCTATCACAGGTTATGTGTTTTTAGTTCTGGGATGTGTTGTAAGCTGGAAGACAACGCTACAACACGTGGTGACTCTTTCAACTATAAAAGCCGAGTATATGGCCATTACAGAGGCAGTGAAGGAAGTTATTTGGATAAAGGGACTCTTGGAAGAGTTGGGTGTGGAGCTTAACACTGTGGCGGTTAATTGTATCATGGCACGATTCACTTATCGCGAAATCATGTTTTTCATGAAAGGACTAAGCACATCAATGTGCATCATCACTTTATCAGATATGTCTTGGAAGCAAAAATGGTTGAAGTTCTGAAGGTGGGTACCGAACACAATGTTGCGGATGGCTTGATGAAGGTGGTCCCTGGACTCAAGTTTCAACACTGTTCCGAGTTGCTTAGTGTTGGTGTAGGCTAATATAAATCCTAAGCTGGAAATTGTTATGTATAAGTCTTTATATTAGCAAGAGTCTAGGGTGGTTAAGCGTTAAGTTTACTTTGTCATTAGTCGAATATAATTAGGAAAGCATAAAGAGTCGTTGGGTTGGTTTGTGTCCAAGCCCAACCCGTTTTCTTTTATGCCTGTTATCACAGCCGACTAAGAGTCCTAATTGGAGTCGGTTTTCTTCTCTCCTCATCTCTATAAAAAGAGGTGGGGGAGGGGTTTTTACGCATTTTTTCAATACTAATCAACGTTTGGTTAGGGTTACTTACTTGTGCAAAGTTTCTATCTTTCTATCACCTTATATTTGCTATTTGTCTTGTGTTGAATTTCTTCAAATCGATTGGTTCCACTTCTAGTTCTTGGGTTGTTGGTTGCGACTGAATACCAACAATTTCCTTCATATATGCATCTCTTCTAAATTGCCAGCAGATATATCTCCCTGATCACAAGTTCAATACTAATCGATCCGGTCACATCAGGGTTTATATATCTTGCATGTTTTGATGGTTTAGTTTCATTTATCTTACTTACGCATTTTATCCTCATATATGCACATAACATAATAAATTTACACTTTATATGAAATATATTTAACATGTATAGTAAATCTTAAGTTGATGTACAATTTGCTATCCTGATTAAGCATGTTAAATAGTTACCAACATTTGAAGAAAATCTGCTTGATTGTTTTATGATTAGATCATATTGTAAGAAGCTAAGATCACCTTTTTTTCGTTTGTGAAAAACCGGTTTCTAATGTTAAATCGAAAAATAGATCTACAAGTTAGCTATTGAATTTACGATGCACGATATAGATATTTCAATTAGATTGAGTAAATCTGGATTAACATAAACGATGTAAAACATGATAGCTATTGAAATTAAGATGCATGATATATATATATATATATATATATATATATATATATATATATATATATATATATATATATATATATATATATATATATACACTAGTGTCAAAACCCGTCCGATGGACGGGTATGATTTGTGGTTTTTATTTTTAGGTTTTAGTAGAACAAATATATACTAAAAAGTAATTAAAAGTTAAATTAAACAATTTACAATTATAATTGATGTTACCATATATATATATATATATATATATACACACACACACACATGTATATGTTAGATTAATTAGGTTATTGGATGTGAGGTAAGTAACTTGGACTATAACATGTGTGTGTGCCAAAAAGAGAGAGAGAAACATTATGAGTTAGACTCCAGTGAGCAATGTCGCAGAAAGAGGGAGACACAAGACTAGATCTTATTGGGAAACATATATTGCTTTATTGGACTTCAGCTCCGATGTATCCCTACAAGCTTGGCGAGTTGGGTTCATTAATGCAAAATATAATATAAAAAATAGGGAAAAAAGGTTGTAAGCTGATTAATAATGAAATGGACCACAAATTAATTAATATCATAAGTTGACAATAATCATGATTGTTAGACACTCAAGTAGATCTCTCTATCATTATGGTTTGTTCTATTTTAACTATGACTAAGCATCTAAACAGTGTTTCAAATGAATCCCCATAACTTGGCAAAACCCAAAACTTTGTATCAAAAATGATATCAAATGTCGCTACATAATCAGTTTGATTATTTAGATTAATAACCTCTAAAACAATACAGAAACATTAAAAACATAAGAAAATAAAATACCTTAATCAATCTGATTTCTCGTTGGATACAGTATTGTATGATCCCTAAGTGAAGGCCTAAGAAAGTCATTTCCCCTCTCAGGCATCTCAGCTTTCAAGCAATGCCACTCCTCTTCAACTTGGTTGCTGTCGTAAGAATCCTCTTGATTTCATTAATTTCCAGTGGGTTGTTCTTGCTATGTTACGTTTAATTAAAACCAACATTAGTTACATATAAACCGACTAACTTTATGACTTTTAGGGTTGAAAATTAAAATCAAGTAACCTTTAGTGGTCATTGCAGCAAGATGTTCTTTCAGTAGGCAGTATCTTGGCCAAACAATAGCCATAGTAATCGT
Source organism: Chrysanthemum makinoi (assembly GCA_910596185.1). NCBI lineage: Eukaryota > Viridiplantae > Streptophyta > Magnoliopsida > Asterales > Asteraceae > Chrysanthemum > Chrysanthemum makinoi. The sequence goes on along the minus strand of OU343222.1, from coordinate 155,294,697 downwards.
AGATAAAATAGCAAGTGGTGGCTGCAGGGCATGTGATGTACCTGTCGCAAACCACTTTAGGCGTAACTAATGAAGGAAAGCTATGTATAAAATGATACAAAGCGGCAACAAAAATATTTCAAAAACAATATGGCAAGAACATACTTCATCTTATTTAACCTTCCCCTCGATAACATCCCAAGTTTCATTGTTGTCGAATATGCCAATTAATTCTCTCTTCCAAATGTCTTTTGAATATTACCTGTTTAAAAGATGATATACGAATCAGCAACAAGAAAAAAGAGTACTACTAAAGGAGTAAAAGTAAACATTTGGAGTCAAATGGTCCAGGGTTACTACTCAGAGAAATGGTAGTTCGAACAGCAATACTTATAATCGTATCTTAAAAAAGAGTACTTGGCTCAAAGTAAATAAAATTCAACATCAAATATATTCTGCATTTGCATTCTATCTTTACGTTTACTTATAATGGATCATAGTATGCTTCTTTCAATTGATCAAAAAGACAAAAAAATGTTAGCTAATTTACCTAATAGAATACCAATCTATTATTTTCTTGGGTAAAGGGGTTTACCCCGGTAAAAAATAATAATCAAAAGAAACATTCAATACAATGGTGTGTGGCTGAAATCCCACATAAACCTCAAGCAAACGCTTGAACAACCACTAAGCCATTGGTGAAATGCCACACAAAGAACTATTATTGGCAAAGATAGTGTAGTGAAACTCTCCTCGATGACCAAGATCATCATTTTTCGCATGACAGACCTATCCATAATGAGCAGGAAATAAAATTACAGCCATCAATAGCAAAGAGGATATACTTGTCATGGCTGCGACCGTAATAGGTCTGCCAGCCAAGATATGGGTCATCTCACCTTTACTAAACAAACCCGCTTAGTAAGCTTGGCCAGCCAACCACCTTATATTTACTGTCCGCAATTACTACAGTAGTGGAGAACGTGTCAACCAATAATAGCAACTATATCTATACTATATATAAAGGAAAAACCCATATTCTTGAAACTGAAAAATTAAGAAAACTATAAATGGAAACCATAAACTGTTATTATTATTTTCGTTTATAACCCATAACCTATATTATTTTCATTCAGTTTAAATCATGTTTAATCCCCAAATTCTTAAATTTTATCATTTTTTGTTTGTAACCCATAAACTTTTTTTTATCGCTACAATTGTCTGCCGCTATTAATTCCTGTTGCTATGCACGGGTACTCGTCTAGTATAAATAATAACGTCACCCTTGCCTGAAGGCAGATGATCCCACGCCAAACACAATGACACCTATAAGAATTGTATCCTTTGCAACCAACATAAAGACCACATAACACAACAAAAAAAACAGCCTTGTCTGCGAGTAACGACTCCTACAAAATAAACACTTGACAACCATGATGTTCAGATTTTTTATACGGTAACCTGCAACAAAGCATAAACAACTTAGTGAGTCTAATGTAACCTTGTTTCAAGATCCTCAATTTAACCACAACAACTAATGCATCTCCAGAAGAACATAAGCCCAAACGTCAAAAGAACCAATTTATAAAAACACAAACACAACGAAAATCTAAAACGAATCACAACCCAAAAATAGGGCAGCTCTATTATCAAAGCGAAAAACTAAATATCATAGAAAAGGAATAAGGAAGAAACTTACAAAAAATTAAAAAACCAAAAAAACCCAAATCTACCACAAAAACTGAAAAACCAATTAAATCAAGCTGTAAAAAAAATTGTGAACCTCATCTTCGCCATCACCAACCGTGAATCAACAGTTACCGCAACAACTTCAAGCTTCTTTTCTTCTACTAAATTTATGCTTCAACTCTTGTCCAGAAATTATGTTACCCATTTATTTTATGAGGTTTTGTCCAGAGGTTCGATTAATAAGAATAAGGGATGAAGACATCCAAAACGTTAAAAAGCTTTAGGCGACTAAAATGACTAAAGAAGCTTACCGCCTGTTGAATCTCTGTATAAAAGACGCATTTTTCTGGGTTGACAACTTTTGGGCTTGGGCTGCCAAAAAATGACGTCATGTGACGTCTTGTTAGCAAATTTATACTATATCATTAAGTATATAATCTCACAAGCTGCATATGGCCATGGATAGTTGGACTTGGACACAGTCCTCCACAAGCACTATTTAGTATTAAAGCTCACTTGATATATTTTAAACTTGACATCTATTACATACTTTCTATATAGATCATATTGTCAAAATTTTCACAATCTCCATCCCCTGTCCAATTACAACAGACAGCTACAATTTTATTTTGTGATATTTGATGTTGTAAGTTTTTGAACCTTTCTCACTTATTTAAAATCCAACTTACTTAAATGCATGCTTGCATGTAATATGAAACTGTACAAAATTAATTATTGTCATGTGACCACTATAGAGTAAATTTAACCAATCATGATGCATTTAAGTTATAGGGACCATAAACTTATTGTTATTCGGATACTTGCATTACTTGAACATACGAACATCTGAGTATCTACGGTGGAATTATAAAGACTATAATTCATACAAACTAACCTGTTGCTCACTTTTCTTCATGTTGATTTATAACAATGTGGTACAAAGGGCAATAATGCTCATTCGTTTCTTGGTCATGAAGTACATAATGAGTATGACTGAAAATTCCTCTTTCGACATCTTAGCCACTCAACCTTACGTGATTGCCTTCCAACAACAACGTTGCAAAAGCAAGTGCTTCACCAACCGCCCAGTCAACACCCTCCCCGATTTCAATCATCTTCAACCGGTCCGCAAATATCTTTTTAACTGCTCTGTGAGGCTTAAAAGTTTCTGGACGAGTTGCTATTGGTTTTCCCAACTTACCAACCTCTTGACAACAGGTCTTGATATCATCATCAATATTCTGTAAGATTCTACCTAAGGTCTTGGAAATGATTGCTAAATAAACTTCAACCACGAGCTTTAAGACCCACATTCTTTTTAGCTATACACGAAAGTACTTTATCTTCTGCAATCAATTTGGATCTTCACGTAAAACAGCATCCATATTGTCTTTGTACATGTCAGCAAATGTTTTTTTAGTCTCTATATTATTCTTCTTATTCTCTCCTCTTGAGCTTCATTAGCCTCTGAACTGGCCTTTCACATCAGCCTTTGGTTCACTCTCTTTCTTGGTCTTGGTATTGTTAGAAACTCGAAGGCCTTTTAGGCTTATATTTGATGAAGAGCTTGTAAGTGAAATTTAGGAAGAGAGGAATACTTATGAAAGGTTTGGAATATTATTGATTGCTTATGTTTTCCTTGATTTGCTTGATTACAAATGCATCACACCACCCTCTATTTATACTAGTCCATGGAAGAGTCTAGTACCAAGATACTTCCATGGAACTCTAGATATTTCCAACATTATACATATCTATACTCTAGATATTTCTTAGCTACAATATTCTACACAATTCTATGGATATTTTAAGGATCATTCTACATATTTCTTATAAATAGAGCTCTAGATTTTTCTTCCTTATGGACTTGGGCCTTTGTGGATGTTCTATACTTGATTGGATTAAATCAAGTTTAATGATCCAACAGGTATCCTATTCCATGGAGTCTGTTTTAGCATCACCGGACTTGACGTGGTAATCATTTTCAACTGATGTGCTCTTCAACTTAAATGCAACAATCAAGCCTTTTGGGTATCTGTTTCCATCAACATTATAGAAGATATTCAGACCAATGAATAATATAATTAACAACAACATCAACAACATTCATATCACTCAACATTTATCTCAAAAATGATCTAAATAGCACATTGAATAACCTATGTGAAAAAGAACGTCTATTAGAGCATCTATCAACCCTACTAACTGAATGATATATAGAGAAAGAAGGATTAATAAAACTTACAAATTTATGAGTAATAGACATAATTTGATGTATCATATAATGCACATGAAAAAGTTTTTGTGGATCGTTGTCGCGAAGATCCTTAAGAATCCAATCGCTCAATATCTTCGTGACTTGCTCGAGTAATCTCTAACATTGTCGACATTGACATCTTTGTTTTGGTTTTTGTTGAGATGAATTTGGTGGGTCAACCTAGCCTAGATCATATTCAAAAGGTACCCGTGTTGCGCGAATCAGATGAGTACCCTTTAACCCAACTCATTTTGATGCATTTCCCAACCCACCCATTTTTCCTAGATGTAATAGTGGATAAAGTAGCCTACTGAAACTCCGCCACATAATCACTCAAGTAGAAGGTCTGTAAAATGAGGTGCTTAAAAAATAAAGGGATGGTACCTGGTTAAACGAAGCATCAACTACTTCTTGAGAGACATCCCCATGGTGTGTGTGTCCCAACCGGATTACTTGTGATTGTTCATAGGACGTAATTTCTCACAATTAGGCAAACCATGCTTTATTTGAGAATTTCTTGCGAGCCTGGATAGTGTCTCTGTACTATTAAAAAATAAAACATGTCCCTTTGTGCATCATCATGTTGAACCATCTATATACGTAATTGTACCCCTTATCACAAATAAGTACAAACTGTGTGAAGATGATATGATAATAAATACTTACATGTTGGGACTCGAGGAAAGAAAAAGTTTCCACCTTTAAGTATCTTGGTTTTGAAACCATTTCAGGGATAGATTTTTCTGTGGAATTATTTTGCTACCTTGAATCCATTGTGAGCTAATGCAGTAACCATAAAAGCTTTTTGGATCCAAATACATGTTGTAACATAATTTTCTGTGTTTTATAGTAGAAAGTGGTGAATTATTCATACGACACTACACAACCTCCACACACCGTCAATAATTACAAAATGATAATATATCCTAAAGATGAACGATATCATCCCAAGTCTAAGGAAGTCTTTAGATCGGCTCCATACGACCAAGGTGGTGTTTGGAACTATGTATGTTCTTGTTGAGGGTAATCATGTGATACTAAATAATTATGTCAGTCATTTGTAATATATTCAGAAAATAGTGTGTGGGCTTGTTCTAATACTTAAACTTGCAATGATCATATAATCAGGTGTTTAAATGTTTGGCAAAAACTGACTATTACAAGATATATGTTTCTATAAATGGGAGCAAAAGTCTCCTAAACAAAATTAAAAAAATGGATATTTAGGTCTATTGAGTGTGTCATTATAAACTCAATTTTGTTGCAGCTGATATTAAATTGGTTATTCAAAACTGCTAATTTTGCCAAATATTCAGAGACAGAATCTGTTTATCTAGCACTTAAATCTGTCAATTCCAAAACGCAAATCCAAACATCACCTAAAATGGTGAGACACCCCTGTATCAAAAGTGATAGGCAAAAAGAACATCACTTCATGGTTGGAAAGGGTGAATATACAAGGACTAACCAACCTTCAACAAAATGCATGAATTGTGGCCTATGGAAAACCAAGCTGTCATTGTGTTAGTGCAATGAAGTGAGGGTAAGCTTCACCGCTATATAACTATACATAGAGGAGTTAACTATGCAGCAGATGGTACCGATTCTCCTAGTCTCATTTTTCAGCAGCAATGTCGTATTCTTCCATCCATGGTTGTTTAGGACCCTGATGCCAATAGCATACATGATACTCTATTAGATTACAGCTAAATTCTTGGAAGTGTATTTGATGGATTGAACACGGTCTTCACTGGTCAAAAATAGTGTTGAAACAATAACCTTTCCTTGACGAAAGGTTTTTGGGGGAATGTGAAGCATGTCCACTACATTAGATGGGTTAGCCACTCTAACACCAGCATTAAAGGCAAAATCAAGACCCAGAAAATTAAGTATAGCTGAGAAAATTAAACTCTGATAATAGCCGGTAACGGGTCAGAACAGGTTCTGGGTTGGGTTGGTTAACACACCTTAAATTTGTCAATTTTCTAACAGATTACTATGTCTTGATTACGCTTACAAAAAAATCTAAATCTCCAAATAAAAGGATTTAGAATGTTATTCACTGGAAACAGACTTTTGGCAACTTCAAACCTGTTTGACCAGTAGAAGACACCACATTCAACAACATACGTTTACTATAATTAAGTCTATAATTGAGTTGTGCTATTGTTAAATACAGTTCATGAGCAAGCTAGATTTAGATATGAAAAGGAGTTCAACTTATCTCTAGAATAATTAAGCTTAAATTACTTGACTACTGTTAATATCTTATATATATACTCCGTAACCGATACTTAAACAGTTAAACTTATGTTTTTACAGTAAAATTCTATAGAAAAAAGACATGAATTCCGGCTCAATTTTTAGAGGAAAAGGCTAAAATCTAACACATCTTTTTCATGGTAACAAAGATATCATCAAGCCTTAAATATGCTTTCGACAAACACATTCTTACAGAAAATATATAAACACTAAAAAGGGTGAAAGAATGAAGCTATGCATGTAACAACCCTCCATGGGCCATAGCTGAAGAACCTAGAGAGAGTTTATGAGTCCACCTGCTGCAACAACCCTCCAACTAAACATTTTGCTTAATTTATTGCCTTTCATGTAATGAACTAATAGATAGGATAATGGGTTCCAATTGCTTAAGCTGTAAGTCTGTAACACGTAAGATGTAACATGAGATAGACTATTACCTGGATAAGCAATATGCGAATGCCAAAACTGTAGACAATGAACGAACAAAATTCAGAAGCCGTTGCTTGACAGCTTGGCTTGGTGCAGAAGGTAGGATAACTGGTTCCAGTACTCTGCGAATATGAGTGACTGTTCAGCAAAAACTGACAACAAATATCTGGTAATAGTAATACTATAGCTACTTTCAACTTCTATAATGATGTTACTTTTACCTGCATATAAGGACAGCACCACTAACTCTTTTTTCCTTTTAGTTGCTTAAAAATGAGACATAAAATATACCATGATTGACATTGCTTGACAACTTTACCTGAGGTCTCTAACTTAATTTATTCAACTTTCATGAATTTTGCTACTTTAGAAATGAGAAATCTGAACCAACAAACTACAATTAAATATAACTCTAAATACATATTATGGACATTCAAAATTTTATGACTTATGCTACAATACACATATAAATTAACATTTTAACCTTTTATCATATATTGTGAATGACAACAATGACGTTGATGACTACGCTAAACAAATCATTACCAAACATGAATTCAAAATACCTCAGGCTGCAATTTCACAGAATGTGCAAAATCAGCAGCAATTGTGACTGCTTCACTGTTTCGTGGCCGGAACCTTACAGCGAGGTGGGGTTTGCGATGAGGTTTGCGCTGCCATCCTATTTTGAGGCTTGGTAAGAAGCGTAAGCTATTGTTGTAGGCTCGAGAAGGGTAGGCTCGCAGCTTCGCTCAGATTTGATGTATTTATTTAGGGTGATTGTTTACATTTGGAATCATTGTTGGACCTGTATCATTTCTGATACTCTTCAGTTTGTTCAACCCACACCAGCTCACGATATGTTGCATAAAAGCGTTCCAGCTCTAAACACACCCATCAATATTTTCCAATGTGATTTTTCCTACAATGACCAATTCAGTTTTATTTTTGTGCTCCACTTTGAATAAGAACGACGTTTGACCCTAAATGTTTTTGAATGAGATTCATCGATGTCTTGATACACATTAGCAAACGTGTCCAAGAGTCAGTGCTACACTGCTTCAGGGTACAGCCAGGATCAAACTCGTCCTCAATTTTAGTTATAATCATTTCAAATTCGACTCCAATTTTGCTATATGGATTATATGCTTCGTTTTTAGTTGCTGGATACATTTTAGATATGCATACTCTTAAGAAACATAGTGTTTTAACATGTTGGTTAGTCGCAAATAAAAATATTTAATTATGTTCTAAAAAGATTGCTTATAATACTTAACCAACTTTGCTTGATTTTTTTTTTTTCTTCCGGTTAACCAGTTGACTTACAACCATTAGCCCGTTGAAGCTTTCAAAAGACTTCAAATTAAGGTAATCCTTGGCTATAGTTAATACCACATTCAGCTTTAACCATTTTCAAAGGTGCTATGTACTAACAAAACATTTCATGTCAGCATTAAAATTGAAAAGTTCCAAAGGTTTTCTGGGTAAAATAGAAAGTTATCCCCTTATATAAAAATTGGACTAAACAGGTTAGCTTGTTATTATATATACATACTAAAGACTTCATCATCATCCCTTTATTAGCATAATTAGCATAATATCTTGGTTTACAAATGACATAATATGATTAAAGATTAGGCGATGTGGAATTTGTATTCGCTCGTTCAAAATACTATTCAGGTCTTATGAGTACCTCAAGTATGGGCTCTAGTGTTGTTGGCACTTCAATAACAGGGTCCCGATTTCGAACTTCACACCATTGCTCCGGATAGTTATCAGCTAGAGGTAGAGTGAAGACTGGAGGTAAATGTGAATTCTCGGTTTGATCTACTTGTGTAGCATTATCAACATTTGAAAAGTCTGTAGATGTAGGTTCTTCCTGTGACTCGCGCTTAGATTTTGAATTCTTTGCTCCTTCAGCCTTCTCATATACAGCTATAAGATTCATATGTGCCAAAGAAAACTTGCAAATAATCTCTAGAAATGACTGGCCGGCTCTTCCTACCTACCATAACCGAACTCATACTCTCAAACAGGCTCTTCGTGCTTCCTTCCAAATCGAGTACCATATTCAGAAATAGGTTCCTCCTCCCTACAACCGTATCCAGATGCATATTCTAGTGTCGTATCCTTATGTTCCCAGTCATATCCAGATATAGAATGTATCTGGTATCTCAACACTACTTGAAGCTCTTGCTTGACAACATCCATGGCATGTCGTTGTTCCCTCTTCGTTCAAGCATCTATATGCGATTTTTGAAATGTTGGTCATACAGTATGACCCCATATGTTCATTTAAATTAGGTTCAATGAAAAATCTTGGCCAAGTTGCCCTTTTCATTGTGTTTTTTTAACTGATTTTTTTGATAGAGAGAAGCTCACCATACTTCAACAACTTCACGTAATCTTTAGCAATTTTACCAATGAGATTCTTGGCGGTATTGATTTGACCAAGAGCAAGCTTGTAATGATCTTTATTGTAGAGAACGTGAAGAAGATCACCATAGAAAGGATGGATGTCATCGAGTCTAGGAAACTCTTCGATGATGGTGGAGAGCTTCTCGTGAAATTTTGTCTGTGTGAACTTCACTTTTCGCATGTAAAACTGACAAATACGATTGATAGCATAGCCCTTGTGACCGACTGTAGGTGTGCTTGGATAACATTAGTCGGGTAATTGTTCAATCCAAAGTTTACCATCAACTCGTAAGAAAGCAACTGATGTATGCTCTTTTGTCTGTTCATTCTGCAAATTCCAAACTCCGTCTTTTGTGTTACTGAATGCCTCTTGGGTCATTCTTACTTTTGGCAATATGCGAACCTCAAACCCACACCTGCACGCCCTTGACAAAGGTTCCACTAACATATAAAAAAAGTATGATTTACTTTAAAATAAAACAACGTAGTATGCTAATATGATCACACTGAAAAAGCAAAGAGTACGGTCCAGCAAAAGACAGAGCAACTTACATGCTAAACAGCAGGTTTGGATTGTCTTTGCTGTAAACAGAGACAAAGCTGTTCTCCCACTCCAGTGTTGTGATACTTCGGGGAAGACGATTCTTCATGTCCCAAAAAACACTTCTTCCAAGATTCAGTGACAAAAAACCAACAGAAAGTGTGAGGTTTAGATAACAAACGTATATTACTTCTTCTACCACAACATAAAAACCTAAAAAACTAATTACATCAACCTCAAATAAACCTTATATCTACTCGAATAGAATTACTATCCTAACGTCTTTAAAACCTCAAATAGTTAATGCATCAATGTCTTTAATCACTTATAAAAACCTCAAAAAACATAAAACTAATCATAATTCACTAAACCAAAACCAAAAGTATTCACAAAATAAATATGTGAATCATTAAAAAATATATAATAAATACCTGAAGTATTGTTGGTCCTTCAACACGGTTCTGCAAAACCAAAGCTATTCATAAAACAAATATGTGAATCATTAAAATATATATAATAAATACCTTGAGTATTGTTGGCCCTTACGTAAATCATTCAATCAACCAATGAGTAACACAATATATCAACATGAAAAAAATCACATGGGAATAAAAAATTAGGGTTTTGTGTAATACAGATTGAATAATTAATATTGTGGAACTAAATTTGGAAAAGATATGTGTATTGCTCGTTTGTCTAGTATATTTTTTTTGTTTTTGGTCCTTGATCACAATCAATGGCTTGGCTCCATTGGTTGAGATGTTTGCATGTTAACTGATCCAGGTTCGAATCTCGCTATCTTCATTTTAACACAAATTTATTTCGAATTTTAGTAAAATGCCACATGTATTAAAAAAAAATGCTATTCGATGACATGGCATTATGTGATGCCAAGTGGCATTATGACGTGGCATGCCTCCTTTTATATTATATATATATATATATAGGGGTTGGATCAAATAGAAAGTGTGTAAAGATAAGATAAAAAGGGTTGCAAGTGTAACATTTAACAATGATGTAGTAAGGGCATTATAGGTTTTTTATCAACATACTTTTATATCTTTTATTAATTAATATAAAACCTATATATTTCAAATCTCACTATAATCACATACCACCTGAATCTCTCCACCATTCTCTCTGGTCCCTAATTACTAGTCGTGGCAAGACTCTTTTTTTGCCTTAATTATGTGTATTATCAATTTAGATCTTAATCAATATATTTCTTGTTGTTAAAAAAACTAAAAGAGATGCATTGATATTTTTAATAAAATTGTATCATGTATATGTCATACTTGTACACGAAGACGCATCATGCAATTGCTAAATAGATTTGTGACTTCCTGTATCAACTATGTACGTATGTCTTGTTCTTTGTTTGTATTTCTGACGTTGTTTTTCATATTTTTATTTACAAAGCTTTACGACACACATTTCGTGATACATTTTGAATGACACGCTATGTTTTTTGACACATTTTTAAAAGCACACTTACTTTTTTGATACTTTTTTTTAATGATACTGTTTTTTGACACACTAGATTTCATGATATATTTCAAGTGATACAATAAGTTTTTTGACACACGTAATTTCATGCTTTATGTTTCAACTGACACATAAAGGCTTCTTTTTTTTTTTTTTTTTTTGACACACTTGTTTCATGATATGATTTCAAGTGACACATTATTTTCTTTCACATTTTTATTAATACACTAAGTTTTGTTTCTACACATAGTTTCACTAAACATATTAAGAGACACGTTAATTTTTTGACACACTAGATTTTATGATATATTTCAAATGACACACTAAATTTCTTGACACACTTAATTTTTTTAACACACTTGATTTCATGATATAATTCAAGTGACATATAAAGTTTCTTGACATACAAAGTTGTATGTCAAAAAAGTTTCATGTGTGCTTCGGTCATAATTCCTGCGTCATAAATGACAATTGATTTATCAAGCTCTTAATAATGTTTACTCTAAATGTAAAAATGATGCATCATAATGTAGAAAACGTTACAAGTTAATAAGTTACGTTGAAACAATTGAAAAGTAAACTTGAATTGGCACAATGTCTATTAAATGCTCATGGTGGAAACTTAGAAAGACTTTAATACCCTTATGACCAACGAATAAGTTACACTATGCACCTTCAATTTTCAAATTATCTAAAACATTACCTTACTAGATCTAGCCACTCATTTAATAGATTGCATGGGTGAGATCACTTCTTATCCTTTTTACCTAAATCCTCTTTTCACAATAACCATACTCTATATATATATATATATATATATATATATATATATATATATATATATGGGCCTTTAGTCCAATGGTAAGAGCTTCCAACCTTGTGTCAATAGACCAGGGTTCGAATCTCTCCATTGGCCTAAAAGCTTTCAATTGGTACCATCCCCCACCGCAAATGCTCAGATTGACTGGTCAACGAGGGGCCTATTGGAGAAAATGGCCAGGGTTCAAAGCCCAACCTCTTGATAAGTACAGTCACTGGGACAGGTGCTCATTGCCTGGGGCCGGGTCCTTGGGGGAGGGTCCGGTTGGCATCCTTAGGATGCATGGGACCAGGGTGATCCCACCATTCTTCACCTTTTTGGAGATATATATATATATATATATATATATATGTATATATATATATAGTTAGGATCAAATAAGAAGAAAAATTAAAATGAGAAGGATAAGAAGAAACCACAACCACACATTTCATATGCACCTATTAAAATAGATGCATCTCCCCTTGAAAATCTCTCATTTATTTAAAATGTGTGGCTATAAATTCTTCTTATTCTTCTTATTTTAGTTTTTCTTCTTACCGGATCCCTTCCCTATATATATATATATATATATATATATATATATATATATATATATATATATATATATAGGGAAGGGTTATTTTCAGAACCAAGAAAAATGCGAGAACTGCGAGAACCACCATCAACCAATCAGATTTTTTTGGATATTTAGTTTTAATATTTAATTCAAAAGGGTATTTTGGTAAAAATACTTTTTAATTTTATCTTTTATTTTTCTTTTACAAAAAAACGTCTTTTTTTTTCCGAAATTTTAGATTTTTTTTTCCCTTTTTACCTGTTTAAAAAATCAATATGTGCACATGTGTTTTGCATTGCGTAAAAATTATATTTTTTGTGTATGCATAGGTATTTTGCATTTGCACATGTATCGTTAAAAGATATTACATAAATAAATATATACAAACAACAAAAATTTATTAATAGATTGATGCAATTTTATACAAACAACAAAACTTTATTGAAAAATATTACATAAATATGTTTTATTACAAATGTATAAAGCGTACACATGTGCATATTACAATGTCTTTAACAGTTGGTTCATCTTTTAGGCGTGCACATGTATTTCTCGCTTGGTTCAAGAACCCATGAAATCTACACATGTGTTTTAAATCCTTGCGCACATGTGTTTTTAATCTACACATGTGTTTCTAATACTTATGCATATGTGTTCTTATCGTCTCACTCATCTTAACAAAGAATATAAACGTTATACAACAAATTATCTTCAAGCATCTATATGTGCATCCACTTGTTAGTCTTCAATGCTATTATCATCTTCAATAACCTGAAACAAACACACACAAAAATCAGAAATATAGAAAAATATGATACATGTGGTAACAACATAAACGCATATTCAAACCCCTTCTAACACATAAATCAGAAATATAGAAAAATAAATATAACAAATATAACACATAGATCAGAAATATAAAAAGCACATTTGCCACACCTTTTGTTTTCATATTATATCAGCCGCACCTTTTGCCTAATATATAATTGAATCTTGTAAAATTATATAGTATTAAAAAAGAATATAAACCAATCAATGAACCAAATCATACTTTTTAAATACTCCATAAACTGAAGATGTTGACATCTCTCAATTCGGCATTGCAAACCTTGAACTTTTTTATCTATTTTTTATTATAATTAAAAGGCCTTTTGGTTTGATTGGATTTTGCATATAACTAACGTGTCTTACATAAATTAATAAAAATAGGTAGAACTCTAACCTGTAAACAAAATCATCAAATGAAAACCATGGCGGCTGAGATGTGGATACATGAGAGAAAGATGGAGGCTATGGAGTATGCTATTAGGGTTTTTTAGGAGAGATGATGAATTTGGGTCTAGAGAATGAGATCTACAGAGGGATGAGAGAGAAAAGTGGTGGCAGTTATGAGTATATTTAGGGTATAAGATGATATTTAATGATTAATGAAAATACCTAATTTGCCCCTAATTTAAAATTTTATTCAAATTAAGTTGTAGATATTTTCAAAAATGCCATCTTGCATTGATATAGTATACATCATGCATTATTAGGAGTACAATGGTGGTTCTCGCAGTTCTTGCATTTTTCTTGGTTCTGAAAATAACTCTACACTATATATATATATATATATATATATATATATATATATATATATATATATATATATATGTGTGTGTGTGTGTGTGTGTGTGTGTGTGTGTGGATTTATGACATTAAGAATGCGATATTTAAACACTAGTAGCTGAAAAAGAGTGTTTTGATGTTTTAATGATTAGATAGGTGTTACTAGAAGCATAAAAAATTGTATGGTTGTTTTCACTTTTCATGATTAGATGTTCACAACCTCCATAGTACCTGAAACTTAAAAGAAATCGTGAGAAAACAAGAAAAATCAAAATAAAACAAAAGTAAAAGATTTAATGAAAATCCTATTATAACTTCCCAACAGTGGCGCCAAAAACTTGATGCAAGGTTTTCTGACCAGGTTTTAATATTTATAGTATCTCGTTTACCTATGGTCCACCTTATGCACTCACGGGCAGTGTACCCGGTCGTATGTATTATAGTAATCGGTAAAACCGAGGTCGTCCTAAAAACTATGTGAGCGGATTCTAATTAAGACTGACTGTCACTGGTTTTAATTGTTTTAAGGTTTGAAATGATTAATAAACTAATTAAACAAGAAATGAAATGCGAAAAGTAAATAGAGATGTGATCAATAGAGGTAAAGTGTGCTAATCTAGTTACTCATCCTATCATGTTATGTTCGCGTCTAACTACTTCCAATTGATTCAAGTGGGGGTTTAAGTCGCTAGGACAGCATTTGGTCAGTCCGTCCTAACCTATCAGCAAAGGCTTCCACCGGAGATAAGGCTACTACCCCTGAAAGTCCAGTTGTTTTTAGTCCCCTAAGCCAAGTCATTAAGTTCCTCTACATGCAAGATTCGTAACAATGAGTGCCCGGGCGCTAGCATCTTAGACACTCATCCCTAACTTCTTAAGTTCATCCAAACGGCAGGTGATCATTTGGTCAGTTCGCACAATCGAGGAAGGGTCGTTAGTTGGTCAATTCTTACCCTTCCCACTCAGTCTACCTACTTAGGGTCATTTAGTCAATTCTTCTAAGCAACTAGACACTACCGCCATTCAAAACTACCGAAACAAGGGTAGGTACCAATGAACTATGCAAGCATACACTAGAAACAATTATACGGAAGCATGTAAACGTAAACAAAAAAATTAAGGAATCATAACTAGGCTAGCACCAAAGGTGCTTAGCCGATCATATTAAACGAAACCAAAGATTCAATGTTTGACATAATGAAATACATGAATCGAAAGTAAAAGAAAAGATAATCGCTAATGCTTATTGTTAGGGAGTGATTTCTCCCTTGGAGATGGCTCCGTATGCTCTTCAAGATCGGCCTTTGGAACCCTCTTCACGTTCTCTACTTTTTGGTGTGGAGTGAATGATGTGAAATGCAGAAATTAGGGCTTGTATTTATAGGCGCGATCTAATTACGGCATAACTTTAGTTGAGAGTTACGTCGTAACCTCTATAATTCCTCAATAATGCTCTCGTAAAGCTGGTTACGGTGTAACACATGGAATGGGTTACGCCATATCTTCGGTACAAGTTACATTTGTATTGATTACGCCGTAATCATTGGAAGGAGTTACGGCGTATCTGATGGCAGCGTGGAACATCCTTTGACCTAGTTGGTTACGGCGTAATCCTTAGTTGGGAGTTACGCCATAATTAGCTGCTGAGTTGGTCTTCTGAGTCACGCGCTAGCTACGGCATAATGTTAGAGTGGAGTTACGTTGTAGCTTCTTCACAGTGGGCATACTATCATAAATCTCTTAAGAAAATCTCCAAATCCGCGTCTCATTTGCTCCAATGCTCGTAATTTACCAGAAAGTGAAATATAAAGGAAAACAAGCGTAAATCTATATAAATGATATAAAATACGAGCATTATCGTGGGAAATTGACACTTGATATTCAGGACTATTTGATGTTATCAAATATCCCCCCACTTGAACTCTACTTGCCCTCAAGTAGACCTTATTAGAAAAAATCCTAAAAAGATGTCTCCCATTACTTGGAAAATATAAGTTTAAAAATCCCTTATGCTAGAATAAATCAAAGTCGAATACCTCACGAAATGGGAACAAAACACTCAAAATCTCTCAACTAGTCTAATTGTCAATTTAAGGGTGATCACTCAAAGCACAATCATAGCATGTATTCTATCATAAGCTTGGCGGTTACACAAATCTCCACCACTAGAGTTAAGGACTAAACAATTCTTGAAGGCAATATGGGTAGAAACGACATAGGTTAAAGGTGAATTGTCATTACTAACATGTTATGGAAAAGTGGACAAAATCAATGATATATGACCAAATCCATGGCCAAGACACTAAAGATTGCTCGCTTCATCACCTAGACACGCTTCATGACTAAAGGGTAGGATACGACATGGGATAAAATTGGTGTACAGTAAAAATAGCAAGCAAATAGTCTAAACCTATAACCAAGTCATCACCGCTTACCGTTCATCCAAAGTTCAAGTTTTAAGGCTAAGAAACCGGATCATGATATACCAAGTAGATGTGCCATTAGCGGACGTCATGATGGGCACATTACATGTTCTTCAACTGTTGGCGCAATAATTACCAACTCAATTCTTCAAATGTGACCGAGGTGGCCTCCTCGATACTAAATCTTTGATGAGCTCCAAATATAGTGCTTATAACATTGCACTTTACAATAAACAAATAAACTACAACTATTTTTTTTCGAATCATTTTTTTTACATTAACTAAACATAATATCCCCCCACTTGAGATGAACATAATATGAGAATATGGGGGGTCTTCAATGATCTTCCAATACATTTCTTTGACGAAAGCGTGATTTCTGAACCTCTCTACTTGAACCTTGAACTTAGTCAAATAATGACTTCCCGATCACAGATTAAGACTACACGGTAGGCTAAGGTGAATGGGTGTAACGAAACAATATACATTGGGTGAACAAAATGAAATGAATGGCTCAGACGGGTGTATCTAGGGGTATCTTGCACTAAAGGTGAGTGCAACAAAAGGATTTAACATGGGGGCCGAGAAGTCGAGGTGACTAATCGATAGACATACAAAGATAGGCTGTTTGGGTGATAATCCTATAATATTGCCTTCTTAAACTGATTATTCCAAATACATTAAGTGAACTCAACATACCTTGTCTATGGTCTCGAAATGATGCAAATGCCAAGTTCTAAAGTTTACAAGCTACCTGCACACTCATAATTTGGTGGATTTGGGTAAATAATAGGAAACGGATAAGGATAATCTCACCATATAATATCAATATAATGTGCTCGGCTAACGTCTAATCTAGTTAGGTTAAGAAAAATATGTAAAAATTTTAAAAATGGCATAATTTTTCAAAATAAACTAGAAAAACGAGGGCAATAAATTTTAAGAGATAATTCTACTCCCGTCCCCCCACTTGAAATGTACAAAGTCCCTTTTGTACTAAACGTTAAATAAAGGTGAAGAGAAAGTAGAATTAGAGCAAGAATTTCCTTAAATTCGCTCCAAAAAAGAAAGAAGGCCCACGATAGAGAATCGTGCCTTCGCTTAAGCATCCACGAGCAAACTTCATTCCATGAAATCATACTAACCAACAAGCATAATTATAAAAAAGAAAAACAAAAACAAAAAGAAATCCAACTCACTTTCGTAGGAATCACGGTTGCATTTAGAGAATGCAACAAGCCTTTTAAACCACTTGGTGTCCCAAGTGGACGAGTGTAGTCTCGTGAGGGCTTACAGGGAACATACCCACAAAGTTCATTTAAAAACTAATACAATGTTATTGTGTTATTATAGAAAGAATTAAAATTGAAGGATAGTTACGTCGTAACTCATTGAAGGAGTTACGCCGTAATTATGGCAAAACCTGGCAGTCGCTACTGGAGGGTAGCTACGGCGTAACCATAGCATGGAATTACACCGTAATGGGTAATGCTCTGGAGATAGTTCTCCTGATGATGCGTTACGGCGTAACCATTGTGGTGTGGTACGCCGTAACTGATGGACAGATCTGGTCCCTGTCCAAGTTACTTGTGAATTCTTCTCCAATTTCCTGCAAAATTTGTTAAAAACACAAAACCCAAAAAAAATAGAAATAAAAGAAAGAAAAAGGGTAATTCGGATTGTCTCCCGAAAGAGCACTTTTCTTTATTATCGAGTCTTTAAGTTAGACTCAAAGCCAAGGGGCTTTACGGTGGCCTTTGAACTTGGCCAACTTCCTCCTTAGTTGCTCTCTTGTTGGAAGAGGGCTGGTCCCAAACAGATGGAGGAATGGAGTCACGCAGTATCGAGTCTCTTGCAAAATATTAGTTTTGGCCCATTCATAGCGAAACTTAGACTCGACTTCCCATTCTAGTCTTGTAGCCCCAAATTTCACTTTAACCCAATTTTCGAATGAGATCCCCTTGTATCTGACTTCCATTCGTTTGTATTCATCAAAACATGCCCACTCCTTATCGTCTCCTCTGTCGCAAATTTCGTTATGAGGGTTGCATGAGGCCTACAGATCGTACCATTCACCATTATCCACTGGTATTGCTTCGCACCAATGATTCTTCCTCTTGGATGGGGATTGTGGGCATAGGTTTGTATCACTAGACCATCCATTAATGACATGTGTTCTTGATTCATCTAATTCGAGAAACCTGTCAGACACGTATCCCAGTTACGCCGTAATTATGATGTTGGGTTACGGCGTAACTGGCTTCTGTCAGCGCCATCAGCATCATTTTCCTCTACCATGCTAGAACCATCGTCGGATTTTTATTTTTCAAAAAACAAGGCTTTCCATGTTATAGATTTTCTTTTTTGTTCTTCATTTCTTTTTTGTACCTCATCGTTGAGCTTGCCAATCATGGTTTCCAAGTTTTTTAGCGATTCTTCATGACTAAAAGGATTTTGTTGTTCTTTCTTGAAAGTTCTTAAGCCATTCTTCTTGCTCCTTTTGTATTTTAGTCGAGTCTTCGAGATATTTGCTGATTGTGTCCTCCAAATTAGATCTTCTTTCCCCGAAAGTTCCGCGGTTGTAATATGTGGGAGGTCCCCCACGATCAGTGGCGGACCTAGCCAGAAACTCAAGGTGGTTCCCGACTTAGTCAAGGCGTAAAAGTCAACAAGTCAACCAATCACTCGATCAATATGTTAAGTCGGGCCGGGGCAAATTTAACATCAACTTCGTTAATGAGACAACATATCAAACATTACTAATATATCTTAGTACATTTTTTCAATATATGCTAAAGTGCTAAACAATCATTGGCTAGTATTATCTATTTGATAAATAATAAACTCTTAGCTCAAACAAGTAGCAATATTCAAACTTAATATCAAGCTTAGTGAATACAAAAGTGTGTATACGAAATTAATACTGAAATAAACACTACACACATTTAAAACATGTCTACAGCTATCTAAAACGTCTACTTTGTTGTACTGAAACAATATGTGATATCCAAAATAACTTCAAAGACACTACATATAGTGTTACAAATATTTGTGCAATATTTGACTTTTTGTTAGTTTATTACTGTATAAACAACAAATTCTAAGCCTTGTTTGAATTAATAATTTGCTAAAGTGAAGGGACTAAAATAAAACATTAGATTAAAGAAAGACATAAAGAATAAAATAAAACATTTTGGACTTTCTGTCATCTTTTTTCAACAAACACAAAACCTCCATTAAAGAAACTGTGTGAAATTCGGCTTCTAATATTTACTTCATCTTTTTTTTTGTCTTTCTTTCTTGTAATTTTAGATGTAAAGTGGTTCCCGATCCAATTTCAAGGTAGGTCCTTAATTTTTCCTCTACATAGCTTCTAAAGGGTTTCGATTTCTAAGGTGGTTCCTGGGAACCAACTTCATATACAGTAAGTCCGCCTCTGCCCACGATAGCCATTTCCGTTTCCATTTGCCCCTTGAAACGGTCGATTTTCGCCATATTTCACTTCTTCAACCTTGCTATCATCATTAATGAGAGGAAATTTTTTTGTGAGATGTGCCCCTCCAATAGCTTTCACATCCTACTTGGATAGAATGAACACATTCCCTGAGCTTGAGCATATCCCGGCCTAGATTTTCAAGCTTGCTAGTAATGGCGGCATTCCTTCAAGATTTCCGCCTAGGCTTTTTTGGCTTCATCCATCGTGCCATTTTTGAGAATGATCGACCATTTTTTGAATGGCTTAAATGGTGAGGGTAGGAGTTATACTTGGAATTGGTCCCTGGTAGTCCAAAAATTTTCTTGTAGCCACGTTGATACCTTTATAGAAAATGTTGACCTTTTGCTGGCTATTTAGGTCATGAGTGGGACACTTGTAGAGAAGATCGATGTATCTATCCCAAGCTTGATACAACGTTTCATCACCTTCTTGCTTAAAATTATGGATCTCCATGAGTTGGTTAGATATCCTTGAAGGAAGACAATATCTTTGAATAAAATGATTCTTTAGGAGAGCCTATGTATCGACTGCCCCGGCGGGCAATCTTTCAATCCATCTTCTTGCTGCCCCAGTAAGTCTCATAGGGAATACTCGGAGCATAACAGCGTCATGAGAAACACCAGGTATGTTGAAAAGGCTTGCGATGTAGAAGACATTTTCAACGTGTTCATAAGCATCTTCGACTCTATTTCCCGAGAAAGGGTTAGCTCGTAGCTCCCTCATAAACTGTTCTTTGATCTCGAAACGGACATTAGCTCTAATAGCTGGCCTAACGAGCCCTTGTTCATCCCTAGTCAGTGCCAAATATTCTTCAAAAGTGAGGTCATCAATTTTCAAAACCTCCATAGTACCTGAAACTTAAAAGAAATCGTGAGAAAAAAAAAAGAAAATTCAAAATAAAACAAAAGTAAAAGACTTGATGCAAATACTATAATAACTCCTCGGCAACGGCGCCAAAAACTTGATGCAGGTTTTCTGACCAGGTTTTAATATTTATGGTATCTCTTTTACGTATGGTCTACCTTATGCACTCACGGGCAGTGTACCCGGTCATGTGTAGTGTAGTAATCGGTAAAACCGAGGTCGTCCCAAGAGCTATGTGAGCGGATTCTAATTAAGTCTAAGTGTCACTGGTTTTAATTGTTTTAAGGTTTGAAATGATTAATAAACTAATTAAACAAGAAATGAAATGCAAAAAGTAAATAGAGATGTGATCAATAGAGGTAAAGTGTGTTAACCTAGTTACTCATCCTATCATGTTATGTTCACATCTAACTACTTCCAATTGATTAAAGTGGGGGTTTAAGTCACTAGGACAGCATTTAGTCAATTCGTCCTAACCTATCAGCAAATGCTTCCATCGGAGATCAAGTTACTACCCTTGAAAGTCTAGTTGTTTTTAGTCCCCTAAGCCAAGTCATTAAGTTCCTCTACATGCAAGATTCGTAACAATGAGTGCCCGGGCACTAGCATCTTAGACACTCATCCCTAACTTCTTAAGTTCATCCAAACGGCAGGTGATCATTTGGTCAGTTTGCACAATCGAGGAAGGGTCATCAGTTGGTCAATTCTTACCCTTCCCACTCAGTCTACCTACTCAGGGTCATTTGGTCAATTCTCCTAAGCAACTAGATACTACTGTCATTCAAAACTACCAAAACTATGGTAGCTACCAATGAACTATGCAAGCATACACTAGAAACAATTATACGGAAGCATGTAAATGTAAACAAAACAATTAAGGAATCATAACTAGGCTAGCACCGAAGGTGCTTAGCCGATCATATTAAACGAAACCAAAGAGTCAATGTTTGACATAATGAAATACATGAATCGAAAGTAAAAGAAAAGATAATTGCTAATGCTTATCGTTAGGGAGTGATTTCTCCCTTGGAGATGGCTCCGTATGCTCTTTAAGATCTGCCTTCGGACCCCTCTTCACGTTCTCTGCTTTTTGGTGTGGAGTGAATGATGTGAAATGCAGAAATTAGGGCTTGTATTTATAGGCGCGATCTAGTTACGGCGTAACTTTAGTTGAGAGTTACGCCGTAACTACTATAATTCCATAATAATGCTCTCGTAAAGTTGGTTACGGCGTAACACATAGAATGGGTTACGTAGTATCTTTAGTACAGGTTACATTTGTATTGATTACGCTGTAATCATTTGAAGGAGTTACAGCGTATTCGATGGCGGCGTGGAATACCCTTTGACCTAGTTGGTTACGGCGTAATCCTTAGTTGGGAGTTACGCCGTAACTAGCTGCTGAGTTGGTCTTTTGAGTCATGCGCTAGCTACGGCGTAATGTGAGAGTGGAGTTACGCCGTAGCTTCTTCACAGTGGGCATACTATCATAAATCTCTTAAGAAAATCTCCAAATCCGTGTCTCATTAGCTCTAATGCTCGTAATTTACCTGAAAGTGAAATATAAAGGAAAACAAGCGTAAATCTATATAAATGATATAAAATACGAGCATTAGCGGGGGAAATTGACCCTTAATATTCAGGACTATTTTATGTTATCATGGAGTATAAGGAACCAATTCCACACTCAGCTAAGTAATCTTTGAACTCTTGGCTTATATATTCACCACCTCTATAGGATCGAAGAGCTTTAATCTTCTTACCGAGTTGTAATTCTACTTCACTTTTGAAAACCTTAAATGTTTCAAAGGCTTCATGTTTATGTTTAAATAAATAAACATAACCATAACGACCAAAATCTTCAGTAAAGGTTAAGAAGTAGGTAGCACCACGTTTTGACACATGTATAAGTGGGCCACACACATCAGTGTGTATCAATCCAAGTAGATCTGTAGCCTTTTCCACTTGATGTGAAAAAGATTTCCTTTTCATCTTCCCAGATATGCAAGAATCGCATTTGTCAAATGATTCATCATCGACACTTTGTAAAAGCCCTTCATGTTGCAGCTTTACCATGCGTTTCTTGCCTATATGAGCAAGGCAACAGTGCTAAAGATAAGAAGAGTCCCAGTTAGACTTGCTCTTCTTATTACTAATGCTATACAACGAATTATTTCTTTTGGACACACAATCATCCATATCAATTTCAAACACACCATTTATAGGAATTGCATTAAATTAAAAAAAACATTATTAAAAGAAATTGAAATTCCATAACTGGTAAAAGTGTGCATAAAACCAATATCTTTCAACAAAGAAACTGAAATAACACCCCTAACAATGGAGGGTGCATAATGACAATTATTTAGTTCAAGAATTAAGCCCGAAGGCAACACTAAATCAAAAGTCCCTATGGCTTCAACTGCTACACGCTAGCCATTGACAACGTACAAGTATCTTTCTCTACATGTCAACTTCTTTGCACCTCTAAGTCCCTACGATGAATTACATATGTGAGTACCACATCCTGTATCATAAATCCAGGAATTTTGCTTATGAGGAAAAGGAAATAATTCAAACATAAAAATACCTGAGGTGCTGGTCACCATCTTATTTTTATTCTGAAGCAACTCACTCAGCAACAATGGATAGTTCCGCTTCCAATGACCTGGTGTGTTGCAGTGGTGGCAAGCCAAATCCTTCTTAGGATTTTCCTTTTTCTTTTGAGGGTTCTTCTTAGGAGCTGGTGGGATCATAACTTGTTCCCCCTTTCCTTTTCCTTTTACATTCTTATCTTCTTGCAGCTTTGGCTTATTTACCCTACCACCTTGTATTGCTAGTACCGCAGGTGTAGGTGCCTTCTTAGGTAGTCTGTTCGCGAAGTCTACAAGCATCGCATGTAACTCATTCACTGTCTTCCCCATGCAATGCATATTGTACTGGAGCACAAAATCACCAAACCGCTCCTGATTAATGGAGTGACTGATGAGGCCAACACACACATCTTGGGAGTAACCACAGCAGAGCTTCTCCAATTGGTCCAAGTGATGTTTCATCTCAAGGACATGTTCGGATACAGATTTACCAACCTCTTGCTTGCAATTATGAACCTTTTCAATAATTTCATACAATATAGCTGCTGGTGGCTTCTCAAACATACGTTTGAGTTCATCGAGCATGCTCATAGGCGCATGGTGCTTAAATTGTTTTTGTAATTGAGTAGACATACCTGAAAGCATAAGACAAGCCACATCATTGTGCTTCTCATACTCGACACGATACTCCTCTTTTTCAAGAGCAGTAGTCGTTTCAGCAGGAGCTTCAGGCAGAGGCGAAGTCAAAATCTCAAGTCTTTTGGCAACACGAAGGATGATCCTAAGTGCACGATGCCAATCATTGAAATTTGGGCCAGTCAGTTTGTCTCTTCCAATCATATCTTTGAAAGCAAAACTCATTAAGCTCATAGTGTTTTTAGGTTGATGAGCCATCTATAGAAAAACTTCAAAAAACCATAATTAGTATTTTGATAATTTTCCTTTTCAATAAAATTAAATACCCAAGGTTCATATTCATATAACCAATTAATTTTCATTGAAAACTAGTATCCAAATTGTCATAATCTCATCACATCAGTTGATCTACTAGTAATGAAATTATACAAAATGGTACGAGCCCTTGCCCAATTGCCAATTTCAATTGCAATTCCTAGATTTATGGGATTTACATTTAGCCAACATAAGTTGCAATGTAAGCATGTTTGACCCCCATCTTATGCCTTGAGTTGCCAGTTCTCACCGCCTAACTCAATTAAGTTATCTAACTTAAGAAACTGCAAAAATCATCCATGCCTGTTCTCACGACACGTGGATATTTTATCCTTTGATTACGATCTAAATCACGTTCTCACGCAAATAAAAGGTAATCTCAGGTGTTTCCGTTTCATTGGATGGCATATAACTTAAATTAAGGGTAATAAATTTGATTTTTGGTGTCAAATAAAATATGTACAAAGATGTCATGCATTCATCTTCGTAGCATAAGGTTTTATTAAAACAGTTATATCCTTGTTTTAATGTTTAAGCTTTTCATCATCAAACTTTAATCGAGGTATTGGTTACACCAATTAAAGAATCTCCTTTAATTACCACTATATCCTACTGCTGCATGAGTCATAAGACCCAAGTTATTCGGATAATTACCACAAAAGTGGCGTGTAGAATTTAAGGTCAATTCACCCCTAAGATTTTATGCACATTATATATAGGAATACTTGGTAACTCCATTAAGACGCACAAACGAGCGGAGAATTAGGTCAGCACGAAGCATATTATATACCCTCTTCTTTAAGGTCACAATTTAATGCGTACCAACCTTATACCCATCTTATAGTTTGTCATTAATGGGTGCGTCGTTCTAACTATTTGTGCATAAACATCAATCAATTAAACATTTACGACTATTATGCTTAAAAAACACATATGTTTCACCATTGTTTAGATCCTTTTTATTTTTCTTACAAAAAATACCCTTGTTTACAACTTGTCAGACAAAACAAACAAGCAAGTATTTAAAAAAAATAAACACATAAACAATGAATACATAACTTAACAATTAATCATGCATGTCAAATAGCCACATGCAAACCTTTTTGATAAATCCTATTAATAATCAACTCTAGATCTGAATAATGTATATGTTTAATTAAGACTCTCACCCGTTTACAAGATGGTGAGTCACATGCATCGATTCATCGATTGCGTAAGTCAAAATTAAACACATACCACATAGCACATAAATGATTTATTAATAATTATAATTGAGGTCTTCCCCAATTTTAGATCTATCAAAAAATTAGTGTATATCACTTAACCAAGTAAAGCATACAATAAAAGCAAATCCATGACAAAACATGCATATTTTTATCATGGACATAAATTACACTTAACAATCAATGCAATTAATCAAGAGTTACGCAATTTAATTCACATAAAATTGCATGCAACCTAGGATTTTCTAATCCAATTAAAAACAATATTTACAAAACCCTAAGTAGGGAAAAAAATGCCCCCCCCCCCAAAAAAAAATAAATAAATTAGGGTTTAGGTTTTGCAAGCCCTAAATCTAAGCATACAATAATAACACAATATAATTTTTTTGTTTTATGCGTTTCAGTAATTAATTACTCATTATAACGGCTCGTGATGCCACTGTTGAGGTTAAGAAAACATGATATACAATAAAAACATGTATGACACCACAGAGTATACAGCGGAAGACTTACATATAACAGCAATTAATTAACTGAAAATATAAAAGCATAACATACCTCTTGCAATTGGTTTGATCTCTTCAACAAAGATGACAAAGTGGTTTAACAAGTTGTCCCTTACCTTTTTACAACTCAAACCAATATGGTGTAAGAATAATGTCTTACCACCACGTTTTTGTACACACGAATTAACCAGAAATCAAGTGATGGCTAGATCAAACACAAACCAAAACACCCTTGTGAATAGGGTCGGCCGAATAAATATAAGAGAGGAGAGAATGAGAGATCTAGGGTTAATTAGGTGGACAAAAGTTAACCTAAAACATTAAACCTAAGCCTTGCTTATATAGTGAGATAGAAACATAGGGAAAAAATTAGGGTTTGGGTTAGAAAACCCTTCCCTTGGTCGTCCATAATGACAAGAAAAAGGGGCACCCGAATCTTTTCCATTTTTAAGTTATTCTCAATATATTCTCTCCTTTTTACATTTAACAGTCGTTAGTTATTTTCGTTAAATACTTAACGATCGTTAATCGGGTTTTGTGTAATAATTAATCGTAAACATTATACATTAATTATTTAACTTGATTCTCATTCGCTAATGTGTGCAATCCCGCGATCACGAGTTCGACTCCGGACATGCACGGTTTTATAAATTTATACATATTCCAACAAGAAGTACCTTGGAACAATGATGATTCTCCACATCTGTAATCTTCCTAAACATCTTCCACTTATTTTCCTTTAAGGCGAATCTTACTGAGTTGAGTGGCTCCGATTAGGGTTCTTCCCCTAATCCTAATTGAGCGTCAGTGATGGTGGTTCCAATGAAGCTTGTCTTCTCCGGTGATATGGGTGTGTGCCTTGCACTTTCCCTTTTTCTGGGTTGAAACCATCGATTAGGGTTCTAACTGATTTTAGGGATTTTCTGGGTTGAATTCTTCGATTAGGGTTCTAACTGATTTTGGGGATTTTCTGGGTTGAATTCTTCGATTAGGGTTCTTCCCTAATCCTTCTATCTTCTTTCAAAAACTTGAATCAATTCTTGTTATCTTGCCACTTGGCTCTGATACCAATGTATAGAATCTGAGTGCCTAATGACATATCAGGTTCATGTTCACAGGTTCTTTAATTGGTTTCCAGGATCGAATATAAAAGACAAGATTAACAAGCATGATTCATTGATAATCACAACATAATAAAGATTATGTTGTATGTATTGAATTGATCAATTGAATGAACAACTTGATGATTGATTACAGATTCTAACATCTATTTATACACTTTGAATTGGTACCTTTGGAAGAGAGGAAAACCGATTCACAAAAAGTAATCGTTACTTCAATTCTAAACATTATAACCATATAACAAAATGGTTATATCTGATGTTTCTAACCCAGCCCATATTAAGTTCGGTTATTTACAAATAACCATAATATATGTACATTTAACTACCCTTAACTCTGATTCTTTAACATTAATGCTCCAACAACAGTCATCGTTGCATCGTCACGATTGTCTCGGCCACCTTTACCTCGATCACCATTGACATACCTACTACCTCCACCTTTGCTTGGAGCACCAGTGGATCGTTAAAGATACTTCTTGGATTGCTTAGCAATCTCCAATCTTCACCTACCATTTCTTCTTCGATGGGTGACCATCAATTATTTAATCTGACAAAGTAGTTATGTTTTAAAACTTGACTGATGTTTTCATTTTTTATGATGCATTAGAGAACGAGATCTGCTTTTAAACTATTGTTGGTAGATGTGGTTTGATTAAGGGGTTGAGTGGATTCTTTACAATGACAGCCATCGTTCCATTCACCTCCTTTGAAACATGAAGGAGCAGAACTTCTCAATATAACTTGTGTTCATCTCAGGTTTACATTCTTGTCTACCCATGATGCCCATGTTGTCATTGATTTTGCGAAAGTTGTTGATGAATCGAGATAAGGCAGCGAGATAAAGTAGAACGTTATCTGCTTTCTGAGAGTAAGTAATTCACCCTTCAACTTTAGGGGTAAAGTTATTAAGATTTTTAACTAAGTAAAACTATTATGATCAAATACATTCTTAGACACCTTGGGGCCTGCAATAGAATGTAGATCTAGATGTGTTCATGTTGCCATGCAAAGGAATAGGGAATACAAGTATTCTAACCCCACGTTCAGAATTTAATGTTTCCACGTCAATGTTAAGTATGGTTGGTATTACTGTGAATGACATTATATTCTGCAATATGTATGCTTTACTAAAATAAATTCTGCAACATGTATATAAAATGATTTGCTCTCTGATTTTGATACATCATATATATATTTCTCAAAAATTTGATACAACTGATGTGTATTGGTAAGATACTTAGATTATCCACTTCTGTTCTTAAGTTATATAATAATTGAAGACTTGAACATAAATTTCTGTTATGTATTTGTCTATACATTAGCAAGAGTCTAGGGTGGTTAAGCGTTAAGTTTACTTTGTCATTATTCGAATAGAATTAGGAATGCATAAAGGGTCGTTGGGTTGGTTTGTGCCTAAGCCAACCCGTTTTCTTTTCTACTTGTTATCACATACAACTAAGAGTCCTAATTGGAGTCAGTTTTCTTCCCCCTCATCTCTATAAAAGGAGGTGAGGGGGGAGGGTTTTGTACGCGTTCTTTCAATACTAATCAACGTTTGGTTAGGGTTACTTGTACAAAGTTTCTATCTTTCTGTCACGTTATAGTTGTTGTTTCTCGTGTGTCGAATTTCTTCAAAAAGTTGATCGGTTCCGCTTCTAGTTCTTGGGTTGTTGGTTGCGACTGAATACCAACAAAACTCTCATGAATAAGGTACGTTCTTTATTAATTCAGTCCGGATTGCCCAAGACCTTCTGGGCACAAGCGTCATGTACAGCCGCATATCTCATAAATAGGTCACCATCGATAGCGATTGAGAAAAAGGAACCTATGAAGATGTGGTCGGGACATCCAAGTGATTATGGGATGTTGAGGATTTCCGTCTGTATCACATATTCACACATGAAACAAGGTAAGCTCAAGCCGAGAGTGGTAAAATGCGTTCTTTTAGGGTATCCTGAGGGTGTGAAAGGGGTACAGGCTTATAGCCTTGATAATGAATCACCTAAAATAGTCACTAGCAGGAACGTGGTCTTCAATGAAAGTGTTATGTACAAAGACACATTGAAGGATTCTACTGAAGTCTATTGAGGAATTACGGATTGAGGTGGAACTGCAAAGGTTAAATAATCGTACGCATGTAGAAGATCAGACAGATGATCAGGAAAATAGCGATGATGAAGATGCAGGGGATCAGGATCATGAACAGAAACCGTATCTCATAGATTATCAGTTGGTTCGGGATAGAGAGCCAAACAAGAACGAAACCTTTAAGGTTTTGAGATGAGAGTAATATGGTTACTTACGCGTTTGTTGTAGAAGAGGAAGAAGATACTCTTGAACCATTGACATACCAGGAGGCAGTTGCTTGTGGAGATAGTTCTAAGTGGAAAATTGCTATGGATAAAGAGATGGATTCTCTAAGGAAGAATAAGACATATGACCTAGTAGATCATCCAGCTGGGCAAAAGCTGATGAGCTGCAAATGGTTGTTCAAGATAAAGGAAGGGATTGAAGGTGTTCAAAATCCTAGGTACAAGGCGAGGTTGGTGCCTCGTGGATTCACACAGAGGGCAGGTATTGACTACAATGAATTATTTTCTCCGGTAGTTCGACACACATCTATCCGGGTTATACTTGCATTAACTGCGTGTAGAGATTATGAGCTGGAGCAGCTTGATGTAAAGACGACACTTTTACATGGAAATCTTGAAGAAGTTGTTAATACAAATAAACCGTAAAAACGTTTATTCATATTTAGTGATCTCTTTGTGTTTTGTTGATAACAAATATAAAGTTATCATAAGTAAAATTATAAGAATACATGTTACTTTTGTAAAGTATATACATTTGGTCATTTACATAAATTGTTGTAATAGTTCATTTGTTGTAATAGTTTAATAAGATGGATATTATCCAAGACCCATGACCCATACCCATGGAGCTAATCCATAACCCATAACCCAAGACCCATGACCCAATGTCTAGATACATTGTATCTTGTTGGGTACCCAAGGCTCATACCCATGACCCATGACCCGGTTTGCAACCCAAAATCCGGACTGGTACAACCCAGTTTACCGGATCCCTGAGATTGCACTGGATGGATCCCCCAAGTAAGGGATCCGCCAGAACCGGGCTACAGTAGAGATTTTTGCCTATAAATAGTGAGCCATTTCTTCATTATTATTCTCCCCTCTTCTTACAAACTCTCTCATATATTATTTCTCTCTTCTAATCTCAAATATTTTGATCTATCTAGTAGTTCTTCTTTCTTTTGTTGTGATTCTCATATAGGTCCTTCTCAAAGGAGAGATCACGAGATACTACAAGTCATCCAAGGAAGAGGTCCTTGATTGATTTGTTCCTCCACAAGCTTTCTGTAGCAAGATCTTGTATTTCATATTTCACATAGTTGTTGTGTAATAGTTATGTTGGTTTGGTCTGCTGTGTTAAGGACTCGGTGTTTAGCTTTGTACCGGATAAAGTGTAAGCGACGTTGTGAGGCTTCTCCGCCGTGTTGAAAGAGCTTGTTGACATAGTGCTTGAACTCTAGAGTGGGGAACTCGGGGAGTGGAGTAGGGCCAGGAAGGTGTCCTTGTAGCCGAACCACTATAAATCACTTGTGTCACTACTCTCTATCCTTTACTTTACTTGCTTTCATTACTTACTTTACTTATTGCTTTACACTTTCTATCTATCCATACGAATTCACATAAGATCGAATCTAAAGTTTTTGAAACTAAACTTAAAATCGGCAAAACTATTCAACCCCCCCTTCTAGTTTTCTACAGAAGTGATCTACATAAGGCAACCACAGGGATATGAACAAGGTAACAATGTTAGTTTGTTAAAGAAATCCTTTTATGGTTTAAAGCAATCACCTGGGCAATGGTATAGGAGGTTCAATGGGTACATGCTGAGCAGCGAGTTGAAGCATAGCAGTTACGACAGTTGCATATATTATAGGAGTTATGTACAAGGTGAGTATATCTATCTATTGTTATATGTAGATGATTTGTTGATTTCTTGTAAAAGCAAGTCTGAGACTGGGTTTATCAAGTCTTTGCTTAAAAAGGAGTTTGACATGAAAGAGCTCGGGAAGCAAAGAAGATTCTTGGTATGGAGATCATCAGGGATCGGAGTCGAAAAATCTGAGGGTGTCACAATCTGGGTACGTTTTTAAGATTTTGAATAATTTTAGAATAGACAATGGGGAATCGTTCAGATGCCATTGGGTGGGCACTTCAAGCTGTCGTTGAAGGATTGCCCGGTTAGGGATTGTGATGTTGAAAGGATGAGTAAGGTGCCGTATGAAAATTCGTTTTGGGAGCTTAATGTACTTGATGGTATGCACGAGGCCAGACATAGCGTATGCGGTAAGTGTAGTTATCAGATATTTGGAAAATCTAGGTAAAAAGAATTGGGAAGCAGTAAGTGGATTTTGAAATATTTGCGGGGCACTGCAAACGTGGGTTTGGTGTATGGACAAATCATGGTAACCATGTGGACGTAACATGTTTTGTTGATTCAGACTACGCTAAGGATCCGGATAAAGGTAGGTTTATCACTGGTTACGCGTTTTTAGTTCAAGGATGTGTTGTAAGCTGGAAGACAATGCTACAACACGTGGTGGCTCTTTCAACTACAGAGGCGGAGTATATGGCCCTTACGGAGGCTGTGAAGGAAGCTATTTGGATAAGGGGACTCTTGGAAGAGTTGGGCATGGAGCTTAACACTGTGGCGGTTAATTGTATCATGGCGCGATTCACTTATCACGGAATCATGTTTTTCATGAAAGGACTAAGCACATCAATGTGCATCATCACTTTATTAGATATGTCTTGGAAGCAAAGATGGTTGAAGTTCTGAAGGTGGGTACTAAACACAATGTTGCGGATGGCTTGATGAAGGTGGTACCTGGACTCAAGTTTCAACACTGTTCCGAGTTGCTTAGTGTTGGTGTAGGCTAATATAAAGCCTAAGGTGGAAATTGTTATGTATAAGTCTTTATATTAGCAAGAGTCTAGGGTGGTTAAGCGTTAAGTTTACTTTGTCATTAGTCGAATAGAATTAGGAAAGCATAAAGAGTCGTTGGGTTGGTTTGTGTCCAAGCCCAACCCGTTTTCTTTTCTGCCTGTTATCACAGCCGACTAAGAGTCCTAATTGGAGTCGGTTTTCTTCCCTCCTCATCTCTATAAAAGGAGATGGGGGGAGGGTTTTGTACGCATTCTTTCAATACTAATCAACGTTTGGTTAGGGTTACTTGTGCAAAGTTTCTATCTTTCTGTCACGTTATAGTTGCTGTTTGTCGTGTGTTGAATTTCTTCAAATCGATCGGTTCCACTTCTAGTTCTTGGGTTGTTGGTTGCGACTGAATACCAACAATTTCCTTCATATATGCATCTCTTCTAAATTGCCAGCAAATATATCTCGCTGATCACAAGTTCGATACTAATCGATCCGGTCGCACCGAGGTTTATATATCTTGCATGTTTTGATTGTTTAGTTTCATTTATCTTACTTACGCATTTTATCCTCATATATGCACATAACATAATAAATTTACACTTTATATGAAATATATATAACAGATATAGTAAATCTTACGTTGATGTACAATTTGCTATCCTGATTAAGCATGTTAAATAGTTAACAACATTTGAAGAAAATCTGCTTGATTGTTTTATGATTAGATCATATTGTAAGAAGCTAAGATCACCTTTTTTTCGTTTGTGAAAAACCGGTTTCTAATGTTAAATCGAAAAATAGATCTACAAGTTAGCTATTGAATTTACGATGCACGATATAGATATTTCAATCAGATTGAGTAAATCTGGATTAACATAAACGATGTAAAACATGATAGCTATTGAAATTAAGATACATGATATATATATATATATATATATATATATATATATATATATATATATATATATATATATATATATATATATATATATATATATATATATATATATATATATATATATATATATATATATATATATATATATATATATATATATATATATATATATATATATATATATATATATATATATATATATAGGCTCCGGTTCCATTGAGAAGGTTTTATTTTAAGAAGATTGAGAAATTTCGTTTGAGAAATTGATTCATGTTTTTATTTGATTCACAAATAAACATCATTTTATGGTGAATCGAATCTATAAATCACAAATTTGATTCACAAATCATTGTTAAAATCGAGTTATGATGATGATTAATTAAATTTGTACAGATGATTCAGTATTCTACATATATCGCAAAATTGAGAGATTTTTAACATTGATTCAAAAACTTTTTTGCACATTTTGAATTTTTATCACATTAAAATGAGTTTTACGCTTGAAAAACATGAATCAAAGTTAAAAATCTTTCGATTTTGAAAACCTTCTCAATCTTCTAAAAATAAAACCTTCTCAATCGATCCGGATTCTATATCTATACTCTCTTAAATGGAGCAATAAACACAACCTAAAACCGAACCTCACTCCGAACCTAAATTTAAGATTCAGCCTCCCGAACCATAAATTTATACTCACATGTCTATTCCCTACCTAAAATCAAACCAAATCCCAAACCTAAATTATAAGAACCCAAACCTACTTTATATAAAACAATAAACATACACACACAAAAATACTCCCACCACATATTTCTTTTTCCTTTCACTTACTTTCTCTAACCTAAAACACAGATATCTCTCTCTAAACAAAAAACAACCGCCGACCACCACGCTCCCCACCAGCCACGAGCAGACCACGATAACCGACGCCTCCAGCCAATTTTTGAGGTTTTTTATGGGGTCTCTTAGCCTTTTGTTAGATTTATATTTATTTAAAGATCTGATTTTTTTTTGAATAGATATATCTATATATATTTTTTCAGATCTACGTTTATATAATATTTTTGACAAAAGTATTTTCCAGATTAGTTATTCTCGCTGGAATCTACTGTCTCCGTCGCCGCTGCTGTCATCGCCTGATGTTGTGGCCGGAATCATATTTTGAGGTTTGTTATTTAATTGTTGCCGGACAACAATCTTTTTAAAGTATTGAATGTGTTTTTATATAAATTTGTATATATCATTTATGGATCTGAGAAAAGAGTACTTGATAACTTTTTTGTAGATCTGTTGTTGCCCTGTCGCCGTCGTTTTAGTGCCGGAACAGTAAAGGTGGAGGTAGGCCAGCAGTAAAACCAAAAGGTTTGTGTTAATTTTTTTAGATCT
The DNA here is from genome assembly GCA_910596185.1 of Chrysanthemum makinoi. NCBI lineage: Eukaryota > Viridiplantae > Streptophyta > Magnoliopsida > Asterales > Asteraceae > Chrysanthemum > Chrysanthemum makinoi. The sequence goes on along the minus strand of OU343222.1, from coordinate 155,260,214 downwards.
CACCAATTTATGTTATTCTTAACAAATCCAACTATTTTTTAGGTTTTATATGGATTTAACAATCTTCGTAGACGTACTTCCGTGAATGTGCTACTGAACAACATCCACAAAAAGGCTCCAAAAGGTTTCATTTTAATTATAAATTATTTTTAGTTTTATGTTATGTGTAGATCTAACCATATTTGTACTTTTTTTTTTTTTTTTTTTTTTCTTTTGTAGGTCTACAAAGTTAGCATGGTGAGGATCTTGATTAATGTTTTGTTTTTATTGTAGAACTTGTGATTTGGGCATGTTTTAATGTTTTCGTACAATATTCACTCCCCTCTTCTTTCTTTTTTTTTCTTTTTTTTCATTTATTTTTTTTCATATATTCACTCCCCTCTTTCCGAATTTTTAAATATGTTTTATGGGGTTTGAACTGATTTTGTTATTTATCTTTCACAACTTTTGTTTAAAGACTGATTATTTGAGGTATAGCTTGGTTTTTGCAATTTTTTACTATTGTCTCGAAAACCTTTTTTGTCCAAAAAAATGTTGAGTGGTGTTTTATGTTCAGATTTCTATTTTGACTTGGTGTTATTGTTGTTTTGAATTAGTTTTGTACAATATTAATTAATTTTGGGGTTAAAAAAGTTGCGCTTATTTATTAGTGAAACATAATGATTATAGTTTAGATTTTGAATTCTAAGCCTTGAGACGTGTGACAAGATATTATGTTCGGACTGAAATTCAAATTTGAATTCTCGATTGAAATTATGGACAAAAAGCTGTTTGAAGTATATTTGAGAGTTGAAACTAGCAACAAAAAGCTGACATAAAGGGGGGATGGTTGCACAACATACGTTTAGTCACATCAATTCAAAGAAACAATACTAAACAACAAGAATACACTTGAAATGTAATCATATTTTAAAACACAATTAGTCAAAGGACACATAAATTCGAATGTTGTACAAGTAACCAAAGTTGTTAATGAACAAATTTTCATTAGCGTCACATATCTTACAAAATATTTGAATGAGTAATTTGTCTTGTAAAGTTACTAAGGACACATTAGCGTCACATGAATTCGAATGTTGTACAAAACCCAAGTATATTGATAATGAAATTTAAAAAGATTTGAAAGGGTAATTTGCCTTGTAAAATTTGACATGAATAAACAGAAGAATCTAAAGATTATAAAATTAACTTTTGTTATCGTACTTGTAGGAACATGCTTAAAGACAAAATACATGACTAACTCATAATGACGACATTAGTGTTTTTAGATGACATTCCAAGAACCTCTCTTAGCACCTAAAAATTCGAGGCAAATGACATAAGAAGATGCTTAATTTAAAGGTAATTTTCAATTAAGGTATAGCATTTTTCTTCTTTGCATTTTACTAGCTACTTTTTTTTTTGTCAATTTAGGTATTTTCGTTAAATATTTAACGACCATCAATTAGGCTTTACATTTCAAGTCAACCCCCGCTGCCACCACCACCAATCATCATCGCTACCACCAATCCTGCCCACCACCACCACTACCAAGCACTGTCTCCACCAACTCCACCTACCAACGCTGAAAATCACCAACCCCATCCACCACCTCCGCAAACCACCAATCTCAACCACCATCACCAACCTATTAACCACCAATGCTTGAATGATGACGGTGTCGGTTAAGGGATGACAATGGCGATAAATTCAGTGCTCAGTGGCGTTAGGCTAGAGCGATGATGACAAAACATGCTTGAACTGCTAGAAAAAAAATGCTTGAATGCGCATGAGAACTATTTGGCCCTCGACAATGCTTGAGTATCTTAACATTACCTCTATACATCGCCGCGCTAGTGATATATATATATATATATATATATATATATATATATATATATATATATATATATATATATATGTGTGTGTGTGTGTGTGTGTGTGTGGATTTATGACATTAAGAATGTGATATTTAAACACTAGCGGCTGAAAAAGAGTGTTTTGATGTTTTAATGATCAGATACGTGTTACTAGAAGCATAAAAAATTGTATGTTTGTTTTCACTTTTCATGATTAGATGGCATAATTAGATACTTCATTGTAATCATTTTTGGTCGCTGAAAAACTTGTTTTTGAACGATATGGAAGGAACGTGATGGTTCTGATCATCTAGTTTTCACCTTTGCTTCTGTTTTGCTATTTGTCGATGGGCTTTGTATGGTATATCAATGGATCCTTCTGTGTTCTTTTTGACGTTAATTATATAAGACTCGATTTAGTCGTTTGATCGTCAATTATATAGGATTCATTATAGTCATTACATCATAATCCAAGGCCTTTAGTTACCATGTTAGTGCGCGATTGTTTATTACAAACTAAACTTTTGTTGATCTTCTTTGTTTTGTTTTCCTCAAATAAATAGACACATGTGACTTTATGTGGTAGACAAGGATACTCACACTAAAGAGAAAAATAACATACAAGGCTTGCCTTACTAACATGTAAGTATTTCACTCTCTTGTATTCGGTGTGCAGTGTGCTCTTATTTTAATAAACATTTTGTAGTTTTAACGTAAAGAGGGAATTAGATATTATATCCGGTGAATAATTGCATATATATCCTTGATATAATTTTTGGATGCACATGGTACAATGGTTTTTATGCATGCAAAAGATATATATTCAATTTTGCATTTTTTGGAAGGATATATATGCAAATGCCGTGTTTGTTGTCTTTTTAATACATATGGTGCAAAAAATCTAAAATAAAATATCAAATTTACTTAAGGTGTAATAAATTGACATTGTATTCTACCCACTTATGACTATAAGTCACCGTCAACCAATTTGATCTTATGACTATAAGTTACCGCCTCTATATCGCCGCAACATCACGAGGGTAATCTAAAGTTTTTATGTATAAGTTAGTTTGATATTGCTTAATATTATTCAAATGTATAATTATCGTCATTCGTAAAACATTTCTCATTGAAAAATTTAATCGTATAGTACCCGCCGCCGCAACATGTGCGTACCCTACTAGTAGATGTTAATATATTCTACATGTTATCAATTCAAAGTAAATGCAAAAACATATACGTTTGTAAAACAAATTTTGGTCAAATCTACAAAAGTTTTTAACATATTCTACAACATGATGCACAAACAAATGTGTCTTAAGAAAAAAAAGATCAAACCCGGTATGGTACTTGTAACTTCTGCTTATATGCACTAAACTCCAATCAAGGCTCAGGCTCGGACCATTTGACAACTTCTCGAAGTTTTATTGTTCTACCATAAAATTGCTGCAAGAATGGAGAAATAAATTAGTGACTATAATAAGTGAATTGGGATATATGAAGCAAAACAAGAAAAGAAAATGGGAATGTAGACTATACTGTGCCATCCAAAGACATTGCAGCTTCAAGTTCTGTAGATGATGAGAATGAAAGAAACCCGTATACACGATTCTTTCCACCTTTACGATCATGCAGCACCGTGGTGCTAATTACAGTACCAAACTGACTAAAGTGATTTCTCAAGTCCTCTGGTTTGACACTCCAAGCAAGATTGCCGGCATACATCTTGTAAGGTGACTCAAATACCAAATTCTTTTGAGGTCTTGAACTTGAAACTGTGCTTCCCCATTTACTATTCATGTCAATTGAGAACCTGACTCGCATCTCACGTCCATCAACATCCTTTTACAAAGTGCAAAATGTCTCAGTTCTAAAGTTTTTGAGACAGTGTGCAAGTATGGCACACATTAATTACAAACATCAAAACCAAACTGCAACATACTTAAGGGTTACTTCTCCTGATGACCATGATATTTGAAAAAACGTTGACCCGATTAGTGTCACCTCCACATCGACCAAGCACCTTGTCAGGCATTCGGCCTTCCAGTTTGTGGGTGTGACCCAAAAGAACTGATTGATCTTAGTGATAGTCAAATTTCTAGCTTAGTGGTGGCATTTCGACCCATTTACTTATGCATAGGTAGATTTGGTACATTTGTCATCTCTAAAGTTTCATAGGTGAAACGAAAAACTAGCTAAAAGTGATTTGGCTGAACGGGTCGAAAACTCCCCCTAGTCACCCAAAGTGTATATTTATTGCATAAATCCACCTAAAGCGATATACCCATATAAGTAGAATATTACTATGTGATCATATTTAACAAATATTTAAGAAATTGGACAAAAATGTTCTCTCAACTGACTCGTCTTGAATCGACTTGTTTTGACTTTTGACCCATTACCCTACCCGCCTTTTTGTCACCACTACTCAAGTCTGTTTCACGAGGTGCCAAGTACCTTCAGGTGATTTCTCAAACTAAAGCCCTAAGAAAGTGATATTTATACAAGGGTTAATTTCCCTCCTAAACTTCATAACTAATCTCAAAATCGATTTATGGAGTTGTTGTCCCTGCATCAAGGGTATGGAGTTGTTGAATATGATAGGCCCCCTAGTTGAAGAAGATTCTAATATGGAATATTTTCTAATGTGATAGGCCATTTAGGCCCCTGGAACACTTGAGTTTTAAGTAGAATTTACATATTAAAATGCAGACCAATACATATTTTCGTTTCTATTGCAAGTTGTTGGTGTGAAAATTGATAAGAACCACGATGTACTAAGTAAAGTACAAAAAAACTCACAGATCCATCTAGAGCAGCAATTGCAGCTTTGGCTTCGTCAGGTGAGCTCATGGTCACATACCCACATCCCTTGCTTATCCCAGTCTCTGCATTTCTTGGGACCTATAAAAACACCACAAAACTAACACATTAAACCGACATTATGGTCAAACGAGTAATAACTATGTTATAACAGCAAGTAAAGAATCATATAAGTCATGGTAAACCGAGAAGATTGAACCCAAAAGAGTGTTATGCTCACACTCACCCTTTCGGGAGTCAAACCGGTTACCTTCCTATTCAAAGTATACACTAGATACGGGCTCAATAAAAAGCCATTACTCTCCATTCAAGTATTAGTATTAGGGGGGATTTGTGATTGCTTATTAACACCCGTTATACTTTTCAGAAAAAGAATAAGCAAATAATCAGCTGTAACGACACACAATGCGGAAGAAAGTTTTTAGGAGTCCTTTTTGTATTGAAATGCTAAACTGCTTATCAAGAAAAGAGCTTACATCACTTTCAAATAAGCATATACCATAAGCACTTTGCTTCTATTTAAACACTAGATGTTGTTTATAACACGATAAGCAGAATTAACATTTTTAAAACAATCCAAGCAGTCTAATTCTTTGCCATTAGGGAACTGAGGGTATCACTCCCCCACCACAAACGGCCAGTTGACCGATCATGAAGGTCTTTGAGAAAAAGGTCTTGGGTTCAATCCCAACTCTTGGCTAAAGGTCACTGGAACAGGTGCACATGCTCATTGCTTGGGGCTAGGTCCTTAGGGAAGGGTCAGTCACCCAAAAAGTGTGCACGGGGTCTAATTCTTTTGGAGAAGCGGTCTAATTCTGTTTATGTTGTTCACTATTAACCTAAAACTTGCGCTTAGAACGAGCTAGAATTATAAATGTCGAAACTTAAGCTAATGTATACGTTATCGCAACAAAACTTATCTCATTTCTAACTGAGCCATTTCATTGGACACATGATAAACTTTTATTAAAAAACAAAATAACTAGTACCTCAACAGACTGAACAGTACCATAAGTTTGAAACTTATCAAGCAGCTCAACAATCCCGACACTTCTAGGAAGATTACAAACATATAACTCAAATGGTTTAAACAAATTCCTGTTTTCATTAGTATCATCATCATGCAAATTAAAATACCCATTTGAGTATTGTTGTTGTTGTGGTTCATTTTCAACTAATGCTGAAACATGGGTTAGTATGTTTTTATGAAGTGTTGGTTTATTATAGGATAGTGAAAAACATGTTTGGTTTGTGTATGGGAAATGAAGTGATGAAATTAATGAACATGTTTGGTTGTGTTTGGGTTTATGGGATGAGTGATGTAAAGAGGTTGAGGTTAAACAATGAGTGGTAGCCATTGGTGGGAATTGAGGGAGGTTTATTTTTGGTTATAGGAAGATGATGTTTGTGAATATTGGGCTTTTTTTTATTGGGTTTATGTTATCAGATGTGACTATGTCCCAAGTTATGTGGGTTGTACTAATGGGTTGAAAAGGCTAAACAGAATGTGGCCTGGAGTCTATTTTTGATCCATACAACCACCATAAAGTCCAATTCCTTTCGCCCATTTTAGGCGTGTTCATCGGTTCGGTTATCGGGTTATTCGTTTCTGTTAGTTTGGTTAATTTTTTTTTCAGGGTATAACCGAGAACCGAACCGAACCGAATTCAAATTGATTCAACCGAACTGAAAACCGAACCGAATAACCCGAATTAAATAAATTTAATTATTTATTTATTTATTTATATATATTTTTAGCAAAAAAAATTCAAGCTTAAAAAATGTTATATTTATAGTATAAAAGACTTTTAATATCTTTTTTTTAATATAAATATATAAAAAATATATATATATATTTATTTGAATTCGGTTTTCGGTTTGGATTGCTAAAACCATAACCGAACCGAAAACCGAATATTTAATTTGGTTCGGTTCGGTTTTGACAAATTCGGTTCGGTTATTTTCGGTTCGGTTCGGTTTTTGGTTTATTCGGATATTATCCAACCCATGAACACCCGTAGCCCATTCATTTTGATTCAATAGTTCATATGAGATACAGTATAATGGACAATATCATATGAAAAATAAGCCATACATCAGCTTAATCTTGAATAGCAATGGTACTTCCTAAAAGACATTGTTCAATTCTTTCGCATTGACATGTATACGCATACTAGACTATGAAATTGTTTGTCCTCAGGTTAGAAGCTGGTGGTTCCTCAAATGCTAATCATGCCCCCTCCGGCTGGCAGTGGTAAATCATGCAAATCGCATAGCTGTGCTGAAATGTAAAATATGAAAAATGTTAGTTTTGGGGGATAAGCAATCGTCCCACATCTGCCAGTTTCATAGTTGTGCTAGTTCAGGTTCAGAAAATAAACTTACATCGTTATTAACAACCGTATTGGGGTCTAGATGGTACTCAAACATCTGCCAGTTGGTACGCCTCACCCCGGTTGTTAGGTTCCCATCATAGTTCCCAAAGATAAAAGTAGAACTTCTGTTTATAGCCTACGATATTCCCAAAGATTGTTTCTTATAGTATCAACCTTCCCACCTGTCCAGTGACTGCGTACGTATCCTCTTCTCGTTGGAGTCCTTTCAGTTTGGAAATAGTGTTTTCCTTCCACTGGTACACGGTTACCTACCATTTAACAAAAGTAAAATAACCAGTTAGACGAATCATGATACTATCATACAAACAGCAAAAATGAGCTAATGCTCTGTTGGCGTATGTGTCCGGACGTCCTGATGTCCGGAAGACTTAGCGTCCGGACGGCATGCTCTGTCAACCGGAATGGTTTCTGCCCAGCGGATAAAAGACTCGACCATATCAGCAGATTTCACGGGACTTCCCTACCACGTGGCCTGACACCTACTAGGTAGGGTGGCTATAGGCCTGCGGGCAAGTAACATAGGTCTTCTGAAACAGTAGCTAAACAGTCACGCAGGTACAAGGTTGGGTAGTATAAATACCCCAACACATTTAATGTTTTGCATTGAATTTTCACCTACACATCCTTCACATTTATTATCACATTCACGCCGAAGCTTGGTCCCGGGACAACACCCGAGGCGAGGCTAACGCGTGTTGTGTATTGTGCAGGAAGGACCCAACCTTTTCCTTCGGACCGATTGACTAAAGCTTGAACCTCCGGATAAAAGACGGGTAGCAGGAATTTGCTTCAACATGCTCCTTGAAGGAAGCAGAATGGAATCATGTTTTTAGTCCATAAAAATATAATCAAAGTAACCCAATTAACCTAATCATACCAAAAAGTAGTTACACAATACGTTTAAAGGGTGTTTGCTTCAGCTTATTTGTGGGCTTACGAGCTTATATAATTTAGACATATATTTCATAAGCTCAATTTTTCTTACTTATTTCGAGACATATAAACTTACATACGCTTATCATAATTTAGTAAGCTTATATAAGCCTAAGTCTCAAAATAAGCCCGAAAATATGAGCTTATGAAAAATAAGGCGAAATCATATAAGCTAGTAAGCCCAAAAATAATGAGCTTAAACAAACACCCCATTAATACATGTTCAAACAATAAATTAATAAAAAATATTATTCCAAACACACCTGATGAGTTCGTTAAGAATGTGGAATTATGGAAAGTGTAACGCCCCGACCCCACAAGGGTAAAGGAATCACAAGTAATTGTGTCATATCAAAGCAAACATATAAACCAAAAGAAATCTCAACATAAATATTGAAATAATCCAAGTCAAAAGACTTCAATACATAGGTCCCAGATGAAAATAAACTCCAAATGAAATGTCTAAAGTATAAAGTCTAAATGGCATCATAATATCAAAGCTAAAATCTCTAAGGTAAGTCCACTCAAAGACTCATCTCAAAGCAATACCTACCTCAATGTTTAGATACCGCTGAAGAAAAGAAAGTGCCGAGCTTCAAAAGCCCAAGGAACGATATACAAGCAAAACTAATATAAACGAGAACTAATATGAAATAAAGTGAAAGAAAATGTTGAAGTCATATTCATTTCAAAAGATAATTCGTAATATACTAATAAGTTTTATAGTTAACTACCTCGAAGCCCGCATACATATGCCATATCGTAAAACATATCATAATCACATAAGGCAACATATTTGTAGGGGAGACCTACCAGAGTTATGAAGGACGTGCATGCACGCATCATCAATCATCAGATAACATATAGCATATAACGTGATAATATATGGCATATAACGATCTAGGATGCATCAATACGCCACGCATAAATATTCATAATATAATTCAAATTGAGCTCATACGATAAAGATATGGACGCGGCGTAACATCACTCTATGCCTCTAGAGTCATGTCGGTGCATTCTTGACACGGACATGGAACCCCATGACTAGTTATAATTGGCTCGTGTCAAACTATCGAATCAAATAAGAATGTCATAACCGACATAGATCATATTTTATCAAATGTTTAATCATGTTTTCAAAATCAAAGTCTTCATATCATATAGTTTCAAAATCAAATGTTTTATGAATCAAAAATCAAAGTTCGATAAGCAAATACTCAAATATACACATTAGGGTTCATAGCAAAGGTTTAGGAAATCCTAATATGAAAACAAAAAGAAAACTTATACTAAACCTTTATAAAAGGTCTAATATCCGCACCTTATTCAAAGCAAAAGATCAAAAGTCAAACATGGAAGCAAAGAATTACCCTTCTTCACGTAACCTATATACATTAATGTCGTATATATTATTAATGATTCTGAAATCGCCACAATGATCCTTTAATATTTTAGGGTTTCCATATTAAATGAGATTTAAATGTTTTAATATTAATATCGTGAAATTAGGTTTCATACGCCTTTTATTAAAGTTAGGTTTTCTCATTCTTAAATGTCTCATTAATGTATATTAACTTACATGTTACGTCTTTTAATAACTAGTTACTTAACCTAACACGTCACAAAATAATCTTTCCTTTTATGTTTCATCGCATTAACGCTTATGATTTTATGTGACATATAAGTTATTAGGATTTAGTATACTTTATAATGCTTACATATTTAACTAGGGTTTATGTTCACATAACCTTTACTTAATTAATGCATCTTCAAAAACTCTCATATGTAACTCGAATCAAATTAGGTTTCGTTATTAGGTTTACACTAGTATTAGCTCATCTAAACATGTTACATAATCAAGTTATAATGTTTTACACCCTATTCGAAAGTCATGCATGCCTCGGTCCAAACTCATGCATGTTTCGGTCTAGATTAACTCAACATATACACTAACCGATTCAATATCACTTATCACGCTACATGTCTCTTATTAGTTACTAGTTAAATTAATTAGGTTTCTTGTTGTTTCGTTCACAACTCTACCACAAAAGAAAACAAGAAAACGCATTTAAACAAAATATAACTTGACATATTCATGCAAGGTAATGCTAAAGGAAGACAAATAAACGATATACCTTCACTTGATTGAGCAAAATCGACACCAAGGGTTGTTTGTTATGGTTCGGCCGAATAGGGAGAAAAAGAAAAGAAAGAGCAAAATAACTAGGGTTCCAAACTTATGATTATGTATGGTATATATAGTTGTAGTATTTGAGTTAAACTAGGAAAGTAATTGGGTTTGGGTTTGGGTCCAACCGAACACCTTCACCTCGCCACCATGGGCTTCGGCCTTGGCTCACGAACACAAAAGAACACAACCCCAAAATATTTACTTAAACTTTAACTCTTCGTCGCACTAAATCAATTACGTAATATATTTTAGTTAGGGTTTTAAGTATTCAAGTAGTTAATCTTTTAATTTCTTTAAGTGTTAGAAATATATTTTACGTATTTTATAATTTTTAGTTCCAAGGGTATTTTAGTCTTTATTCGGATTTTAAATTTTCAGGTTTTACAGAAAGAATATAAAGAGGGGTGGTGCATATTTACGAACGTAACGATGATTATATTGGGTTTTTTTATTGGGCTTATATTGAACCCACGTTATTTGGGTTGTCTTATTCTTATTGGGCCATGATTATATTGGGTTTTTCTTCCCTTCTATAAGTGACTGTATATGATAAGAGTGACGAAAATGTAATCTCGTAAAAAAAATGGCGAAGTACTACCTCGTTGGGTGTTTTATTGGGAAATCGTAATGAAGATACGACGAATGATTAGTCTCGATAATATGCCTACGAGGAAATGATTTGTGATGTTAAGTGCATCTGGCGTGTATGCCTTCATCGAAGATTCTCATTGTTTATCAATGCACCGGCGGCCGGGTCATTGTTTTGTGAAGGAGTGTGTGGATCCAACCAACCCTAAGTTTATTTTTATTTATTTTTATTTTTTTTCAGTGTTGTAAAACAAGGCCTACAAGGCCGATTAATCACCGATTAGGTGCTACTGGGCCACCAACCTTGCCGATTTGTGTAACTGGGTCAAACAAATCGGTCAACAACGGTCAATAGCGGTCAACAACTGTTAACGGTGGTCAAAGCTGCCGGAAACTTGAAAATCTTGTAGAAAATACTCAAAACTTGTCTTGAACAAGTTTTAATCAATTATATTTGATGTTTTTATCTGTTACAAGATGATTTTCAAGGAAAGACTTGTTTAGAATACCAAAATCTAGCCGGAAATACTCAAAAATTGCCGAAAATGCCAATTCGATTAATCACCGATTAATCCCGCCTTGACCGATTACAAGCTACAGGGGGTTCGACCGCCCGACTACCGATTCACGATTTTTGCAACCTTGTTTTTTTAAAGGTGTATATATGTAGAAGATGTATTTGTTAGTGAAAAAAGTAGTCAGTGATTATGATAAAAACATAATAATATAAAGAGTAAATTGCAAAAATTGTCTTTAAAGTTTGGGCAAATTGCAAGTTTTGTCCCAAACGTTTAGAAAGCGCAAGGATGGTCCCTGTGGGAAACTTTTGGGGCAAAAATCGTCCCTGACCAACAACAAATGACTAAAATGCCCTTTCTAAACGTTTGGGACGAAACTTGCAATTTGGCCAAACTTTAAGGACGATTTTTGCAATTTTCTCTTTTCTATATTATTTTTAATTTTCTTACATAAATGATCCATGTGTTGTACAAAGTTTTACAATGTTAGTCCCGATTTTTTTTTAACCATCGCCACCCCACCACCGTCACCCACTACCACAACCCCATCCACCACCACTTACTACCACCACCGCCACCCACCGCCACTGACCACCACCACCATCGCTAACCCATCACCGCCACCCACCGCGACCCACTACCACCGCCACCACCACCACCTCCACCCACTACCACAACCTCATCCACCACCACGCACAACCACCACCCACCGCCACTCACCATTGCGTTGGTGGGTGGTGGTGGCGGTGGATGGCGGTGGTGGCCGTGAGTGGTGGTGGATGGAGTTGTGGTGGATGGGGTTGTGGTAGTGGTAGTGGGTGGCGGTGGTGGGGTGGCGATGGTGGTGTGGTCAGTGGTGGTGGGTGGCGATGGCGCTGGTAGTCAGTGGCGGTGGTTGTTGTGAGTGGTGGTGGATGGGGTTGTGGTAGTGGTAGTGGGTGGCGATGGTTGTATAGTCAGTGACGGTAGGTGGGGTGGCGATGGCGGTGGTGGTTAGTGGCGGTGGGTGGTGGTTGTGAGTGGTGGTGGATGGGGTTGTGGAAGTGGGTGACGGTGGTGGCTGTGAGTGGTGGTGGATGGGGGTGGTGGTAGTGGGTGATGGTGGTAGGGTGGAGATGGTGGTGGTGGTAGTGGGAGACGGTGGTGGGGTGGAGATAGTGGTGGTGGCAGGTGGCGGTGGGTTGGTCATGCTGGTAGCGATGGTTAAAAAAAATCGGGACTAACATTGTAAAACTTTGTACAACACAGGGATCATTCATGTAAGAAAACTGAAAATAATATAGAAAATAATAAATTGCAAAAATCATCCTTAAAGTTTGGCCAAATTGCAAGTTTCATCCCAAATGTTTAGAAAGGGCATTTTAGTCATTTGTTGTTGGTCAGGGACGATTTTTGCGTCAAAAGTTTCCCACAGGGACGATCCTTGCACTTTCTAAACGTTTGGGACGAAATTTGCAATTTGGCCAAACTTTAAGGACGATTTTTGCAATTTACTCTAATATAAAAAATAAAATAAAAAATAATTAAAAAAAATAAGTTGGACAATTGTGAAGGAAATTAGTGGGTTTTGTTTAAGCTTATGTATGGGCGTATGAGCTTATTTGATTTCAGTTTATATTTTATAAGCTTCAATTTTCTGGTTTATTTGGAGACTTGTGGGCTTATATAAGTTTATAATAGACTTCAGATAAGTCCACAAGTGTCTTGTATAAGCCCACAAGTCTTCAAATGAGCCGAAAAATTAAGATTTATGATATATAAAACAAATAAACTTGTAAGCCACATACAAACTTAAACAAAACCCTTTAGTAATGGGTGTCGGGGCAATAATGATAATAACATACTTCATGCTCTATATGGGTAAATGGGAAGGTTATCTTTCTTTTTAAGTAAGTTTAGTAAAAAAGTTGTTACTTTAATCCTAATATTACCCGACTTAAATGATGATACATGTGTATGCTTAAAAGTCAAATAAAAGGTGATAAATGATTGATGGTTACAAAAGTTGTTGAGTATAAATTCTACTAGCATTTTATTTTGTGATGCTTTTCTTTTAGGACCTAACTTTTCTAAAGAAAATGCTCTTCCAAAATTCGTGAAAGTCCCTATAGAAGTTAGAAAGTCTTGGATTGACTTTTTTTCTTGAAAAGTGAATTGTTTTCTTAGAAATAAAGTATGATTGCTTATGTTAAGTAAAGTTGGTTGAAATGGAAGTGATTCTGATTAGTGTCGCATATTTTTTTCCTATTACTTTTACTCGTAATGGTTACTAAATTTTTTACAATCGGCCAATAACATATTTAAATACAGTCATATCTATGTTTTATATTTGAAGTTTTGAACCTCGTGTGACAAATACATATTTCTATCAATTTTTTCTGCAAGCAAGATTGCTTAACACACAAAAAGTGAGTTTACTAACTTTTTTAGTTGTAATATTTAGATTGTTTGCAGTTTTGGATGTCAGCCGCAATTTTTCTAACACATATACTCTAATTTAACTTCCAAATTACAAGATAATAATCTAAGTTTAAATTTAGTAACTTTTGTTCTTGTTATTTTGTGCTTAAATTTCATTATGTGTAATCATTCTGTTACTAGAGAAACACCACGAAGGGCCCGTTTGGTTCGGCGGAATCCTAAGGATTCTGGTGGAATTGGAATCCAATTCCATTTCATAACGTGTTTGGTTGAAAAATTTAAATAATTTGGAATCTGAATTCCATTCCCATCGTGGTTTGGTTGGCAAACGGAATGGAATGAAATTCCTTCAAAATCCCATATATATGGAATTCAACATTCCATGGCAATATGAAAAGGATTGTTTACAATTCCATGAAATTCATATTATCTTTATCATTGTTATTATTATTATTATTATTATTATTATTATTATTATTATTATTTATTTTATTTATTTATTTTATTTTTATTTTTATTTTAATTATTATTATTATTTTATTTTTATTATTTTTATTTATTTTATTTATTTATTTTATTATTATTATTATTATTATAAACGATCATTTAATTATTATTGTTATTATTATTATTTTTTTATAAACAACCATGTTATTAAGATTTAAAAATAATTATTTATTTAAAATTGAATATAAATTATTATTTATTTAAAAAAATTTATAATTATTATATTAAAAAAAAAATTAATTAAATATAATTTATTTATAGCTTACTTTTTTAATTTATACTTTAAAAAATACAATTGTATTTTATATAAAAAATTATTTATTTAATATATTAGTTTATATAATATTATTTAAAAAATTATTATTATAATTTGATAAGTAATTTATTTATTAAATAATATTTAGTTTATTAATCTTAAACTAAAATTAAATTTTAAATATTTTAATATAATTGTTTTTTCTCATTTCATTCTTCCAACCAAACATGCGTTAGTATTTGCAGATTTCAATTCCGTCAGATTTTAAATCCTAAGGATTTCAATTTCTAACATTCCATTCCTTTACATTCCAATTCCTTAAATAGATTCCAATTCCGTCAAAAACATTCTGCGAACCAAACGAGCCCTAAGAAAGGTGATTAAAATGGATTTATAATTACTAATTATTGTTAAATTAACATGTATGTATCATTACAAAAAGTACAAATAATAAAATAAAAAATACTCCCTCCGTCACATATTAAGTGTCCATAATAGAATCTTGAGATGTCCCAATTAAGTGTCCATAATGTACTTCAACCAATAAGATGAGACTTTAGTGGGTGAAAATAATATTTGATTGGTGGAAAGTGTAGTTAGTGGAATTTCCTAAAACTTTGTGCATATGAAAAGTGTACACTTAATATGGGACGGAGGGAGTAATAATAATACTCCCTCCGTCTCAAAATTATTGTCAGGAGACAAGAAGCACATAGTTTAATAAAAGTGGGACCCCTACAAATTTCAATCACTCAAATAGAATATTCCTTCACTAAATTCTCTTTTTATTACCTAAAATAGAAGGTGGACAATTATTTTGAGACACCCAAAAAAGGAAATATGGACAATTATTTCGAGACGGATGGAGGTTCAGTTGCTTTTGTATTGTGGTGCTTCGTAACAGGTTGGAGGGCAGGGTTTCAAAAACAGGTTTGGTTACAAGGGATTGTGGTTTTGTTGTTTTGTTTCTATGCCTGCTGTAAGATTTCACTGTCCCTTTGTGGGTCTTAGTGGATGTCGGGATGGTGATGGAAATGGGCTTACTAAAACCTCTTTGATCACACATTTTCGCGATCGGCACTTTAGCGGTGAGGCTCAAGCTATCACTAGGCAGTCTCTTTTGTCGGATTTGATTATTTTCGAAAGGGCTGAGGTTACTCTTAAGCGTATGGGTTTGTGGTTGTGTGGTGGTTGTTTCAAAACGCATACCTTCCGGACTAAGTGTCGTCATGGTACGGGGTCTGATTTTGTGTCTCCTCCTGATTGTGGTGATGGTGTTGTTCGGTTCGTGTTATATGATCTCACCAAACCACAGGTTCCCTCCCATGTAGCCCTTGTTGAGGATTTGGTTTTGGACGAGCTTGGTGGTTTCGATTTACCTCTTCTTGATACTTTATTCTCTAAGGGGTTGCGGATGTCAAATCCATCCCTCCCAAATGTCGTTTGGAGTTCTCTCGTATTTTGAAAAGAGCTCTTGATAAGGTGATCTGCACGTCTGATGACATTTCTTGTTGGGTTGGTTTGTTAGTCTTGCCTCTTTGTCTCCTCTAAACCTTTTGCCCGAGGAGTAATCAAGAGTGTAGGTCGGTCACTAAGCGTCAACGCCAGGAAGAGTATATTGTTAATGCTATTCATGCATGGGGCACCCCTGGTGGCAGTTTGCAAGTTGTGCGTGAGGTTTTAGCCGAACCTTCCCCATTATGGTCTAATATTGATGATGATAGCTTGGATTTGGGTGACCGTAATGTCAAGCAATGTAAGAGGAAGATTTGTGACGGTCATTATACTGTTGCGGTCAGAGTTCTTTCATCTTCTGGTATTGCACCTTATGATGTTTCTACTCTTGAGGACTTAAAAGCTAAGCACCCTTTCCAGTCTGCTCCTCTTTTGCCTGATATACTTATTGATCATCATCACCTTACCGCATCTCCTGCTACGGTTCTTGACATGATCAAGAGTTTCCCTCGTGGTACTTCTTGTGGGTGGGATGGGTTGCGTGCCCAACACCTTTTGGATTGTTTAAATGGTGCAGCTGTGGCTATTTCTGATGAGTTGGTCGCTTCTATCACCCAAGTGGTGAACCTTTTTCTTGCTGGTAAATGCCCGAGGGCGCTGGGTGAGTACATTGCTAGTGCTCCTCTCACACCCTTAGTCAAACCAGGAGGGGGTATCCGTCCTATTGCTGTTGGGACTGTTTGGAGGCGTTTAGTTTCCAATGTTTGTGCATCCATGATTGGCCACTCTTCAGATGGTTATTTAGATGATTTACAATTTGGTGTTGGTGTATCGGGGGGAGGGGAGGCTATTCTTCATGTTGTGAATCGGTTGGTTGAGGACCGTGGGGGTGATGTTGGTCTGTCTATGTTGTTGGTTGATTTTAAAAACGCTTTCAACATGGTGGATCGGGCTGTTATGTTGCGTGAGGTTCGGCTTCATTTCCCGGCTATTTCACGGTGGGTGGAATTCTGTTACTCCAGTCCTGCCAGATTATATTATGGTGAGCATACTCTTTGGTCTCTTCAAGGTGTGCAACAAGGTGATCCGCTTGGGCCTCTTCTTTTTGCTTTAGTGTTACATCCCCTGGCATGTAAGATTAGAGATTCTTTTGACCTTTCTTTTCAAGCATGGTATCTGGATGATGGCACTATTATTGGTGATACTTTGGTTGCGGGTAAGGTTTTAGAGTTGATTATGATGGATGGACTTTGTCGTGGCTTACACCTCAATGTTGACAAAACTGAAGTTTTTGGCCACAGGAAGACCCCAGAAGCAGATATGCCGGTGTTCCCCCCCCCCCCCCAATATTTCTCGTCCCTTACACGGTGTTAAATTATTGGGTGGGCCCGTTAGTGTGGATTTTGAGTTTGGTAGTAAGCTTGTTCTGAAAATGGTTGCTAAAACTATTGAACTTATGGATGTTGTTGCCAAACTTAATGACCCTCAATGCGAGTTGTTGTTACAACGTACATGTACTGGTATTTCCAAGTTGTATTTTTCTATGCGCACATGTTCCCCCGTGTCTTTGAGTGTGCTCGTGTTTCTTTTGATGCGGCACTGCTCTTCTTTGGAGCGTATTGTCACCGCTTTCGGGCCCGGTTTTGGTGATTGGCGTGGAGACTCGCCACCCTACCATTTGCTTTTGGGGGCTTGGTGTATATTCTTCAGGTGACGTCTTGAACTATGCCTTCCTTGCTTCTAGACTTCAATCGCTAGCCCTGCACTAAGCTTCTCCATAGTTCTGGTATTGTAACTGATGGTCCCTCTTTTGATGATGCTCTATGTACTTTTAATGAGAATATGGATATTGACCTTTTGAGTAACCCTAGCGAGGTCGCTGCCCCCAAACTTATGAAGAAATTGGCAGATATATATACTTCGATCGGGTTACCCAAACTGTTGAATCTACATTCCATCTATCTCCTCGATAGATGGCGTTATGGAGCTCACTAAAGGAGGATCATACTTCAGATTGGCTTAGGGTGGCTCCGATATCTGGACTGGGACAAACTATGAATGCCAGGATTTATCGTTGTGTGTTGTGCTATCGGTTGGTTGTTCCTTTTTTACCGCTCGTGCACCGTGTTCAGCCTGTTCTAGGGTTTTTACTGGAGATATTTATGGGGATCACGCTGTTTCGTGTGCGGGTATTGTTGGCATTAAATATCGGCATAATATTGTGCGTGATGTTCCTGTTGATATATGTTCTCGGTCCGAATTTCAGCCGTAGGAGGTGGATATTGGGCTTTATGGAGATAGGGACGATCCTTACGACCGAATCGATATATTACTTTACTCGGGATGGTGGGCGGATGTATGTGTTGATCTTACGGGATCGTCGCCCCAGACGCAATCTGGGATGACTGATTTTATGCCGTGGCGTGTGGTTATTGATGCCGCACAACGTAAACGTGTCAAGTACGATGCTAAATGCGCGGAGATATGATATGGGTTTCTCCCCTTTTCATTCTTCTTTGGAGAACTTGAGAAGGACGCAGAACCTTACTAAAGCAGATTCGACGATTCTCTATGACTCAAGACATGGGGACGCTACGCGGCTCATATTTTTAATAGGAATTTGCTTATTGCTAGAGTGTGAGGGCCCTTGGCTTTCGCTTCCCACTAATTTTTTGTAAATCCTATGAGTTTTTAATAAAGTAATGATTTATTAAAAAATAATAATAATAAATAAAATAATAATAACAATAATAATAATAAAGTGATGTTTTTATAAATAAAAATAATAATAATAATAATAATAATAAAAACAAAAAAAACACCACTATCTTGAGCACAGAATGAGCATGCGGATGGCTCAGCCTGAGAGGCACATGGTTCTGATTCAAGGGACCTACCTTTAATCTATATGGGATCAACAAATTCAGTTTTATATTGTAGTCATTTTATGTTTCCAAAGGTCAGTTTAAAAAACAATATATATTTATGGTTATTGTTATCAAGTAAATCTTTAAGACAGCTAAAAATGGAACTATGGTCTAAAGTACTAAATGAAAAAATCTTTTATGCTTCGAATGGGTTCCAAACTTATATTAACTCGCGTGACCTGTTGACACAAATCCAAATCCAAATTTTGTTTATAATTTCATAAAATTCATATCAGTTAATTGAGAAATGTTATATTCATTAAAAGTTTACAAAAAAAATATTCACATAATAACATGACATAAGAATTAGACCAATAATAATGTACGATATTTTTCTCTTTCATCTTTCTCATCCATCATATTTACATTGCACATGTATATGTGGATTTTCTTTTGTAAATCTTTGTTGATGTAACATTTCTCTAGTTAATTAAGAACATGATTGATATGCAAATCTTTTATACTTATAAACGATTTTATTATAAAACTGATTTGCATAATCAATTTGTCTTAGTGATCAATACAATTAAATAGTATAAATAAAACTTTTGCTCGTTCGTTTTCAAGAATTGAGATTCACCATTCCATACAAACATTTTTCTTCTGCAAGGTTCGTTCTAGAACACATCATCGTTTTCGTGATCATTCATGTGAGTTTTTATGTCTGGCAGTACATTTGTCTTGGCAGTCATACTTCAGAAAAAAAACGACGAATATATTTTAAGAAAATTGTGTTGAACACAAGGCTCGTGTCTCGACCTTTTAGTGTTTACTTTTCATTGTCGTTAATTGTAGTCTTTATATTACTTCTACGCATTGTGTAATCTATTTAATTTTGTGTTAGTTAATTAGTGTTAATTTTATTATTGTAACATGATTTTTATTAATAAAAGTGTGTTTTCCTACATTATTATATGATAAATTATCTTTTTATCAAAGATAACAATATTTGATTCATGATACACGACAAAGGTGAAGGCTTAATCTTCATGGGATCAACAAATAGTTTTTCTATTGTATATTTGTATGATGTTTCCAAAGGTAATTATGTAGAATATGCCATAAAATGATACGGGTTTTGGAATTTTTTGATTATTGATAACACCTAATAATGCAACGACGTCGGTAGCAAAAAGTGTTTCTTGATTATTGGTAACAAACAAGACAACCTAAATTAATTTATTATCACCATGAAGTTGAACCAAACAAAATGGAAAAGATGATATAGCTTGGTTGTTAACAGTTGTTTATTTATTTTTTAAATAAGTTATTTAAAAAATAATTTTTGTTTGATAGACAGAACTTATAAGAGATTATAAAAAAAATAGTTAATTACATAATTGGTCCTTGTGGTTTGTCGGATCTTGCGTAAAATGTCCCTGTGTTTTTTTTTGACGGGTCATGTCCTCGTGGTATGCAAAAGTTACGGGTTTGGTCCTTTTACGGGTCCGACAGTTAGTTGACCGTTAACTTGGCAAACCACAAGGACGATTTATGTAATTAACCAAAAAAAATAATAATAAAAAAATAAAAATAAAAAATAAAACTTTTAAAAAAAACCAAAAACTGATTAAAAAAAACACAGGGACATTTTCTGCAAGATTCGACAAACCACAAGGACCAATCATGTAATTAACTCAAAAAATTTATTAAAGCTTAAAAAAATTTATTAAACAGTTTTTCTACGTCTAAAAAAAATTTATACGCATTAAAAAAAGTTTTTTTTATACGTTTAAAATTTTTAGCTAATACTTAAAAACATATTTTAATAAAAAAACGTATAAAAACTTATAAAACAGACGAAAACGTATAAAAATGGATGAAAATATACCAAAATCATACAAAATACGCCGTGAGGGCTTAAAATTTTAATGCTTATTTTGTAATTTTTTTATTTTAAAATTTTTTAATTTTTTAAAAAGTTTATTATACTTAAAAATAAAAAAAATTAGGCCCTCACAACGTGAGGGCTTAAATTTTTAATGCGTATTTTGAACGATTAGTTTTATTATGGTTGGGCTTAAAAAAATTAGGCCCTCACAACGTGAGGGCTTAAAAAGTTTATTATACTTAAAAATAAAAAATGGTGAACACTTCTCACGTTAGATCGTTTGTAGAGTAATCGTTCATTTAGTTTTATTATGGTAGGGTCCCCCAAAATACGATTAAAATTTAAGCCCTCACGTTGTGAGGGTCCAATTTTTTTATTTTTAAGTATAATAAACTTTTAAAAAATTTTAAAATTTTAAAATAAAAAAATTACGGAATTCGCATTAAAAATTTAAGCCCTCACGGCGTATTTTGTACGATTTTTGTATATTTTCATCCATTTTTATACGTTTTCGTCTGTTTTATAAGTTTTTATACGTTTTTTTTATTAAAATATGTTTTTAAGTATTAACTAAAAATTTTAAGCGTATAAAAAAAAACTTTTTTTAATGCGTATAAAATTTTTTTAAACGTATTTTTAAGTTTTAATAAATTTTTTGAGTTAATTACATGATTGGTCCTTGTGGTTTGTCGGATATTGCAGAAAATGTCCCCTTTTTTTTTTAAATCAGTTTTTTGTTTTTTTTTAAAGTTTTATTATTATTTTTTTTGGTTAATTACATAAATCGTCCTTGTGGTTTGCCAAGTTAACGGTCAACTAACTGTCGGACCCGTCAAAGGACCAAACCCGTAACTTTTGCATACCACAAGGACATGACCCGTCAAAAAAAAATACAGGGACATTTTACGCAAGATCCGACAAACCACAAGGACCAATTATGTAATTAACTCTAAAAAAAATAATCTTTTATAATCTCTGAAAATAAAATGTTACTTCATGTAGCTTATAAAAATAATCTTTTTTATAGTCTTTTTCAGCACGAGCACAACAGATATGCAAAATTCTGGTAAAATGCAATTCGATGCATCACGCTTGCTTAGTATGTGAGATCATATGTTTATCGCTCGAGCTTTTTTCTTTTAAACTCTTACGACGTATTCTCGAGTTTAATTAGTACATATGAATATCATCTTTGACAACCATGTCGACTATATTAAGGGTGCATTTGGTATGATCACGGGTTTAAAATAAGATTTGAATTTAGTATATAATGAAAGAAAATGAGGAGAAAGAAAGATGGTGTGGACAAAAGAAAAATATAAATTATAGACTAAAATACATTGTTGGTCCCTAAACTTGTCCCGAAACATCACGCTGGGACAAAACTTATCCTTTTCATCGTCAGGAGTCCAAAACAAGCTTTTTATAGGCTAAATGAGTCCCTTGACCCATTTTTCGTTAGTCAACGTCTGTTATCTTCTCCCATGTGCCTTGTACATCATGGCAAAATGGTCATTTTATCGTTTTGGTTGATTATTTAGGTGGTACAACCTTAAGGACGAACGGTGCACTTAATAAAAAAGTTATATCATCACTACCACCACCCTCATGTTATCTTTTTTTCTGCTTCTCTCTCTAAATTTCTGCTTCTCTCTCTAAAATTAACACTAAAACCATTTTCAAATCTCATCTATCCACTCCAAAAAAAAGGAACAAAAAAAAAACACAAACAAACTAAATCAAACACCAATCTTCATTCTTCGTCTTCATACCCACACACACCAACAAAATATTTGGGATGATCCATAAATGTTGGAACCAACACCCACCGTTTGATCCATTTCAACCAAACTAATCATATATTTCATTTCAATTTTCAAAGGATTTTAAATACTCCAATTGATAATCATATTACTTGAAACATACATAAATGATACAATGCAACTATGTTCATGCTCTTAATCAAAAGAACGAATTTGCTACATCACTAAACATTTCACTACATTAAAAGATGATCTCTCGGATATTTCATCACAGTAGTTCTTTGTCGTTGCAAGGTGATGTTGATGCCATAGCCATTCATGTCATTGATGTTGATGGAAGTGTTTATCCGAAGACGGCCTTGTTCCTTTAACCCTTTTACTACTAACATGAAAGTAGCCAATGCCATCAATGTTGTAGGGAACACATAAGATAACATATTTTTGAAAAAGAAGAGAAGTAACATCATAACTTGATGAGTAATAAAACCAGCTTAACTCACACATAAAGATTAAGAAATTGCTTATTATTTAACACCAATCTTCACCAATACTACATTCTTTCCCTTTAGTAATCATACTTAATTATTGATAGTTATACGATTGATTTTAGATAACAATATCATGCTAGTTTGTTGTTCCTAGGGGGTTTTAGATGTTTAACTACATAAATTGAGAGTTTATAGTAATTTACCTGAAGATGAGTGCATATATAAGTGCAAGAAAATATGCGATCAAGAGTGGTTCTTCCCATCTTCTAAGTTTGTTAAAGCTTTTGGCAGCCATTGTCAAAGGAAGCAAAAGCTCCTGAAAACAATATGATGGACCAATATAAACACAGGGAAGTCTTTGCTTGAAAATAATCTTTGCTTATGAATGGGTCGAATGGGCTACTTGGAGTCAAACGAGTCGAAAGTCTCCAAGAGTGCATAAAACCTTCCAACTCATTTTAGTAAAAAAAGATTAGATTGGTTTTTACATAATTTATTATTATCATTTATAACACTCCGATTATACAAATAGAATCTAAAAATTTATAACAAAGTGTTTAGAGTAAGGTAAACGCAACTTGACCAAACCTACGAGTAACAATATTACTCAATTCGCCTTGTTACCCAACCCACCACTTTGACACCTCTATCTTTTTCACCTCAAAGAGTTCTTTTTGGTAGATAAAACGGACCTAACCAGTTTTCAAGATTCTCAGTTTGTTATGGTGAGATTTGAACCATGGCATCAAATAACGACTACGCGTTATGTTGGTGACACATGAAAGTTTTGGCACAAATGACCAAATTCGATGGAGCAAATGCAGCTTGGTAATTTATATGCGCGACCTTGGAGACTAAGTAACAAATGACATGTCAAACGTTGCGGAATGTGTATTTTTATTGCATATAAAACCAACTGAACCATTTTATTATTATCATCGAAATGTAGAAATATAGATATGTAGAAGGCATCAACATATGTAA
The DNA here is from genome assembly GCA_910596185.1 of Chrysanthemum makinoi. NCBI lineage: Eukaryota > Viridiplantae > Streptophyta > Magnoliopsida > Asterales > Asteraceae > Chrysanthemum > Chrysanthemum makinoi. Next base: position 155,236,292 of record OU343222.1, on the reverse strand, counting down.
CACCCTGCGCCAGTGAGTGTAAATCACTAAATTTCCAAATCGCTCTTGATTTCTTGAAAGTTTACTTTTGGCTGTGTGTTTGATAAAAACATGATGCTGGTGTATACAGTGTCTTTCACAACAAGTGAAAGTTGTACATTAAAAAGGAATTGATATAAGAGCATGAGCTGGTCATTATATGATTACTTTGCTATTTCTAAATATAAGTAAAACAACTGATCTACAATTAATTATAAAGATTACAAAAGAAAATATCTTACATATGCTACCATTGCTAGAAGGAGATAAGTTTTTAAGAAATAACTTGCAATAAACAATTGTACGCGAAGGGATTTATGTTAAGAAGAGTACATCTGGATCAGGAAGGTCACTGACGTTTTCAATAATCTCTTCTAATTCAACCCACCACAGAAATGAATAATCTTTCATACTCAGGTGAAAAAGGTAGATGGTTGAGTTTTTAGTTAAGATGAAATGAATGAAAAAGGTAGATGAATGACTTTATATATGGGCAAAATAGTCATTTAAGGGATTTGGCAAAAGATAACAGATGTTGACTAACGGAAAATAGGTCAAGGGACTCATTTAGCCTAAAAAACACATACTTTGGACTACTGGCGATGAAAATGGCAAGTTTTTTCCCAACGTGATGTTTTTGGACAAGTTTAGGGACAACAGTGTATTTTAGTCTGATTTATATATAAAATATTGTTTTGAATTAATAATTTAAATATAAAAGTATGTCAAATAATAAAAAAAAAATGCTCAAACTTGCAGGGGGATTTTTTGTAGATAAATGGCCCACAAGTATTCAATCAAAACCTACCAAATCATAGTGGAATGAGTCGAAGAGCATCGGGTGTGGTAGTGAGCTTGCTTCGCCGTTGTGATGTGGAGGGGGAAACAGCGCTCGTCGTTCCTCTTCACCACACTGGCCCCCCTCGCCGCATCTCGCCGACTTCGTTGCAGTGAAGCAGAAGAAGACAAACAACTTTTTGAAATATAGCCGTTGATTTCAAACGGTTATATTTATTAATGCAACACTTTTTTTAAATCCAATTTTCACACTATATAATAACACATTTGTAGGATCATTTCTAAGGTCGATATGGTGAATCGGGAGGTCGGGAAAGATGAAAGAACATCATCTTCATGTTAGAGAGAGAAAGTAGAGAGAGAAGAGAAACTAGTGTGTGTTTTATTAATGAAAGATGAAATTACACTAAAGAGTCTCACCCTCCTAGGAAAGTATAGGAGGGTATTTATAGCCTAACACATTACAACTATTACAATATGACATATCTAGTCCATGTGTTTTGGCTAACTAAGATAGATAATGTAATCCCGTGAATGTCGTTCCATTTAAGTGTTAGGAGCGATTCCAACAATCTTCCCCCAATGTGACGACATAAGGGATTACTTACAACATTTCCTACAAGTACTAAAAACAAATAAAGAAAGGTCTTCATAAGCTCTTCAAATGCTGAGGATGATGACAGTTTACGCTCTTTGTCTTCTTCTTGTACCTCGACTTGAGATGATGTAATATTCAAGAATTGGATTAACTTCCCCCAATTCATGTTGCATGTCTTTAGCAGCTTCTCCTTACACTTCTTTTTGGCGAAGTTTCAATCTTCCTCAAACCGACAACCGCCTTCACAGATTCGAACTTTGATGTAGTAGACATTTCCTCTAACTTTTGAAGTTTTCAGTACGCAACGGAATTTGTAGATGAGCAGTAAACCACACAAGGTAAATTGCCTTATTATGAAAATCCGCTCGGGGTAACATGCAAGAAATCAACAAGATCTTCTCACTCATGTAGATGTTTCACATCAAACAAACCACGAAAGACGAAATGAAGCAACTTCCCCCTGATTGTTGCGGTCTATCGGAATAATAATCACTTGTGAATATGCAAATTACTCGATAAAATAACCGTGTGTGAGGCATCACAACATCCAATTTAGGTAACTTCACACAAAATAACCCGTGAAAGTTGAGACGATAACACTGAATTCAGACGTTTGAACCACAGACCGTCTCATTTCTTCCCCATAATTGAAGAAATTCATGAAGGGAAACGGGATTTAGAAAAAAAAGTCAAAGAAAACAGAGACATGTACACTCTCTTCCCCCCGATGTTTTCAATGAATCAGAATCATACACCACGTGTGTTGATGATGAATTGGATACATCGAAACCATGTATGTCCAATTAATCAAATAAGTGTGAAGTACCATAAATATCTCGTAAGAATCAACTGCTGATAATACTTCTCTACTCGTTGATACTCTTCTCAGCTAACTCTTTACCGACCCCATTATCATTCTGACGGCTTTTTGTAGTGACTACTGATGGAGAAAACACAATATGACGAACTTGAAAGTGAAGTAAGATAACCCGAACTTGTGACTTAAACTTGCACTATTGTCAGACGAAGAACCCTTTTTCTTACTACGATCGAAAAAAGGTAAACTTAAAGTTTCTCAAATTATCCACAGCTTTTTGTGACAATTGAGCACAACAACGTAACTCCTTAAAAGTGATAGTTATATGTTGTGAGCACAACAACGTAACTCCTTACATCAGGTATAACTAGACAACTCAAGTCTTTGTCATTCGTAACGGTTAAAGCTCGAACAAGGATCTCGAAGAATCATGCATCCAACCAACCCCAATATCTTCAGATACTAAGAACATCATCTCATGTTAGAGAGAGAAAGTAGAGAGAGAAGGGAAACTAGTGTGTGTTTTATTAATGAAATATGAAATTACACTAAAGAGTCTCACTCTCCTAGGAAAGTCTAAGAGGGTATTTATAGCCTAACACATTACAACTATTACAATATGACATATCTAGTCCATGTGTTTTGGCTAACTAAGATAGATAATGTTATCCCGTGAATGTCGTTCCATTTAAGTGTTAGGAGCGATTCCAATAACATTATTTTAACAATAAACTTTTACACAATTCTCTACCAACACAACTACTCTTTCAAATAAATAGGAGTTCCTCAAGCAATTCTGATAGTCTATCCGATAGTCTGACCGATAAAGAAGATATAGCTTACCTCGAGTTGATTATGCAACAATACCAGTATGAGCAATCGTTGCAACAAGAAGCTGAAAGTTCACACGACCGTAATTACATCAACCGTGAACATGATGTAGTTGAAGCACGTTTAATGATCGACTATTTTGGTGATAACCCAAAATATCCGGAAAGTTATTTTAGGCGTCGATTTCGTATGAGCTGTAAACTATTTTTAAAAATAGCCAAAGGTATTGAAACTCATATTGAAAATGTTCATCCTCTTTCCGATCATTTTAAATTCTTTGTTGTCCGACCCGATGCTACGGGTCTAATGAGTTTTAGTGTTATTATGAAATGCACATCCGCCATACGCCAATAGGCATACGGCATAACACCCGATGCATTAGATGAGTATTTACAAATGGAGGAACATACTACACGCGATTGTATACATTATTTTACTATGTGCGTTATCGAATTGTTTATCCCCGAGTATTTAAGAAAACCCGACGTAAATTAAATTCACAATTTATACATAGCACATAACACATGTGTTACCAGAATGATTGGAAGCATTGATTGTATGCACTGTAAATGGAAAATTGTCCGACAGAATGGCAGGGGTAATTTCACATAGGTGATAAAAAAATATCCAACTATAATGCTTGAAGCCGTTGCGTCACACGATTTGTGGATTTGGCATGAATTTTTTGGGGGTAGCGGGTGCGAATAACTATCTAACTTTTTTTTAATAATTCTCCGTTATTCGACGACCTTCTTGATGACATAGCCCTCGTGGTTTCGTTTGAAGTTAACGGAGTTACTTCTCAACAAAGGGTATTATCTAGCTGACGGGATTTACCATACGTGGTCATCTTTTGTCAAATCATTTACTATTGCAAATTCCATAAAAAATGGCGTATTTAAACGGATACAGGAAAGTGCTCGAAAAGACGTTGAAAGAGCTTTTGGTGTCCTCCAAAGACGTTGGCATGTTATAAGACAACCGACGCGTATGTGGGCTGTCAACAAGTTACGAAATGTCATGTACACGTGCATCATATTGCATAACATGACTCAGAAAGATAAAAAATTTGCGGTATTCGAAGTGAGCGAGATTTATATTTGTCCACGAATAAATTTTCAACATAGAAGAAAGCCAAAGAACTCCGTGATAAACAAACACACGCAAGGCTTCAATAAAATATGATTGAGCATGTTTGGCCACAATATCTGAAACAACAACAAATAACTAGTTTCTTGAGTTTCGTGTGTTTTTTTCCCGTATACTATTTCATATATTATTGTATTGTATTTTAGTTTGTATTGTAATTTTAATTAAATGAAATGAATTTAGTTTAGGGTTAAGTCAATTAAATAGAAACGAACTTTCCAATTTTTCCCGTTATTAGAAACGAACTTTGTAATTTATCAATATAGGAAATGAAACATTCTATAAGCCTCTCAATATCACTAATCCTATTTCCACTTAGTATAACAACACAAGGTATGGTAGACATTTAACGTGCCATTCGTCAATTTTTTTCGTGCAATTCGTGAGCCACCATACCGGCCAACATGCCAAAGTTGAGTCAAATGAATTTGAGTTAGTGAAATGGCTTAAACCAATGGTTTCTTTTGTGTTTTTTATTTTTTTATTTTGTGTATTGTGAGTGAGTGGGTATTTTTAGTGATGTATTTTATGGGACTCAATAACATATTAGTGGTGTGTTATGAGGGAGGGGTGTTTAGTTATTGGTGTATTATTGGATGGAGATGAGGTGGCGCTGATGTGACATACCAATAATGTGTTGTCGAATAACACCATACCTAGTGCTATAACTTTTATCATTTTGCCTACATGTAATATCTAACATGGAAAGTTAGATGGGTTTATAAGAGCACAAGGTATTGGAGGAACCGTTAACACGTTATCGGTATGCCACCTCAGCGCCATATCATACAACTCTCAATAACACACCAATAACTAAAACACCCTCCCTCATAACACACCATTAACATATTAATGAGTCCCACAAAATACCCCACTCACTCAAAAAAATAAAATAAATAAATAAATAAAAATGGCTTGAGGCATTTCACTAGCTTAAATACATTTGGCTCACGAATGGCACAAGTGACAGTATGACATTTGGCTAGCCATTGGTAATTTTAAGGTGCATTTGGCATGTGAATTGGATCCATACCTTGTGCTCTAAGACCCAATCCATTAACTTAACTAGTTTACCCAATTTTATCACTTATACCCAAATCCAAAACCCTAATTAGAACACAATAACACTTTTTTCACACAACATATATTCACATAAGAATCTAAACCATAAATCTGCTACTAACATGTATTCGTATGTTTCGAATGAAACATGCAAATGTCACAAACCATCAATGGTTGTAACATCATGGACACCCTCCAACCCTGCTCGACGATGTTGGGTTTTACTAATCATAACGATTATTAAAAACAAGTAAACATCATCAAAGCATACAGCGGAAGTAATATGAATAATACTTGTAATTGAATTAACCGAATAAAAGAATATGCGTACCTTTTAGCAATTCAAGAAACACACAATATCGAGAACAAGGAACAAAAACCCAAACCCTAACTTAGGGTTTTAATACAATTCGACCCAAAGAAGTCGACACCCACAAATCACCACAAACACAATTGTATTCGTCCTTCGTTCTTGTACACACGTACTAATATCGATTTGATGTGAAAAGCTAGGTTCTTGAATCACAAATAAAACCAAACACTTGTATTTTGAAGTTGGAAAATCGAATCCCTTGGGGAAGGGAGGTGTACGATCGGCCAAACAACAAGAGGAGAGGAGAAGAAATTAGGTTTCTAAGTGATCCAAGGTTAAGAATTATGAATACAAGGGGTTTGTATTTATAGTTTCTCAAAACTTGGTGACCAAGAAAACTCTCCCCCTTGGGCTTGAAGACCCACGACCGGCCAAGGACCCAAGAGAGGGGTTCTAGAATTTTCTTGTCCACTAATTTCATCTCTAGTCCTTGTAGTTTACATTTAACGACCGTTAGTCTAACCTCGTTAAATATTAACTATCGTTAAGTTTTATTTCGTGACAAATAATTAATAATAATAACGTTTATATATATTAATTATTTTAACATCAACTCTCATACGTAATGTGTGCAATCCCGAAGTCTCGAGTTCGAATCCGGTTATACGCATATTAAATTATATCCATAAACCTTTCAGACGATTCCTTTGTTGCCAAAATCATTGGGTAATTCATCATTCATGTTTTGTTTTACAGGCTATAATTTTCATTTATTTAATAGAGTCTAATCTTTGATTGCAGAAACATGGTAAGAAGAAATGTGATAATTGGGATTGGTACGATCCATAAGACGAATGTGATTGGTACAAGATGCATTTGTTCGAGTTGTACAGTCAACTTGCTCCTCATCAAAGATGTGAAGTTCAAACAGAAGTAACACGTCAAATAAGGATTAAAGAATTGGAGGCTGATTTGCAACAAGCTTTAAAAAAAAGTCAGTTTATATAAGTCAACCCTTTGTGTTTTTGCAATTGTTATTTCTTTTGTCCTTGCACTGAAGTAGTCTTACAACAGTATGCTGGAAGTCACCACACCTTATGCTCTAGGGGTATCAACTCATCTTTTTATTCCATTATAATGGACCCATTATGAGCCAAACATAAAATTCAAGAATGAAAGAATTCCTCGAATTCTACACCCTCAAAACTAACGGGCCCTAAAAGTAATTTTGTAACACAGTCATTAATTACGTCAAACAAGATAGTTCTATAGCATCATGATGTGTTTTATATTCTAGATATAGTCAGGATCAAATGAAAAATAAAACTAAAATGAGAAAGGTGAGAAAAAACTACAATTACACATTTCAGATGCAGTTACAAAAGTAGATACATCTTTCTTTAAAATTTTCTTCTTATTTGATATGTAGCTAAAAGTCATTTTTATTTTTCTATTTTGAGTTTTTCTTTTTACCGGATATCTTTTCATGCCAAATATTCCAACTCGACTTTGTGTTATATTTTACCACCTAATGATTAGTTGCTTAAATAGCAATTATTATATCAATTTCATCAATTAGACAATGACTGCTGATCCAAATGAATCTTGCCAGCATCCAACACATTCAACAATTTTATTGTCCGTGAATTGAAAATTTAATGTAAAGTTTTAAACGAATAGTGATTCATTTTAGGTCGTACTATAAGATTACCTATGAAACACGGTTCATTTATAATCCAATTTGTCCGATCTATTTATCGTGTTTTCGTTTGTAGTTCATGTCCAATCCTTAATTTGTCTTGGTTCCGAGCTTACTTTTGAAAAAGTGACGTGACAACTAGCGGTACTAACTAATCCATCTTTGGTCCCAACTCATAACAATGACTCGGTAGAACATTTTTCCGATAGCCCGTAATCCTGCATATTCTTGAACTACAAATCTACAATGTTTTTTTTGAACTACAAATCTACAATGTTGACACACTTTGTTCACATTTAAATGTTGTATGCATTTGGACATTTGGTTAGGAAATAAGAATCAACGAAGTATTATTTCTCCGTCTAAAATATAAGTCCATATCGATTTTTCAAAGTTTGTTTTGACTTTGACGCATTTATATTTTTCGCGCTATATGATACTTGATGAAAAGTATACCAATGAAAATATATTTGAAACACGGATCCGTTTATATATGTTGCATCAATTATTATATAACACGAAAAAATATAAATACGGTCAAAGTCAGGAAACAAAGACTTTGAAAAGTCAATTATGGACTTATATTTTGGGACGGAGGTAGTATAATTTGCATAATTTTTAAGAATTTTTTTAGCAAACAACTAGTACTAATCATGCCATTTATCCAATAATTTTATTCGAAGTCAAAGTAGATGTTCTAAACATTAATTAATACCTTTTCTCTAGAAGCCCGTTTTGACTATGGCTTCAGTATTAGCATTCCAAAGCTTGAATATGCTTGTATCAATTTATTAACAACACTTTAGAGATAGTTTCTTTAATACTTCTCATCATAAGACATAAACAATACTCGCCATTTTTATACTAGCAAGTTAGATATAATAGTCTTTTTTATTTTGTTTTAATATAATTATAAATAAAATAAAGGTTTTTCTATTATGTGCCTCTGATAAAAATTGAAAAAAGTACATAAAAGTACATGGGGATCCACATAATAGAAAAACCCATAAAATAAAAATAAAAATTATGAATCCAATTTAACTTTATGCACTAAAACCAGCGAAAATCAGGTAGCAAATCATTACCTTTTCCAGCAACCAGTGGGTCCCACATGCATAAACCAACTACCGTCCCACTACCCTCATTATGCTTACGTGGCGCAATATCCGCCGTAGATCTTCATATCCTATTATTCTCTTTCCATAATATTTAATATTTTACCCCCTACACATGCTCAAAAATCACACTTTTTGCCCTACCGTTTTTTATTTCTCATTCACCTTCTTCATATTTACCAAACTAATATATTTGTAGTTTAAACTTTAAAACTTAAACACTGCTAATGAAATGTTAATAAAATTTAAAAAGAACATTTAGTGTGGTGTAATTTATTTATTTTAAGTCGGTAAAGTTTCAAGGGTTTTTCTAACTTATACCATGGTGGCACAAGCTTAGAAGCATTTAATGTAGACAAATGTTTCCTTAAATAACTTAATTTCCATATAAAACATAAGTAATTTTGGTAGACAACATAAATTGAGAAAATTATTAATATTAACGAACATAAAAATATGGTAATTTGAGTTCAATTAACGCCTTTTAACCTCTACTACCATGACACAAGTTAGAAATTCTCAAGTTTCAACTACAATTTACAATCAGAGACAAACAATTAACAACTTACAGCTATCATTATTTTGCCAAAATCATTCACGTTCTCAATCTATACTATTTATAAAAGGTGTACGGTCAAAGTAAAATTGTTAATGTTAAAAAGTCAATATATTAAAATATTGAAAAACTTAAATAAAGAAATATTGTAATTGAAAGGCAAAGATTGAAAACTATAAAAACTAATTGAAAGGAAACTTAATTATTTTAAAATTAAAGTTAATTGTCTAATTTACCCCTTTTAATACCCCTTATACTTTCAAATGAAAACTATAAAAATTAAGTAAAGCCGTTAGAAAATTTCGTTGCTATGCACGGGTACAACCGTTTGCAAATTACATTTTGATCTTTTCACGTTTTATTTTGAACGTTATATGAAACACTTACCACAATATCGCATATCGTTAATTGTCTGTCACTAAAAACATCCGTTGCTATAAACAGGTACTTGTGTGGTATATGTTAAATCACTCTTAGATTTTTACCTCTTCAACCTATCCATGCAAAGTTCACACCTACTAATTCATAAAAATACACTTAACACCGATTATTTATGACATTAAGCTTCTAAAATTCTATAATTGTTTAAAAACACTGTTAATGTAAAACTAAATTAAACTTTTATTTATAATTCATTTCAAACAAACAATAAAAAAATTGTTACAAATGCATATTTTTTGAGAATATTATTCAATTTATACGATTTTATAAAAACAACTATCCAATCATAATGACACATTAGATTTGTGTAATAATTCATACCGAGACAACCTTAAGTACTCTCGTTAACAAAATTCTAAAAGTAGTAGCATTAAGCGCTGTTTATTTCGGCTTATGACTTATTAAATTTTGAACTTATATTTCAAAAACTCATTTTGTGTAACTTATTTTAAAACTTTTAAATTTATATAAGTTTTTAACAAGTAAACTTATATAAAACAAAAAGTTTCAAAATAAGCTACAAAAAATGAGCTTACAAAATACGGTCAAATAAATCATTTACCTTGTCAATATTTGTCAAACCACCCATAGACTTTCCCAACCATCCGCCTTCCACCCCTGTCACTCTCACTACCTCTCTCTCCCCTTCACCTCATGCAAATTCACACCTACTAATTCACACACACACACTCTCTCTCTCTCTCACTCTCTATAATTCACCATTCCTCAATGGATGACGTCAACCGTCCACCGCCCTACACCACCGCCGTCCCTCCCTACACCGCCACCGGAATCCCTTACACAGCCACCGGCGTCTCTCCCTACGCAACAACCGGAATTCCGTACACAGCCGCCGGAGTTCCGCCCTACGTGATCGGAAAACCTCGAGACGACTTCCGGTACCAGGCGACTGAGTTTTTCAAAGGAGTAGCGGAACTGAGCGTTGAATTCGGTAAAGGATGTAGAGACGTGGTGAAACAGAGTATATTAAGAGATGATTCGTTTCTTGTTAGGAGTTTTGGAGGTGTGTGTAAATCAGTGTGTGTTAGGTTTAAGTTTTTGAATCGCTATTTGCCTGAAGATCGTGATCCGATGCATTCGTGGTCTGTTATTTCCGTTGTCTTCGCTGTTGTGCTTGCAGGTTGTACCGTACAACTCATTCTCATATTTATTTATTTACTATTAGTTTATTTTGATTTGATGTCTTATATACACATCAAATAGCGTGCCGTGACGGCATGACTGAGCCTTAGGAGCCAATTCTCAGTTTTATCTACTTATTTATTTATAATTTTATATATTTGCTTATTTTATATAGTTACAGGCTTACGGCTACATCTGCGTTACCAAACACTTTTACGAAGCGAAAGTATAAATATATATATATAATTGTGTATTAAGTTGATCTAGATATTCAACCTTTTGTTACAGTGATGATTGATGAATTTAGTTATTATTGTTAATATTTGCGGAAAAAATTAGATATGTGGATTATCATGATTATGAGGTTATGACATGTGGCAAATCCGAGTGTTTTAATAAATAGATAGATAGAGAGTAAGTATATAGTTACAACTATGTTTGCCTTGCGAAACACTTTTATGAAGCGAAAGTATAAATATAAATATTTGTGTATTAAATTGATCTAGATAATTAACCTTTTGTTAGAGTGATGATTGATGAATAATTTTAATTATTATTGTTAATATTTGTGGAAAAATTATTTATAGGTATGAAATTTAGATATGCGGATTATCGTGATAATGAGATTATGACATGTGGCAAATCCGAGTGTTTTAATGAACAGATAGATAGAGTGTGAGTGTTTTATTTGTGGAAAAGTGATTAGCAGGTCTAAAATTTAGATATAAGGATTATCGTGATAATGAGATTATGACATGTGGCAAATCTGAGTGTTTTAATGAACAGATAGATAGAGAGTATAGATAGAGAGTGAGTGTTATTATTTGTGGATAAGTGATTAGTAGGACTTAAATTTAGATATATAGATTAATGTAATGAGATTATGACATGTGGCAAATCCGAGTGTGTTATGATTTGCGGTATATACTTAGTTCATATAATTGTGTATTAGATTGATCCGGATATTCAACCTTTAGTTAGAGTGATGATTTATGGATAAATTTAATTATTATTGTTAATATTTGTGGGAAAATGATTAGTAGGCGTGAAATTTGGATATAGAGATCATCCTGATAACGAGATTATGACATGTGGCATTTTGATAGTTATTGTTATTTGTGGAAAAGTGTTAAGTAGGCTCAAAATTTAGGTATGCATATTAATGTAGTAGACAGAAAGTAAGTATTGCTGAGTTTGTATAATCGTGTATTAAATTGATTTGGATATTCAACTTTTCTGTAGAGTGATAAATAATTGACTTTTTTTATAATGATTTATTAATTTGAGTTAGGATAGAGAGTAAATTTGAAGGAATTACTAATATGGATATATTATATTGAATTATGAAAAGGAAAATGAAACACATTTCTGGAATGTATTCCTAAAAGATGTGCAAAATCGTAAGTGAATATTCGGATGGGAGAAAATGCATATGACATGATTCAAATGATGAATGGATATTACTCCTACATAAATAGTAATAATTTTAAAATATTGAAGTTATTGCAAATCTTGACTTTAATGAAGCATGCTAATCTTTTTGTAGAGTGACGAACTTTTTTGTTGATTTAATAATTTATAATTTGAGTTAGGATGAAGAGGAAATCTGAAGGAATTACTAATCCGGATAAGTAGTATTGGATTACAAAAATGATGGATCTTAGTTCTGAAGCTATTGGTATTTAATGATGCGCTGATGACTTTAATGGAGTGTTAGATCTTTTTGTAGAGTGATGATGAATATGGACTTTAATGGTATAAATATAAGTCCTGAAGTTATTGGTATCGAATTATGACTTTAATGGAACATGTTATTGAGTTAATCTGTTTGTAGAGTGATGATAAATAATTGACGACTTTTGTTGATTTTCTGAATTTAATAAGGATATAGAGGAAATCTAAAGGAATCAACAATCTAGATTAGTTATATTCAATTACAGAAAGGATAAACTTATAATATGAAGTTATTATTCATTGAAAATCAAAAAATGACATCAGTTGAGTATGTTAATCTTCAGATTTGTGAATTAGTTGACTACTAAAGTAGCTGATTCGATAACCCTCACGGGGTGTTTCAATGGGAAATTGCGTTGGTGTTAGAACACTCAGGTGTGGAGTACTTGGGTTTGATCCCTGCCGGGGCCAGGGCACAGGGCACTCTTGTGATAGTCAGGACTTAAAAGTTTCTGTGTTATTTTGAAATGAGAGGGGTTTGGGTTTAGATGATGTTGGAGCTGTCTTTGTTGACGCCGTCTTTCTAGCTTTTCTAGTTTTGGTGGCTTGGTTCCTCGTCTGGCAGTGTGTCCGCGTGTGGTTTTTGAGAGTACTTTTCTAGCTCAGGGGTGCGAGTTTTTGAGGCTTGGTTTTTGGTACATTGCAGTATCTAGCTTCTTGCATGTTGTTTATAAGGTTTGTAGTTTTTATAGGATTTTCTTTAAAAAAAAAAATTGGATGGGCGCTTTGTATAAACCTCGTGAATTAGTGATAGCATAGTTAAAAGAGCTGGCTCATATGATCAAAACTTTCTATAGATATTAATCTGCTTCTGTGCTAACTGCGTGCTGAAAGATGCTATTCGTTACTTGTATACTTGATTTTTATGGTATAGTCATAAGGAAGATCATAGGAGAATGAACAACAATGTTAATAACATTGAACATCCATTAGATATTTTGAGAGATGGGATAAGGAAGATCATAGAAGAATTAACAATGATTTGAAGTATGTGATATGAGAAGTGAAGGAACGTACTGTTTCTGAATTTAGGAATAATGTAATGTGATTACAGTGTCTAACTGTCTATGTTCTGCTTATTTCAGCCAAAAATGATCAATACAGGATTGTTGGAACTTGGAAGTTCATAATGTGATGATCAAATATGTTCCTGTTCTGATTGTCATTTTTATATTAGGAAAGCATCGTGTTTACTATAAACATATACCTGATGAATTTATAATGTGCTTGCTGTGTTTGTTTCAAGAAGGCTATTAATATCTCACTGATAGCAGTCTACTATTTGTTGTTCTACTAGTAACCTCTGAGAGTGATACAACTACTCCCATGATAGAAAGATTGCAAATATATCCTCCAAACGCTACTCATATACTTTTACCGGATGGCATACACTTGGCATATCAGGAGCAAGGCGTCCCACCTAATAGAGCTCGATATACGCTGGTCACATCACATTCTTTCCTTTCATCGTGACTAGCAGGTACGAAAATGATGCAATGATAACTTCTATAAATCCGTTCAGAAAAATAGAAATGAAAAGATAGGATGATTTCTGGAATTTGATTTTTTTTTTCTCTTCTAAATAGGAATACCTGGGATTAAGGATTCATTACTCCAAGAATTTGGTGTTTGCTTAGTATCATATGATCTTCCTGGGTTTGGGGAAAGTGATCTCCATCCTGGTAGGAACCTTGAGTCATCAGCAATGAACCTGTTGTTCTTATCATATGTTGTGCATATAACTGATAAGTTTTGGGTGGTTGGATACTCGGGTGGAAGTATGCATACATGGGCTGCACTCAAGTACATTCCCGATAGAATTGCAGGTACGTGACTTAATTTTCAGGTTTCTTATTAGATGCAATTTTTATTAGCAATGCTGAATATATACCGAAACGGGAAACTGCCTTGATAGCATTTTTGGTTGTTACTAGATGTGCAAAGTAAACATATAGGGTTGTCTCGGGTTGGGTCAGGATCAGTTGACCTACCATTTGCACTGCTTCATTGATGGTTAGCTTTGTAATTATTTAACCTGTTTGACATGCTAACAATAGAATACAACCCAACTTGACATGTCTACATATAAATGGGTTAATTACGATCTCTTATATCTTTCTTTAATGCTGCATTAAGAAAAAGATATTGGTTCCTTCAACTTCATGACACGTAATGAAGGTTATAACATGACACACACTGCAAGCTTTAAGTAGCAAAAGTATGCCATGATCTTGCTTAACTAAGTACTGAATGCTGTTTTTTTCTTTCTGACCATCATTGACTTGAATGACAGGTGCTTTTATGGTAGCACCTTTGCTCAATCCATATGAACCAAGCATGAATAAGGCTGAGATACGCAGGACCTGGGATAAATGGACGTCAAAAAGAAGATTAATGTACCTTTTAGCACGGAAGTTTCCGGCAGTTCTTTCTTACTTCTACCGCCGCAGCTTCTTGTCAGGAAACCTTGATCAAATAGATAAGTGGCTGGGAATGTCACTTGGAAAAAGGGTTAGTAAGCTTTACTAAATATAACTTCATACGTAAAACATTAGAGGTGGCAATTGTGACCTATTTACTTATTGATGGGTCAACTGGGTTGTGTTTTATCTCAAACGGGTCAAAGGAGTCAATCATAAGATTATCCAAAAAAGGGAACTGGTTAAATAGGTCAAATCGGTTGAAAGCCATGGAATGTATAACAAACGTCTAATCATTTAATCGTGTCAATTCACAGACCCAATTTGACCCATTACCCAACGCACCCATGTTGCCCCTCTATATAAAAGGTCAGATTGGAGTAATTTACAAGGGTACCTTTTCCTGGTTTCTTTTACCATTAACTAACATCAAAAGACAAATGCTCTTATTACATATTAGATAATATGAATTTTTGATAATATATGTGAGCTCATTTTGAAGCTTGATAGATCTTTCTGTTCAGTTTCGGGTTTTTACATAAACCTTTCCTTTCTGTAGATGTCTGATTAGTGAATTCCTTGACTTGGCAGGACAAAATTTTTATAGAAGAATTGAGGTATCAAGAGTTCTGGAAGAGGGATTTGGGAGAGTCGGTTCGTCAAGGGAATGTAAAACCGTTTATAGAGGAATCTGTCCTGCAGGTATCAAGTTGGGGTTTTAGCATAAGTGATCTCAGTGTCCAGAAGAAACGCCAAGGGAAAGGGATCATGGTTTGGCTCAAGTCTATATATAAACGACCACCAGACGAGCTGACTGGCTTTCTTGGTCCAATACATATATGGCAGGTTTGTGCATTTTCTTCTCTTTATGTTTGGTGATAGAGGTGGCAATTTAGGTAGGGGTAACGGGTCAAAAGGGGAAAATTTTCTAGTGCTGGTCGAAATGGATCGGGTTGACATGAAACACATTTTTTCCACACTTCCTATATACAAAAACGTGTCAAATATTATCATAAAGTTCAATTATTTCAATAGTAATCTAATGTTTGTAATAAAACGGATATAGAAGGTTTTATGCATTAAAGACTTTCGTTTGACTAGTCCCTTTTATAGCTAATTTTTTGTTATTTTAAACTGTTTGAAATGTTTGAGACAAAACATAACCAAATAGAGCATTCCTAAATAACTTAGGCGAATAATCACTCAGGAGTGGCCTAGGGGCAAAAGGACGTGTGACTATCACTCTAAGATGTGTGCAATAGACTTCGGGACCTTAAACCTGTTTGACTATTTAGGAGATACACATGTAAAATAGACTTCGGGACCTTAAACCTGTTTGAAATGAGCGGGTGTTACCATAAGTATCTTAAATCTTTAAATATAACTATTTAGGAGTATGCATGTAAAATAGACTTTGGGACCTTAAACCTGTTTGGCTCATTATTTTTTTTGCTATTTTTTTATATGAATTTCTGACCTATCGGGCCCACAACCCAATTCAACATATTCAACCCGTTTGAGTTGTATACAAATGGTATTAAGTAGAGGCGGCAATTCGCCTAAATTGTTTTTAGGTAACCATGCTTTTCGACCTTTTGGCCGACTAATCCACGGTGTTTGAACCCACCTCCACACAAACTCAAACCGGGTAAAGCCCTCCCTTTTTCAGGAGTGGCCTTTTATCATTGGAGTTGATAGCTTTTCTCTTCAAAGACTTAAGCATCATTGAATCTTTGAATGAAAGAGTTGGTCAAAATCATCTCACACACAAATAAATATTTTAATATTAGAAGTACTAAAAAGGTATTACAAGATCTTGCCACCTATAGTAACTTAAGTTTTTTTTTTTGTGGCTAAATTGCATATGCAAACCGAGAGGTGGCGTGGGCACTTTTTATAGGAGTCTAACATACTGTTCATATAAAGTAAGAACGGTTTCATATGTTGATTTCACTGCTAATAGGGAATGGAAGATAGGGTGGTGCCACCATCAATGAGCGACTATGTCCATCGGATTCTACCAGGAGCAATGGTGCATAAGCTCCTTTACGAGGGTCATTTCACCTACTTTTACTTTTGTGATGAATGTCATAGACAAATGTTCACTACAGTATTTGGCAATCCACAAGGTCCGTTGCCTATCAAAGTCGATCCAGTAATTCCCATGAAGGAAGATACTAATGATGACAACGAAGAAACCAAAGAATCAGAAGAAAAAGAAGAAGAAGAAGCAGAAGCAGAAGAGGTACAAGTTAGTTACTCCGACACCAATTCAGATATTACTTTTCTATAGCTCAGCTTAAGATGCGAATTTTAGATGCATATACAACAGTTTGTTAGAGCCGATGACTGCACCAATTGGGTTGTTGTAGTCATGCTAATAACACTTTTTAGGCTGGAAAGATAATAGCAAAACCCACGAGCCAAGATACTTGAATGCTTATACCGAAAGGAAAAAAAAATAGTTGTACATGCAGCTCGTATTCGGACCCATGTTTTATATCTTCTCATCCTCATATGACAAATTGGTATCAGGGTATGCGAGTGTTTGATTTGTTGGTTAAAAAATATACAAAGCCAGTATAAAAACTTTGGGAGACATTAGAGGTGGATAATTGTGTATATATTAGAATGGAAACACTAGTTATAACATCTTAGATAAATACTATAGTTTTAGTAATTAACTATGCATATATAAATTTTTGCACATATATTATTACAAGTTTACAACTAGACTTCAACGCGTGGGTAAGAAACTCCTTGTAAACATCAAAATGTAGATTCATTTTGCTCCATCCATAAATGAATTTGCTATACCTGTGCAAGAATTTGCATTCCGGATTGAGATTCTATCGAACATGACCGGTCCCGCAGTAGATCTGACAGCTTTATATGTGAAAGAACATGATTGGTCATGTTTATTCTAGAGAATCTCAATCCATTCTAGACCCAAAGTTATTGGTCCAAAAGTCCTGACTGGTCCAAGACCAATCTAGTTTCTCAATATTACCGATCCTGTAACCATTAGTTTGTATTTCTTTATCGTCATTTATATATCAACGGTATTATAAATTCATTAACTAAATTATATATACAAGAGATTGTGTTACTCCATCATTTCATATATAGTCTAACCATTGGTAAACTTTGTTGAAAACTAACATACCACTATACTATTGTAGATGAAAACCAAGAAATGATAAAAAAACGACTAGTACAATTAGAGATAGATAAGAGCACAAGGTATGCAAGGACCTAATAACACGTTATTGGTATGGCACATCAGCGTCACATCATACACCTCCCAATAACACACCAATAACTTAAACAATCATCCCTCATAACACACCACTAACATCACCTTTAGGTCCCGCAAAATACCCCACCAAATATACTTCTCACTCACAATAAAAAAACACACACACAAAAGGTGCATTTGGCTTGAGCTAGTGGAGTGGCTCAAAACACAAAAGAGTGCATTTGGCACAAGTTTGGCATGTTGGCCGGTAAGGTTGGCACACCAACGGCTCACCAATGGCACCCCATGCCTTGTGCTCTAAGATGTTATGTTGAATGTCGCGTTTGTCAAATAGTTTACTACTGGTCAATTTTACTTTTATCCGCTTTTTTTCACAAAAAACTAGTAAGAAGTATAATCACTATAATATTTTTAGCACAAACACCAAAGAATGTAATCGACAATGTAATATAATAAACATAGTAATTGAATGTGTCATTACTATTCCATTGTCTTCTATTCCATTGTCTTATTTGGTTGCTATGTTAGAATTGAATAAAGCATTTACACATGTTGTTTGATATGATATAATGAATATTGGAAATGAATGAATAAATGAAATATGGAAAATGTGATTCCATGTCATAATGGAATGAAGAAAAACTAAGAGCAGCTATGTAATGAAATTAGTGGTTATCTATACTACATTATAAAGCATTTGGGACATTCCTAAAAAGGAAGTTTAAAAAATTAAAATTCAACACTTGCTTATAATGGTAAAATTTAATAAGTACATCTATAATAGCATTTGTTGCAAAACTTTAAAGCACTTTTTGTAGACATGTTTTTAAAAAAAAAAAAAAAAAAAAATACAAAGTAATTTAATATAAGAAAAAAACGTCTATAACAATAAATACCTAATACATGTTATTTTTAAAACACCCTTATTATAAAAAATACTTGTTATTATACACATTGTACAAACTAATAAAACACACGAATCTTCATACAATTTATATGTAAACAAGTTGATGGTACATATGGTTTTAAAAAATGGACTGGACTAACGGGTTCAACGGGGAACCGGAGTCACCACCGGTTCGGCTTAGCCCATAAAAGTCGTCCGAAAACGATATTATTAAATCAATAGAGTTAACAAATGCATACTAAATTACAATGTTCAAAATATATTACTAAATCGCAAGAGCGCCTCGAGAATCAACATATACGCCTTTTAGAATTTTTTTAACAAAACTTACCGTAAAAAATAAAAACTTTGTTTTATAAAAATCGAACGATTTTTTCAAAGCAAAGGATGCAAAGGTGCAAAGACCTAATTATATGATTATAAACATTTACACATATCTATACTACATTATAAAGCATTTGGGACGTTCTTAAAAAGGAAGGCTTAAAAAATTAAGATTCAACATTTGCTTATAATGGTAAAATTTAATAAGTACATCTATAATAGCATTTGTTGCAACACTTTAAAGCACTTTTTGTATGCATGTTTTTAAAAGAATAATAAAAAAAAATACAAAGTAATTTAATATAAGAAAAAAACGTCTATAACAATAAATACCTAATAAATGTTATTTTTAAAACACCCCTATATGAAAAATACTTGTTATTATACACATTGTACAAACTAATAAAACACACGAATCTTCATACAATTTATATGTAAACAAGTTGATGGTACATATTGTTTTAAAAAATGGACCGGACTAACGGGTTCAACGGGGAACCGGAGTCACCACCGGTTCGGCTTAGCCCATAAAAGTCGTCCGAAAACGATATTATTAAATCAATAGAGTTAACAAATGCATACTAAATTACAATTTTCAAAATATATTACTAAATCGCAAGAGTGCCTCGAGAATCAACATATACGCCTTTTATAATTTTTTTAACAAAACTTACCGTAAAAAATACAAACTTTGTTTTATAAAAATCGAACGACTTTTTCAAAGCAAAGGAGGAAAGGTGCAAAGTCCAAATTATATGATTATAAACATTTACACATATCTATACTAAATTATAAAGCATTTTGGACATTCCTAAAAAGGAAGTCTTAAAAAATTAAGATTCAACACTTGCTTATAATGGTAAAATTTAATAAGTACATCTATAATAGCATTTGTTGCAACACTTTAAACCACTTTTTGTAGACATGTTTTTTAAAAAAATAAAAATAAATACAAAGTAATTTAATATAAGAAAAAAACGTCTATAACAATAAATACGTAATAAATGTTATTTTTAAAACACCCCTATTATGAAAAATACTTGTTATTATACACATTGTACAAACTAATAAAACACACGAATCTTCATACAATTTATATGTAAACAAGTTGATGGTACATATGGTTTTAAAAAATGGACCGGACTAACGGGTTCAACCGGGAACCGGAGTCACCACCGGTTCGGCTTAGCCCATAAAAGTCGTCCGAAAACGATATTATTAAATCAATAGAGTTAACAAATGCATACTAAATTACAATGTTCAAAATATATTACTAATTCGCAAGAGTGCCTCGAGAATCAACATATAAGCCTTTTAGAATTTTTTTAACAAAACTTACCGTAAAAAAATACAAACTTTGTTTTATAAAAATCGAACGACTTTTTCAAAGCAAAGGAGGAAAGGTGCAAAGTCCAAATTATATGATTATAAACATTTACACATATCTATACTAAATTATAAAGCATTTTGGACATTCCTAAAAAGGAAGTCTTAAAAAATTAAGATTCAACACTTGCTTATAATGGTAAAATTTAATAAGTACATCTATAATAACATTTGTTGCAACACTTTAAAACACTTTTTATAGACATGTTTTTAAAAAAAAAATACAAAGTAATTTAATATAAGAAAAAAACGTCTATAACAATAAATACCTAATAAATGTTATTTTTAAAACACCCCTATTATGAAAAATACTTGTTATTATACACATTGTACAAACTAATAAAACACACAAATCTTCATACAATTTATATGTAAACAAGTTGATGGTACATATGGTTTTAAAAAATGGACCGGACTAACGGGTTCAACGGGAACCGGAGTCACCATCGGTTCGGCTTAGCCCATAAAAGTCGTCCGAAAACGATATTATTAAATCAATAGAGTTAACAAATGCATACTAAATTACAATGTTCAAAATATATTACTAAATCGTAAGAGTGCCTCGAGAATCAACATATACGCCTTTTATAATTTTTTTAACAAAACTTACCGTAAAAAATAAAAACTTTGTTTTATAAAAATCGAACGATATTTTCAAACCAAAGGAGGCAAACATGCAAAGTCCTAATTATATGATCATAAACATTTACACATATCTATACTACATTATAAAGCATTTGGAACATTCCTAAAAAGGAAGACTTAAAAAATAAAGATTCAACACTTGCTTATAATGGTAAAATTTAATAAGTACATCTATAATAGCATTTGTTGCAACACTTTAAAGCACTTTTTGTAGAAATGTTTTAAAAAAAAAAAAATACAAACTAATTTAATATAAGAAAAAAACGTCTATAACAATAAATACCAAATAAATGTTATTTTTAAAACACCCCTATTATGAAAAATACTTGTTATTATACACATTGTACAAACTAATAAAACACACGAATCTTCATACAATTTATATGTAAACAAGTTGATGGTACATATGGTTTTAAAAAATGGACCGGACTAATGGGTTCAACCGGGAACCGGAGTCACCACCGGTTCGGCTTAGCCCATAAAAGTCGTCCGAAAACGATATTATTAAATCAATAGAGTTAACAAATGCATACTAAATTACAATGTTCAAAATATATTACTAATTCGCAAGAGTGCCTCGAGAATCAACATATAAGCCTTTTAGAATTTTTTTAACAAAACTTACCGTAAAAAAATACAAACTTTGTTTTATAAAAATCGAACGACTTTTTCAAAGCAAAGGAGGAAAGGTGCAAAGTCCAAATTATATGATTATAAACATTTACACATATCTATACTACATTATAAAGCATTTGGGACATTCCTAAAAAGGAAGACTTAAAAATTAAGATTCAACACTTGCTTATAATGGTAAATTTTAATAAGTACATCTATAATAGCATTTGTTGCAACACTTTAAACCACTTTTTTTTAACGTGTTTAAAAAAAAATAATAAGAAAATACAAAGTAATTTAATATAAGAAAAAACGTCTATAACAATAAATACCTAATAAATGTTATTTTTAAAACACCCCTATTATGAAAAATACTTGTTATTATACACATTCTACAAACTAATAAAACACACGAATCTTCATACAATTTATATTTAAACAAGTTGATGGTACATATGGTTTTAAAAAATGGACCGGACTAACGGGTTCAACCGGGAACCGGAGTCACCACCGGTTCGGCTTAGCCCATAAAAGTCGTCCGAAAACGATATTATTAAATCAATAGAGTTAACAAATGCATACTAAATTACAATGTTCAAACTATATTACTAAATCACAAGAGTGCCTCGAGAATCAACATATACGCCTTTTATAATTTTTTAACAAAACTTACCGTAAAAAATAAAAACTTTGTTTTATAAAAATCGAACGACTTTTTCAAAGCAAAGGAGGCAAAGGTGCAAAGTTCTAATTATATGATTATAAACATTTACACATATCTATACTACATTATAAAGCATTTGGGACATTCTAAAAGGAAGACTTAAAAATTAAGATTCAACACTAGCTTATAATGGTAAAATTTAATAAGTACGTATATAATAGCATTTGTTGCAACACTTTAAAGCACTTTTTGTAGACATGTTTTTAAAAAAATAATAAAAAAAATACAAAGTAATTTAATATAAGAAAAAAAACGTCTATAAGAATAAATACCTAATAAATGTTATTTTTAAAACACCCCTATTAAGAAAAATACTTGTTATTATACACATTGTACAAACTAATAAAACACACGAATCTTCATACAATTTATATGTGAACAAGTTGATGGTACATATGGTTTTAAAAAATGGACCGGACTAACGGGTTCAACCGGGAACCGGAGTCACCACCGGTTCGGCTTAGCCCATAAAAGTCGTCCGAAAACGATATTATTAAATCAATAGAGTTAACAAATGCATACTAAATTACAATGTTCAAAATATATTACTAAATTGCAAGAGTGCCTCGAGAATCAACATATACGCCTTTTAGAATTTTTTTAACAAAACTTACCGTAAAAAATAAAAACTTTGTTTTATAAAAATCGAACGATTTTTTCAAAGCAAAGGAGGCAAATGTGCAAAGTCCTAATTATATGATTATAAACATTTACACATATCTTTACTACATTATAAAGCATTTGAGACGTTCTTAAAAAGGAAGGCTTAAAAAATTAAGATTCAACTCTTGCTTATAATGGTAAAATTTAATAAGTACATCTATAATAGCATTTGTTGTAACACTTTAAAGCACTTTTTTTAGACATGTTTTTAAAAAATAAAATAAAAATACAAAGTAATTTAATATAAGAAAAAAACGTCTATAACAATAAATACTTAATAAATGTTATTTATAAAACACTCTATTATGAAAAATACTTGTTATTATACACATTGTACAAACTAATAAAACACACGAATATTCAAACAATTTATATCTAAACAAGTTGATGGTACAAATGGTTTTAAAAAATGGACCGGACTAACGGGTTCAACGGGGAACCGGAGTCACCATCGGTTCGGCTTAGCCCATAAAAGTCGTCCGAAAACGATATTATTAAATCAATAGAGTTAACAAATGCATACTAAATTACAATGTTCAAAATATATTACTAAATCGTAAGAGTGCCTCGAGAATCAACATATACGCCTTTTATAATTTTTTTAACAAAACTTACCGTAAAAAATAAAAACTTTGGTTTATAAAAATCGAACGATATTTTCAAAGCAAAGGAGGCAAACATGCAAAGTCCTAATTATATGATCATAAACATTTACACATATCTATACTACATTAAAAAGCATTTGGGACATTCCTAAAAAGGAAGACTTAAAAAATTAAGATTCAACACTTGCTTATAATGGTAAAATTTAATAAGTACATATATAATAGCATTTGTTGCAACACTTTAAAGAACTTTTTGTAGACATGTTTTTAAAAAAATGATAAAAAAAAAATACAAAGTAATTTAATATAAGAAAAAAACGTCTATAACAATAAATACCTAATAAATGTTATTTTTAAAACACCCCTATTATGAAAAATACTTGTTATTATACACATTGTACAAACTAATAAAACACACGAATCTTCATACAATTTATATGTAAACAAGTTGATGGTACATATGGTTTTAAAATATGGACCGGACTAACGGGTTCAACCGGGAACCGAGTCACCACCGTTCGGCTTAGCCCATAAAAGTCGTCCGAAAACGATATTATTAAATCAATAGAGTTAACAAATGCATACTAAATTACAATGTTCAAAATATATTACTAATTCGCAAGAGTGCCTCGAGAATCAACATATAAGCCTTTTAGAATTTTTTTAACAAAACTTACCGTAAAAAAATACAAACTTTGTTTTATAAAAATCGAACGACTTTTTCAAAGCAAAGGAGGAAAGGTGCAAAGTCCAAATTATATGATTATAAACATTTACACATATCTATACTACATTATAAAGCATTTGGGACATTCCTAAAAAGGAAGTCTTAAAAATTAAGATTCAACACTTGCTTATAATGGTAAAATTTAATAAGTACATCTATAATAGCATTTGTTGCAACACTTTAAAGCACTTTTTGTAGACATGTTTTTAAAAGAATAATAAAAAAAAATACAAAGTAATTTAATATAAGAAAAAAACGTCTATAACAATAAATACCTAATAAATGTTATTTTTAAAACACCCCTATTATGAAAAATACTTGTTATTATACACATTGTACAAACTAATAAAACACACGAATCTTCATACAATTTATATGTAAACAAGTTGATGGTACATATGGTTTTAAAAAATGGACCGGACTAACGGGTTCAACCGAACCGAGTCACCACCGTTCGGCTTAGCCCATAAAAGTCGTCCGAAAACGATATTATTAAATCAATAGAGTTAACAAATGCATACTAAATTACAATGTTCAAAATATATTACTAAATCGCAAGAGTGCCTCGAGAATCAACATATACGCCTTTTATAATTTTTTAACAAAACTTACCGTAAAAAAATACAAACTTTGTTTTATAAAAATCGAACGACTTTTTCAAAGCAAAGGAGGAAAGGTGCAAAGTCCAAATTATATGATTATAAACATTTACACATATCTATACTACATTATAAAGCATTTGGGACATTCCTAAAAAGGAAGACTTAAAAAATTAAGATTCAACACTTGCTTATAATGGTAAAATTTAATAAGTACATCTATAATAGCATTTGTTGCAACACCTTAAAGCACTTTTAGTAGACATGTTTTTAAAAAAATAAAAATAAATACAAAGTAATTTAATATAAGAAAAAAAACGCCTATAACAATAAATACCTAATAAATGTTATTTTTAAAACACCCCTATTATGAAAAATACTTGTTATTATACACATTGTACAAACTAATAAAACACACGAATCTTCATACAATTTATATGTAAACAAGTTGATGGTACATATGGTTTTAAAAAATGGACCGGACTAACGGGTTCAACCGGGAACCGGAGTAACCACCGGTTCGGCTTAGCCCATAAAAGTCGTCCGAAAACGATATTATTAAATCAATAGAGTTAACAAATGCATACTAAATTACAATGTTCAAACTATATTACTAAATCACAAGAGTGCCTCGAGAATCAACATATACGCCTTTTATAATTTTTTAACAAAACTTACCGTAAAAAATACAAACTTTGTTTTATAAAAATCGAACGACTTTTTCAAAGCAAAGGAGGAAAGGTGCAAAGTCCAAATTATATGATTATAAACATTTACACATATCTATACTACATTATAAAGCATTTGGGACATTCCTAAAAATGATGGCTTAAAAAATTAAGATTCAACACTTGCTTATAATGGTAAAATTTAATAAGTACATCTATAATAGCATTTGTTGCAACACTTTAAAACACTTTTTGTAGACATGTTTTTAAAAAAATAATAAAAAAATACAAAGTAATTTAATATAAGAAAAAAACGTCTATAACAATAAATACCTAATAAATGTTATTTTTAAAACACCCCTATTATGAAAAATACTTGTTATTATACACATTGTACAAACTAATAAAACACACGAATCTTCATACAATTTATATGTAAACAAGTTGATGGTACATATGGTTTTAAAAAATGGACCGGACTAACGGGTTCAACCGGGAACCGGAGTCACCACCGGTTCGGCTTAGCCCATAAAAGTCGTCCGAAAACGATATTATTAAATCAATAGAGTTAACAAATGCATACTAAATTACAATGTTCAAAATATATTACTAATTCGCAAGAGTGCCTCGAGAATCAACATATAAGCCTTTTAGAATTTTTTTAACAAAACTTACCGTAAAAAAATACAAACTTTGTTTTATAAAAATCGAACGACTTTTTCAAAGCAAAGGAGGGAAAGGTGCAAAGTCCTAATTATATGATTATAAACATTTACACATATCTATACTACATTATAAAGCATTTGGGACATTCCTAAAAAGGAAGTCTTAAAAAATTAAGATTCAACACTTGCTTATAATGGTAAAATTTAATAAGTACATCTATAATAGCATTTGTTGCAACACTTTAAACCACTTTTTGAAGACATGTTTTTTAAAAAAATAAAAATAAATACAAAGTAATTTAATATAAGAAAAAAACGTCTATAACAATAAATACGTAATAAATGTTATTTTTAAAACACCCCTATTATGGAAATTACTTGTTATTATACACATTGTACAAACTAATAAAACACACGAATCTTCATACAATTTATATGTAAACAAGTTGATGGTACATATGGTTTTAAAAAATGGACCGGACTAACGGGTTCAACCGGGAACCGGAGTCACCACCGGTTCGGCTTAGCCCATAAAAGTCGTCCGAAAACGATATTATTAAATCAATAGAGTTAACAAATGCATACTAAATTACAATGTTCAAAATATATTACTAATTCGCAAGAGTGCCTCGAGAATCAACATATAAGCCTTTTATAATTTTTAACAAAACTTACCGTAAAAAATACAAACTTTGTTTTATAAAAATCGAACGACTTTTTCAAAGCAAAGGAGGCAAAGGTGCAAAGTCCTAATTATATGATTATACACATTTACACATATCTATACTACATTATAAAGCATTTTGGACATTCCTAAAAAGGAAGTCTTAAAAAATTAAGATTCAACACTTGCTTATAATGGTAAAATTTAATAAGTACATCTATAATAACATTTGTTGCAACACTTTAAACCACTTTTTGTAGACATGTTTTTTAAAAAAATACAAAGTAAGTTAATATAAGAAAAAAAACGTCTATAACAATAAATACCTAATAAATGTTATTTTTAAAACACCACTATTATGAAAAATACTTGTTATTATACACATTGTACAAACTAATAAAACACACAAATCTTCATACAATTTATATCTAAACAAGTTGAGGGTACATATGGTTTTAAAAAATGGACCGGACTAACGGGTTCAACGGGGAACCGGAGTCACCATCGGTTCGGCTTAGCCCATAAAAGTCGTCCGAAAACGATATTATTAAATCAATAGAGTTAACAAATGCATACTAAATTACAATGTTCAAAATATATTACTAAATCGTAAGAGTGCCTCGAGAATCAACATATACGCCTTTTATAATTTTTTTAACAAAACTTACCGTAAAAAATAAAAACTTTGTTTTATAAAAATCGAACGATATTTTCAAAGCAAAGGAGGCAAACATGCAAAGTCCTAATTATATGATCATAAACATTTACACATATCTATACTACATTATAAAGCATTTGGGACATTCCTAAAAAGGAAGACTTAAAAAATAAAGATTCAACACTTGCTTATAATGGTAAAATTTAATAAGTACATCTATAATAGCATTTGTTGCAACACTTTAAAGCACTTTTTGTAGACATGTTTTAAAAAAAAAAAATAAAAAATACAAACTAATTTAATATAAGAAAAAAAAGTCTATAACAATAAATACCAAATAAATGTTATTTTTAAAACACCCCTATTATGAAAAATACTTGTTATTATACACATTGTACAAACTAATAAAACACACGAATCTTCATACAATTTATATGTAAACAAGTTGATGGTACATATGGTTTTAAAAAATGGACCGGACTAACGGGTTCAACCGAACCGAGTCACCACCGGTTCGGCTTAGCCCATAAAAGTCGTCCGAAAACGATATTATTAAATCAATAGAGTTAACAAATGCATACTAAATTACAATGTTCAAAATATATTACTAATTCGCAAGAGTGCCTCGAGAATCAACATATAAGCCTTTTAGAATTTTTTTAACAAAACTTACCGTAAAAAAATACAAACTTTGTTTTATAAAAATCGAACGACTTTTTCAAAGCAAAGGAGGGAAAGGTGCAAAGTCCTAATTATATGATTATAAACATTTACACATATCTATACTACATTATAAAGCATTTGTGACATTCCTAAAAAGGAAGACTTAAAAAATTAAGATTCAACACTTGCTTATAAGGGTAAAATTTAATAAGTACATCTATAATAGCATTTGTTGTAACACTTTAAAACACTTTTTGTAGACATGTTTTAAAAAAATACAAAGTAATTTAATATAAGAAAAAAAACGTCTATAATAATAAATACATAATAAATGTTATTTTTAAAACATCCCTAATATGAAAAATACTTGTTATTATACATATTGTACAAACTAATAAAACACACAAATCTTCATTCAAGTTATATATAAACAAGTTGATGGTATATATCGTTTTAAAAAATGGACCGGACTAACGGGGTTCAACGGGGAACCGGAGTCACCACCGGTTCGGCTTAGCCCATAAAAGTCGTCCGAAAACGATATTATTAAATCAATAGAGTTAACAAATGCATACTAAATTACAATGTTCAAAATATATTTCTAAATCACAAGAGTGCCTCGAGAATCAACATATACGCCTTTTATAATTTTTTTAACAAAACTTACAGAAAAATAAAAACTTTGTTTTATAAAAATCGAACGATTTTTCAAAACAAAGGATGCAATGGTGCAAAGTCCTACTTATATGATTATGCATATTTACACATATCTATACTACATTATAAAGCATTTGGGACGTTCTTAAAAAGGAAGACTTAAAAAATTAAGATTCAACACTTGCTTATAATGGTAAAATTTAATAAGTACATCTATAATAGCATTTGTTGCAACACTTTAAACCACTTTTTGTAGACATGTTTTTTAAAAAAATAAAAATAAATACAAAGTAATTTAATATAAGAAAAAACGTCTATAACAATAAATACCTAATAAATGTTATTTTTAAAACACCCCTATTATGAAAAATACTTGTTATTATACACATTCTACAAACTAATAAAACACACGAATCTTCATACAATTTATATGTAAACAAGTTGATGGTACATATGGTTTTAAAAAATGGACCGGACTAACGGGTTCAACCGGGAACCGGAGTCACCACCGGTTCGGCTTAGCCCATAAAAGTCGTCCGAAAACGATATTATTAAATCAATAGAGTTAACAAATGCATACTAAATTACAATGTTCAAAATATATTACTAAATCGCAAGAGTGCCTCGAGAATCAACATATACGCCTTTTAGAATTTTTTTAACAAAACTTACCGTAAAAAATACAAACTTTGTTTTATAAAAATCGAACGACTTTTTCAAAGCAAAGGAGGAAAGGTGCAAAGTCCAAATTATATGATTATAAACATTTACACATATCTATACTAAATTATAAAGCATTTTGGACATTCCTAAAAAGGAAGTCTTAAAAAATTAAGATTCAACACTTGCTTATAATGGTAAAATTTAATAAGTACATCTATAATAACATTTGTTGCAACACTTTAAACCACTTTTTGTAGACATGTTTTTTAAAAAAATACAAAGTAAGTTAATATAAGAAAAAAACGTCTATAACAATAAATACCTAATAAATGTTATTTTTAAAACACCACTATTATGAAAAATACTTGTTATTATACACATTGTACAAACTAATAAAACACACAAATCTTCATACAATTTATATCTAAACAAGTTGATGGTACATATGGTTTTAAAAAATGGACCGGACTAACGGGTTCAACGGGAACCGGAGTCACCATCGGTTCGGCTTAGCCCATAAAAGTCGTCCGAAAACGATATTATTAAATCAATAGAGTTAACAAATGCATACTAAATTACAATGTTCAAAATATATTACTAAATCGCAAGAGTGCCTCGAGAATCAACATATACGCCTTTTATAATTTCTTTAACAAAACTTACCGTAAAAAATAAAAACTTTGTTTTATAAAAATCGAACGATATTTTCAAAGCAAAGGAGGCAAACATGCAAAGTCCTAATTATATGATCATAAACATTTACACATATCTATACTACATTATAAAGCATTTGGGACATTCCTAAAAAGGAAGACTTAAAAAATTAAGAATCAACACTTGCTTATAATGGTAAAATTTAATAAGTACATCTATAATAGCATTTGTTGCAACACTTTAAAGCACTTTTTGTAGACATGTTTTTAAAAAAATAATAAAAAAAAATACAAAGTAATTTAATATAATAAAAAAACGTCTATAACAATAAATACCTAATAAATGTTATTTTTAAAACACCCCTATTATGAAAAATACTTGTTATTATACACATTGTACAAACTAATAAAACACACGAATCTTCATACAATTTATATGTAAACAAGTTGATGGTACATATGGTTTTAAAAAATGGACCGGACTAACGGGTTCAACCGGGAACCGGAGTCACCACCGGTTCGGCTTAGCCCATAAAAGTCGTCCGAAAACGATATTATTAAATCAATAGAGTTAACAAATGCATACTAAATTACAATGTTCAAAATATATTACTAAATCGCAAGAGTGCCTCGAGAATCAACATATAAGCCTTTTAGAATTTTTTTAACAAAACTTACCGTAAAAAATACAAACTTTGTTTTATAAAAATCGAACGACTTTTTCAAAGCAAAGGAGGAAAGGTGCAAAGTCCAAATTATATGATTATAAACATTTACACATATCTATACTACATTATAAAGCATTTGGGACATTCCTAAAAAGGAAGACTTAAAAAATTAAGATTCAACACTTGCTTATAATGGTAAAATTTAATAAGTACATCTATAATAACATTTGTTGCAACACTTTAAACCACTTTTTGTAGACATGTTTTAAAAAAAAATACAAAGTAATTTAATATAAGAAAAAAACGTCTATAACAATAAATACCTAATAAATGTTATTTTTAAAACATCCCTATTATGAAAAATACTTGTTATTATACACATTGTACAAACTAATAAAACACACGAATCTTCATACAATTTATATTTAAACAAGTTGATGGTACATATGGTTTTAAAAAATGGACCGGACTAACGGGGTTCAACGGGGAACCGGAGTCACCACCGGTTCGGCTTAGCCCATAAAAGTCGTCCGAAAACGATATTATTAAATCAATAGAGTTAACAAGTGCATACTAAATTACAATGTTCAAAATATATTTCTAAATCACAAGAGTGCCTCGAGAATCAACATATACGCCTTTTATAATTTTTTAACAAAACTTACCGTAAAAAATAAAAACTTTGTTTTATAAAAATCGAACGACTTTTTCAAAGCAAAGGAGGCAAAGGTGCAAAGTTCTAATTATATGATTATAAACATTTACACATATCTATACTACATTATAAAGCATTTGGGACGTTCTTAAAAAGGAAGACTTAAAAAATTAAGATTCAACACTAGCTTATAATGGTAAAATTTAATAAGTACGTATATAATAGCATTTGTTGCAACACTTTAAAGCACTTTTTGTAGACATGTTTTTAAAAAAATAATAAAAAAATACAAAGTAATTTAATATAAGAAAAAAAACGTCTATAACAATAAATACCTAATAAATGTTATTTTTAAAACACCCCTTTTAAGAAAAATACTTGTTATTATACACATTGTACAAACTAATAAAACACGCGAATCTTCATACAATTTTTATGTGAACAAGTTGATGGTACATATGGTTTTAAAAAATGGACCGGACTAACGGGTTCAACCGGGAACCGGAGTCACCACCGGTTCGGCTTAGCCCATAAAAGTCGTCCGAAAACGATATTATTAAATCAATAGAGTTAACAAATGCATACTAAATTACAATGTTCAAAATATATTACTAAATCGCAAGAGTGCCTCGAGAATCAACATATACGCCTTTTATAATTTTTTTAACAAAACTTACCGTAAAAAATAAAAGATTTGTTTTATAAAAATCGAACGATTTTTTCAAAGCAAGGGAGGCAAAGGTGCAAAGTCCTAATTATATGATTATTAACATTTACACATATCTATACTACATTATAAAGCATTTGGGACATTATTAAAAAGGAAGGCTTAAAAAATTAAGATTCAACACTTGCTTATAATGGTAAAATTTAATAAGTAAATCTATAATAGCATTTGTTGCAACACTTTAAAGCACTTTTGTAGAAATGTTTTTAAAAAAAAAAAAAAAAAAATACAAACTAATTTAATATAATAAAAAAACGTCTATAAAAATAAATACCTAATACATGTTATTTTTAAAACACCCCTATTATGAAAAATACTTGTTATTATACACATTGTACAAACTAATAAAACACACGAATCTTCATACAATTTATATTTAAACAAGTTGATGGTACATATGGTTTTAAAAA
This sequence comes from Chrysanthemum makinoi, assembly GCA_910596185.1. Classification (NCBI taxonomy): domain Eukaryota; kingdom Viridiplantae; phylum Streptophyta; class Magnoliopsida; order Asterales; family Asteraceae; genus Chrysanthemum; species Chrysanthemum makinoi. Next base: position 155,203,393 of record OU343222.1, on the reverse strand, counting down.
ATGGACCGGACTAACGGGGTTCAACGGGGAACCGGAGTCACCACCGGTTCGGCTTAGCCCATAAAAGTCGTCCGAAAACGATATTATTAAATCAATAGAGTTAACAAGTGCATACTAAATTACAATGTTCAAAATATATTTCTAAATCACAAGAGTGCCTCGAGAATCAACATATACGCCTTTTAGAATTTTTTTAACAAAACTTACCGTAAAAAATAAAAACTTTGTTTTATAAAAATCGAACGACTTTTTCAAAGCAAAGGAGGCAAAGGTGCAAAGTCCTAATTATATGATTATAAACATTTACACATATCTATACTACATTATAAAGCATTTGGGACGTTCTTAAAAAGGAAGACTTAAAAAATTAAGATTCAACACTTGCTTATAATGGTAAAATTTAATAAGTACATCTATAATAGCATTTGTTGCAACACTTTAAAGCACTTTTTTTAGACATGTTTTTAAAAAAATAATAAAAAAAATACAAAGTAATTTAATATAAGAAAAAAACGTCTATAACAATAAATACTTAATAAATGTTATTTATAAAACACTCTATTATGAAAAATACTTGTTATTATACACATTGTACAAACTAATAAAACACACGAATCTTCATACAATTTATATTTAAACAAGTTGATGGTACATATGGTTTTAAAAAATGGACCGGACTAACGGGGTTCAACGGGGAACCGGAGTCACCACCGGTTCGGCTTAGCCCATAAAAGTCGTCCGAAAACGATATTATTAAATCAATAGAGTTAACAAGTGCATACTAAATTACAATGTTCAAAATATATTTCTAAATCACAAGAGTGCCTCGAGAATCAACATATACGCCTTTTATAATTTTTTAACAAAACTTACCGTAAAAAATAAAAACTTTGTTTTATAAAAATCGAACGACTTTTTCAAAGCAAAGGAGGCAAAGGTGCAAAGTTCTAATTATATGATTATAAACATTTACACATATCTATACTACATTATAAAGCATTTGGGACGTTCTTAAAAAGGAAGACTTAAAAAATTAAGATTCAACACTAGCTTATAATGGTAAAATTTAATAAATACGTATATAATAGCATTTGTTGCAACACTTTAAAGCACTTTTTGTAGACATGTTTTTAAAAAAATAATAAAAAAAATACAAAGTAATTTAATATAAGAAAAAAAACGTATATAAGAATAAATACCTAATAAATGTTATTTTTAAAACACCCCTTTTAAGAAAAATACTTGTTATTATACACATTGTACAAACTAATAAAACACGCGAATCTTCATACAATTTTTATGTGAACAAGTTGATGGTACATATGGTTTTAAAAAATGGACCGGACTAACGGGTTCAACCGGGAACCGGAGTCACCACCGGTTCGGCTTAGCCCATAAAAGTCGTCCGAAAACGATATTATTAAATCAATAGAGTTAACAAATGCATACTAAATTACAATGTTCAAAATATATTACTAAACCGCAAGAGTGCCTCGAGAATCAACACATAAGCCTTTTATAATTTTTTTAACAAAACTTACCATAAAAAATAAAAAAATTGTTTTATAAAAATCGAACGATTTTTTCAAAGCAAGGGAGGCAAAGGTGCAAAGTGCTAATTATATGATTATAAACATTTACACATATCTATACTACATTATAAAGCATTTGGGACATTATTAAAAAGGAAGGCTTAAAAAATTAAGATTCAACACTTGCTTATAATGGTAGAATTTAATAAGTAAATCTATAATAGCATTTGTTGCAACACTTTAAAGCACTTTTTGTAGACATGTTTTTAAAAAAATAATAAAAAAAAATACAAAGTAATTTAATATAAGAAAAAAACGTCTATAAAAATAAATACCTAATTCATGTTATTTTTAAAACACCCCTATTATGAAAAATACTTGTTATTATACACATTGTACAAACTAATAAAACACACGAATCTTCATACAATTTATATGTAAACAAGTTGATGGTACATATGGTTTTAAAAAATGGACCGGACTAACGGGGTTCAATGGGGAACCGGAGTCACCACCGGTTCGGCTTAGCCCATAAAAGTCGTCCGAAAACGATATTATTAAATCAATAGAGTTAACAAGTGCATACTAAATTACAATGTTCAAAATATATTTCTAAATCACAAGAGTGCCTCGAGAATCAACATATATGCCTTTTAGAATTTTTTTAACAAAACTTACCGTAAAAAATAAAAACTTTGTTTTATAAAAATCGAACGATTTTTTCAAAGCAAAGGAGGCAAATGTGCAAAGTCCTAATTATATGATTATAAACATTTACACATATCTTTACTACATTATAAAGCATTTGAGACGTTCTTAAAAAGGAAGGCTTAAAAAATTAAGATTCAACTCTTGCTTATAATGGTAAAATTTAATAAGTACATCTATAATAGCATTTGTTGCAACACTTTAAAGCACTTTTTTTAGACATGTTTTTAAAAAATAAAATAAAAATACAAAGTAATTTAATATAAGAAAAAAACGTCTATAACAATAAATACTTAATAAATGTTATTTATAAAACACTCTATTATGAAAAATACTTGTTATTATACACATTGTACAAACTAATAAAACACACGAATATTCAAACAATTTATATCTAAACAAGTTGATGGTACAAATGGTTTTAAAAAATGGACCGGACTAACGGGTTCAACGGGGAACCGGAGTCACCATCGGTTCGGCTTAGCCCATAAAAGTCGTCCGAAAACGATATTATTAAATCAATAGAGTTAACAAATGCATACTAAATTACAATGTTCAAAATATATTACTAAATCGTAAGAGTGCCTCGAGAATCAACATATACGCCTTTTATAATTTTTTTAACAAAACTTACCGTAAAAAATAAAAACTTTGGTTTATAAAAATCGAACGATATTTTCAAAGCAAAGGAGGCAAACATGCAAAGTCCTAATTATATGATCATAAACATTTACACATATCTATACTACATTAAAAAGCATTTGGGACATTCCTAAAAAGGAAGACTTAAAAAATTAAGATTCAACACTTGCTTATAATGGTAAAATTTAATAAGTACATCTATAATAGCATTTGTTGCAACACTTTAAAGAACTTTTTGTAGACATGTTTTTAAAAAAAAAAAAAAAAAAAAAATACAAACTAATTTAATATAAGAAAAAAACGTCTATAACAATAAATACCAAATAAATGTTATTTTTAAAACACCCCTATTATGAAAAATACTTGTTATTATACACATTGTACAAACTAATAAAACACACGAATCTTCATACAATTTATATGTAAACAAGTTGATGGTACATATGGTTTTAAAAAATGGACCGGACTAACGGGTTCAACCGGGAACCGGAGTCACCACCGGTTCGGCTTAGCCCATAAAAGTCGTCCGAAAACGATATTATTAAATCAATAGAGTTAACAAATGCATACTAAATTACAATGTTCAAAATATATTACTAATTCGCAAGAGTGCCTCGAGAATCAACATATAAGCCTTTTAGAATTTTTTTAACAAAACTTACCGTAAAAAATACAAACTTTGTTTTATAAAAATCGAACGACTTTTTCAAAGCAAAGGAGGAAAGGTGCAAAGTCCAAATTATATGATTATAAACATTTACACATATCTATACTAAATTATAAAGCATTTTGGACATTCCTAAAAAGGAAGTCTTAGAAAATTAAGATTCAACACTTGCTTATAATGGTAAAATTTAATAAGTACATCTATAATAACATTTGTTGCAACACTTTAAACCACTTTTTGAAGACATGTTTTTTAAAAAAATAAAAATAAATACAAAGTAATTTAATATAAGAAAAAAACGTCTATAACAATAAATACGTAATAAATGTTATTTTTAAAACACCCCTATTATGAAAAATACTTGTTATTATACACATTGTACAAACTAATAAAACACACGAATCTTCATACAATTTATATGTAAACAAGTTGATGGTACATATGGTTTTAAAAAATGGACCGGACTAACGGGTTCAACCGGGAACCGGAGTCACCACCGGTTCGGCTTAGCCCATAAAAGTCGTCCGAAAACGATATTATTAAATCAATAGAGTTAACAAATGCATACTAAATTACAATGTTCAAAATATATTACTAATTCGCAAGAGTGCCTCGAGAATCAACATATAAGCCTTTTAGAATTTTTTTAACAAAACTTACCGTAAAAAATACAAACTTTGTTTTATAAAAATCGAACGACTTTTTCAAAGCAAAGGAGGAAAGGTGCAAAGTCCAAATTATATGATTATAAACATTTACACATATCTATACTAAATTATAAAGCATTTTGGACATTCCTAAAAAGGAAGTCTTAAAAAATTAAGATTCAACACTTGCTTATAATGGTAAAATTTAATAAGTACATCTATAATAGCATTTGTTGCAACACTTTAAACCACTTTTTGTAGACATGTTTTTTAAAAAAATAAAAATAAATACAAAGTAATTTAATATAAGAAAAAAAAACGTCTATAACAATAAATACGTAATAAATGTTATTTTTAAAACACCCCTATTATGAAAAATACTTGTTATTATACACATTGTACAAACTAATAAAACACACAAATCTTCATACAATTTATATGTAAACAAGTTGATGGTACATATGGTTTTAAAAAACGGACCGGACCAACGGGTTCAACCGGGAACGGAGTCGCTACCGGTTCAGCTAACCCATAAAAGTCGTCCGAAAACGATATTATTAAATCAATAGAGTTAACAAATGCATACTAAATTACAATGTTCAAAATATATTACTAATTCGCAAGAGTGCCTCGAGAATCAACATATAAGCCTTTTAGAATTTTTTTAACAAAACTTACCGTAAAAAATACAAACTTTGTTTTATAAAAATCGAACGACTTTTTCAAAGCAAAGGAGGAAAGGTGCAAAGTCCAAATTATATGATTATAAACATTTACACATATCTATACTAAATTATAAAGCATTTGGGACATTCCTAAAAAGGAAGTCTTAAAAAATTAAGATTCAACACTTGCTTATAATGGTAAAATTTAATAAGTACATCTATAATAACATTTGTTGCAACACTTTAAACCACTTTTTGTAGACATGTTTTTTAAAAAAATAAATACAAAGTAATTTAATATAAGAAAAAAAAACGTCTATAACAATAAATACCTAATAAATGTTATTTTTAAAACACCCCTATTATGAAAAATACTTGTTATTATACACATTGTACAAACTAATAAAACACACGAATCTTCATACAATTTATATGTAAACAAGTTGATGGAACATATGGTTTTAAAAATGGACCGACTAACGGGTTCAACGGGAACCGGAGTCACCACCGGTTCGGCTTAGCCCATAAAAGTCGTCCGAAAACGATATTATTAAATCAGTAGAGTTAACAAATGCATACTAAGTTACAATGTTCAAAATATATTACTAAATCGCAAAAGTGCCTCGAGAATCAACATATACGTCTTTTAGAATTTTTTTAACAAAACTTACCGTAAAAAATAAAAACTTTGTTTTATAATAATCGAACGATTTTTTCAAAGCAAAGGAGGCAAATGTGCAAAGTCCTAATTATATGATTATAAACATTTACACGTATCTATACTATATTATAAAGTATTTGGGACATTCCTAAAAAGGAAGGCTTAAAAAATTAAGATTCAACACTTGCTTATAATGGTAAAATTTAATAAGTACATCTATAATAGCATTTGTTGCAACACTTTAAAGCACTTTTTGCAGACATGTTTTTAAAAAAAAAAAAAAAATACAAACTAATTTAATATAAGAAAAAAACGTCTATAACAATAAATACCAAATAAATGTTATTTTTAAAACACCCCTATTATGAAAAATACTTGTTATTATACACATTGTACAAACTAATAAAACACACGAATCTTCATACAATTTATATGTAAACAAGTTGATGGTACATATGGTTTTAAAAAATGGACCGGACTAACGGGTTCAACCGGGAACCGGAGTTACCACCGGCTCGGCTTAGCCCATAAAAGTCGTCCGAAAACGATATTATTAAATCAATAGAGTTAACAAATGCATACTAAATTACAATGTTCAAAATATATTACTAATTCGCAAGAGTGCCTCGAGAATCAACATATAAGCCTTTTAGAATTTTTTTAACAAAACTTACCGTAAAAAATACAAACTTTGTTTTATAAAAATCGAACGACTTTTTCAAAGCAAAGGAGGAAAGGTGCAAAGTCCAAATTATATGATTATAAACATTTACACATATCTATACTAAATTATAAAGCATTTGGGACATTCCTAAAAAGGAAGACTTAAAAAATTAAGATTCAACACTTGCTTATAATGGTAAAATTTAATAAGTACATCTATAATAGCATTTGTTGCAACACTTTAAACCACTTTTTGTAGACATGTTTTTAAAAAAATAATAAAAAAATACAAAGTAATTTAATATAAGAAAAAAACGTCTATAACAATAAATACGTAATAAATGTTATTTTTAAAACACCCCTATTATGAAAAATACTTGTTATTATTCACATTGTACAAACTAATAAAACACACGAATCTTCATACAATTTATATGTAAACAAGTTGATGGTACATATGGTTTTAAAAAATGGACCGGACTAACGGGTTCAACCGGGAACCGGAGTCACCACCGGTTCGGCTTAGCCCATAAAAGTCGTCCGAAAACGATATTATTAAATCAATAGAGTTAACAAATGCATACTAAATTACAATGTTCAAAATATATTACTAATTCGCAAGAGTGCCTCGAGAATCAACATATAAGCCTTTTAGAATTTTTTTAACAAAACTTACCGTAAAAAATACAAACTTTGTTTTATAAAAATCGAACGACTTTTTCAAAGCAAAGGAGGAAAGGTGCAAAGTCCAAATTATATGATTATAAACATTTACACATATCTATACTAAATTATAAAGCATTTCGGACATTCCTAAAAAGGAAGTCTTAGAAAATTAAGATTCAACACTTGCTTATAATGGTAAAATTTAATAAGTACATCTATAATAACATTTGTTGCAACACTTTAAACCACTTTTTGTAGACATGTTTTTTAAAAAAATAAAAATAAATACAAAGTAATTTAATATAAGAAAAAAACGTCTATAACAATAAATACGTAATAAATGTTATTTTTAAAACACCCCTATTATGAAAAATACTTGTTATTATACACATTGTACAAACTAATAAAACACACGAATCTTCATACAATTTATATGTAAACAAGTTGATGGTACATATGGTTTTAAAAAATGGACCGGACTAACGGGTTCAACGGGGAACCGGAGTCACCACCGGTTCGGCTTAGCCCATAAAAGTCGTCCGAAAACGATATTATTAAATCAGTAGAGTTAACAAATGCATACTAAGTTACAATGTTCAAAATATATTACTAAATCGCAAAAGTGCCTCGAGAATCAACATATAACGCCTTTTAGAATTTTTTAACAAAACTTACCGTAAAAAATAAAAACTTTGTTTTATAATAATCGAACGATTTTTTCAAAGCAAAGGAGGCAAATGTGCAAAGTCCAAATTATATGATTATAAACATTTACACGTATCTATACTATATTATAAAGTATTTGGGACATTCCTAAAAAGGAAGGCTTAAAAAATTAAGATTCAACACTTGCTTATAATGGTAAAATTTAATAAGTACATCTATAATAGCATTTGTTGCAACACTTTAAAGCACTTTTTGCAGACATGTTTTTAAAAAAAAAAAAAAAATACAAACTAATTTAATATAAGAAAAAAACGTCTATAACAATAAATACCAAATAAATGTTATTTTTAAAACACCCCTATTATGAAAAATACTTGTTATTATACACATTGTACAAACTAATAAAACACACGAATCTTCATACAATTTATATGTAAACAAGTTAATGGTACATATGGTTTTAAAAAATGGACCGGACTAACGGGTTCAACCGGGAACCGGAGTCACCACCGGTTCGGCTTAGCCCATAAAAGTCGTCCGAAAACGATATTATTAAATCAATAGAGTTAACAAATGCATACTAAATTACAATGTTCAAAATATATTACTAATTCGCAAGAGTGCCTCGAGAATCAACATATAAGCCTTTTAGAATTTTTTTAACAAAACTTACCGTAAAAAAATACAAACTTTGTTTTATAAAAATCGAACGACTTTTTCAAAGCAAAGGAGGAAAGGTGCAAAGTCCAAATTATATGATTATAAACATTTACACATATCTATACTACATTATAAAGCATTTTGGACATTCCTAAAAAGGAAGTCTTAAAAAATTAAGATTCAACACTTGCTTATAATGGTAAAATTTAATAAGTACATCTATAATAGCATTTGTTGCAACACTTTAAAGCACTTTTTGTAGACATGTTTTTAAAAAATAAAATAAATACAAAGTAATTTAATATAAGAAAAAACGTCTATAACAATAAATTCCTAATAAATGTTATTTTTAAAACACCCATATTATGAAAAATACTTGTTATTATACACATTGTACAAACTAATAAAACACACGAATCTTCATACAATTTATATGTAAACAAGTTGATGGTACATATGGTTTTAAAAAATGGACCGGACTAACGGGTTCAACCGGGAACCGGAGTCACCACCGGTTCGGCTTAGCCCATAAAAGTCGTCCGAAAACGATATTATTAAATCAATAGAGTTAACAAATGCATACTAAATTACAATGTTCAAAATATATTACTAAATCGCAAGAGTGCCTCGAGAATCAACATATACGCCTTTTATAATTTTTTTAACAAAACTTACCGTAAAAAATACAAACTTTGTTTTATAAAAATCGAACGACTTTTTCAAAGCAAAGGAGGAAAGGTGCAAAGTCCAAATTATATGATTATAAACATTTACACATATCTATACTAAATTATAAAGCATTTTGGACATTCCTAAAAAGGAAGTCTTAAAAAATTAAGATTCAACACTTGCTTATAATGGTAAAATTTAATAAGTACATCTATAATAGCATTTGTTGCAACACTTTAAAGCACTTTTTGTAGACATGTTTTTTTAAAAAATAAAAATAAATACAAAGTAATTTAATATAAGAAAAAAACGTCTATAACAATAAATACGTAATAAATGTTATTTTTAAAACACCCCTATTATGAAAAATACTTGTTATTATACACATTGTACAAACTAATAAAACACACGAATCTTCATACAATTTATATGTAAACAAGTTGATGGTACATATGGTTTTAAAAAATGGACCGGACTAACGGGTTCAACGGGGAACCGGAGTCACCACCGGTTCGGCTTAGCCCATAAAAGTCGTCCGAAAACGATATTATTAAATCAGTAGAGTTAACAAATGCATACTAAGTTACAATGTTCAAAATATATTACTAAATCGCAAAAGTGCCTCGAGAATCAACATATACGTCTTTTAGAATTTTTTTAACAAAACTTACCGTAAAAAATAAAAACTTTGTTTTATAATAATCGAACGATTTTTTCAAAGCAAAGGAGGCAAATGTGCAAAGTCCTAATTATATGATTATACACATTTACACAAATCTATACTATATTATAAAGCATTTGGGACATTCCTAAAAAGGAAGGCTTAAGAAATTAAGATTCAACACTTGCTTATAATGGTAAAATTTAATAAGTACATCTATAATAGCATTTGTTGCAACACTTTAAAGCACTTTTTGTAGACATGTTTTTAAAAAAATAAAAAAAAATACAAAGTAATTTAATATAAGAAAAAAAACGTCTATAACAATAAATACCTAATAAATGTTATTTTTAAAACACCCCTATTATGAAAAATACTTGTTATTATACACATTGTACAAATTAATAAAACACACGAATCTTCATACAATTTATATGTAAACAAATTAATGTTACATATGGTTTTAAAAAAAGGACCAGACCAACGGGTTCAATCAAGAACCGGAGTCACCACCGGTTCGGCTTAGCCCATAAAAGTCGTCCGAAAACGATATTATTAAATCAATAGAGTTAACAAATGCATACTAAATTACAATGTTCAAAATATATTACTAATTCGCAAGAGTGCCTCGAGAATCAACATATAAGCCTTTTAGAATTTTTTTAACAAAACTTACCGTAAAAAATACAAACTTTGTTTTATAAAAATCGAACGACTTTTTCAAAGCAAAGGAGGAAAGGTGCAAAGTCCAAATTATATGATTATAAACATTTACACATATCTATACTACATTATAAAGCATTTGGGACATTCCTAAAAAGGAAGTTTTAAAAAATTAAGATTCAACACTTGCTTATAATCGTAAAATTTAATAAGTACATCTATAATAGCATTTGTTGCAACACTTTAAACCACTTTTTGTAGACATGTTTTTTAAAAAAATACAAAGTAAGTTAATATAAGAAAAAAACGTCTATAACAATAAATACCTAATAAATGTTATTTTTAAAACACCACTATTATGAAAAATACTTGTTATTATACACATTGTACAAACTAATAAAACACACAAATCTTCATACAATTTATATCTAAACAAGTTGAGGGTACATATGGTTTTAAAAAATGGACCGGACTAACGGGTTCAACGGGAACCGGAGTCACCATCGGTTCGGCTTAGCCCATAAAAGTCGTCCGAAAACGATATTATTAAATCAATAGAGTTAACAAATGCATACTAAATTACAATGTTCAAAATATATTACTAAATCGTAAGAGTGCCTCGAGAATCAACATATACGCCTTTTATAATTTTTTAACAAAACTTACCGTAAAAAATAAAAACTTTGTTTTATAAAAATCGGACGATATTTTCAAAGCAAAGGAGGCAAACATGCAAAGTCCTAATTATATGATCATAAACATTTACACATATCTATACTACTTTATAAAGCATTTGGGACATTCCTAAAAAGGAAGACTTAAAAAATAAAGATTCAACACTTGCTTATAATGGTAAAATTTAATAAGTACATCTATAATAGCATTTGTTGCAACACTTTAAAGCACTTTTTGTAGAAATGTTTTAAAAAAAAAAAAATACAAACTAATTTAATATAAGAAAAAAACGTCTATAAAAATAAATACCTAATAAATGTTATTTTTAAAACACCCCTATTATGAAAAATACTTGTTATTATACACATTGTACAAACTAATAAAACACACGAATCTTCATACAATTTATATGTAAACAAGTTGATGGTACATATGGTTTTAAAAAATGGACCGGACTAACGGTTCAACCGAACCGGAGTCACCACCGGTTCGGCTTAGCCCATAAAAGTCGTCCGAAAACGATATTATTAAATCAATAGAGTTAACAAATGCATACTAAATTACAATGTTCAAAATATATTACTAATTCGCAAGAGTGCCTCGAGAATCAACATATAAGCCTTTTAGAATTTTTTTAACAAAACTTACCGTAAAAAATACAAACTTTGTTTTATAAAAATCGAACGACTTTTTCAAAGCAAAGGAGGAAAGGTGCAAAGTCCAAATTATATGATTATAAACATTTACACAAATCTATACTACATTATAAAGCATTTGGGACATTCCTAAAAAGGAAGGCTTAAAAAATTAAGATTCAATACTTGCTTATAATGGTAAAATTTAATAAGTACATCTATAATAGCATTTGTTGCAACACTTTAAAGCACTTTTTGCAGACATGTTTTTAAAAGAATGATAAAAAAAATACAAAGTAATTTAATATAAGAAAAAAAACGTCTAAAACAATAAATACCTAATAAATGTTATTTTTAAAACACCCCTATTATGAAAAATATACTTGTTATTATACACATTATACAAACTAATAAAACACACGAATCTTCATACAATTTATATGTAAACAAGTTGATGGTACATATGGTTTTAAAAAATGGACCGGACTAACGGGTTCAACCGGGAACCGGAGTTACCACCGGCTCGGCTTAGCCCATAAAAGTCGTCCGAAAACGATATTATTAAATCAATAGAGTTAACAAATGCATACTAAATTACAATGTTCAAAATATATTACTAAATCGCAAGAGTGCCTCGAGAATCAACATATACGCCTTTTATAATTTTTTTAACAAAACTTACCGTAAAAAATAAAAACTTTGTTTTATAAAAATCGAACGATTTTTTCAAAGCAAAGGATGAAAAGGTGCAAAGTCCTAATTATATGATTATAAATATTTACACATATCTATACTACATTATAAAGCATTTGGGACATTCCTAAAAAGGAAGTTTTAAAAAATTAAGATTCAACACTTGCTTATAATGGTAAAATTTAATAAGTACATCTATAATAGCATTTGTTGCAACACTTTAAAGCACTTTTTGTAGACATGTTTTAAAAAAAATACAAAGTAATTTAATATAAGAAAAAAAACGCCTATAACAATAAATACCTAATAAATGTTATTTTTAAAACACCACTATTATGAAAAATACTTGTTATTATACACATTGTACAAACTAATAAAACACAAAAATCTTCATACAATTTATATCTAAACAAGTTGAGGGTACATATGGTTTTAAAAAATGGACCGGACTAACGGGTTCAACGGGGAACCGGAGTCACCATCGGTTCGGCTTAGCCCATAAAAGTCGTCCGAAAACGATATTATTAAATCAATAGAGTCAACAAAATTACAATGTTCAAAATATATTACTAAATCGTAAGAGTGCCTCGAGAATCAACATATACGCCTTTTATAATTTTTTTAACAAAACTTACCGTAAAAAATAAAAACTTTGTTTTATAAAAATCGAACGATATTTTCAAAGCAAAGGAGGCAAACATGCAAAGTCCTAATTATATGATCATAAACATTTACACATATCTATACTACATTATAAAACATTTGGGACATTCCTAAAAAGGAAGACTTAAAAAATAAAGATTCAACACTTGCTTATAATGGTAAAATTTAATAAGTACATTTATAATAGCATTTGTTGCAACACTTTAAAGCACTTTTTGTAGACATGTTTTTAAAAAAAAAAAAAAAAATACAAACTAATTTAATATAAGAAAAAAACGTCTATAACAATAAATACCAAATAAATCTTATTTTTAAAACACCCCTATTATGAAAAATACTTGTTATTATACACATTGTACAAACTAATAAAACACACGAATCTTCATACAATTTATATGTAAACAAGTTGATGGAACATATGGTTTTAAAAAATGGACCGGACTAACGGGTTCAACCGGGAACCGGAGTCACCACCGGTTCGGCTTAGCCCATAAAAGTCGTCCGAAAACGATATTATTAAATCAATAGAGTTAACAAATGCATACTAAATTACAATGTTCAAAATATATTACTAATTCGCAAGAGTGCCTCGAGAATCAACATATAAGCCTTTTAGAATTTTCTTAACAAAACTTACCGTAAAAAATACAAACTTTGTTTTATAAAAATCGAACGACTTTTTCAAAGCAAAGGAGGAAAGGTGCAAAGTCCAAATTATATGATTATAAACATTTACACAAATCTATACTACATTATAAAGCATTTGGGACATTCCTAAAAAGGAAGGCTTAAAAAATTAAGATTCAACACTTGCTTATAATGGTAAAATTTAATAAGTACATCTATAATAGCATTTGTTGCAACACTTTAAAGCACTTTTTGTAGACATGTCTTTAAAAAAATAATAAAAAAAAATACAAAGTAATTTAATATAACAAAAAAACGTCTATAACAATAAATACCTAATAAATGTTATTTTTAAAACACCCCTATTATGAAAAATACTTGTTATTATACACATTGTACAAACTAATAAAACACACGAATCTTCATACAATTTATATGTAAACAAATTGATGGTACATATGGTTTTAAAAAATGGACCGAACTAATGGGTTCAACCGGGAACCGGAGTCACCACCGGCTCGGCTTAGCCCATAAAAGTCGTCCGAAAACGATATTATTAAATCAATAGAGTTAACAAATGCATACTAAATTACAATGTTCAAAATATATTATTAAATCGCAAGAGTGCCTCGAGAATCAACATATACGCCTTTTATAATTTTTTTAACAAAACTTACCGTAAAAAATAAAAACTTTGTTTTATAAAAATCGAACGATTTTTTCAAAGCAAAGGATGAAAAGGTGCAAAGTCCTAATTATATGATTATAAACATTTACACATATCTATACTACATTATAAAGCATTTGAGACGTTCTTAAAAAGGAAGGCTTAAAAAATTAAGATTCAACACTTGCTTATAATGGTAAAATTTAATAAGTACATCTATAATAGCATTTGTTGCAACACTTTAAAGCACTTTTTGTAGACATGTTTAAAAAAAAAATACTAAGTAAGTTAATATAAGAAAAAAACGTCTATAACAATAAATACCTAATAAATGTTATTTTTAAAACACCACTATTATGAAAAATACTTGTTATTATACACATTGTACAAACTAATAAAACACACAAATCTTCATACAATTTATATCTAAACAAGTTGAGGGTACATATGGTTTTAAAAAATGGACCGGACTAACGGGTTCAACGGGGAACCGGAGTCACCATCGGTTAGGCTTAGCCCATAAAAGTCGTCCGAAAACGATATTATTAAATCAATAGAGTTAACAAATGCATACTAAATTACAATGTTCAAAATATATTACTAAATCGTAAGAGTGCCTCGAGAATCAACATATACGCCTTTTATAATTTTTTAACAAAACTTACCGTAAAAAATAAAAAATTTGTTTTATAAAAATCGAACGATATTTTCAAAGCAAAGGAGGCAAACATGCAAAGTCCTAATTATATGATCATAAACATTTACACATATCTATACTACATTATAAAGCATTTGGGACATTCCTAAAAAGGAAGACTTAAAAAATAAAGATTCAACACTTGCTTATAATGGTAAAATTTAATAAGTACATCTATAATAGCATTTGTTGCAACACTTTAAAGCACTTTTTGTAGAAATGTTTTAAAAAAAAAAAAATACAAACTAATTTAATATAAGAAAAAAACGTCTATAACAATAAATACCAAATAAATGTTATTTTTAAAACACCCCTATTATGAAAAATACTTGTTATTATACACATTGTACAAACTAATAAAACACACGAATCTTCATACAATTTATATGTAAACAAGTTGATGGAACATATGGTTTTAAAAATGGACCGACTAACGGGTTCAACCGGGAACCGGAGTAACCACCGGTTCGGCTTAGCCCATAAAAGTCGTCCGAAAACGATATTATTAAATCAATAGAGTTAACAAATGCATACTAAATTACAATGTTCAAAATATATTACTAATTCGGAAGAGTGCCTCGAGAATCAACATATAAGCCTTTTAGAATTTTTTTAACAAAACTTACCGTAAAAAATATAAACTTTGTTTTATAAAAATCGAACGACTTTCTCAAAGCAAAGGAGGAAAGATGCAAAGTCCAAATTATATGATTATAAACATTTACACATGTCTATACTACATTATAAAGCATTTGGGACATTCCTAAAAAGGAAGTCTTAAAAAATTAAGATTCAACACTTGCTTATAATGGTAAAATTTAATAAGTACATCTATAATAGCATTTTTTGCAACACTTTAAAGCACTTTTTGTAGACATGTTTTAAAAAAAAATAAAAATAAATACAAAGTAATTTAATATAAGAAAAAAACGTTTATAACAAGAAATACGTAATAAATGTTATTTTTAAAACAACCCTATTATGAAAAATACTTGTTATTATACACCTTGTACAAACTAATAAAACACACGAATCTTCATACAATTTATATGTAAACAAGTTGATGGTACATATGATTTTAAAAAATGGACCGGACTAACGGGTTCAACCGGGAACCGGAGTCACCACCGGTTCGGCTTAGCCCATAAAAGCCGTCAAAAAACGATATTAATAAATCAGTAGAGTTAACAAATGCATACTAAGTTACAATGTTCAAAATATATTACTAAATCGCAAGAGTGCCTCGAGAATCAACATAGACGTCTTTTAGAATTTTTTTAACAAAAGTTACCGTAAAAAATAAAAACTTTGTTTTATAAAAATCGAACGATTTTTTCAAAGCAAAGGAGGCAAATGTGCAAAGTCCTAATTATATGATTATAAACATTTACACGTATCTATACTATATTATAAAGCATTTGGGACATTCCTAAAAAGGAAGACTTAAAAAATTAAGATTCAACAGTTGCTTATAATGGTAAAATTTAATAAGTACATCTATAATAGCATTTGTTGCAACACTTTAAAGCACTTTTTGCAGACATGTTTTTAAAAGAATAATAAAAAAAATACAAAGTAATTTAATATAAGAAAAAAAACGTCTAAAACAATAAATACCTAATAAATGTTATTTTTAAAACACCCCTATTATGAAAAATACTTGTTATTATACACATTATACAAACTAATAAAACACACGAATCTTCATACAATTTATATGTAAACAAGTTGATGGTACATATGGTTTTAAAAAATTGACCGGACTAACGGGTTCAACCGGGAACCGGAGTAACCACCGGTTCGGCTTAGCCCATAAAAGTCGTCCGAAAACGATATTATTAAATCAATAGAGTTAACAAATGCATACTAAATTACAATGTTCAAAATATATTACTAAATCGCAATAGTTCCTCGAGAATCAACATATACGCCTTTTATAATTTTTTTAACAAAACTTACAATAAAAAATAAAAACTTTGTTTTATAAAAATCGAACGATTTTATCAAAGCAAAGGAGGCAAAGGTGCAAAGTCCTAATTATATGATTATAAACATTTACACATATTTATACTACATTATAAAGCATTTGGGATATTCCTAAAAAGGAATGCTTGAAAAATTAAGATTCAACACTTGCTTATAATGGTAAAATTTAAAATGTACGTCTATAATAGCATTTGTTGCAACACTTTAAAGAACTTTTTGTAGACATGTTTTTAAAAAAATAATAAAAAAAATGCAAAGTAATTTTATATAAGAAAAAAACGTCTATAAAAATAAATACATAATACACGTTATTTTTAAAACACCCCTATTATGAAAAATACCTGTTATTATACACATTATACAAACTAATAAAACACACGAATCTTCATACAATTTATATGTAAACAAGTTGATGGTACATATGGTTTTAAAAAATTGACCGGACTAACGGGTTCAACCGGGAACCGGAGTAACCACCGGTTCGGCTTAGCCCATAAAAGTCGTCCGAAAACGATATTATTAAATCAATAGAGTTAACAAATGCATACTAAATTACAATGTTCAAAATATATTACTAAATCGCAAGAGTGCCTCGAGAATCAACATATACGCCTTTTATAATTTTTTTAACAAAACTTATCGTAAAAAATAAAAACTTTGTTTTATAAAAATCGAACGATTTTTTAAAAGCAAAGGAGGCAAAGGTGCAAAGTCCTAATTATATGATTATAAACATTTACACATATCTATACTACATTATAAAGCATTTGGGACATTCTTAAAAAGGAAGGCTTAAAAAATTTAGATTCAACACTTGCTTATAATGGTAAAATTTAATAAGTACATCTATAATAGCATTTGTTGTAACATTTAAAGCACTTTTTGTAGACATGTTTTAAAAAAAAATTCAAAGTAATTTAATATAACAAAAAAACGTCTATAACAATAAATACCTAATAAATGTTATTTTTAAAACACCACTATTATGAAAAATACTTGTTATTATACACATTGTACAAACTAATAAAACACACGAATCTTCATACAATTTATATGTAAACAAGTTGATGGTACATATGGTTTTAAAAAATGGACCGGACTAATGGGTTCAACCGGGAACCGGAGTCACCACCGGCTCGGCTTAGCCCATAAAAGTTGTCCGAAAACGATACTATTAAATCAATAGAGTTAACAAATGCATACTAAATTACAATGTTCAAAATATATTACTAAATCGCAAGAGTGCCTCGAGAATCAACATATACGCCTTTTATAATTTTTTTAACAACACTTACCGTAAAAAATAAAAACTTTGTTTTATAAAAATCGAACGATTTTTTCAAAGCAAAGGAGGCAAAGGTGCAAAGTCCTAATTATATGATTATAAACATTTACACATATCTATACTACATTATAAAGCATTTGGGATATTCCTAAAAAGGAATGCTTAAAAAATTAAGATTCAACACTTGCTTATAATGGTAAAATTTAAAATGTACATCTATAATAGCATTTGTTGCAACACTTTAAAGCAATTTTTGTAGACATGTTTTTAAAAAAATAATAAAAAAAATGCAAAGTAATTTTATATAAGAAAAAAACGTCTATAAAAATAAATACCTAATACATGTTATTTTTAAAACACCCCTATTATGAAAAATACTTGTTATTATACACATTGTACAAACTAATAAAACACACGAATCTTCATACAATTTATATTTAAACAAGTTGATGGTACATATGGTTTTAAAAAATGGACCGGACTAACGGGTTCAACGGGGGACCGGAGTCACCACCAGTTCGGCTTAGCCCATAAAAGTCGTCCGAAAACGATATTATTAAATCAATAGAGTTAACAAATGCATACTAAATTACAATGTTCAAAATATATTACTAAATCGCAAGAGTGCCTCGAAAATCAATATATACGCCTTTTAGAATTTTTTTAACAAAACTTACCGTAAAAAATAAAAACTTTGTTTTACAAAAATCGAACGATTTTTTCAAAGCAAAGGATGCAAAGGTGCAAAGTCCTAATTATATGATTATAAACATTTACACAAATCTATACTACATTATAAAGCATTTGTGACGTTCTTAAAAAGGAAGGCTTAAAAAATTAAGATTCAACACTAGCTTATAATGGTAAAATTTAATAAGTACATCTATAATAGCATTTGTTGCAACACTTTAAAGCACTTTTTTGAACATGTTTTAAAAAAAAAAAACATACAAAGTAATTTAATATAAGAAAAAAACGTCTATAACAATAAATACCTAATTAATGTTATTTTTAAAACACCCCTATTATGAAAAATACTTGTTATTATACACATTGTACAAACTAATAAAACACACGAATCTTCATACAATTTATATGTGAACAAGTTGATGGTACATATGGTTTTAAAAATGGACCGACTAACGGGTTCAACGGGGACTGGAGTCACCACCGGTTCGGCTTAGCCCATAAAAGTCGTCCGAAAACGATATTATTAAATCAATAGAGTTAACAAGTGCATACTAAATTACAATGTTCAAAATATATTTCTAAATCACAAGAGTGCCTCGAGAATCAACATATACGCCTTTTAGAATTTTTTTAACAAAACTTACCAGTAAAAATAAAAACTTTGTTTTATAAAAATCGAACGATTTTTTCAAAGCAAAGGAGGCAAAGGTGCAAAGTCCTAATTATATGATTATAAACATTTACACATATCTTTACTACATTATAAAGCATTTGGGACGTTCTTAAAAAGGAAGGCTTAAAAAATTAAGATTCAACTCTTGCTTATAATGGTAAAATTTAATAAGTACATCTATAATAGCATTTGTTGCAACAATTTAAAGCACTTTTTTAGACATGTTTTTAAAAAAATAATAAAAAAAATACAAAGTAATTTAATATAAGAAAAAAACGTCTATAAAAATAAATACCTAATAAATGTTATTTTTAGAAGACCCCTATTATGAAAAATACTTGTTATTATACACATTGTACAAACTAATAAAACACACGAATATTCATACAATTTATATCTAAACAAGTTGATGGTACAGATGGTTTTAAAAAATGGACCGGACTAACGGGTTCAACGGGAACCGGAGTCACCATCGGTTCGGCTTAGCCCATAAAAGTCGTCCGAAAACGATATTATTAAATCAATAGAGTTAACAAATGCATACTAAATTACAATGTTCAAAATATATTACTAAATCGCAAGAGTGCCTCGAGAATCAACATATACGTTTTTTAGAATTTTTTTAACAAAACTTACCGTAAAAAATAAAAACTTTGTTTTATAAAAATCGAACGATTTTTTCAAAGCAAAGGATGCAAAGGTGCAAAGTCCTAAGTGCTAATTATATACATTAGTATAATAATAGTAATTATACTCTCTAAAGTAACTCATATGATTTTTTGAATATTTATTTTTTCTTTATATTTATAAGCAATCTTTTACTTGTATCATTTATCTATGTGGGACAAATTTAACAAACATTGTTTTTGAGAATCAAATTTTCTTAGTATATTGTAGATTATATATATTTGTATAATAATTATTATACTCTTTAAAATAACCCACATGACTTCTTGAATATTTATTTTTTCTTTATGTTTATAAGTAATCTTTTACTTGTATCATTTATCTATGTGGGACAAATTTAACAAACATTGTTTTTAAGAACTAAATTTTCTTAGTATAATGTAAGTGATTTTTAAAATTCGCTATGATGTTATTATTAAATGATAACTTACGACTACGTGTCATTGTCAACTACTTTTACCTCTTACCTTTACAGTATACGTGCTACCAACTCAGTATTGTCACAACATCACGTGGATAATCTACAGTTTTTATATGAAAATTTTTGTTATTGCATAAAATTATTCAAACTAAAATTTTCGTCATCCGTATATCTATTGTATTGTAAAATATAGAACTAAAAAAAAATTCGTTGAACATTTTAATTGTATGGTACCCCGTCACCGCAACGCCGGTACCCTGCTAGTAGACATAATGGAAAGAACCAATGAATAAACCATTCCATTACAAAACTCAAAACAAACAACGTTTTTTTTATTCCATCATAATGATTTATTCCATTGCAACTTCGATTCATACATACAAAACACTACATAAAGGATCACTATACTATTGCTAAATTGATGGTGCGCTAAAAGGAGAAATTCGCACAAAGAGAAGAAAGTATGAGAACAATTTCAGTAGCTAGAAAAGCAAAGTAGAGAGATAAGTAATGATCTAGGGCCGAAGGCATCCAAGTAATTCGAACCAAACTGTTACATTTTTAAGAACAAAAATCATTACAAATGCACATTCTTTTCTAAATCGCTAGATACTGCTGCCCATCTTCACATGGATGCGTCTCTACATATATTTTTTGTATGAAGAATCTTTCACCTTGCTGATAATGCTAAAACACTATTGCCCGAAGACTCTTTGATCAAGCTAAAATCCTAAACACATAGAATTGTGTATAGCACGATGATCCTGATTTTTTTTTACAAAATACGCCATACATGTTTTTTTATTCTATTTTAGAAGGTTAAGGGTGTGTTTGGTATAAGGGTTTCGGAATCAAGGAATGAGTTTGATATCCGTTATTGTTGTTTGATTGGTAGATATGAAATCAAAAAGTGAGTTTGAAACCCATAGCCTCATTCATGGGCGGAGTGAGTGGTTTAAGTAGTATTTTTATTTGAATCATATTTTTATGTATTAAATCTTTCATTTCATAGTTTTTCTACGATAGATTTTTTAGTCAATAAGACCTACACCGATGTTATACCCATAACTCAAATTTTATACCAAATACTAACAATGAAATTGACATACTTAATTCTATTCCACCATCTTATAAAACCATACTTATTATAATTCCAAGTAGCAAACCAAACACACCTTAAAGCATTTGTTTCATGTAAGCATTACATAATTTGCATTCCTAGAGCTTATGATCTTTAAAAAATAAAAGAAAAAATATTGTAATTAGAAAGTTTTGTATAATACAAAAAAAAATACAAAAATAATAATGTGTACAACACACTAGAGCGATCCAGCCGGTAAAGTTAGCACGCAAGAGTAATCTAATCAATATCATAATTCAACAAAAAATGACACGTATAACAAATTACAACAATTTGGTTGATTTTTAGTTAAGTCCATATTGTCTAAACTACTTGTATTAACACCTTCACTTTTATTAATTTTTTAACACTTCTTAAATTAGATTTTTAAGCAAAACAAGTAAAGAAGCATCATTTACAAGTATTTGAAGCACAAATAAAACTAAAAACACTATTCAGCATATACAATTACTACATAATTTAATTCACCCATTTATCGAAATATATAACTATTTAACCACAATGTACAATCTAATTAAGCTTCCAAAACAATTAATACACACTTAAGCATATAAATTTGTAGTTTCATCAATAAATGTATGTTATCCAATTGTTGCATTTTATAAAATATCGTTAATCATTTGATATACTAATTATTTGCCCGTGACTGACATGCGGACACGCTACTAATTATTTAGTGCTGTTAACATTTATTTTAGGGTATTCGCCGCCACAACACGCAAATACCCTACTAGTTTAAGTAAACGGTTTAGCCATGTCAACATAAATTGTCTACACGTAAGTTTACCATGAACCCATTCATCCTGTTTACTAAACAAGTATGCAAGTCGACTCCTTTAGGGTGAGCATGGCTCAATTTTTGTCTAAAACTGAAATCAAACTTAAAATATTCGGGTTTTGCTTTTTTAGAAACCGTTCAGTTTTGGTTTATTCTAGGTTCGGTTTCTTTGGTTTATTTTCGGTTTGGTATTCGATTTTTATTTTGATTATCGCGGTTTGGTTTTTCAATAGTTGAATTTCTAATGCAACATAGAATAACTTTTTCAAGTTTCATAAACAAAGAAACACAAAATAATGACAATAAGAAACTACTGATCATAAAAAAATTATATAAGAGAATTATTTTTGCGTCGTAAAAAAGTGACATAATAATGACAATAAAATTAGCGGCCACAAAAAATTTAGACGATAAATGTTTATGTTTTATAAATGACACATTCAAGAAGCAATTGAAACATGGGTTTTTTAGATTATGTGTTTTGCTGGTTTGATTTATTTGCTAAAACCAAACCGAATCATAAACTTCGATTTTTATAAATTACAAAATCCAAACCATCGGTTTTTCATTCCGTTTCAATTTTTCGGGTTTTTTTGGTTTAGGTTTGTTTTTAAGTTTTCTGCACACCCCTACATTTAACCAACCTCAACCAAAACAATACCAAAAATTATAAAATAAGTCGACCCTAAATCTGTTTAACCCGACCTTATCATGTGATTAAACGGAGAGTAATATGGTATCGTTGTGGTCATACATAGGCTTTTTTTCTACTCTTACATTACTATAAAGCATTTGAGACTTTTTTCTATAGTAGTCTTAAAAAAAGGTTACCGCTTACTGTTTATGGCATGATCTTAATATTGTTGAAAAAATCACAAATTTATAACACCCATCTTAATATTGATGGAGTATTCAATTTTATAACTATAAAATTAAGCAGGAGTCATATTCATAATCAAGTTAATTGAATTACTTATAAGCTCACTGTGTTATAAGTTATAAATTCGTAAAATTGTACTCCTACATTATAATTTTGGTCATTGAATTACTCATAATGAAGATCATACAACTTTTCATACATATAAATTTGTAATACCGTAATCCTACGTTAACTTAATTACTAGCAGGGTACCTGCGCGTTGCAGCGGCGGGTACTCTGAAGTAAAAGTTTCCGGTGAATCATGTATTTTTGTTTATTATGTTTTTTTTTGACAATAAATTTACGGATATCAAGAATTTTGTTTAACGCGTGCACGTTCGGGCTCGAGCCCGTTTGGCCCGTGCCCGTTTGGGCTCGACCTCATTTGGCTCGTGCCTGTTCAGGCTCGATCCCGTTTGGACCGTACCCGTTCGGGCCGGCTTATTTGGCCCGTTGCCCGTTCGGGCTTGAATATTTGTATAACGTGCTTTATTATTTATATTAGTGACATTTAATGCAAGAATTGTGTTTAAGTTGGTTGTACAATATGTTTGATAATTTGTATTTCTTGTGTAAGGGGTGTTTTAATAACTGCATTAATTGTATTTATTGACAAGTTAATTAATTGACTATGTTAAATATCTTGACCACATTAATATTTCTTTGTATTTTGTACATTAAGCTTTAAGACTTGTAAGTCTTAAAATTAAGATTGATGACAAAGATCATTAATAGCGCATTGTGTATTGTACAATAGGCTTTGTATGTTGTAAGTCTTAATTTTAAGACCATGAGAAGAGAGATTAATTCCTCTATTATAAGTAGTATTGATGATGCTCCATATAGTACTTAAAAAAAATACATCTATACTATATAAAATGGAAAAATGGTCAAAGTGGAAAAAGTGAAAAATGTTGAAAGTTGAATGTTGAAAACATGATCAATGGAGAGAGAAATAAATAATATAATTAATACTCTTATTAAAACACCCCATTACTTAAAAGTACAATAATTTATTCACATTGTACACCCAATTAAAAGCACATCTACCAAATTAAAACAACCAATTGAAACCGATATCGGGTTGACCCGTTGAAACCGATACCGGGTTGACTTGTTGAAACCGATACCGGGTTGACCCGGGACGCTTCAAACCCGCGGGCTGACCGGTTTAATTTGACATTTTTTCGACCCAACCTATCGGTTTGACTCGGTTTAAATCGACCTGTTTTTTATCGGAACGGTTCAACCAGTTGAACCACCCGGGTGAAATCGGGTTTCAAATTTGACAAAATTATATGAGAAATGATAAAGTAGTTGTGGAACCCGTGACAATTTTTTTGAAAGGAGAGACCAAGTAATTGTAGTTTTTGGTTTATTTTGCTTTGACACATGTAATTTGTCATTTGTATAATGTTATTTTAAAAAATGTTGCTCTTGCACCATTTAAGGGACTATCATATATGAATCGTCGTTTAAAAGTTAATATATATTGTATAGCCCTTTGTCCAGTGTATCAATAATGTTATGTAAGTTTATTAAAATCACAAAAAATAAATAGTATGGTTATCTTTAGCGATAATTATTTGTACCTCAAACAAATAGCTTTGAACAATGCATAAATATCTATACAAATTGATAGTACAAAATAATCTTATATGGTGATATCCAATTTGCAAAGTTACAATTTTAAAAGCCACACACCAAATGATAAACGTTACACTTGTAAAAAAATAGTTATCACTGCCTAAATTACTAACAAAACAAGAAAAAGCGGTCACACATGTTGGCTATACCTCTAAACTATAATATAATATTGCCAACTAAATAATACCGTTGTTTTTTGTAATGCTTGAATCTATTATTACTAAAAATCTTAATAACTTAAAACAATCATATTAGAAAATATACTCACACACATAGATCGACTCCACATAATTTTTTAAAAAACTATATATTTATGCTGCTATGCAATCACGCATCAGAATTGTAGTTATTCGAAAACGATTCTCTAATGCTACAAATACAGTTTGTTGAAAGAAACTTATGGGTCATCGGAACTTTGTAGAAAACTAGACATCGCTGCCGCTAGGCGCGGATACTCGTCTAGTATATCAAAAGGAGTGATAAAAAATGAAAAGCTACAACTTTTTCTTTCAAAATATGTGAAAATCACATTTTTCACCTCTCTTATATATCCAATTTTCTCAAATTTTTACACTATCACCGAAAATAGTTGACAATCACCAAAAATCGTCATCCATAAGTACAAAATCTCAAAAAATAAAAATCGTTTTAAACTATCCAGTTCCTGCTGCTTTAAGTAAATACTATGCTACATTCTCTTAAGTATAAAAACGATCATTTGGAGGTGATCAAATTATTTGGTGCTTGAAAACTCAAATATTTGCTCACCGGAAAATTTAATTACACGGTACCCACCGCCGCAACATTTCGGTACCCGTCTAATCATCGTCGAATATTTATCTAATAAGGTTCATACCTAAGACTAGTGGTAACGGAACAAAATGGATCGGTCCCATTTGCCAAAACACACGTCCCCTCAGACCAATGCAGTTGTTTGGTATGTCTGTGGACCAAAACAATTGAAAGGTTTGTGTTTGTGCTTTTTGTTATAATTTATTTTTGTGAGGTTATTTGTTGTTGTGATTGCGGTCTCTTTACTACGAGTGTTTGGTCTAGAGAGAGAAAGGAGTTGAGCTGATATGAAATTGTTTGTGATTTTCTTGTGGTCTTGTTGCTACGAGTCTAACTTTTTCACGAAAAGATTAGACTGATAGTAATATAAGACCACAAATGCCCCGTCATATCAGTGTCAACTCAAGTTTTTCTCTTTTAGACCAAACACATACCAAATGCTCGTAGTTAGAGAACCGAAGTCACAACAAAAACAACCTCACAAAAATAAATAAATAACTCACACGCACAAACAAACTCACTAATCATGAAGAACCGAATCTTTCCAGATAGACGTGTTTGGTTTGTACGAATTAAATGAGGGGATGCGTTCAAAAGTTGGAGACAATGGTTCGGTCCCATTAGAGCATAAGGTGTCACGAAGAGGCATACCCTCTTCATCAGTGCCACCTCAGCGCCACATCAACATCTCACTTCTCCACAACAAACCCCCCCACTCATAACAAACCTCAACCTCTTCATTTGGGGCCCACCACTACCACTTTATTTTTTTTATTCAATTTTCCAAATAAACTAAATTCATTTCATTCAAAATAAAAATACAATACATAACTTAATAATAAGAAGAAAAAAAACAACACTTACTAATAAAAACGATATGAAAAGAAAAAAAAAACTACACGGGTAAAAAAAAATACAACACATACTAATAATACGAAACCTAGTCATCTCTTTGGTGATATTTCTTGACTAGACGTTCCTGCCTCTTGCGGATGATTTCGCTTACCGGGTCGATTCAAATTCGGATCTATCATCAGAAAATCCATCTCGATATTCTCTTGGAGAGCTTTTTTCCTTCTCCCGCCTCGCCTCGTAACAAGCCCTTTGAGCGTCGGCTTTTTGAGCATATATTTCGGATATATGTCCCGAAAAACTACTCGATTGACTTCCACCGGAGCTTGCAGCTCTCGACGTTGAAGTCGACTTGCTGTTTTTTGCGGCTCGTTTGCCTCCATCTCTTTCGGCCGAGGTCATCCGTCCGCCCGAATATATCCTCGAGACATGTAATGTCAATAGGATCTTCGGCATCCCACTTGGGATAATTTTTCAAAACATTCCAACATTTTTCATATGCAAACTCCTTCCCAGCATAACGCTGCGCAAAGCTATCTTTGGCATTCTGGACATGATCGTGGTCATTTTCACCACTTCGACGCTGAAGATGTTTGTAAATAGCGTTGAACTTCTGGCAATCACCGTTAATCCTCGACCATTTACCAGTTATCATATTCTTGCCACGCTGGTTATTGGTGGTCTTAGAATTGAACATGTCGAGAATGTCGTTCCAAAAGAACTCTTCAGGACGGTCATTTCCCATATCTCTATATTGGGAAATTTCTATCCAACACTGCGCAAGTAACATTTTTTCAGACTTGCTCCACTTCCTCCTGTCTGCCTGTGCTATGACTTCCACATCTTCGTCGTCGTCAGCGTCCAAATCCACAAAGATGTTTTTGCCTTCTTCTTTTTCCCCGCCTTTTCCTGTTCACGTGCTTTTGGAACTTTGAATTGTGAACCGGACGGTTGTGATTCCATTTGGGGCAACTGTGGAGGCTGTGACGGGTTAAAAAACTGTGAAGGTTGTGACGGGTTAAAAAACTTTGGTGATTGAAATCGGGCGGGGTAACTTGCGAATCCTTGTTGAAACTGATATTGCTGGTTAAGAAATATTTCTTGTGGAGACTGGTTGCAATTTGTCGAGGAGGGGGTAGACGGGTTTGAAGAACCCCCGTATTGTGGTGGGTTTGAGTTAAGTAAGTTTGTGAAGTACCCTCCGTCATTTGGGTTTTGAGACATTGTAAGATATTTTTTTTTGGGTTAAGTAAGAATGGAAGATGTAGAAGATGAAAGATAATAAAAAAAGTGAAGATGAAGATGATATAAATAGGGGTGGTGGGTTTAAAAAAAAAAAAAAATTAAACTTTTAATATATATCCGTTTAATAACGGATATATATCCGTTGCCTCAACTTTTGTCAGAAAATTTGCTTCGTCGTCAGAACGAAGCTCCAACCAACCCGCTAGACGGCGAGGGAGGGGGTGGTGTCACGGCTAGACGGCGAGGGCCACGGTGGACGGCGAAGGCTCACGAAGAGTGGACACCGTGTGCTCTTAGATTTAGTCTTAGTTTCCAAACTCACTAATCATGAAGAAGATTGGAAAACGTACTCGGATAAACAAAAAAAAAAAGTAAAAATGAATAATAAATAATAAAAAATAAAAATCCAAAGACCACTTAGCCATTAGACATGACCCACACAAACATAAACCCCCGGAACCGAAACAAGTAAGGTTTAACCGGCACACTGATCATCTCTGGGTGCCATCGGTTGATGAATGTCGGTTTACCATCGTGCTTTCACGTCTTATTATTCAACTCACACAACAAAACTCGTTTCTTCTTCTACAACATTCTCTTTACTTTTTCCCCAATTCATTCCTCAGCGCTCCATCGTAACTTCAAATTTATCCAATTCTAACTCAATCATGCCACGTAAGCAGGTATACTTCCTCACTATTTGTTTGCTTTCATATCAGTTACGTTTATTTTTTCCTAGAGTAGTAAATAGTAAATAGACGGTTTATGAAAAGTGTAATCATTAATATTTTAATAACCATCGATAATTATTACTCGTATAGCTTTATAACAGTATCCGCTATCGTGGTTTATAAAAATGTTTATACAAGAGGTTTCTACCTTTGTTGTACATGTACATGCCATATTAATCCAATTTAGAACTTTTTTACGCGAAAGTTTATATGTAATGACGAGTAGTATCATTATCCCACCGCAAACGTCCGGTTGACCGGTCAACTAGGGTTTTTGGATCCCTAACTCCTGGCTAAAGGTCACTCAACAGGAGTCGGCGATCAGGTTTCCCTCCGATCCAACCCTTTTGATGTATGAAGATAGGTTTATGGTTTCGTGATATGGCATAGTAGATGCCTTAAGTAGGGGTAATATAGGATACTTGATCATTATACATGTGTTCCTTTTGTAGAAATGGACGATTGTTTGGTAAAATATTTAAAGATGGTGTTATGCTTTTTCCAATAACAGCTTATTGGGGTATTATGTCTGCCGGTTGGCGGAGTTTACAAAACTGCGTATATGAAATCTTTTTTAGTGATTTTCTAGTTTAAGAAAGTTGATATGAGGTTTACCATTTACTTGGCATGGATTCGTTTTCGTTTTCTAAAAATTGTATAGTTTGATTGAACGGTGAATTGATCGTACTTTTACTAGGGGTGTTTGGCTTTAGGTGTAAGGTGTTTCCATGTAGTAGATAGTCAATTTATAGTGTTTGGACTACTAAGACTAAATCTTAGAGAGGTCAAATAATAAGTTTTTGTCTTATATAATAATATCGGGATGGATTTTAATATATACTTAGAGAAAGTTAGTTTATTTTTTGAATATAATTCAATACTTAATTTTTGAATACTTGTGTTACTTATATTCGTGGAGAAGGGGGGTGAGTCCCTGCTACTAATCGACTTAATCTGATATGTCCAGAAAAAGGGTGGTCGAAAAGATGAAGAGTGGATCGAGAAGCCAAACAGCAGCAAGACAGATGGGCCATCCACTGAAGCCATCACCGTTGGAATTAGTGGGCTCATCATTGGTGCAAACAACGCACAGTCCGCTGTTCCAGTGCCACAATTTGGTAGTATCAGTATGGACGAGATATCGCATTTGTATGGTCAAACCAGTGGCCAGTCTCATGCTTCACTAGTATCTTCGCCAATGATAAATGGTAGCCCTTACATGGTAAAAAGCTGTTTACCAACCGAAGTCTTATGGGACAGTGTCTGGTGCAACCATTGATGCTCCAAAGCCGACTGCCAATACCGCTGCTTTGAGTAAACTGCTCAAAGACAATTTGTTAGAGAAGTTCACTGTTGATAACTCGACGTACTCGACTGCCAAAATAAGAGCAACGTTCTATCCCAAATTTGAAAATGAGAAGTCTGATCAGGAGGTCATTTCCCTTCTATCTGTTCTTTTCGTTATTACCTGTGTTTTTTCTAATCATATTTGGTTATTTTCCATATGCGCATTATTCCGCATGTCCAGCTTATTGTCAAAACTAGTTGACAATGATTTAGTTTCCAATACATGGTTTAGAGAGTAGGTTTGGTGTTGATGAAGTCTTCATATATGTTGGGTTTCAGGTTAGGATAAGGATGATTGAAATGGTATCAAAAGGCCTTGCTACATTGGAGGTACGGCGTACCTGCTATGTTTTTTTAAAGATGTTTCTTAAGCATAATTATATGGCTAATAATTTGGTCTTATTTCCCCTATTTACACATGCATATGCTTCCCTTATATTACTAGGTCTCACTCAAACACTCTGGATCGCTTTTCATGTATGCTGGTCATGAGGGCGGGGCATATGCAAAGAACAGCTTTGGGAATGTGTATGTTGAGATCTCTTTTAACTATCTTTTCGATAATAATCTCCTCATCAAGCTATGAATCTATTTAATACAGGATCACTGTATGCGTTATGTCTTTGTTTGGTTACATTTACTCATCCCTTTACGTCGTTGATTCGAACATATTTATATGATAATGGCTTAAGTCACAGCCCACTTACAGCGTTAAATGGTTAATTTTCTTTAAATTGGAAGCTTTTTCATATTATCTGAGTGAGTTTTGGGTCTGTTGCAAGAATGGCATCAGCCCTGTAAAGGCGCCATGGCTGATGACACGTGCCTTTCTCATGAACCCAAATAGAATTAAAAATTACTAAAAAAGTCTCTTTCAATCTTATTAATTTCATTTCTGAATGACTATATTAATGTCGAGAAACATTAGTTAATTATAGCACATTAGTTAATTATAGCATTCATGAAACTACACATGCATATATTTTTTCAAAAGCATAAGCCATCTACAATAAAAAGAAAAGTGACAAGGGCATTATAAAGTTTATGCCAATTTTTATGTCCATTTATAACTTGACCAATCATCTAAATTATCAAACATGTTTTTTGTTTTACAGTTATACTGCTGTTGGTGTTTTTGTTCTTGGGAGAATATTTCGCGAGGCATGGAGTACTGAAGCCAGCAAAAAACAAGCAGAGTTTAATCAATTCCTTGAGGTACTTGCCATGTAAAAGTTTGTGATAATTTATTATAATGTTAGATGATATTTTAGAGCAGGCTCTGTTTCTTCTAGCTTAATAACTCGATTTATGAATACACCATTCTTTTAGCGAGAACGCATGAACATTTCGATGGAATTAGTGACTGCTGTTCTTGGAGACCATGGGCAACGACCGCGTGAAGATTATGGTATGACTATCAGCAAATTTATAATTGTTTCTATCATTTCACTTGCTTATTATTTTGTACAATGATGGTTAAAGTTTGTTTTGTTACCTTGAGCAGTTGTTGTTACTGCTGTCACCGAATTGGGCAACGGAAAGCCTAAATTCTACTCCACTCCGGAGATCATTGCATTTTGCAGAAAATGGCGCTTACCTACAAATCATATTTGGTTGTTCTCAACAAGGTGACTACTTTGTAGTTTGTTCTTAGTTCTTTCATTGAAAACTTCTAATAATAAACTTACTTTGTAGTTTGTTCGAAGTTCTTTCATTGAAAACTTCTAATAATAAACCAACTGTTTGTTTTTTCAAGGAACTCGGTGACGTCGTTTTTTGCTGCGTACGATGCACTGTGTGAGGAAGGCACAGCTACATCTGTATGTAAAGCTCTTGATGAGGTGGCAGATATCTCCGTGCCAGGTACAACTATTTGGTAGACTTTTAACTGTTGAACTTGAAAATTTGATGTTGCATTTTTATTATGATTAAACTGCTAGAGTATATGATGGGAATTGAGCCACTAATAAAAATGCAATTGGAATACACAAAAACACCAACATATGTGAATAGAAACAGTGCATAATTTTGGAACATAATAATAATAATATCTTCTGTGAATTTGAATAATCACAGGATCGGTAGACCATGTAAAGGCGCAGGGTGAGATTTTGGAAGGCCTTGTTGCACGTATTGTAAGCCATGAGAGCACTAAAGAGATGCAGCTGGTTTTAAAAGATTATCCTTCACTAGTAGAGGAAGGTATGCTAGTCTTTCAATTTTTTTGAACCTATACCTTTTTGGCATACAAAGAGATCATGCTCTCAAAATTTAAATGTTACCACAACCTTCTGAAAAATCTTTTTCTGCTGATGTGGCAGTCTCTCAAGATTTGGGACCGGGCCTGCGTGAAATATGTGCTGCAAATAGATCTGATGAGAAACAGGTAATACTAATTCCTGTCTTAAACTGTGTTTAAACATATGGATTTTAGAGAGTTATGATAATCTTTCTGCGGATGCAGCAAATAAAGGCACTTCTTCAAAGTACGGGTACCTCTTTCTGTCCTAATTATGTCGACTGGTTTGGCATTGATGCGCCTGATGTACAACCAAAAAATGCTGATAGATCAGTTGTTTCCAAGTTTTTACAAGCAAGCCCTTCTGATTATTCTACCACCAAGTTAATGGTAAGACCAATGTTGGGATCAGAATAAATACCACACACATTTAAATGGCTGCTTAACATTAAGGAAACATACAATAATCTTCTGTTGTGCAGTCCTTAATTTTGTGTTTTGATGATCATGTGCTATTTAATAATAGTTTATTAATATCAGAGATGCCGCTAGTATCTCACCAACTATAGTTTGTGATTTGTGAGTTCCAAGTCCCATCCGGGACACGTGTGTATATATCTTCCTTCAAAAAAGCTTTAGTCTAATTGTTGTTTGGATAACCATATTTCTTTTCAGCCATATAGGCTAAGCAACTGGTTTTATGTGCGCTAGGAAAAAGCCAACATGGTCAAACGTGTCGATACATGGTCGTTATCATTTTTAACCTTTGGATCACCTTGCATCATGTTAATAAAATTTTGAGTGCTTTTATGGGTGAAAATAAAGATACAATAAGCTAATATAAAATCAAGACAGTACTTATTTATAGTTTTGTACCATATGTACTTCATTAGTCATTTTCAGTTTCTGTCTGTGTTTTATGTTATTCTCGTCAACCAATTTAAAATAGAAGATTATCATAATGTTATTTATCTTGATTTTTGTATGATAAAATTTTGTACCGTTATTCTAACAATGGTATTTGACCCAGGAAATGGTACGGTTAATGAAAGAGAAACGTTTTCCTGCTGCTTTCAAGTGCTACTATAACTACCACAAAATCAATTCAATATCTAGTGACGATCTTCATTATAAAATGGTGATACATGTACATAGTGATTCAGCCTTCCGGCGGTACCAGAAAGAGATGAGGTCTGGATAATTAATTATATATATATCTATGCTTTACGTCTTGTCACACAAACAACGTTTTTTAATACCTACTTTCCACATATTGTGTGTTTATATGTATTACTGACATGTGTTTACTGTCCATTAGGTACAAGCCAGACCTGTGGCCGCTATATCGAGGTAAATTGCCATGCTACTAGATTGACACAAATGAGATCTTGATTTAATGTCTGACATGATTTATACATTCACATGTTTTGTTTTTAGGTTTTTTTGTTGATATTAACTTGTTCAAGGCAAGTAAAGACAAAGCAAAAGAGATTGCCGAAACTAGCACTGAAGTTGATAAACATGACAAAAATAGTACCGACACATCTGGAAAATATGGTTTAGCAGATGAAGATGCAAATCTAATGATCAAGCTTAAATTTCTTACATATAAGGTATGCTAATTTGTTAATTGCATATCAAATTTCACATATATTTATGTTTATTTTCTTCAGACATTTTGTTTACATTCATATGATATAATATTCTAATGGCACAGTTGAGAACATTCTTAATTCGCAACGGCTTGTCTGTTCTTTTTAAAGATGGTCCAGCTGCCTACAAGACCTACTACCTCAGGTACATATGATTGTGCATCTAAATGATTGCATGCATGTGTGTGAGTGTGTCCTTTTGGTAAATGTTGAATATTGCGTTGTGTAGGCAAATGCAAATATGGAATACATCACCAGGAAAGCAGAGACAACTCAGCAAGCTGTTGGATGAGTGGTAATGAAGGATTCGGTCTATAATTTAGATACTTATCATTTTTCATATTCACTGAGAACATGATAAAAAGAACATCTTTTTTCAGGACAGTATACATCAGAAGGAAATGTGGACACAAACAGCTGTCATCATCTATTTACTTGAGTGAAGCTGAACCTTTTCTTGAACAATATGCAAAACGCAGTCCAGAAAATCAAGCCTTGATAGGATGTGCTGGTGACCTAGTGAGAACCGAAGATTTCTTAGCCATTGTTGAGGGAGGCATAGATGAGGAAGGTGACCTTGAAACCAACAAGGTTCTAGAACCTTCCAGCCCGGGCCTTGATTCTGTTCAGAAAAAGGAGGGTCTCATTGTATTCTTTCCAGGTATATTGATTTAATTTTTGTTAGGATCTGCTTGAACTTTTGGTAAAAATTTGATCTGATAATAGAATTATTATATGTACATGCATGTGTTCTCCCTAATTTGAGCTATATGTTTTTTTTTGCAGGAATACCTGGTTGTGCTAAATCTGCTCTTTGTAAGGAAATATTAAGTGCTTCAGGAGGTTTTGAGGATGATCGTCCAATTCATAGTCTCATGGGCGATCTTATAAAAGGTATCTGCCACTTCCAGTTAACATTCGTCAGATGATATAAAATGACTGATCTTTGTTGCATTCACTATATGTTCTTGTAAGAAATAAAATTCTGTAACTGGTTCATCTCATTCTTATTAAAATATCAACAGGGAAATATTGGCAAAAAGTTGCTGATGAGCGGCGTAAGAAGCCTTATTCTATTATGCTCGCTGACAAGAATGCACCCAATGAAGAAGTCTGGATGCAGGTAATTTTTTCTATCTCCTTTCCTGTCTCTTTGAACCTCATTTTCCATCATGCGTAAACAACACATGGATCATCTTGTCTTTATGTAATAGAGGATATAGACCTTACTTGAGCAAACTGCTTTTGTTATGTAAACTTCAAGGTACCTCTTTTCTGTTTTTGCAGATTGCGGACATGTCACGAAGGACCAAAGCATCTGCAGTGCCGATTGTGCCTGACTCTGAAGGTGTTTATGTCTATCCTTTACACTCGTGTTTTTTTTTATTAATTTAGAAATGCATTTTAAATGTGTTGTTGCTTTTTTTTTTAATAAATTACTTAGAGTAGTTATGTATCCTTTTTTTGGAGAAAGCTGAACAAAATTGGTGAAACTATAATGCCCACATGTAATTCTATAGAAAGTAGTAGGGGATTCATTCTCAATCAAATTTTAAGGCAGATGTACAAATTGCTAGACGGAAAGGTGAACCTTTGACCTTTGGTGGTCAACAATTGCCAAGAATTCGAATTTGCTTGATATCATGATGTTCAATGTTTTTCTTAGTCCTTCCATGGTCTTTTACTGTTATTGTGCGTCCATAAAGAATGCAATGCTTGACTTGGCACCTAATGTTGGTCTTTGACTAACTATCAAATACCTAAAATGCCCTTAAGTGTAGAAACTTGAGAAAGCTTGTGGACCAGGCTTAATATCACCACTATCTTGCAATAGTCATTTATAAGCAAATAGGTAAATTTAGATAAGGATCTTACTTGAAAGTAATGTTGCACTGCAACTTTTCAATTGTGTCAAGAGTTAAGACGTTATACATGGCCATTCTATCATATTAATTTGTGGGCCAACATGCAGGAACTGAATCAAATCCATTCTCTCTTGATGCATTAGCAGTTTTCATATTTCGTGTACTTAACCGAGTTAATCACCCTGTAAGTTTTGTTCTCTTTTTTAATATACGCGGTTGTAGTTTTCTTCAACTTATTATCAAGTATCTTGATACTTATTATACCATTGTTATCTACTCTGAAGGGAAATCTTGATAAATCATCTCCAAATGTTGGATATGTGTTGCTGATGTTCTATCACCTATATGATGGAAAGGTATGTTATCGTCTAACCCATGCCTTAATTGTTTTGCAAGACCATGGTTTAACTGTGTTTATTCACATTTCAGAATCGTTCAGAGTTTGAAAATGAACTTATAGATCGTTTTGGCTCACTTGTAAAGATGCCTCTCCTGAAATCTGAAAGGTAATTGCATTGACATTGATTATTAAATGTGTCGATATTTGCCCATTTACTTAATAAGTTGGTCAATCTGGGTATTTTATATCAAAAAGGTAGCTTAGAAAGAAACAACAGAAACGAGTCAAATGGGTCGAACGAGTCGAGAGTCGACCAAAGTGTATTTTTAATGCATACCTATTTTAGACTGTTTGATATCATATATGTTTTTCTTTTAATCAAATTTGACACACTAATTAATTACAAAAAGTTTAAATTTGGGGCAAAACATGTACCAAGAATTACCCGTTAGCCAACACATCCATGCTGAGCTCCTTGCGGTTGCACACTTGCACTAACAGTTTCCTATATTTCTTATTTTTTGGCATGTAAAGAAATCCATTACCTGATTCAGTGAACACAGTATTGGAAGAGGGAATAAATCTATTCAGGCTTCATAGAAATAGGCATGGCAGGTAGGTGTTTGAATTTAATCTCTATCTTATACTTAATTTTGTTGTCCTTTTTTTCTTGAAGTACTAATATTTAAACTTAGTTGGTTGTGGTCAGAGCATATACTTCTTTTATGCTATTACTTAAAGCAAACTGCACAAAATATTTCTAATTTAAGCCCACATTACATACATTTATTACTTATTGTAATTACCCATGATCACCTGTTCATTTCTGAATGTCACGTGCCACATGTCATACAAATAAAAAATTGCACCTCTTTTTTTTTTCACAATACTACATGTCATTACTTTTTTGCCACATCTGATGCCAAGTCGTCACTATTTTGTAAACTAAAGATAGCTGTTACAATCTTGAGACAGTTAGTGAGTCAATTTGCTATTATGTGCAGTTCACCTTTCTATGTATCTTATATCGTGGGTTGATCATATTGGAAATTCAATCAGTATTCCTCTTTAACTTTATTCCAATGCAAAGACGCCTTCCTTTGCTAGTTGGTGCCTTGGTGGTGTAAATCACTTGTATTATGGTTTTTGTTCTTTTATTTGCAGATTAGAGTCCACTAAAGGGACCTATTTAAAAGAATGGGTTGCTTGGGAGAAGCAACTGCGTGAGGTTCTATCTAAAAATGCCGAGTATTTGAAATCTATTCAGGTAGCAATTAGCATGTTGTTTTTAACCAACAGTTGTGTTTTAGTTGTTTAAAACAAAAATAATTTTTGGACATGGTCTTTGTGGTCAATTCATATGTTCTTCTGGGGAACTAAGAATGTTATCTCACCAACTCTTCTGTTGTGTAGGTCCCTTTTGATTTGGCTGTTAATCAAGTTCTGGAGCAGCTTAAAAGAATTATGAAAGGTGAATATATTACACCGATAAGTGAGAAGAGGAAGTTTGGAACTATAGTGTTTGCTGCAATTGATGTTCATGTCGCAGACATTCATAATCTCATTTCAAATGTGAGTAGATTATCTAGTTCGTTTCCTGTACATCACTTGGCAATCGACCTTGAAACTTGACTACATGTTCATATTAAAACAAAATCACCATTAGTGATTGTTGGGCTGGTGGGTTGGGTAATGGGTCAAAACGGTAGAAGCGGTTTGTGTTGAACGTATCAGGGACCCAGAACACCTTTTATTCCTTTCTGTATATAGTTAGTCTGTCATCTATGATATACAAAACGTTAACTTAAATTAGAAATTTTCTTAAGTATTTAATAGAATGAAGTTTGTCATCATGCAATTCTGATTAATGTTTTTAGCAAAGTCAAATCTATAATTTTATGTCATGCTACATGATGTTTATGCTTTTGAGGAATCTTGGGAAGATCTAATTTTTCTTATCTAAACAGATATCCGAGAGCGACACAAAGGTCAAAACTTTCTTGGAGAATAAGGACATGGAGAACAACCTTAAAAAGGCCCACATAACACTTGCTCACAAAAGAAGTCACGGTGTAATAGGTGTGGCCAATTATGGTCGTTTCGAGAACCAAAACATCCCTGTGGATGTCACCGCTTTATTGTTCTCAGATAAACTAGCTGCATTGGAAACACACCCTGGTTCGGTTGATGGTGAAAAGATAAGCTCTAAAAACGAGTGGCCCCATCTCACATTATGGACTGCTCAAGGCATACCGCCTAAGGAGGCCAATACATTACCAGAGTTGGTTTTGCAGGGGAAAGCTACACGCATTGAGTTCAACCCGCCTTTCAGGATCAGTGGGGTTATGCAGTTTCATTGAGGTGTGTCATGTGTGCAGTGTGCTGCTATGGCTGTGCAATGATACAAACCGCATCTCTTCGGATCCGAAAATTTTAGGATTGAAGCCTAACCACTTATAGACCGACATCGTGCTTATTTGAGTTGACTGGAAGGGTATTGAGAACCAGATTTTTGCTATAGCTGGAATGGAGTACGAAACCGAGCATACAGGTTCCTGGTTTCACAAGTTCGTACCGTGTTTTGCACACTTCTATGCGCTACTAGTGAGGATATTTGAGTACTGTCACCATTTGTTAAACAGTACCTGTGCCTTGAGAGTTGCATGGAATAAGTGAATATGTGCTCCTCTTCTTACTTTTTACCCTTGTAAGAGTATTTTTGCCAGAAATAGCGTGTAGTTCCACCAATTTTCGTGTGTAATACTGGTTTCTTTTAATCAGTCATAAATGGTTGATTTGTCACTGTCAATGCGAGATACAGTTAGCACAGACGGAGCCGGGAATTAGCAATAAGGTCTGCTGAAATTTGTTTCTCAAACTAACAAAGCAATATAACTAAAAGTTTAGGGAGAGGATCCTTCAGTGAACTTGGATTAGTTAGGATCCTCAACCATTGGATTACAATCAAAGGTCAAGACTAAATGTGACATTTTTAATCTTGACCTTTGTAATCCAATGGTTGAAGATCCTCTAACTTGAGTCAAGTTGTCCCACTAACTTGAGAGGACCCTCTTCCAAAGTTTAGATGGTAGGTTCTAATGATCGCATACTGGTTTGAAACTTAAAATTTTGATAAAAAATAAAATAAAAATAAAAAATACTCTAAATAAAAATCATTGTCAACTAGTAAAACAATATTAGATGAGAACCTTGTGCATGAAACGGTGGCAATGATTTCATGTTCGATGACGGTCCTTCTCGCCTGTCACAAGCGGTTGATCATATGGCTACCCCTGGGCATTTTGCGTTTCTACGGGTATTATCCAATGAAGAGTTTTGTGACCAGGCGAGTATTGTTGCCGCCCGAAACGTCACTATGTTTTCTGAGGTTAGGCTTCGATTAGA
Organism: Chrysanthemum makinoi; assembly: GCA_910596185.1. Lineage (NCBI taxonomy): Eukaryota > Viridiplantae > Streptophyta > Magnoliopsida > Asterales > Asteraceae > Chrysanthemum > Chrysanthemum makinoi. The sequence goes on along the minus strand of OU343222.1, from coordinate 155,163,871 downwards.
GTATTACATGGAAATCAAAGAGAAGCTGGAGTGAAAGCTAGGCCGCCGTGATGGGTCCATAGTGAATATGGATAACGAGATTGGCCTTTTGGAAGGGCTCCTTTCCGCGAGTGAGAAACCTAGCGGGAAGGCCCGTCTGAGGTTGGGTATTGTGGAGGCAGAAAAGGAATTGGCTAATCTATGCAAGCGGGCTAGTGACCTCGAGGTGGAGAACAAAGTTTTCCAGGACCTTTATGTCGAGCTGGCCAAGAAAAAGATGGAGTTGGTTACTATTCGCGAACCGAACTCTATTCTTGAAACAAAGAATTCTCGGCTGGAAGATCTTGTAGTCTCTGGGTAGGTAGACGGGGAGACTAAAGTTAAAAAGGGATTTGCTCGGGTGCTTGCCGCTAAAGAGGCTAAATATGATGAGCGGTTAGCCGGCTACGACAAGAAGTTGAAAGCATTGGATAATGAGTTCAAGAATTACTTCATTCCAACTATGAAGGACGCCGTCGGGGCCAAGCAGTGGGTGATTTCTATAAGGCTTCAGACTTCTATTGGAGAAGTTTTAAGAGAGTGAAATTCTTAAATCTCGCTTGAGGGATTGCATATCCGCGGAAGCTATTGCAGAGGGTATGAGACAAGGTTTGTTAGCGGGTGTAGAGCATGGGAAGGGCAAGACTGAATTGAGCGCCATCCCGGCTTACAAAGCGGGTGTAGAGCATGGGAAGCGCAAGAAAGATTCCCCTGACTTGAGCGCCATCCCGGCTTACAACCCACACGCATAAGAGGTTTATGCGGATGCCCTCGGAGCCTTAAACAATTTCTCCTTTCCACTTCCTGACCATTTGGAAGTATGCGCAGAATCCAAGATTGACTATCTCAAGGCGCTCCTTGTTCCAGAAGGGGATAAGGATACTAACAAAGAGGATGAGTCCGGGCCCTCTCATACTGCTGTTTCTGGAGATATTGTTGTTGTTGATGTCGCGATCGAGAACGCGAATGCTCCTCTGAGCGTCCCTTATGTCGGGGATGCTGTTGGAGCAGGCTATAACCCCGACAACACAACATAGGTGTCTAACATTGAGACGCCCATAGTGTCCAAGGCTGGAACTACGTCAATCACCGCCCTTCAAGCCCCCAAAGACTTCTCCGGCTGGTGACACTCTTGTTCTCCACGTTGAGAGATGACCTCTGTCTTTGTTGGATTAGGTTTTAGGTTATCCATCCTTGCCTTTCTGGCCATTAGTTTCGGATCTGCACGAGTCAATTTTTAGGTTGCTCAGCCTTACACTTAAGAGTTGCAAAGTCTTATAAAAGAACAAGGTAGTTAGAAGGTTACTTATCCTTTTCAACAATGTTTATTATTTGCGCATAGTTAATTTGAAGGTTACTCGTCCTAATTATCATGCATTACATATAAGTTGTAAAATTTTATAAGGGAAAACTGCGGAGTTGATCAGACGTCCGCTTTTAAATTTCATTAATAACTTAGAAAGTTAAAACAATACATGAAAGAAATACATTCGGCCTCGTACCGCTAGCTAGTGCTAATAACGGAAAACAAAGAGGTCCGGCTAATACAAGTACTTAGCTTTTAGGTATTTCTTCAAGTCTGCAACACTCCATGTTCTAGGTAGAACGGTTCCTTGTTGATCCCGAGTATGCTCCGTCTCCCAAAGCTTCAACAACTTCATAGGGTCCTTCCCATTTTGGGCCTAATTTTCTGGTATCTTCTGCCCGGCTAGCTTCACTGCTCCGGTATACCAGATTACCAAGTTTAAAAACATTCTTCCTGACCTTTGAGTTGTAGTACTTTTCCATTTTCCGCTTGTTCTTCTCTTCTGCAATAACGACTAGCTCCCTCTTATCTTCCAAGAGATCTAAGTTTAAAAGGAGCTCTTCGTCATTCCTTGCTTCATTCACCATGGAGCACCTTAGAGACGGCATTTCAATTTCGACCGGTATCACCGCCTCCGTGCCGTAAGTAAGCAAGAAGGGGGTATGGCCGTTTCCAGATTTGATCATAGTTCTGTGTGCCCATAGTACGTGCGGAAGTTCCTCTACCCAATTCTTGTTGTCTTTCCCCACTCGCACCTTCATTCCTTCGCCCAGACTTCTATTTTCCCTTGCCACTAATCCATTAGTCTGCGAGTGTTTGACCGACACGAAGTGCTAAGTTATGTTCAACTTCTCACACCATCCTTTGAATGGGTCGTCAGCAGCTTCCGGGAATGGCCCACAAATGTCTATATTCCATTTATGGAAAGGCCAAGGTGATGTGATTGACTTTAACTTTGTCTGTGGGAGTCGGGGTAAGGGTTTGTGCACCTGGCATTCCTCGCATTTCCTAATTATCGCCCTTGCATCAAAGTGTATGGTAGGCTAGTAATAACGTAGTTTCATGGCTTTTGCCTAAACGGAATTTGCCATAATCGCCTTAGGTTAGGAGTTTGTTGTTTTTTTTTTTTTTATTTTATTTTATTTTTATTTATTTATTTATTTATTATTATTGTTATTATTTAATAGTGTATTTGGTTTGCTACTTGTTGCATTTGTCAATTAAATCGACTATTAAACATTCAACAACAAAAAAAGTTAATTATGTGATCATAATGTTGACACTGCAGAGGCTTGCTTGCATTTGACTTTCTGAAGTCAGACTACATATTCTTGAAGGAGAGTATGATTCTGGCAAGTTTGCTTGTGAGGATATTAGGACTCAAAACAACAACTCCAGTAAAATAAATAATGATTTTTTGGATGCACATCGTCGGATGTCGGCTTTTGTTGAATGTCATGATTTTGGGAACGACAATTTTGATTGGGAAGAAAACCAGTTTTAAGAAAGATAATATACAGCAGAAACAAAATATTTAAAACATAATTTAAGCAACGCTTCACCACGACTTTTAATAAGCATAATTAGCAATTTAGCATCCTTCGAAAGATCATGATAACTTACGGAGTTACGGATTATCATCAAGTTTTTTAACAGATTCTAAGTGCATTACTATCAAATAAAAGGAAACAAAACAACAGAACACATGATACGATGACATAACGATAAAGGCAAAATGATCAAATCAGCCCTCATTCTGCCTCTTTTCTCCTTTCCATGAACGCAGAAGACCTGAAAAAGAGGCAGAATGAGGGAAAGTTACCGAGTTGGAATATATATTCTCATCTTATCAAAAACATCATGATAATATTCCCCCGGATGAAGATAAAGAGTATTCTAATATTAAAAGGTGTGATGATATTGTGTACGATGACATACCACAATTACCACAACAAAAGGAAGTACTCAGGTGTGGAATGCATAAGCCAGATTTTGACCCAACGAGGGATTTTGAAGAAATCTGGGATAACTTATTTAAGGCGGATATTCGGGACGAAGATGAAATTACAAGAACACTAGTTGAAGATAGAGACTCAAAAAATAAATTGGATTCACTTACAACACAAAGTGATACAAATTTATTAAATATTATTGATCTCGTTAGTGATAATCTTGCTAGTCTTTTTAAACAGGTTACAAAACAAATGGATGATGAGGTGGAATTTATTACACCACATAATGATGTACATAAAGCACCTATTATCAACCCGTTTTTGTGGAGATCGAGAAATAATTTATAGATGAGCGCTTAAACGTAACTATGTTTTTTTCATGTAGGCATAAAAGTTTTTTTTTTCAATAAAACAAAACAAACACCCCTCCTTTTTCACTCTCAACTTTACTTTTCTGCAACTATCTTGACGTCATTACCTCCCCCAGTTCCGACGAAGAAGGTGACAAGGAGACGCCAAAAGAAGGCGGTTCGAAATGACGAGGAACAATGGTGTATTACGTGGACACCTGAAGAAGAAATTGCATTGTGCAAGTTTGGGTTCGCATATCCGAAGATAGTGTTACTGGGAATGTTAGAAAGGATGTTGGGTTTTGGAATGAGATTTTAGCTAGCACGCATGCATACCGATTGTCCTATAACCCAATGTCGGACCTACGATATGATAAAAGACAAATGGAATATGGTGCATCCAAAAGTTGCTCAATTTTGTGGTGTGTACGGTAACGTATTTCGGATGGCCGTGAGTGGAGCTGGAGACGGTGACTACACCCAACAAGCACTTTTGGAATATCAAGTTGAATATGGAACCTCGTTTACACTACTTGCATTGCTGGGATGAATTGAAAGATTGTGCAAAATGGAAAGAAGTGGAAGTTCCGGACTTTGAAGAAAAGAAACACGAAAAGAGCAAGAGATACAAGTCTTTGGGCTCTAGTTCGTTCAACACGTCTCAGTCTGTGCAGGATGGTTTTAATTTGAATACGCAGGCTTGAGACGACGGGGAAGAGAAAGCGCGGAGGTTCGACGTCCAATGGGCAGAGACAAAGCAAATGCGCAGAAGAAGAAAGGGCGACGTCATCGGCTAATCATCAATGAATATGCAATTGTCAACCAGCCGTACAACGCCATGCAATGGCGGAGCTTGAAAAATTTCTGTGGGAGGGCCGAAACAAATTATTTTGGGGAAATACATTAAATGGGAGGGCGAAATAAATTTTTTCCGGAAATACATGAAATCGCGAAAAAATACACTAACGGACGTAGGCCCAGGGGGGCCGGGACCCTTCCCAGTCCCTTAATAGCTCCGCCCATGACGCCATGTATCGTTTGTCATGCATTTGATAAATATCTGCTACCTTTTCCTCAGCAAAAATTCTTCCTAGATGTTTCTGTTTTCTGGAAAAGAGGACAGGTGCAGAGTGAATTAAAAGGTATTCCAGACAAAAGAAGTACAGTTTATTAGGCGTTAGCGAGTTAAGATTTTAGTTTTTCACTCTCGATTCGAAAGGTTTCATCAGCTAAATTATATCTAACATTTTAACTTGCAACTTAAGACGAGTTTCAAACCTTTTCTTAGTTACTATGATTCAAGTGGGCTTCTATATACCCGGTGGTATATTTTAGATGGATAACAAACAACAAACGTTTATCAACATATAGTTTCCAAAATTCTTCTAAATAACATCTTTTGAATAAGATACTCTCTTAACATAATCAATAAGTGCTGGAGTTCACAACAGAGATGTGGTCTATAAAGAAAGTTCAAATACTTTATATTACATAAAAAGCATTTCTACTGCCATTTGAATTAATTCGTTGAACTCCAACTTCTAGCCCACTCGGTTATTGTGGCTACATTCCTGTTCATGTCATCAACTGTGTTGCTTTTCATTGCTACCACAATCTCCTTTTTATAACTTTCTTTCGCTTCCTCCAACAGAATATCAAAGATTTCACACTGAAGATTGTTTTCTAGCTTTGCACCAGAATAACCCCTACAAAAAATGAAATAGTTTGAAGAAAATAATAACCTAAAAGCTAATCAACTTGGCAGCATACTAATGGACTATTTTATTTTATCTGATAAAACTATATTATTGATACTAGTATAGAATTAACTTCCTATGTTATTTTATTTGAAGTCGCTGGCAGTATACTTCTTATAAATTAACTTCCTATGTTATTTTATTGATAAACTATATTATTGATACTAGTATAGAATTACAGTAATCATATTTAACACACTATGGTCAGAAAGTATTTCGGGTGGGTACAAAAGATATCTATAGAGCGAGTTTGTTTACAATGAAAACGCTAAGAATGGAAAGAGAAGCCACTTTACTCGACGAATGTGGACAATCAGAAACTATAACTCAATTATAAGAAAGAAACACACCTTTTGGTCAAACGGTCATACAGAATGGAATTTTCAGTTTGAAGCACAACCACACGGTCAAACCAACGTTCTGGAAACCAGTCAGATCCATGATGGTCCACAATGTTCCCTCCCCCTCCCATTATGTCCTCAAGTTCATCCAAAACCTGCATTGGATAGTAATTATTAAATAAAAATGTCAGTTATAACTAACTCATGGCATTTATAGTACTCAACATGCTTCTATCTAGTTACTATTATTGAATGGTATTTTGGATATTTCATGATAACTAAGCACCATAATTTTATATGCATAGTCAAGCATTTACAACTTTTAAAGGAACAGACGAAGCTATTGACAAGTGACAACCATATTTTCTCTAGCGCCTCTATGAGCTCGAACAAGAACGGCCAATTATACACATAGCTTTAATTTTATCATTCTGCACAAAGTGTGTGTGAGCATCCATTTAGAATCTAGTACTGTTAACTCTATATATATTTTTTTTATTAATGGAAGTGTTGCAAATTCTATTTATAGGAAACAACTGAATATCCAGGTTTTCTTTGTTATTCTTTTGCTACTAAAAGCAATAAATAGTGATGGCAAGATGTAATATGTGTACTAATCATGTCACTAGCTTAGCCAACATTGATAATACAAGTGGTTTTCGCTTAGTAATTTTTACAAACAACTATAGATCCTAGAAGACAGTTCTAACATGGAGCGACTGAGCAACTAGGGAGAATAGCTTAAGTACAACATTAGTTGAATGTTAACTATCGCCGAATTGGTGCTGAGGGTGATCCAAATGACCAAATTTAACATACACAGACTGCTTACATCAAAATTTTCAGACCCAACTCGTTAAATCATAAAAAGGGGTGTGTTTTCCTGTTTATGATTACTTTATCAAAACTGCTTATTTAATCATTAAAAAAATACGATAATTGTTAAAAAAACAAATCCCAAACACCCTCAATAATGCTTGTACTGTTTGAACATTCGCCTTATTTAAGAGGTTAAACAATCAAAATTCAACATAAGCGGTTCAAAATTCAAATAAACACATTAAGCAAATAATCAGTTTCAATAAGCGATTCTAACTAAACCCTTATCGATTATCTACAAAACAAGCAAAAGCAATAACTACCATTCTCTTAGGGGATATTTATTTAAGCTTAATTGTGAATTGTGAGCTTATGTGATTTCGGCTTATTTTAAGACTAATGAGCTTATATAAGTTTATTAGTATATCATAACAAGAGTCTCAAAACGAGCCTGAAAATTTGAGCCAATAAAATACACCCCTTAACATACAAAAACATTTTAAAAACTCAAACATCAATTAGGATGATATAAATTAACAAACACATAAATAACAATAATAATGAAAATAATATATAAAAGAAGATTACGAGATCTTCATTAAGGATATGACATTTGAGTTTATCATCCCAACCCTCGTGCAAATTCTTTTCCTTAGCAAAGTCTCCGATGTTTATATGTCGGAAACCAGTTGCCTCCGACAAAGCAGCTGCTGTTGTTGACTTGCCTGTTCCTGGTGTTCCTGTTATTAGTATGTTAGGTTTACTCCTACTCATCTTACCCCGCCGCCGTCAACCTTTTCAACACACTTCAAACTATTATTTGTGTCTGTGTTTTTTGTGTTTTGTTTGATGAGAGTTGGTTTACACTTGGACCCTTGTATTAAAACAATGTTTCAATATCCACCTTGTGTTTTTCTCATCATTTTATTTATAGTTTACAAGTAAATTTGCTGTTGAAACCGGGTTGACTGGCTCATAAGTTCCGACCTAAGAGCATTGGGGTGCGGTGTCGAGGCACCCTCACCAAGCCGACGTGTACCTTGCCAAAATGTTCGCCACTGCACCGGTTTGTGCATTCGCTAAAATGCTCGCCAATTGTTTGGCTTGCGCCGTGAGACTTTTGTGCTGCAAAGTGTGTGTTTTTAAGTGGTTTTTGTGTTTTATTTGGGTATGATGTGTCCCAAAGTGGAGTTTTGCTTGAGCACTGGGAAGTTGTTTTGGGTGTGTCGATGTG
>OU343222.1:154957151-155155994 GCA_910596185.1 Chrysanthemum makinoi | reverse complement strand
CCATAAAAGTCGTCCGAAAACGTATTATTAAATCAGTAGAGTTAACAAATGCATACTAAGTTACAATGTTCAAAATATATTACTAAATCGCAAGAGTGCCCGAGAATCAACTATAAGCTTTTAATTTTTTTTAACAAAACTTACCGTAGTAAAAAATACAAACTTGTTTTATAAAAATCGAACGACTTTTTCAAAGCAAAGGAGGAAAGGTGCAAAGTCCAAATTATATGATTATAAACATTTACACATATCTATACTAAATTATAAAGCATTTTGGACATTCCTAAAAAGGAAGTCTTAAAAAATTAAGATTCAACACTTGCTTATAATGGTAAAATTTAATAAGTACATCTATAATAGCATTTGTTGCAACACTTTAAAACACTTTTTGTAGACATGTTTTTTAAAAAAATAAAAATAAATACAAAGTAATTTAATATAAGAAAAAAACGTCTATAACAATAAATACGTAATAAATGTTATTTTTAAAACACCCCTATTATGAAAAATACTTGTTATTATACACATTGTACAAACTAATAAAACACACGAATCTTCATACAATTTATATGTAAACAAGTTGATGGTACATATGGTTTTAAAAAATGGACTGGACTAACGGGTTCAACGGGGAACCGGAGTCACCACGGTTCGGCTTAGCCATAAAGTCGTCCGAAAGCGATATTATTAAATCAATAGAGTTAACAAATGCATACTAAATTACAATGTTCAAAATATATTACTAAATCGCAAAAGTGCCTCGAGAATCAACATATACGTCTTTTAGAATTTTTTTAACAAAACTTCACGTAAAAATAACAACTTTGTTTTATAAAAATCGAACGATTTTTTCAAAGCAAAGGAGGCAAATGTGCAAAGTCCAAATTATATGATTATAAACATTTACACGTATCTATACTATATTATAAAGCATTTGGGACATTCCTAAAAAGGAAGGCTTAAAAAATTAAGATTCAACACTTGCTTATAATGGTAAAATTTAATAAGTACATCTATAATAGCATTTGTTGCAACACTTTAAAGCATTTTTTGTAGACATGTTTTAAAAAAAAAAAAAAAAAAAAAATACAAACTAATTTAATATAAGAAAAAAACGTCTATAACAATAAGTACCAAATAAATGTTATTTTTAAAACACCCCTATTATGAAAAATACTTGTTATTATACACATTGTACAAACTAATAAAACACACGAATCTTCATACAATTTATATGTAAACAAGTTGATGGTACATATGGTTTTAAAAAATGGACCGGACTAACGGGTTCAACCGGGAACCGGAGTCACCACCGGTTCGGCTTAGCCCATAAAAGTCGTCCGAAAACGATATTATTAAATCAATAGAGTTAACAAATGCATACTAAATTACAATGTTCAAAATATATTACTAATTCGCAAGAGTGCCTCGAGAATCAACATATAAGCCTTTTAGAATTTTTTTAACAAAACTTACGTAAAAAATAACAAACTTTGTTTTATAAAAATCGAACGACTTTTCAAAGCAAAGGAGGAAGGTGCAAAGTCCAAATTATATGAATAAACATTTACACATATCTATACTATATTATAAAGCATTTGGGACATTCCTAAAAAGGAAGTCTTAAAAAATTAAGATTCAACACTTGCTTATAATGGTAAAATTTAATAAGTAAATCTATAATAGCATTGTTGCAACACTTCTTTTAAAACAACTTTTGTAGGCATGTTTTTTAAAAAAAAATCAAATAAAATACAAAGTAATTTAAATATAAGAAAAAATTTCTATAACAATAAATACGTTAATAAATGTTATTTTTAAAACACCATATTATGAAAAAATACTTGTTATTATACACATTGTACAAACTAATAAACACACAATCTTCATACAATTTATATGTAAACAAGTTGAGGACATATGGTTTAAAAAATGGACGGACTAACGGGTAAACAAAAAACCAACAAAAAAAAAAAAAAAGAAAAACCAAAAAAAAAAAACACAACGGGAACGGGAGGTCACACGGTTGGCTTAGCCCATAAAAGTCGTCCGAAAACGATATTATTAAATCAATAGAGTTAACAAATGCATACTAAATTACAATGTTCAAAATATATTACTAATTCGCAAGAGTGCCTCGAGAATCAACATATAAGCCTTTTAGAGTTTTTTTAACAAAACTTACCGTAAAAAATACAAACTTTGTTTTTATAAAATCGAACGACTTTTCAAAGCAAAGGAGGAAAGGTGCAAAGTCCAAATTATATGATTATAAACATTTACACATATCTATACTAAATTATAAAGCATTTTGGACATTCCTAAAAAGGAAGTCTTAAAAAATTAAGATTCAACACTTGCTTATAATGGTAAAATTTAATAATTACATCTATAATAACATTTGTTGCAACACTTTAAACCACTTTTTGTAGACATGTTTTTTAAAAAAATAAAAATAAATACAAAGTAATTTAATATAAGAAAAAAAAACGTCTATAACAATAAACGTAAATAAATGTTATTTTTAAAACACCCCTATTATGAAAAATACTTGTTATTATACACATTGTACAAACTAATAAAACACACGAATCTTCATACAATTTATATGTAAACAAGTTGATGGTACATATGGTTTTAAAAAATGGACCGGACTAACGGGTTCAACGTGGAACCGGAGTCACCACCGGTTCGGCTTAGCCCATAAAAGTCGTCCGAAAACGATATTATTAAATCAATAGAGTTAACAAATGCATACTAAGTTACAATGTTCAAAATATATTACTAAATCGCAAAAGTGCCTCGAGAATCAACATATAGCCTTTTAGAATTTTTTTAAACAAAACTTACAGTAAAAATAAAAACTTTGTTTATAATAATCGAAACGATTTTTCAAAGCAAAGGAGGCAAATGTGCAAAGTCCTAATTATATGATTATAAACATTTACACGTATCTATACTATATTATAAAGTATTTGGGACATTCCTAAAAAGAAAGGCTTAAAAAATTAAGATTCAACACTTGCTTATAATGACAAATTTTAATAAGTACATCTATAATAGCATTTGTTGCAACACTTTAAAGCACTTTTTGCAGACATGTTTTAAAAAAAAAAAAAAAAATACAAAGTAATTTAATATAGAAAAAAAACGTCTATAACAATAAATACCAAATAAATGTTATTTTAAAACACCCCATTATGAAAAATACTTGTTATTATACACATTGACAAATTAATAAAACCACGAATCTTCATACAATTTATATGTAAACAAGTTGATGGTACATATGGTTTTAAAAATGGACGGACTAACGGGTCAACGGGAACCGGAGTCACCACCGGTTCGGCTTAGCCCATAAAAGTCGTCCGAAAACGATATTATTAAATCAATAGAGTTAACAAATGCATACTAAATTACAATGTTCAAAATATATTACTAAATAGCAAGAGTGCCTCGAGAATCAACATATACGCCTTTTATAATTTTTTAACAAAACTTACCGTAAAAAATAAAAACTTTGTTTTATAAAATCGAACGACTTTTTCAAAGCAAAGGAGGAAAGGTGCAAAGTCCAAATTATATGATTATAAACATTTACACATATCTATACTACATTATAAAGCATTTGGGACATTCCTAAAAAGGAAGTTTTAAAAAATTAAGATTCAACACTTGCTTATAATCGTAAAATTTAATAAGTACATCTATAATAGCATTTGTTGCAACACTTTAAACCACTTTTTGTAGACATGTTTTTAAAAAAAATACAAAGTAAGTTAATATAAGAAAAAAACGTCTATAACAATAAATACATAATAAATGTTATTTTTAAAACACCACTATTATGAAAAATACTTGTTATTATACACATTGTATAAACTAATAAAACACACAAATCTTCATACAATTTATATCTAAACAAGTTGAGGGTACATATGGTTTTAAAAAATGGACCGGACTAACGGGTTCAACGGGGAACCGGAGTCACCATCGGTTCGGCTTAGCCCATAAAAGTCGTCCGAAAACGATATTATTAAATCAATAGAGTTAACAAATGCATACTAAATTACAATGTTCAAAATATATTACTAAATCGTAAGAGTGCCTCGAGAATCAACATATACGCATTTTATAATTTTTTTAACAAAACTTACCGTAAAAAATAAAAACTTTGTTTTATAAAAATCGAACGATATTTTCAAAGCAAAGGAGGCAAACATGCAAAGTCCTAATTATATGATCATAAACATTTACACATGTCTATACTACTTTATAAAGCATTTGGGACATTCCTAAAAAGGAAGACTTAAAAAATAAAGATTCAACACTTGCTTATAATGGTAAAATTTAATAAGTACATCTATAATAGCATTTGTTGCAACACTTTAAAGAACTTTTTGTAGACATGTTTTTAAAAAAAAAAAAAAAAAAAAATACAAAGTAATTTAATATAAGAAAAAAACGTCTATAACATTAAATACCAAATAAATGTTATTTTTAAAACACCCCTATTATGAAAAATACTTGTTATTATACACATTGTACAAACTAATAAAACACACGAATCTTCATACAATTTATATGTAAACAAGTTGATGGTACATATGGTTTTAAAAAATGGACCGGACTAATGGATTCAACCGGGAACCGGGTCACCACCGGTCGGCTTAGCCCATAAAAGTCGTCCGAAAACGATATTATTAAATCAATAGAGTTAACAAATGCATACTAAATTACAATGTTCAAAATATATTACTAATTCGCAAGAGTGCCTCGAGAATCAACATATAAGCCTTTTAGAATTTTTTTAACAAAACTTACCGTAAAAAATACAAACTTTGTTTTATAAAAATCGAACGACTTTTTCAAAGCAAAGGAGGAAAGGTGCAAAGTCCAAATTATATGATTATAAACATTTACACAAATCTATACTACATTATAAAGCATTTGGGACATTCCTAAAAAGGAAGGCTTAAAAAATTAAGATTCAATACTTGCTTAAAATGGTAAAATTTAATAAGTACATCTATAATAGCATTTGTTGCAACACTTTAAAGCACTTTTTGCAGACATGTTTTTAAAAGAATGATAAAAAAAATACAAAGTAATTTAATATAAGAAAAAAAAAAGTCTAAAACAATAAATACCTAATAAATGTTATTTTTAAAACACCCCTATTATGAAAAATATACTTGTTATTATACACATTATACAAACTAATAAAACACACGAATCTTCATACAATTTATATGTAAACAAGTTGATGGAACATATGGTTTTAAAAATGGACGGACTAACGGGTTCAACCGGGAACCGGAGTTACCACCGGTTCGGCTAGCACATAAAAGTAGTCCGAAAACGATATTATTAAATCAATAGAGTTAACAAATGCATACTAAATTACAATGTTCAAAATATATTACTAAATCGCAAGAGTGCCTCGAGAATCAACATATACGCCTTTTATAATTTCTTTAACAAAACTTACGTAAAAATAAAAACTTTGTTTTATAAAAATCGAACGATTTTTTCAAAGCAAAGGATGAAAAGGTGCAAAGTCCTAATTATATGATTATAAATATTTACACATATCTATACTACATTATAAAGCATTTGGGACATTCCTAAAAAGGAAGTTTTAAAAAATTAAGATTCAACACTTGCTTATAATGGTAAAATTTAATAAGTACATCTATAATAGCATTTGTTGCAACACTTTAAACCACTTTTTGTAGACATGTTTTTAAAAAAAGTACAAAGTAAGTTAATATAAGAAAAAAACGTCTATAACAATAAATACCTAATAAATGTTATTTTTAAAACACCACTATTATGAAAAATACTTGTTATTATACACATTGTACAAACTAATAAAACACAAAAATCTTCATACAATTTATATCTAAACAAGTTGAGGGTACATATGGTTTTAAAAAATGGACCGGACTAACGGGTTCAACGGGGAACCGGAGTCACCATCGGTTCGGCTTAGCCCATAAAAGTCGTCCGAAAACGATATTATTAAATCAATAGAGTCAACAAAATTACAATGTTCAAAATATATTACTAAATCGTAAGAGTGCCTCGAGAATCAACATATACGCCTTTTATAATTTTTTTAACAAAACTTACCGTAAAAAATAAAAACTTTGTTTTATAAAAATCGAACGATATTTTCAAAGCAAAGGAGGCAAACATGCAAAGTCCTAATTATATGATCATAAACATTTACACATATCTATACTACATTATAAAACATTTGGGACATTCCTAAAAAGGAAGACTTAAAAAATAAAGATTCAACACTTGCTTATAATGGTAAAATTTAATAAGTACATTTATAATAGCATTTGTTGCAACACTTTAAAGCACTTTTTTTAGACATGTTTTTAAAAAAAAAAAAAAAAAAAATACAAACTAATTTAATATAAGAAAAAAACGTCTATAACAATAAATACCAAATAAATCTTTTTTTTAAAACACCCCTATTATGAAAAATACTTGTTATTATACACATTGTACAAACTAATAAAACACACGAATCTTCATACAATTTATATGTAAACAAGTTGATGGAACATATGGTTTTAAAAAATGGACCGGACTAACGGGTTCAACCGGGAACCGGAGTCACCACCGGTTCGGCTTAGCCCATAAAAGTCGTCCGAAAACGATATTATTAAATCAATAGAGTTAACAAATGCATACTAAATTACAATGTTCAAAATATATTACTAATTCGCAAGAGTGCCTCGAGAATCAACATATAAGCCTTTTAGAATTTTCTTAACAAAACTTACCGTAAAAAATACAAACTTTGTTTTATAAAAATCGAACGACTTTTTCAAAGCAAAGGAGGAAAGGTGCAAAGTCCAAATTATATGATTATAAACATTTACACAAATCTATACTACATTATAAAGCATTTGGGACATTCCTAAAAAGGAAGGCTTAAAAAATTAAGATTCAACACTTGCTTATAATGGTAAAATTTAATAAGTACATCTATAATAGCATTTGTTGCAACACTTTAAAGCACTTTTTGTAGACATGTCTTTAAAAAAATAATAAAAAAAAATACAAAGTAATTTAATATAACAAAAAAACGTCTATAACAATAAATACCTAATAAATGTTATTTTTAAAACACCCCTATTATGAAAAATACTTGTTATTATACACATTGTACAAACTAATAAAACACACGAATCTTCATACAATTTATATGTAAACAAATTGATGGTACATATGGTTTTAAAAAATGGACCGGACTAATGGGTTCAACCGGGAACCGGAGTCACCACCGGCTCGGCTTAGCCCATAAAAGTCGTCCGAAAACGATATTATTAAATCAATAGAGTTAACAAATGCATACTAAATTACAATGTTCAAAATATATTACTAAATTGCAAGAGTGCCTCGAGAATCAACATATACGCCTTTTATAATTTTTTAACAAAACTTACCGTAAAAAATAAAAACTTTGTTTTATAAAAATCGAACGATTTTTTCAAAGCAAAGGATGAAAAGGTGCAAAGTCCTAATTATATGATTATAAACATTTACACATATCTATACTACATTATAAAGCATTTGAGACGTTCTTAAAAAAGAAGGCTTAAAAAATTAAGATTCAACACTTGCTTATAATGGTAAAATTTAATATGTACATCTATAATAGCATTTGTTGCAACACTTTAAAGCACTTTTTGTAGACATGTTTAAAAAAAAAATACAAAGTAAGTTAATATAAGAAAAAAACGTCTATAACAATAAATACCTAATAAATATTATTTTTAAAACACCACTATTATGAAAAATACTTGTTATTATACACATTGTACAAACTAATAAAACACACAAATCTTCATACAATTTATATCTAAACAAGTTGATGGTACATATGGTTTTAAAAAATGGACCGGACTAACGGGTTCAACGGGGAACCGGAGTCACCATCGGTTCGGCTTAGCCCATAAAAGTCGTCCGAAAACGATATTATTAAATCAATAGAGTTAACAAATGCATACTAAATTACAATGTTCAAAATATATTACTAAATCGTAAGAGTGCCTCGAGAATCAACATATACGCCTTTTATAATTTTTTTAACAAAACTTACCGTAAAAAGTAAAAACTTTGTTTTATAAAAATCGAACGATATTTTCAAAGCAAAGGAGGCAAACATGCAAAGTCCTAATTATATGATCATAAACATTTACACATATCTATACTACATTATAAAGCATTTGGGACATTCCTAAAAAGGAAGACTTAAAAATAAAGATTCAACACTTGCTTATAATGGTAAAATTTAATAAGTACATCTATAATAGCATTTGTTGCAACACTTTAAAGCACTTTTTGCAGACATGTTTTTAAAAAAAAAAAAAAAAATACAAACTAATTTAATATAAGAAAAAAACGTCTATAACAATAAATACCAAATAAATGTTATTTTTAAAACACCCCTATTATGAAAAATACTTGTTATTATACACATTGTACAAACTAATAAAACACACGAATCTTCATACAATTTATATGTAAACAAGTTGATGGTACATATGTTTTAAAAATGGACCGGATAACGGGTTCAACCGGGAACGGAGTAACCACGGTTCGGCTTAGCCCATAAAAGTCGTCCGAAAACGATATTATTAAATCAATAGAGTTAACAAATGCATACTAAATTACAATGTTCAAAATATATTACTAATTCGGAAGAGTGCCTCGAGAATCAACATATAAGCCTTTTAGAATTTTTTTAACAAAACTTACCGTAAAAAATATAAACTTTGTTTTATAAAAATCGAACGACTTTCTCAAAGCAAAGGAGGAAAGATGCAAAGTCCAAATTATATGATTATAAACATTTACACATGTCTATACTACATTATAAAGCATTTGGGACATTCCTAAAAAGGAAGTCTTAAAAAATTAAGATTCAACACTTGCTTATAATGGTAAAATTTAATAAGTACATCTATAATAGCATTTTTTGCAACACTTTAAAGCACTTTTTGTAGACATGTTTTAAAAAAAAATAAAAATAAATACAAAGTAATTTAATATAAGAAAAAAACGTTTATAACAAGAAATACGTAATAAATGTTATTTTAAAAAACAACCTATTATGAAAAATACTTGTTATTATACACCTTGTACAAACTAATAAAACACACGAATCTTCATACAATTTATATGTAAACAAGTTGATGGTACATATGATTTTAAAAAATGGACCGGACTAACGGGTTCAACCGGGAACCGGAGTCACCACCGGTTCGGCTTAGCCCATAAAAGCCGTCAAAAAACGATATTAATAAATCAGTAGAGTTAACAAATGCATACTAAGTTACAATGTTCAAAATATATTACTAAATCGCAAGAGTGCCTCGAGAATCAACATAGACGTCTTTTAGAATTTTTTTAACAAAAGTTACCGTAAAAAATAAAAACTTTGTTTTATAAAAATCGAACGATTTTTTCAAAGCAAAGGAGGCAAATGTGCAAAGTCCTAATTATATGATTATAAACATTTACACGTATCTATACTATATTATAAAGCATTTGGGTCATTCCTAAAAAGGAAGGCTTAAAAAATTAAGATTCAACAGTTGCTTATAATGGTAAAATTTAATAAGTACATCTATAATAGCATTTGTTGCAACAGTTTAAAGCACTTTTTGCAGACATGTTTTTAAAAGAATAATAAAAAAAATACAAAGTAATTTAATATAAGAAAAAAAACCTCTAAAACAATAAATACCTAATAAATGTTATTTTTAAAAACCCTATTATGAAAAATACTTGTTATTATACACATTATACAAACTAATAAAACACACGAATCTTCATACAATTTATATGTAAACAAGTTGATGGAACATATGGTTTTAAAAATTGACGGACTAACGGGTTCAACCGTACCGAGAGTAACCACGGTTCGCTTAGCCCATAAAAGTCGTCCGAAAACGATATTATTAAATCAATAGAGTTAACAAATGCATACTAAATTACAATGTTCAAAATATATTACTAAATCGCAATAGTTCTCGAGAATCAACATATACGCCTTTTATAATTTTTTTAACAAAACTTACAATAAAAAATAAAAACTTTGTTTTATAAAAATCGAACGATTTTATCAAAGCAAAGGAGGCAAAGGTGCAAAGTCCTAATTATATGATTATAAACATTTACACATATCTATACTACATTATAAAGCATTTGGGATATTCCTAAAAAGGAATGCTTGAAAAATTAAGATTCAACACTTGCTTATAATGGTAAAATTTAAAATGTACGTCTATAATAGCATTTGCTGCAACACTTTAAAGAACTTTTTGTAGACATGTTTTTTAAAAAATAATAAAAAAAATGCAAAGTAATTTTATATAAGAAAAAAACGTCTATAAAAATAAATATATAATACACGTTATTTTTAAAACACCCCTATTATGAAAAATACTTGTTATTATACACATTATACAAACTAATAAAACACACGAATCTTCATACAATTTATATGTAAACAAGTTGATGGTACATATGGTTTTAAAAAATTGACCGGACTAACAGGTTCAACCGGGAACCGGAGTAACCACCGGTTCGGCTTAGCCCATAAAAGTCGTCCGAAAACGATATTATTTAATCAATAGAGTTAACAAATGCATACTAAATTACAATGTTCAAAATATATTACTAAATCGCAAGAGTGCTTCGAGAATCAACATATACGCCTTTTATAATTTTTTTAACAAAACTTATCGTAAAAAATAAAAACTTTGTTTTATAAAAATCGAACGATTTTTTAAAAGCAAAGGAGGCAAAGGTGCAAAGTCCTAATTATATGATTATAAACATTTACACATATCTATACTACATTATAAAGCATTTGGGACATTCTTAAAAAGGAAGGCTTAAAAAATTAAGATTCAACACTTGCTTATAATGGTAAAATTTAATAAGTACATCTATAATAGCATTTGTTGTAACATTTAAAGCACTTTTTGTAGACATGTTTTAAAAAAAAATTCAAAGTAATTTAATATAACAAAAAAACGTCTATAACAATAAATACCTAATAAATGTTATTTTTAAAACACCACTATTATGAAAAATACTTGTTATTATACACATTGTACAAACTAATAAAACACACGAATCTTCATACAATTTATATGTAAACAAGTTGATGGTACATATGGTTTTAAAAAATGGACCGGACTAATGGGTTCAACCGGGAACCGGAGTCACCACCGGCTCGGCTTAGCCCATAAAAGTTGTCCGAAAACGATACTATTAAATCAATAGAGTTAACAAATGCATACTAAATTACAATGTTCAAAATATATTACTAAATCGCAAGAGTGCCTCGAGAATCAACATATACGCCTTTTATAATTTTTTTAACAACACTTACCGTAAAAAATAAAAACTTTGTTTTATAAAAATCGAACGATTTTTTCAAAGCAAAGGAGGCAAAGGTGCAAAGTCCTAATTATATGATTATAAACATTTACACATATCTATACTACATTATAAAGCATTTGGGATATTCTTAAAAAGGAATGCTTAAAAAATTAAGATTCAACACTTGCTTATAATGGTAAAATTTAAAATGTACATCTATAATAGCATTTGTTGCAACACTTTAAAGCAATTTTTGTAGACATGTTTTTAAAAAAATAATAAAAAAAATGCAAAGTAATTTTATATAAGAAAAAAACGTCTATAAAAATAAATACCTAATACATGTTATTTTTAAAACACCCCTTACAAACTAATAAAACACACGAATCTTCATACAATTTATATTTAAACAAGTTGATGGTACATATGGTTTTAAAAAATGGACCGGACTAACGGGTTCAACGGGGGACCGGAGTCACCACCAGTTCGGCTTAGCCCATAAAAGTCGTCCGAAAACGATATTATTAAATCAATAGAGTTAACAAATGCATACTAAATTACAATGTTCAAAATATATTACTAAATGCAAAAGAGTGCCTCGAAAATCAATATATACGCCTTTTAGAATTTTTTTAACAAAACTTACCGTAAAAAATAAAAACTTTGTTTAACAAAAATCGAACGATTTTTTCAAAGCAAAGGATGCAAAGGTGCAAAGTCCTAATTATATGATTATAAACATTTACACAAATCTATACTACATTATAAAGCATTTGTGACGTTCTTAAAAAGGAAGGCTTAAAAAATTAAGATTCAACACTAGCTTATAATGGTAAAATTTAATAAGTACATCTATAATAGCATTTGTTGCAACACTTTAAAGCACTTTTTGTAGACATGTTTTTTAAAAAAAAAAAAAAAAAAACATACAAAGTAATTTAATATAAGAAAAAAACGTCTATAACAATAAATACCTAATTAATGTTATTTTTAAAACACCCCTATTATGAAAAATACTTGTTATTATACACATTGTACAAACTAATAAAACACACGAATCTTCATACAATTTATATGTGAACAAGTTGATGGTACATATGGTTTTAAAAAATGGACCGGACTAACGGGGTTCAACGGGGGACTGGAGTCACCACCGGTTCGGCTTAGCCCATAAAAGTCGTCCGAAAACGATATTATTAAATCAATAGAGTTAACAAGTGCATACTAAATTACAATGTTCAAAATATATTTCTAAATCACAAGAGTGCCTCGAGAATCAACATATACGCCTTTTAGAATTTTTTTAACAAAACTTACCGTAAAAAATAAACACTTTGTTTTATAAAAATCGAACGATTTTTTCAAAGCAAATGAGGCAAAGGTGCAAAGTCCTAATTATATGATTATAAACATTTACACATATCTTTACTACATTATAAAGCATTTGGGACGTTCTTAAAAAGGAAGACTTAAAAAATTAAGATTCAACTCTTGCTTATAATGGTAAAATTTAATAAGTACATCTATAATAGCATTTGTTGCAACACTTTAAAGCACTTTTTTTAGACATGTTTTTAAAAAAATAATAAAAAAAATACAAAGTAATTTAATATAAGAAAAAAACGTCTATAACAATAAATACCTAATAAATGTTATTTTTAGAAGACCCCTATTATGAAAAATACTTGTTATTATACACATTGTACAAACTAATAAAACACACGAATATTCATACAATTTATATCTAAACAAGTTGATGGTACAGATGGTTTTAAAAAATGGACCGGACTAACGGGTTCAACGGGAACCGGAGTCACCATCGGTTCGGCTTAGCCCATAAAAGTCGTCCGAAAACGATATTATTAAATCAATAGAGTTAACAAATGCATACTAAATTACAATGTTCAAAATATATTACTAAATCGCAAGAGTGCCTCGAGAATCAACATATACGTTTTTTAGAATTTTTTTAACAAAACTTACCGTAAAAAATAAAAACTTTGTTTTATAAAAATCGAACGATTTTTTCAAAGCAAAGGATGCAAAGGTGCAAAGTCCTAAGTGCTAATTATATACATTACTATAATTATAATTATACTCTTTAAAGTTATCCACATGATTTTTTGAATATATATATATATTTTTTTTTATTAGTAATCTTTTACTTGTATCATTCATCTATGTGAGACAAATTTAACAAACATTGTTTTTGAGAATCAAATTTTCTTAGTATATTGTAGATTATATATATTTGTATAATAATTATTATACTCTTTAAAATAACCCACATGACTTCTTGAATATTTATTTTTCTTTTATGTTTATAAGTAATCTTTTACTTGTATCATTTATCTATGTGGGAGAAATTTAACAAACATTGTTTTTAAGAACTAAATTTTCTTAGTATAATGTAAGTGATTTTTAAAATTCGCTATGATGTTATTATTAAATGATAACTTACGACTACGTGCCATTGTCAACTACTTTTACCTCTTACCTTTACAGTATACGTGCTACCAACTCAGTATTGTCACAACATCACGTGGATAATCTACAGTTTTTATATGAAAATTTTTGTTATTGCATAAAATTATTCAAACTAAAATTTTCGTCATCCGTATATCTATTGTATTGTAAAATATAGAACTAAAAAAAAATTCGTTGAACATTTTAATTGTATGGTACCCCGTCGCTGCAACGCGCGGGTACCCTGCTAGTAGACATAATGGAAAGAACCAATGAATAAACCATTCCATTACAAAACTCAAAACAAACAACGTTTTTTTTATTCCATCATAATGATTTATTCCATTGCAACTTCGATTCATACATACAAAACACTACATAAAGGATCACTATACTATTGCTAAATTGATGGTGCGCTAAAAGGAGAAATTCGCACAAAGAGAAGAAAGTATGAGAACAATTTCAGTAGCTAGAAAAGCAAAGTAGAGAGATAAGTAATGATCTAGGGCCGAAGGCATCCAAGTAATTCGAACCAAACTGTTACATTTTTAAGAACAAAAATCATTACAAATGCACATTCTTTTCTAAATCGCTAGATACTGCTGCCCATCTTCACATGGATGCGTCTCTACATATATTTTTTGTATGAAGAATCTTTCACCTTGCTGATAATGCTAAAACACTATTGCCCGAAGACTCTTTGATCAAGCTAAAATCCTAAACACATAGAATTGTGTATAGCACGATGATCCTGATTTTTTTTTACAAAATACGCCATACATGTTTTTTTATTCTATTTTAGAAGGTTAAGGGTGTGTTTGGTATAAGGGTTTCGGAATCAAGGAATGAGTTTGATATCCGTTATTGTTGTTTGATTGGTAGATATGAAATCAAAAAGTGAGTTTGAAACCCATAGCCTCATTCATGGGCGAGAGTGAGGTTTAAGTAGTATTTTTATTTGAATCATATTTTATGTATTAAATCTTTCATTTCATAGTTTCTACGATAGATTTTTTAGTCAATAAGACTACACGATGTATACCATAACTCAAATTTTATACCAAATACTAACAATGAAATTGACATACTTAATTCTATTCCACCATCTTATAAAACCATACTTATTATAATTCCAAGTAGCAAACCAAACACACCTTAAAGCATTTGTTTCATGTAAGCATTACATAATTTGCATTCCTAGAGCTTATGATCTTTAAAAAATAAAAGAAAAAATATTGTAATTAGAAAGTTTTGTATAATACAAAAAAAAATACAAAAATAATAATGTGTACAACACACTAGAGCGATCCAGCCGGTAAAGTTAGCACGCAAGAGTAATCTAATCAATATCATAATTCAACAAAAAATGACACGTATAACAAATTACAACAATTTGGTTGATTTTTAGTTAAGTCCATATTGTCTAAACTACTTGTATTAACACCTTCACTTTTATTAATTTTTTAACACTTCTTAAATTAGATTTTTAAGCAAAACAAGTAAAGAAGCATCATTTACAAGTATTTGAAGCACAAATAAAACTAAAAAACACTATTCAGCATATACAATTACTACATAATTTAATTCACCCATTTATCGAAATATATAACTATTTAACCACAATGTACAATCTAATTAAGCTTCCAAAACAATTAATACACACTTAAGCATATAAATTTGTAGTTTCATCAATAAATGTATGTTATCCAATTGTTGCATTTTATAAAATATCGTTAATCATTTGATATACTAATTATTTGCCCGTGACTGACATGCGGACACGCTACTAATTATTTAGTGCTGTTAACATTTATTTTAGGGTATTCGCCGCCACAACACGCAAATACCCTACTAGTTTAAGTAAACGGTTTAGCCATGTCAACATAAATTGTCTACACGTAAGTTTACCATGAACCCATTCATCCTGTTTACTAAACAAGTATGCAAGTCGACTCCTTTAGGGTGAGCATGGCTCAATTTTTGTCTAAAACTGAAATCAAACTTAAAATATTCGGGTTTTGCTTTTTTAGAAACCGTTCAGTTTTGGTTTATTCTAGGTTCGGTTTCTTTGGTTTATTTTCGGTTTGGTATTCGATTTTTATTTTGATTATCGCGGTTTGGTTTTTCAATAGTTGAATTTCTAATGCAACATAGAATAACTTTTTCAAGTTTCATAAACAAAGAAACACAAAATAATGACAATAAGAAACTACTGATCATAAAAAAATTATATAAGAGAATTATTTTTGCGTCGTAAAAAAGTGACATAATAATGACAATAAAATTAGCGGCCACAAAAAATTTAGACGATAAATGTTTATGTTTTATAAATGACACATTCAAGAAGCAATTGAAACATGGGTTTTTTAGATTATGTGTTTTGCTGGTTTGATTTATTTGCTAAAACCAAACCGAATCATAAACTTCGATTTTTATAAATTACAAAATCCAAACCATCGGTTTTTCATTCCGTTTCAATTTTTCGGGTTTTTTTGGTTTAGGTTTGTTTTAAGTTTTTGCACACCCCTACATTTAACCAACCTCAACCAAAACAATACCAAAAATTATAAAATAAGTCGACCCTAAATCTGTTTAACCCGACCTTATCATGTGATTAAACGGAGAGTAATATGGTATCGTTGTGGTCATACATAGGCTTTTTTTCTACTCTTACATTACTATAAAGCATTTGAGACTTTTTTCTATAGTAGTCTTAAAAAAAGGTTACCGCTTACTGTTTATGGCATGATCTTAATATTGTTGAAAAAATCACAAATTTATAACACCCATCTTAATATTGATGGAGTATTCAATTTTATAACTATAAAATTAAGCAGGAGTCATATTCATAATCAAGTTAATTGAATTACTTATAAGCTCACTGTGTTATAAGTTATAAATTCGTAAAATTGTACTCCTACATTATAATTTTGGTCATTGAATTACTCATAATGAAGATCATACAACTTTTCATACATATAAATTTGTAATACCGTAATCCTACGTTAACTTAATTACTAGCAGGGTACCTGCGCGTTGCAGCGGCGGGTACTCTGAAGTAAAAGTTTCCGGTGAATCATGTATTTTTGTTTATTATGTTTTTTTTTGACAATAAATTTACGGATATCAAGAATTTTGTTTAACGCGTGCACGTTCGGGCTCGAGCCCGTTTGGCCCGTGCCCGTTTGGGCTCGACGCTCATGCTGGCTGGCTCGTTTTATAAACAAAAGCACCTGTTCAGGCTCGATCCCGTTTGGACCGTACCCGTTCGGGCCGACTTATTTGGCCCGTTGCCCGTTCGGGCTTGAATATTTGTATAACGTGCTTTATTATTTATATTAGTGACATTTAATGCAAGAATTGTGTTTAAGTTGGTTGTACAATATGTTTGATAATTTGTATTTCTTGTGTAAGGGGTGTTTTAATAACTGCATTAATTGTATTTATTGACAAGTTAATTAATTGACTATGTTAAATATCTTGACCACATTAATATTTCTTTGTATTTTGTACATTAAGCTTTAAGACTTGTAAGTCTTAAAATTAAGATTGATGACAAAGATCATTAATAGTGCATTGTGTATTGTACAATAGGCTTTGTATGTTGTAAGTCTTAATTTTAAGACCATGAGAAGAGAGATTAATTCCTCTATTATAAGTAGTATTGATGATGCTCCATATAGTACTTAAAAAAAATACATCTATACTATATAAAATGGAAAAATGGTCAAAGTGGAAAAAGTGAAAAATGTTGAAAGTTGAATGTTGAAAACATGATCAATGGAGAGAGAAATAAATAATATAATTAATACTCTTATTAAAACACCCCATTACTTAAAAGTACAATAATTTATTCACATTGTACACCCAATTAAAAGCACATCTACCAAATTAAAAACAACCAATTGAAATCGATATCGGGTTGACCCGTTGAAACCGATACCGGTTGACTGTTGAAACAGATACCGGGTTGACCCGGGACGCTTCAAACCCGCGGGCTGACCCGGTTTAATTTGACATTTTTTCGACCCAACCTATCGGTTTGACTCGGTTTAAATCGACCTGTTTTTTTTATCGGAACGGTTCAACCAGTTGAACCACCCGGGTGAAATCGGGTTTCAAATTTGACAAAATTATATGAGAAATGATAAAGTAGTTGTGGAACCCGTGACAATTTTTTTGAAAGGAGAGACCAAGTAATTGTATTTTTGGTTTATTTTGCTTTGACACATGTAATTTGTCATTTGTATAATGTTATTTTAAAAAATGTTGCTCTTGCACCATTTAAGGGACTATCATATATGAATCGTCGTTTAAAAGTTAATATATATTGTATAGCCCTTTGTCCAGTGTATCAATAATGTTATGTAAGTTTATTAAAATCACAAAAAATAAATAGTATGGTTATCTTTAGCGATAATTATTTGTACCTCAAACAAATAGCTTTGAACAATGCATAAATATCTATACAAATTGATAGTACAAAATAATCTTATATGGTGATATCCAATTTGCAAAGTTACAATTTTAAAAGCCACACACCAAATGATAAACGTTACACTTGTAAAAAAATAGTTATCACTGCCTAAATTACTAACAAAACAAGAAAAAGCGGTCACACATGTTGGCTATACCTCTAAACTATAATATAATATTGCCAACTAAATAATACCGTTGTTTTTTTGTAATGCTTGAATCTATTATTACTAAAAATCTTAATAACTTAAAACAATCATATTAGAAAATATACTCACACACTTAGATCGACTCCACATAATTTTTTAAAAAACTATATATTTATGCTGCTATGCAATCACGCATCAGAATTGTAGTTATTCGAAAACGATTCTCTAATGCTACAAATACAGTTTGTTGAAAGAAACTTATGGGTCATCGGAACTTTGTAGAAAACTAGACATCGCTGCCGCTAGGCGCGGATACTCGTCTAGTATATCAAAAGGAGTGATAAAAAATGAAAAGCTACAACTTTTTCTTTCAAAATATGTGAAAATCACATTTTTCACCTCTCTTATATATCCAATTTTCTCAAATTTTTACACTATCACCGAAAATAGTTGACAATCACCAAAAATCGTCATCCATAAGTACAAAATCTCAAAAAAATAAAAAATCGTTTTAAACTATCCAGTTCCTGCTGCTTTAAGTAAATACTATGCTACATTCTCTTAAGTATAAAAACGATCATTTGGAGGTGATCAAATTATTTGGTGCTTGAAAACTCAAATATTTGCTCACCGGAAAATTTAATTACACGGGTACCCACCGCTGCAACATTTCGGTACCCGTCTAATCATCGTCGAATATTTATCTAATAAGGTTCATACCTAAGACTAGTGGTAACGGAACAAAATGGATCGGTCCCATTTGCCAAAACACACGTCCCCTCAGACCAATGCAGTTGTTTGGTATGTCTGTGGACCAAAACAATTGAAAGGTTTGTGTTTGTGCTTTTTGTTATAATTTATTTTTGTGAGGTTATTTGTTGTTGTGATTGCGGTCTCTTTACTACGAGTGTTTGGTCTAGGAGAGAGAAAGCTGAGTTGACGCTGATATGACGAAATTGTTTGTGATTTTCTTGTGGTCTTGTTGCTACGAGTCTAACTTTTTCACGAAAAGATTAGACTGATAGTAATATAAGACCACAAACAGCCCCGTCATATCAGTGTCAACTCAAGTTTTTCTCTTTTAGACCAAACACATACCAAATGCTCGTAGTTAGAGAACCGAAGTCACAACAAAAACAACCTCACAAAAATAAATAAATAACTCACACGCACAAACAAACTCACTAATCATGAAGAGCCGAATCTTTCCAGATAGACGTGTTTGGTTTGTACGAATTAAATGAGGGGATGCGTTCAAAAGTTGGAGACAATGGTTCGGTCCCATTAGAGCATAAGGTGTCACGAAGAGGCATACCCTCTTCATCAGTGCCACCACAGCGCCACATCAACATCTCACTTCTCCACAACAAACCCCCCCACTCATAACAAACCTCAACCTCTTCATTTGGGGCCCACCACTACCACTTTATTTTTTTTATTCAATTTTCCAAATAAACTAAATTCATTTCATTCAAAATAAAAATACAATACATAACTTAATAATAAGAAGAAAAAAAACAACACTTACTAATAAAAACGATACGAAAAGAAAAAAAAAACGACACGGGTAAAAAAAATACAACACATACTAATAATACGAAACCTAGTCATCTCTTTGGTGATATTTCTTGACTAGACGTTCCTGCCTCTTGCGGATGATTTCTGCTTTTACCGGGTCAGGATTCAAATTCGGATCTATCATCAGAAAATCCATCTCGATATTCTCTTGGAGAGCTTTTTTCCTTCTCCCGCCTCGCCTCGTAACAAGCCCTTTGAGCGTCGGCTTTTTGAGCATATATTTCGGATATATGTCCCGAAAAACTACTCGATTGACTTCCACCGGAGCTTGCAGCGCTCGACGTTGAAGTCGACTTCTGTTTCTTTGCGGCTCGTTTGCCTCCATCTCTTTCAGGCCGAGGTCATCTGTCCGGCCCGAATATATCCTCGAGACATGTAATGTCAATAGGATCTTCGGCATCCCACTTGGGATAATTTTTCAAAACATTCCAACATTTTTCATATGCAAACTCCTTCCCAGCATAACGCTGCGCAAAGCTATCTTTGGCATTCTGGACATGATCGTGGTCATTTTCACCACTTCGACGCTGAAGATGTTTGTAAATAGCGTTGAACTTCTGGCAATCACCGTTAATCCTCGACCATTTACCAGTTATCATATTCTTGCCACGCTGGTTATTGGTGGTCTTAGAATTGAACATGTCGAGAATGTCGTTCCAAAAGAACTCTTCAGGACGGTCATTTCCCATATCTCTATATTGGGAAATTTCTATCCAACACTGCGCAAGTAACATTTTTTCAGACTTGCTCCACTTCCTCCTGTCTGCCTGTGCTATGACTTCCACATCTTCGTCGTCGTCTGCGTCCAAATCCACAGCATGTTTTTTTGCCTTCTTCTTTTTCCCCCTGCCTTTTGCCTGTTCACGTGCTTTTGGAACTTTGAATTGTGAACCGGACGGTTGTGATTCCATTTGGGGCAACTGTGGAGGCTGTGACGGGTTAAAAAACTGTGAAGGTTGTGACGGGTTAAAAAACTTTGGTGATTGAAATCGGGCGGGGTAACTTGCGAATCCTTGTTGAAACGATATTCTTTGGTTAAGAAATATTTCTTGTGGAGACTGGTTGCAATTTGTCGAGGAGGGGGTAGACGGGTTTGAAGAACCCCCGTATTGTGGTGGGTTTGAGTTAAGTAAGTTTGTGAAGTACCCTCCGTCATTTGGGTTTTGAGACATTGTAAGATATTTTTTTTTGGGTTAAGTAAGAATGGAAGATGTAGAAGATGAAAGATAATAAAAAAAGTGAAGATGAAGATGATATAAATAGGGGTGGTGGGTTTAAAAAAAAAATAAAAAAAAAATTAAACTTTTAATATATATCCGTTTAATAACGGATATATATCCGTTGCCTCAACTTTTGTCAGAAAATTTGCTTCGTCGTCAGAACGAAGCTCCAACCAACGGCGCTAGACGGCGAGGGGGGGGTGGTGTCACGGCGCTAGACGGCGAGGGGCCACGGTGGACGGCGAAGGCTCACGAAGAGTGGACACCGTGTGCTCTTAGATTTAGTCTTAGTTTCCAAACTCACTAATCATGAAGAAGATTGGAAAACGTACCTCGGATAAACATAAAAAAAAAAAAAGTAAAAAATGAATAATAAATAATAAAAAAATAAAAAATCCAAAGACCACTTAGCCATTAGACATGACCCACACAAACATAAACCCCCGGAACCGAAACAAGTAAGGTTTAACCGGCACACTGATCATCTCTGGGTGCCATCGGTTGATGAATGTCGGTTTACCATCGTGCTTTCACGTCTTATTATTCAACTCACACAACAAAACTCGTTTCTTCTTCTACAACATTCTCTTTACTTTTTCCCCAATTCATTCCTCAGCGCTCCATCGTAACTTCAAATTTATCCAATTCTAACTCAATCATGCCACGTAAGCAGGTATACTTCCTCACTATTTGTTTGCTTTCATATCAGTTACGTTTATTTTTTCCTAGAGTAGTAAATAGTAAATAGACGGTTTATGAAAAGTGTAATCATTAATATTTTAATAACCATCGATAATTATTACTCGTATAGCTTTATAACAGTATCCGCTATCGTGGTTTATAAAAATGTTTATACAAGAGGTTTCTACCTTTGTTGTACATGTACATGCCATATTAATCCAATTTAGAACTTTTTTACGCGAAAGTTTATATGTAATGACGAGTAGTATCATTATCCCACCGCAAACGTCCGGTTGACCGGTCAACTAGGGTTTTTGGATCCCTAACTCCTGGCTAAAGGTCACTCAACAGGAGTCGGCGATCAGGTTTCCCTCCGATCCAACCCTTTTGATGTATGAAGATAGGTTTATGGTTTCGTGATATGGCATAGTAGATGCCTTAAGTAGGGGTAATATAGGATACTTGATCATTATACATGTGTTCCTTTTGTAGAAATGGACGATTGTTTGGTAAAATATTTAAAGATGGTGTTATGCTTTTTCCAATAACAGCTTATTGGGGTATTATGTCTGCCGGTTGGCGGAGTTTACAAAACTGCGTATATGAAATCTTTTTTAGTGATTTTCTAGTTTAAGAAAGTTGATATGAGGTTTACCATTTACTTGGCATGGATTCGTTTTCGTTTTCTAAAAATTGTATAGTTTGATTGAACGGTGAATTGATCGTACTTTTACTAGGGGTGTTTGGCTTTAGGTGTAAGGTGTTTCCATGTAGTAGATAGTCAATTTATAGTGTTTGGACTACTAAGACTAAATCTTAGAGAGGTCAAATAATAAGTTTTTGTCTTATATAATAATATCGGGATGGATTTTAATATATACTTAGAGAAAGTTAGTTTATTTTTTGAATATAATTCAATACTTAATTT
Organism: Chrysanthemum makinoi; assembly: GCA_910596185.1. Lineage (NCBI taxonomy): Eukaryota > Viridiplantae > Streptophyta > Magnoliopsida > Asterales > Asteraceae > Chrysanthemum > Chrysanthemum makinoi. The sequence goes on along the minus strand of OU343222.1, from coordinate 155,133,075 downwards.
TTGAATACTTGTGTTACTTATATTCGTGGAGAAGGGGGGTGAGTCCCTGCTACTAATCGACTTAATCTGATATGTCCAGAAAAAGGGTGGTCGAAAAGATGAAGAGTGGATCGAGAAGCCAAACAGCAGCAAGACAGATGGGCCATCCACTGAAGCCATCACCGTTGGAATTAGTGGGCTCATCATTGGTGCAAACAACGCACAGTCCGCTGTTCCAGTGCCACAATTTGGTAGTATCAGTATGGACGAGATATCGCATTTGTATGGTCAAACCAGTGGCCAGTCTCATGCTTCACTAGTATCTTCGCCAATGATAAATGGTAGCCCTTTACATGGTAAAAAAGCTGTTTACCAACCGAAGTCTTATGGGACAGTGTCTGGTGCAACCATTGATGCTCCAAAGCCGACTGCCAATACCGCTGCTTTGAGTAAACTGCTCAAAGACAATTTGTTAGAGAAGTTCACTGTTGATAACTCGACGTACTCGACTGCCAAAATAAGAGCAACGTTCTATCCCAAATTTGAAAATGAGAAGTCTGATCAGGAGGTCATTTCCCTTCTATCTGTTCTTTTCGTTATTACCTGTGTTTTTTCTAATCATATTTGGTTATTTTCCATATGCGCATTATTCCGCATGTCCAGCTTATTGTCAAAACTAGTTGACAATGATTTAGTTTCCAATACATGGTTTAGAGAGTAGGTTTGGTGTTGATGAAGTCTTCATATATGTTGGGTTTCAGGTTAGGATAAGGATGATTGAAATGGTATCAAAAGGCCTTGCTACATTGGAGGTACGGCGTACCTGCTATGTTTTTTTAAAGATGTTTCTTAAGCATAATTATATGGCTAATAATTTGGTCTTATTTCCCCTATTTACACATGCATATGCTTCCCTTATATTACTAGGTCTCACTCAAACACTCTGGATCGCTTTTCATGTATGCTGGTCATGAGGGCGGGGCATATGCAAAGAACAGCTTTGGGAATGTGTATGTTGAGATCTCTTTTAACTATCTTTTCGATAATAATCTCCTCATCAAGCTATGAATCTATTTAATACAGGATCACTGTATGCGTTATGTCTTTGTTTGGTTACATTTACTCATCCCTTTACGTCGTTGATTCGAACATATTTATATGATAATGGCTTAAGTCACAGCCCACTTACAGCGTTAAATGGTTAATTTTCTTTAAATTGGAAGCTTTTTCATATTATCTGAGTGAGTTTTGGGTCTGTTGCAAGAATGGCATCAGCCCTGTAAAGGCGCCATGGCTGATGACACGTGCCTTTCTCATGAACCCAAATAGAATTAAAATTACTAAAAAGTCTCTTTCAATCTTATTAATTTCATTTCTGAATGACTATATTAATGTCGAGAAACATTAGTTAATTATAGCACATTAGTTAATTATAGCATTCATGAAACTACACATGCATATATTTTTTCAAAAGCATAAGCCATCTACAATAAAAAGAAAAGTGACAAGGGCATTATAAAGTTTATGCCAATTTTTATGTCCATTTATAACTTGACCAATCATCTAAATTATCAAACATGTTTTTTGTTTTACAGTTATACTGCTGTTGGTGTTTTTGTTCTTGGGAGAATATTTCGCGAGGCATGGAGTACTGAAGCCAGCAAAAAACAAGCAGAGTTTAATCAATTCCTTGAGGTACTTGCCATGTAAAAGTTTGTGATAATTTATTATAATGTTAGATGATATTTTAGAGCAGGCTCTGTTTCTTCTAGCTTAATAACTCGATTTATGAATACACCATTCTTTTAGCGAGAACGCATGAACATTTCGATGGAATTAGTGACTGCTGTTCTTGGAGACCATGGGCAACGACCGCGTGAAGATTATGGTATGACTATCAGCAAATTTATAATTGTTTCTATCATTTCACTTGCTTATTATTTTGTACAATGATGGTTAAAGTTTGTTTTGTTACCTTGAGCAGTTGTTGTTACTGCTGTCACCGAATTGGGCAACGGAAAGCCTAAATTCTACTCCACTCCGGAGATCATTGCATTTTGCAGAAAATGGCGCTTACCTACAAATCATATTTGGTTGTTCTCAACAAGGTGACTACTTTGTAGTTTGTTCTTAGTTCTTTCATTGAAAACTTCTAATAATAAACTTACTTTGTAGTTTGTTCGAAGTTCTTTCATTGAAAACTTCTAATAATAAACCAACTGTTTGTTTTTTCAAGGAACTCGGTGACGTCGTTTTTTGCTGCGTACGATGCACTGTGTGAGGAAGGCACAGCTACATCTGTATGTAAAGCTCTTGATGAGGTGGCAGATATCTCCGTGCCAGGTACAACTATTTGGTAGACTTTTAACTGTTGAACTTGAAAATTTGATGTTGCATTTTTATTATGATTAAACTGCTAGAGTATATGATGGGAATTGAGCCACTAATAAAAATGCAATTGGAATACACAAAAACACCAACATATGTGAATAGAAACAGTGCATAATTTTGGAACATAATAATAATAATATCTTCTGTGAATTTGAATAATCACAGGATCGGTAGACCATGTAAAGGCGCAGGGTGAGATTTTGGAAGGCCTTGTTGCACGTATTGTAAGCCATGAGAGCACTAAAGAGATGCAGCTGGTTTTAAAAGATTATCCTTCACTAGTAGAGGAAGGTATGCTAGTCTTTCAATTTTTTTGAACCTATACCTTTTTGGCATACAAAGAGATCATGCTCTCAAAATTTAAATGTTACCACAACCTTCTGAAAAATCTTTTTCTGCTGATGTGGCAGTCTCTCAAGATTTGGGACCGGGCCTGCGTGAAATATGTGCTGCAAATAGATCTGATGAGAAACAGGTAATACTAATTCCTGTCTTAAACTGTGTTTAAACATATGGATTTTAGAGAGTTATGATAATCTTTCTGCGGATGCAGCAAATAAAGGCACTTCTTCAAAGTACGGGTACCTCTTTCTGTCCTAATTATGTCGACTGGTTTGGCATTGATGCGCCTGATGTACAACCAAAAAATGCTGATAGATCAGTTGTTTCCAAGTTTTTACAAGCAAGCCCTTCTGATTATTCTACCACCAAGTTAATGGTAAGACCAATGTTGGGATCAGAATAAATACCACACACATTTAAATGGCTGCTTAACATTAAGGAAACATACAATAATCTTCTGTTGTGCAGTCCTTAATTTTGTGTTTTGATGATCATGTGCTATTTAATAATAGTTTATTAATATCAGAGATGCCGCTAGTATCTCACCAACTATAGTTTGTGATTTGTGAGTTCCAAGTCCCATCCGGGACACGTGTGTATATATCTTCCCTTCAAAAAAAGCTTTAGTCTAATTGTTGTTTGGATAACCATATTTCTTTTCAGCCATATAGGCTAAGCAACTGGTTTTATGTGCGCTAGGAAAAAGCCAACATGGTCAAACGTGTCGATACATGGTCGTTATCATTTTTAACCTTTGGATCACCTTGCATCATGTTAATAAAATTTTGAGTGCTTTTATGGGTGAAAATAAAGATACAATAAGCTAATATAAAATCAAGACAGTACTTATTTATAGTTTTGTACCATATGTACTTCATTAGTCATTTTCAGTTTCTGTCTGTGTTTTATGTTATTCTCGTCAACCAATTTAAAATAGAAGATTATCATAATGTTATTTATCTTGATTTTTGTATGATAAAATTTTGTACCGTTATTCTAACAATGGTATTTGACCCAGGAAATGGTACGGTTAATGAAAGAGAAACGTTTTCCTGCTGCTTTCAAGTGCTACTATAACTACCACAAAATCAATTCAATATCTAGTGACGATCTTCATTATAAAATGGTGATACATGTACATAGTGATTCAGCCTTCCGGCGGTACCAGAAAGAGATGAGGTCTGGATAATTAATTATATATATATCTATGCTTTACGTCTTGTCACACAAACAACGTTTTTTAATACCTACTTTCCACATATTGTGTGTTTATATGTATTACTGACATGTGTTTACTGTCCATTAGGTACAAGCCAGACCTGTGGCCGCTATATCGAGGTAAATTGCCATGCTACTAGATTGACACAAATGAGATCTTGATTTAATGTCTGACATGATTTATACATTCACATGTTTTGTTTTTAGGTTTTTTTGTTGATATTAACTTGTTCAAGGCAAGTAAAGACAAAGCAAAAGAGATTGCCGAAACTAGCACTGAAGTTGATAAACATGACAAAAATAGTACCGACACATCTGGAAAATATGGTTTAGCAGATGAAGATGCAAATCTAATGATCAAGCTTAAATTTCTTACATATAAGGTATGCTAATTTGTTAATTGCATATCAAATTTCACATATATTTATGTTTATTTTCTTCAGACATTTTGTTTACATTCATATGATATAATATTCTAATGGCACAGTTGAGAACATTCTTAATTCGCAACGGCTTGTCTGTTCTTTTTAAAGATGGTCCAGCTGCCTACAAGACCTACTACCTCAGGTACATATGATTGTGCATCTAAATGATTGCATGCATGTGTGTGAGTGTGTCCTTTTGGTAAATGTTGAATATTGCGTTGTGTAGGCAAATGCAAATATGGAATACATCACCAGGAAAGCAGAGACAACTCAGCAAGCTGTTGGATGAGTGGTAATGAAGGATTCGGTCTATAATTTAGATACTTATCATTTTTCATATTCACTGAGAACATGATAAAAAGAACATCTTTTTTCAGGACAGTATACATCAGAAGGAAATGTGGACACAAACAGCTGTCATCATCTATTTACTTGAGTGAAGCTGAACCTTTTCTTGAACAATATGCAAAACGCAGTCCAGAAAATCAAGCCTTGATAGGATGTGCTGGTGACCTAGTGAGAACCGAAGATTTCTTAGCCATTGTTGAGGGAGGCATAGATGAGGAAGGTGACCTTGAAACCAACAAGGTTCTAGAACCTTCCAGCCCGGGCCTTGATTCTGTTCAGAAAAAGGAGGGTCTCATTGTATTCTTTCCAGGTATATTGATTTAATTTTTGTTAGGATCTGCTTGAACTTTTGGTAAAAATTTGATCTGATAATAGAATTATTATATGTACATGCATGTGTTCTCCCTAATTTGAGCTATATGTTTTTTTTTGCAGGAATACCTGGTTGTGCTAAATCTGCTCTTTGTAAGGAAATATTAAGTGCTTCAGGAGGTTTTGAGGATGATCGTCCAATTCATAGTCTCATGGGCGATCTTATAAAAGGTATCTGCCACTTCCAGTTAACATTCGTCAGATGATATAAAATGACTGATCTTTGTTGCATTCACTATATGTTCTTGTAAGAAATAAAATTCTGTAACTGGTTCATCTCATTCTTATTAAAATATCAACAGGGAAATATTGGCAAAAAGTTGCTGATGAGCGGCGTAAGAAGCCTTATTCTATTATGCTCGCTGACAAGAATGCACCCAATGAAGAAGTCTGGATGCAGGTAATTTTTTCTATCTCCTTTCCTGTCTCTTTGAACCTCATTTTCCATCATGCGTAAACAACACATGGATCATCTTGTCTTTATGTAATAGAGGATATAGACCTTACTTGAGCAAACTGCTTTTGTTATGTAAACTTCAAGGTACCTCTTTTCTGTTTTTGCAGATTGCGGACATGTCACGAAGGACCAAAGCATCTGCAGTGCCGATTGTGCCTGACTCTGAAGGTGTTTATGTCTATCCTTTACACTCGTGTTTTTTTTTATTAATTTTGAAATGCATTTTAAATGTGTTGTTGCTTTTTTTTTTTTTTTTTTTAATAAATTACTTAGAGTAGTTATGTATCCTTTTTTTGGAGAAAGCTGAACAAAATTGGTGAAACTATAATGCCCACATGTAATTCTATAGAAAGTAGTAGGGGATTCATTCTCAATCAAATTTTAAGGCAGATGTACAAATTGCTAGACGGAAAGGTGAACCTTTGACCTTTGGTGGTCAACAATTGCCAAGAATTCGAATTTGCTTGATATCATGATGTTCAATGTTTTTCTTAGTCCTTCCATGGTCTTTTACTGTTATTGTGCGTCCATAAAGAATGCAATGCTTGACTTGGCACCTAATGTTGGTCTTTGACTAACTATCAAATACCTAAAATGCCCTTAAGTGTAGAAACTTGAGAAAGCTTGTGGACCAGGCTTAATATCACCACTATCTTGCAATAGTCATTTATAAGCAAATAGGTAAATTTAGATAAGGATCTTACTTGAAAGTAATGTTGCACTGCAACTTTTCAATTGTGTCAAGAGTTAAGACGTTATACATGGCCATTCTATCATATTAATTTGTGGGCCAACATGCAGGAACTGAATCAAATCCATTCTCTCTTGATGCATTAGCAGTTTTCATATTTCGTGTACTTAACCGAGTTAATCACCCTGTAAGTTTTGTTCTCTTTTTTAATATACGCGGTTGTAGTTTTCTTCAACTTATTATCAAGTATCTTGATACTTATTATACCATTGTTATCTACTCTGAAGGGAAATCTTGATAAATCATCTCCAAATGTTGGATATGTGTTGCTGATGTTCTATCACCTATATGATGGAAAGGTATGTTATCGTCTAACCCATGCCTTAATTGTTTTGCAAGACCATGGTTTAACTGTGTTTATTCACATTTCAGAATCGTTCAGAGTTTGAAAATGAACTTATAGATCGTTTTGGCTCACTTGTAAAGATGCCTCTCCTGAAATCTGAAAGGTAATTGCATTGACATTGATTATTAAATGTGTCGATATTTGCCCATTTACTTAATAAGTTGGTCAATCTGGGTATTTTATATCAAAAAGGTAGCTTAGAAAGAAACAACAGAAACGAGTCAAATGGGTCGAACGAGTCGAGAGTCGACCAAAGTGTATTTTTAATGCATACCTATTTTAGACTGTTTGATATCATATATGTTTTTCTTTTAATCAAATTTGACACACTAATTAATTACAAAAAGTTTAAATTTGGGGCAAAACATGTACCAAGAATTACCCGTTAGCCAACACATCCATGCTGAGCTCCTTGCGGTTGCACACTTGCACTAACAGTTTCCTATATTTCTTATTTTTTGGCATGTAAAGAAATCCATTACCTGATTCAGTGAACACAGTATTGGAAGAGGGAATAAATCTATTCAGGCTTCATAGAAATAGGCATGGCAGGTAGGTGTTTGAATTTAATCTCTATCTTATACTTAATTTTGTTGTCCTTTTTTTCTTGAAGTACTAATATTTAAACTTAGTTGGTTGTGGTCAGAGCATATACTTCTTTTATGCTATTACTTAAAGCAAACTGCACAAAATATTTCTAATTTAAGCCCACATTACATACATTTATTACTTATTGTAATTACCCATGATCACCTGTTCATTTCTGAATGTCACGTGCCACATGTCATACAAATAAAAAATTGCACCTCTTTTTTTTTTCACAATACTACATGTCATTACTTTTTTGCCACATCTGATGCCAAGTCGTCACTATTTTGTAAACTAAAGATAGCTGTTACAATCTTGAGACAGTTAGTGAGTCAATTTGCTATTATGTGCAGTTCACCTTTCTATGTATCTTATATCGTGGGTTGATCATATTGGAAATTCAATCAGTATTCCTCTTTAACTTTATTCCAATGCAAAGACGCCTTCCTTTGCTAGTTGGTGCCTTGGTGGTGTAAATCACTTATATTGTGGTTTTTGTTCTTTTATTTGCAGATTAGAGTCCACTAAAGGGACCTATTTAAAAGAATGGGTTGCTTGGGAGAAGCAACTGCGTGAGGTTCTATCTAAAAATGCCGAGTATTTGAAATCTATTCAGGTAGCAATTAGCATGTTGTTTTTAACCAACAGTTGTGTTTTAGTTGTTTAAAACAAAAATAATTTTTGGACATGGTCTTTGTGGTCAATTCATATGTTCTTCTGGGGAACTAAGAATGTTATCTCACCAACTCTTCTGTTGTGTAGGTCCCTTTTGATTTGGCTGTTAATCAAGTTCTGGAGCAGCTTAAAAGAATTATGAAAGGTGAATATATTACACCGATAAGTGAGAAGAGGAAGTTTGGAACTATAGTGTTTGCTGCAATTGATGTTCATGTCGCAGACATTCATAATCTCATTTCAAATGTGAGTAGATTATCTAGTTCGTTTCCTGTACATCACTTGGCAATCGACCTTGAAACTTGACTACATGTTCATATTAAAACAAAATCACCATTAGTGATTGTTGGGCTGGTGGGTTGGGTAATGGGTCAAAACGGTAGAAGCGGTTTGTGTTGAACGTATCAGGGACCCAGAACACCTTTTATTCCTTTCTGTATATAGTTAGTCTGTCATCTATGATATACAAAACGTTAACTTAAATTAGAAATTTTCTTAAGTATTTAATAGAATGAAGTTTGTCATCATGCAATTCTGATTAATGTTTTTAGCAAAGTCAAATCTATAATTTTATGTCATGCTACATGATGTTTATGCTTTTGAGGAATCTTGGGAAGATCTAATTTTTCTTATCTAAACAGATATCCGAGAGCGACACAAAGGTCAAAACTTTCTTGGAGAATAAGGACATGGAGAACAACCTTAAAAAGGCCCACATAACACTTGCTCACAAAAGAAGTCACGGTGTAATAGGTGTGGCCAATTATGGTCGTTTCGAGAACCAAAACATCCCTGTGGATGTCACCGCTTTATTGTTCTCAGATAAACTAGCTGCATTGGAAACACACCCTGGTTCGGTTGATGGTGAAAAGATAAGCTCTAAAAACGAGTGGCCCCATCTCACATTATGGACTGCTCAAGGCATACCGCCTAAGGAGGCCAATACATTACCAGAGTTGGTTTTGCAGGGGAAAGCTACACGCATTGAGTTCAACCTGCCTTTCAGGATCAGTGGGGTTATGCAGTTTCATTGAGGTGTGTCATGTGTGCAGTGTGCTGCTATGGCTGTGCAATGATACAAACCGCATCTCTTCGGATCCGAAAATTTTAGGATTGAAGCCTAACCACTTATAGACCGACATCGTGCTTATTTGAGTTGACTGGAAGGGTATTGAGAACCAGATTTTTGCTATAGCTGGAATGGAGTACGAAACCGAGCATACAGGTTCCTGGTTTCACAAGTTCGTACCGTGTTTTGCACACTTCTATGCGCTACTAGTGAGGATATTTGAGTACTGTCACCATTTGTTAAACAGTACCTGTGCCTTGAGAGTTGCATGGAATAAGTGAATATGTGCTCCTCTTCTTACTTTTTACCCTTGTAAGAGTATTTTTGCCAGAAATAGCGTGTAGTTCCACCAATTTTCGTGTGTAATACTGGTTTCTTTTAATCAGTCATAAATGGTTGATTTGTCACTGTCAATGCGAGATACAGTTAGCACAGACGGAGCCGGGAATTAGCAATAAGGTCTGCTGAAATTTGTTTCTCAAACTAACAAAGCAATATAACTAAAAGTTTAGGGGAGAGGATCCTCTCAAGTAACTTGACTCAAGTTAGAGGATCCTCAACCATTGGATTACAATCAAAGGTCAAGATTAAATGTGACATTTTTAATCTTGACCTTTGTAATCCAATGGTTGAAGATCCTCTAACTTGAGTCAAGTTGTCCCACTAACTTGAGAGGACCCTCTTCCAAAGTTTAGATGGTAGGTTCTAATGATCGCATACGCTGGGTTTGAAACTTAAAATTTTGATAAAAAAAATAAAATAAAAAATAAAAAATACTCTAAATAAAAATCATTGTCAACTAGTAAAACAATATTAGATGAGAACCTTGTGCATGAAACGGTGGCAATGATTTCATGTTCGATGACGGGTCTGCCTGTCACAGCGCGGTTGATCATATGGCTACCCCTGGGCATTTTGCGTTTCTACGGGTATTATCCAATGAAGAGTTTTGTGACCAGGCGAGTATTGTTGCCGCCCGAAACGTCACTATGTTTTCTGAGGTTAGGCTTCGATTAGAGTATTACATGGAAATCAAAGAGAAGCTGGAGTGAAAGCTAGGCCGCCGTGATGGGTCCATAGTGAATATGGATAACGAGATTGGCCTTTTGGAAGGGCTCCTTTCCGCGAGTGAGAAACCTAGCGGGGAAGTGGCCCGTCTGAGGTTGGGTATTGTGGAGGCAGAAAAGGAATTGGCTAATCTATGCAAGCGGGCTAGTGACCTCGAGGTGGAGAACAAAGTTTTCCAGGACCTTTATGTCGAGCTGGCCAAGAAAAAGATGGAGTTGGTTACTATTCGCAACCGGAACTCTATTCTTGAAACAAAGAATTCTCGGCTGGAAGATCTTGTAGTCTCTGGGTAGGTAGACGGGGAGACTAAAGTTAAAAAGGGATTTGCTCGGGTGCTTGCCGCTAAAGAGGCTAAATATGATGAGCGGTTAGCCGGCTACGACAAGAAGTTGAAAGCATTGGATAATGAGTTCAAGAATTACTTCATTCCAACTATGAAGGACGCCGTCGGGGCCAAGCAGTGGGTGATTTCTATAAGGCTTCAGACTTCTATTGGAGAAGTTTTAAGAGAGTGAAATTCTTAAATCTCGCTTGAGGGATTGCATATCCGCTGCTATTGCAGAGGGTATGAGACAAGGTTTGTTAGCGGGTGTAGAGCATGGGAAGGGCAAGACTGAATTGAGCGCCATCCCGGCTTACAAAGCGGGTGTAGAGCATGGGAAGCGCAAGACTGACTTGAGCGCCATCCCGGCTTACAACCCACACGCATAAGAGGTTTATGCGGATGCCCTCGGAGCCTTAAACAATTTCTCCTTTCCACTTCCTGACCATTTGGAAGTATGCGCAGAATCCAAGATTGACTATCTCAAGGCGCTCCTTGTTCCAGAAGGGGATAAGGATACTAACAAAGAGGATGAGTCCGGGCCCTCTCATACTGCTGTTTCTGGAGATATTGTTGTTGTTGATGTCGCGATCGAGAACGCGAATGCTCCTCTGAGCGTCCCTTATGTCGGGGATGCTGTTGGAGCAGGCTATAACCCCGACAACACAACATAGGTGTCTAACATTGAGACGCCCATAGTGTCCAAGGCTGGAACTACGTCAATCACCGCCCTTCAAGCCCCCAAAGACTTCTCCGGCTGGTGACACTCTTGTTCTCCACGTTGAGAGATGACCTCTGTCTTTGTTGGATTAGGTTTTAGGTTATCCATCCTTGCCTTTCTGGCCATTAGTTTCGGATCTGCACGAGTCAATTTTTAGGTTGCTCAGCCTTACACTTAAGAGTTGCAAAGTCTTATAAAAGAACAAGGTAGTTAGAAGGTTACTTATCCTTTTCAACAATGTTTATTATTTGCGCATAGTTAATTTGAAGGTTACTCGTCCTAATTATCATGCATTACATATAAGTTGTAAAATTTTATAAGGGAAAACTGCGGAGTTGATCAGACGTCCGCTTTTAAATTTCATTAATAACTTAGAAAGTTAAAACAATACATGAAAGAAATACATTCGGCCTCGTACCGCTAGCTAGTGCTAATAACGGGAAAACAAAAGAGGTCCGGCTAATACAAGTACTTAGCTTTTAGGTATTTCTTCAAGTCTGCAACACTCCATGTTCTAGGTAGAACGGTTCCTTGTTGATCCCGAGTATGCTCCGTCTCCCAAAGCTTCAACAACTTCATAGGGTCCTTCCCATTTTGGGCCTAATTTTCTGGTATCTTCTGCCCGGCTAGCTTCACTGCTCCGGTATACCAGATTACCAAGTTTAAAAACATTCTTCCTGACCTTTGAGTTGTAGTACTTTTCCATTTTCCGCTTGTTCTTCTCTTCTGCAATAACGACTAGCTCCCTCTTATCTTCCAAGAGATCTAAGTTTAAAAGGAGCTCTTCGTCATTCCTTGCTTCATTCACCATGGAGCACCTTAGAGACGGCATTTCAATTTCGACCGGTATCACCGCCTCCGTGCCGTAAGTAAGCAAGAAGGGGGTATGGCCGTTTCCAGATTTGATCATAGTTCTGTGTGCCCATAGTACGTGCGGAAGTTCCTCTACCCAATTCTTGTTGTCTTTCCCCACTCGCACCTTCATTCCTTCGCCCAGACTTCTATTTTCCCTTGCCACTAATCCATTAGTCTGCGAGTGTTTGACCGACACGAAGTGCTAAGTTATGTTCAACTTCTCACACCATCCTTTGAATGGGTCGTCAGCAGCTTCCGGGAATGGCCCACAAATGTCTATATTCCATTTATGGAAAGGCCAAGGTGATGTGATTGACTTTAACTTTGTCTGTGGGAGTCGGGGTAAGGGTTTGTGCACCTGGCATTCCTCGCATTTCCTAATTATCGCCCTTGCATCAAAGTGTATGGTAGGCTAGTAATAACGTAGTTTCATGGCTTTTGCCTAAACGGAATTTGCCATAATCGCCTTAGGTTAGGAGTTTGTTTTTTTTTTTTTTTTTTTTTATTTTTATTTATTTATTTATTTATTATTATTGTTATTATTTAATAGTGTATTTGGTTTGCTACTTGTTGCATTTGTCAATTAAATCGACTATTAAACATTCAACAACAAAAAAAGTTAATTATGTGATCATAATGTTGACACTGCAGAGGCTTGCTTGCATTTGACTTTCTGAAGTCAGACTACATATTCTTGAAGGAGAGTATGATTCTGGCAAGTTTGCTTGTGAGGATATTAGGACTCAAAACAACAACTCCAGTAAAATAAATAATGATTTTTTGGATGCACATCGTCGGATGTCGGCTTTTGTTGAATGTCATGATTTTGGGAACGACAATTTTGATTGGGAAGAAAACCAGTTTTAAGAAAGATAATATACAGCAGAAACAAAATATTTAAAACATAATTTAAGCAACGCTTCACCACGACTTTTAATAAGCATAATTAGCAATTTAGCATCCTTCGAAAGATCATGATAACTTACGGAGTTACGGATTATCATCAAGTTTTTTAACAGATTCTAAGTGCATTACTATCAAATAAAAGGAAACAAAACAACAGAACACATGATACGATGACATAACGATAAAGGCAAAATGATCAAATCAGCCCTCATTCTGCCTCTTTTCTCCTTTCCATGAACGCAGAAGACCTGAAAAAGAGGCAGAATGAGGGAAAGTTACCGAGTTGGAATATATATTCTCATCTTATCAAAAACATCATGATAATATTCCCCCGGATGAAGATAAAGAGTATTCTAATATTAAAAGGTGTGATGATATTGTGTACGATGACATACCACAATTACCACAACAAAAGGAAGTACTCAGGTGTGGAATGCATAAGCCAGATTTTGACCCAACGAGAGATTTTGAAGAAATCTGGATGACTTATTCAAGGCGGATATTCGGGACGAAGATGAAATTGCAAGACCACTAGTTGAAGATGGAGACTCTCTCAAGATTACAACACAGAGTGGTACAAATTTATTAAATATTATTGATCTCGTTAGTGATAATCTTGCTAGTCTTTTTAAACAGGTTACAAAACAAATGGATGATGAGGTGGAATTTATTACACCACATAATGATGTACATAAAGCACCTATTATCAACCCGTTTTTGTGGAGATCGAGAAATAATTTATAGATGAGCGCTTAAACGTAACTATGTTTTTTTCATGTAGGCATAAAAGTTTTTTTTTTCAATAAAACAAAACAAACACCCCTCCTTTTTCACTCTCAACTTTACTTTTCTGCAACTATCTTGACGTCATTACCTCCCCCAGTTCCGACGAAGAAGGTGACAAGGAGACGCCAAAAGAAGGCGGTTCGAAATGACGAGGAACAATGGTGTATTACGTGGACACCTGAAGAAGAAATTGCATTGTGCAAGTTTGGGTTCGCATATCCGAAGATAGTGTTACTGGGAATGTTAGAAAGGATGTTGGGTTTTGGAATGAGATTTTAGCTAGCACGCATGCATACCGATTGTCCTATAACCCAATGTCGGACCTACGATATGATAAAAGACAAATGGAATATGGTGCATCCAAAAGTTGCTCAATTTTGTGGTGTGTACGGTAACGTATTTCGGATGGCCGTGAGTGGAGCTGGAGACGGTGACTACACCCAACAAGCACTTTTGGAATATCAAGTTGAATATGGAACCTCGTTTACACTACTTGCATTGCTGGGATGAATTGAAAGATTGTGCAAAATGGAAAGAAGTGGAAGTTCCGGACTTTGAAGAAAAGAAACACGAAAAGAGCAAGAGATACAAGTCTTTGGGCTCTAGTTCGTTCAACACGTCTCAGTCTGTGCAGGATGGTTTTAATTTGAATACGCAGGCTTGAGACGACGAGGAAGAGAAAGCGCAGGAGGTTCGACGTCCAATGGGCAGAGACAAAGCAAATGCGCAGAAGAAGAAAGGGCGACGTCATCGGCTAATCATCAATGAATATGCAATTGTCAACCAGCCGTACAACGCCATGCAATGGCGGAGCTTGAAAAATTTCTGTGGGAGGGCCGAAACAAATTATTTTGGGGAAATACATTAAATGGGAGGGCCGAAATAAATTTTTTTCCGGAAATACACATGAAATCGCGAAAAAATACACTAACGGGCTTAGGCCTAGGGTGGCCGGGACCCTTCCCAGTCCCTTAATAGCTCCGCCCATGACGCCATGTATCGTTTGTCATGCATTTGATAAATATCTGCTACCTTTTCCTCAGCAAAAATTCTTCCTAGATGTTTCTGTTTTCTGGAAAAGAGGACAGGTGCAGAGTGAATTAAAAGGTATTCCAGACAAAAGAAGTACAGTTTATTAGGCGTTAGCGAGTTAAGATTTTAGTTTTTCACTCTCGATTCGAAAGGTTTCATCAGCTAAATTATATCTAACATTTTAACTTGCAACTTAAGACGAGTTTCAAACCTTTTCTTAGTTACTATGATTCAAGTGGGCTTCTATATACCCGGTGGTATATTTTAGATGGATAACAAACAACAAACGTTTATCAACATATAGTTTCCAAAATTCTTCTAAATAACATCTTTTGAATAAGATACTCTCTTAACATAATCAATAAGTGCTGGAGTTCACAACAGAGATGTGGTCTATAAAGAAAGTTCAAATACTTTATATTACATAAAAAGCATTTCTACTGCCATTTGAATTAATTCGTTGAACTCCAACTTCTAGCCCACTCGGTTATTGTGGCTACATTCCTGTTCATGTCATCAACTGTGTTGCTTTTCATTGCTACCACAATCTCCTTTTTATAACTTTCTTTCGCTTCCTCCAACAGAATATCAAAGATTTCACACTGAAGATTGTTTTCTAGCTTTGCACCAGAATAACCCCTACAAAAAATGAAATAGTTTGAAGAAAATAATAACCTAAAAGCTAATCAACTTGGCAGCATACTAATGGACTATTTTATTTTATCTGATAAAACTATATTATTGATACTAGTATAGAATTAACTTCCTATGTTATTTTATTTGAAGTCGCTGGCAGTATACTTCTTATAAATTAACTTCCTATGTTATTTTATTGATAAACTATATTATTGATACTAGTATAGAATTACAGTAATCATATTTAACACACTATGGTCAGAAAGTATTTCGGGTGGGTACAAAAGATATCTATAGAGCGAGTTTGTTTACAATGAAAACGTTTAAGAATGGAAAGAGAAGCCACTTTACTCGACGAATGTGGACAATCAGAAACTATAACTCAATTATAAGAAAGAAACACACCTTTTGGTCAAACGGTCATACAGAATGGAATTTTCAGTTTGAAGCACAACCACACGGTCAAACCAACGTTCTGGAAACCAGTCAGATCCATGATGGTCCACAATGTTCCCTCCCCCTCCCATTATGTCCTCAAGTTCATCCAAAACCTGCATTGGATAGTAATTATTAAATAAAAATGTCAGTTATAACTAACTCATGGCATTTATAGTACTCAACATGCTTCTATCTAGTTACTATTATTGAATGGTATTTTGGATATTTCATGATAACTAAGCACCATAATTTTATATGCATAGTCAAGCATTTACAACTTTTAAAGGAACAGACGAAGCTATTGACAAGTGACAACCATATTTTCTCTAGCGCCTCTATGAGCTCGAACAAGAACGGCCAATTATACACATAGCTTTAATTTTATCATTCTGCACAAAGTGTGTGTGAGCATCCATTTAGAATCTAGTACTGTTAACTCTATATATATTTTTTTTATTAATGGAAGTGTTGCAAATTCTATTTATAGGAAACAACTGAATATCCAGGTTTTCTTTGTTATTCTTTTGCTACTAAAAGCAATAAATAGTGATGGCAAGATGTAATATGTGTACTAATCATGTCACTAGCTTAGCCAACATTGATAATACAAGTGGTTTTCGCTTAGTAATTTTTACAAACAACTATAGATCCTAGAAGACAGTTCTAACATGGAGCGACTGAGCAACTAGGGAGAATAGCTTAAGTACAACATTAGTTGAATGTTAACTATCGCTCGGGAATTGGTGCTGAGGGTGATCCAAATGACCAAATTTAACATACACAGACTGCTTACATCAAAATTTTCAGACCCAACTCGTTAAATCATAAAAAGGGGTGTGTTTTCCTGTTTATGATTACTTTATCAAAACTGCTTATTTAATCATTAAAAAAATACGATAATTGTTAAAAAAACAAATCCCAAACACCCTCAATAATGCTTGTACTGTTTGAACATTCGCCTTATTTAAGAGGTTAAACAATCAAAATTCAACATAAGCGGTTCAAAATTCAAATAAACACATTAAGCAAATAATCAGTTTCAATAAGCGATTCTAACTAAACCCTTATCGATTATCTACAAAACAAGCAAAAGCAATAACTACCATTCTCTTAGGGGATATTTATTTAAGCTTAATTGTGAATTGTGAGCTTATGTGATTTCGGCTTATTTTAAGACTAATGAGCTTATATAAGTTTATTAGTATATCATAACAAGAGTCTCAAAACGAGCCTGAAAATTTGAGCCAATAAAATACACCCCTTAACATACAAAAACATTTTAAAAACTCAAACATCAATTAGGATGATATAAATTAACAAACACATAAATAACAATAATAATGAAAATAATATATAAAAGAAGATTACGAGATCTTCATTAAGGATATGACATTTGAGTTTATCATCCCAACCCTCGTGCAAATTCTTTTCCTTAGCAAAGTCTCCGATGTTTATATGTCGGAAACCAGTTGCCTCCGACAAAGCAGCTGCTGTTGTTGACTTGCCTGTTCCTGGTGTTCCTGTTATTAGTATGTTAGGTTTACTCCTACTCATCTTACCCCGCCGCCGTCAACCTTTTCAACACACTTCAAACTATTATTTGTGTCTGTGTTTTTTGTGTTTTGTTTGATGAGAGTTGGTTTACACTTGGACCCTTGTATTAAAACAATGTTTCAATATCCACCTTGTGTTTTTCTCATCATTTTATTTATAGTTTACAAGTAAATTTGCTGTTGAAACCGGGTTGACTGGCTCATAAGTTCCGACCTAAGAGCATTGGGGTGCGGTGTCGAGGCACCCTCACCAAGCCGACGTGTACCTTGCCAAAATGTTCGCCACTGCACCGGTTTGTGCATTCGCTAAAATGCTCGCCAATTGTTTGGCTTGCGCCAAGTGAGACTTTGTGCGTGTGTGTGTTTTTTAAGTGGTTTTTTTTGTGTTTTATTTGGGTATGATGTGTCCCAAAAGTGGAGTTTTTGCTTGAGTTACTGGGAAGTTGTTTTGGGTGTGTCAGTTGATGTGGCGCTCGGTGGCAGTTTGGCTTAAGCCACTGCACCTGATGCTCTAAGGACAGTATATAGAGGTTAATTTTCATACTAACTTGGCGCGCACTTACTTGATAGAGTGTTCATTCGCTTTGAGGAATGTAATTGCAAAATTATTTTTCTCCGGAACTACGTTTGAAGGCTGACCTTAAAGTTATTGCATCTGAGGTTTGAACTTAGTCTACACCCTAGCTGCAGGTTACCTAAATTGATTTGAACTTGAGTCTGAAATGAAAAAATCTCAAACCTCCGCCTTTATTGTACTTGAGAAAGGTTATAAGCTCCCAAGTAGTTGTTAACTTTATTTTGAGTAAAATATATTGGACATTGGGCAAACTACAATTGTTTGACCAATTTAATTGGATTCAGTTTTGATAAAATCTAAACCGATGAGAGGTGAAAGATAATGGAGGCCATGCTGCCACTACCACAACGTAGATAGAGTTCCTCCGGTCGCAAGTGAATTCTAAAAAGAAGACACTCGAGTACATCAGCCAGGCTTCTTGCCTTTAGAGGTATGCAAGTAATCTGTTGAACACGTGAAGATGTCTACTTGTTTGTCTAAGAAATTAACGATTTAAGGTGATATTTATCTTATACGAGTCATGTTAGACTAATCAACAATATAAACAGGCCACAAAGAAACCCAATGCATATCGCCTAGATACAATCATACAATCTTTAATCTTCTGAGTGGTTGGAACAATATAAACAAATCATACGTTTTGACACAAAAAGAAGAGAACAAGTTAGTGAAGCACAAAAGTCAAAAAATATATTGATAATAACAATTGCTTGCTGATTAACCTCTACGATATTCAAAAGGTTCTTCAGTTGACCATTTACCCAACCCATCTCACCCTTTTTTTTTGGCAACCTCTACTTATGAGGTTACTCGACATGAAAGAAGTAAAATTTGCAAAACCCTAAAAAACACCAAGGCATGGTGGTGCTATTTTTCTCTAACGCCTTGTATTTATTCTCAAATTCGATCTCACAGATTCTACACTTCAAATATAAAAACCAAATACATAATATAAGACTTTTCAAAATCTTTTAATCTGTTGTTTACATTTCTCCTATATTTTATCATTGTGCAGATCTTTCTCATCTGTACCTTCAGTAACATCATCAGCATGCTCATGTTCCGCAAAGTCATTGGGTGTCGCTGCTTTTTCACTGCTGCCTTCA
Source organism: Chrysanthemum makinoi (assembly GCA_910596185.1). Lineage (NCBI taxonomy): Eukaryota > Viridiplantae > Streptophyta > Magnoliopsida > Asterales > Asteraceae > Chrysanthemum > Chrysanthemum makinoi. Next base: position 155,114,114 of record OU343222.1, on the reverse strand, counting down.
GTAACATTGTTGGTGTCAGTCCCATTAACATCCGACTGCATGCTATCCATCATGCCCGACAATGCCAGTCTTGGGTCCCACTCAAGAACATCATCGATAATGTTTGAAACCCGCTTTTGATACCTGCAAGACCATAATTAACCATGTGAGCCAGAAATCATACAAATTATTGGGGATACTTAGAATATTGGGATTTGGTTTACTTGCTAGTTGCTACTAGAGGCGGCAAATTCAGCCCAATAACTTATGAATGACACTGTTTGGGTTAGGGTATGAGTCAAACAAAAAAAACTAACAGACACGTGTCAAAAGGGTTAAAAGTCACCAGCAGCTAGTTTTTAAATTGGACAAAATGTGTTCAAGGATTTACCAGGCCAAACCCGTATACAAGGCAGTGAAAACCAGTTTAAATTCCCATAGCCATGTGATTCTCTTAATAAAGATGTTTATAACATGTGCTATACAGCTTAAAGATATTGCTTGACCCTTTGATATATATCCAAAATCTAAAATAAGTATATAACTCAATACATAATAAAGAGAGGGGCCCTTAAGATCAAATCAGTCCGTCCAATTTGATATATTGATAATGAAAACTAGGTAATTATAGAAATGATACCATTTTCATAGGACCATCATTATTTTTTGAAGACAGAAAATTTATCTGTATATAGAGGGTGTTTGGATCACCTTTGTTGAGGATTATAGGCTCATTTTAGTTTCAAAAAAATGGAGCTTATTAAGGGCTTATAGTAGACTTATTTGTGTTACAAAAAAGTTTGGGGCTTGGTGAAACTGCATAAGCCCTTCTAAATAAGCTAATCCAAACACCTCCTAAATTGATTGAATAATCGCCACCTTGTTTCTACAATATATTTACTGTACATTACATGGCTATCTATGTACAAGTGTATAATATATCCTGGGTGTGTTTGTGTGTGTGATTTCATGTAAAGGAATATGAAAATCATACCTGGCCCTAGCAGCTTCATCAGGGGCATGATGCCTCAAAAGCAATATAGCTAGAACAGCCACAATCGCAAAGAAGAATCTTGCTGTTAACTTTGGCTTCTCTTCCTCATCTTTCTTGGGCCAGAAGCGGAATAGTTCTCGAAGCGTTGCTTCCTCAGCAAGGATGTTTGGGAATATCCAGATGCGCCTCCCAAGTAAAATCCATGACGCCCCAAATATCAAAGCTCTCACTGTGAAGATGAAATATATATTAACAAAAGCATTATACAAAGATAGTCCATATCTTATAACTTGATACTAGGTCGAGTACAATCTCAAACACAAGTGAAGCTTTTATCATTGTACCATATGATCTTTTATTTCTTATACAAAACATCAACTGATGTTAGAAGTTTGCACTATACGAATCTTTTGAAACCACGTGCAAGTTAATAAAAAAATTAATTTGACAAAATCTTACAGCTGGAAGTCTGGTGTAACACACAGCTTGAGGATTAACATGTTCTTACTCTTATGTAAAAAACGTAATAACACTAAAAATAAGGATTTTTTTATTGCTACAAAATAAGGGATTAATTGCACTTTGTAGTTCCTTCAAATTTGAGCTTGGTGAGTTTGTGTGTCCTCTTAACAAGTGCAAAACAGCAAACAGATTACAATTGTGTTTGTTGTATGATAAGTACTTTGTTAATAGCACGAAATATTGATACTAGCAATATTAGAGAAAGGGAACAGTGTGTTTTATATGAGTGCTTCACCCGACAATATAAGAAAATGGCTTTTATTCTCTGGAAATAGATGAGTCTCAGATATATATGAATTAACTACAGCTTATTATGCAAACATAAAACAAAATCGCAACCAGGTCTTCTGCGGAGTAACTTAAATCTTTCAACATACTGAATATATATTTCATCATGCCCTTTCGTAGCATTACATATACGGATCGATGCAGTATGTGTTATAAATGCAAATTCTAATGATATGATACAGTACCAGCTCCACACTAATAGAGTAATAGTATATGTTTCCAAGAGATATAGTAAACAAGTATAACGGACTTACCCAAAAGCAGACAAAGTATAAGGAGGAGTACTCCAGCACATGAGTAGAGAATAAGCAGTTTTGCCTGGTGGGGATACACAGGGAATAGGCAGATTGCAAGAGTCAAAACAGGCCAAGATAACGATAGAAGTGTTTGCCATAGTGGCCTCTTGTTTACAAATGTCCAAGCAAAAAACGCATCATTATCAGAGAACTCCTGGTCCTGTAAGAAAAGAAACAAAAGATAAACCTCAATACCAGTAAACCGGTTAAAAGTTAGCAATCTATAGATCAGCATATGGTTTTAAGGTATGATAACTTTTTGTAGTTCTGTTTTAGTCCCGTACTCCCAATATAATGAAGTGAAAAGCTACGTTAATCGAATACAATGAGAATTCAACGCTGGAGTTCAATACAAAGAAGTGAAAAGCTACAGTTATCGGACTACAATGAGAATTCAACGCTGGAGTTCAAATTCTTTATATCTAACATGCATTACATAGACTGAAAAAGATTAAATGGGTTGCAAATTGTGTGGTGGAAAGAAAAAGATATATTGTTCACTTTGTTCCTACTGTTATTTATCAGAAAGTAAGCTAACATCATCATTAGATGGTTATAGGCTAGCATGAAAACTCAATCCTAATCTTAGCAATATCTGCTCTAACCAATAATGAGTTTCATAGTTACTGCACCTTGCTAGGAACTAGGTGTGAACATCTTACTAAAACTTAAGTTCCAATATATCCCCAAAAAATGTAAGGTTAAGTATACTCCTAATGGGCAAGGAAAATCCCTTCAAGTGGTCCCTGTATTATGTAACAACATGTTAACTTGTTGGGCACGATAGTCCAAATCGTAACACCTTAACATCCAAACCCAAAAATAAACAAAGTTAACGAGAAAGCACTAAGAAATAGGTTTTTCTTCAGAAAAGTAAAAGAACACCACATATTATAGGACACTGCAATAGCCTGTAACAGCATTCGTCACCTCAATAAAAGAGCATACTCATGCAAACAATAAAGTGTACGTGATCAAAACACATACTCAAAAAGAGAATGCATAACTCACACCATTAAATAAGGTGACGAATTTATAGAAACCTTAAGAGCATTTCCTAGTGCTTCACACAATTTATACTGAGAAGTACGAACCAACAATATAAGAACTTACAGGGTATATTTCTAAATGAGCTGGCCATGTTGACAATTTCCTCTTTCCAGGACGTACTGTTTTCACCACACGATCACAACGAACTAAAAGATTCTTGCTCAGCAACACATTGACAATATCTTCTACTTCTAGATGGCTATCTGATTCTAAGATGTCTTTGAGCTCTGGATGATTTCTCAAAAAAGAAACAAAATCTTTTCCCCTAAAGTACTCAACACGGGTTTCCTGTAGCACAGCCCACCTTGAAACCAAGTCTTTATGATCTCTCACTTTCTCAGCAAATAACTGGAAAACATCTTTCTTGTTCGCTTGTTTCTGGAGTCAAACAAGAAATCAATCATATGTCAGATAAGTAAATTGTACAAAGGATAGCTGATTAAACAGATAGTATACACGACACCATAGTCGGGATTTTCATATCAGATCAAATGTAAGCAGAACAGTATACCAGTGTAGACGCAATCAGAAATGCCCACAGAAACAAAATTGCATGCCAAGTAAACAGCTATACATGTACCTATATGTATACATGTCACTTGCCTAAACCACTGTCAACCATGATGTATTAGATAACAATATAAAGAAGTGAAGTCTAAACACTGCAACAACAAATATCTCTTTTCCAACACAATGTGCACCTTACAGTGCGCGAGAGCAGTCTCTAATCCAATTTTCAAAAAACTACTACTGGTGACAGTGTGACACCAAATATCTAATTTGTCAAGAGAATCCAGAAAAACCAATCGACGACAATAAGACAGGTAAAGGACTAATAATATGAAACTGTTTAGTCTAAAAAAGAATGTTACAAGGAACATAAAGCATTCATTCACTCGGCTCTTAAACAGGTCATACAGTCTTGCAAGTGACAATATATCTATATGCTCTCTAGACGAACCAAGAAAACCCAAAATAGAACCATAATGTAGAGCAAGGGGAAACAAAGTCAACTCCTCCATACTCCTATTAACGTATCTGTGAATAGAATAGGCTTAGCCTAGCGTGAATAAAAGACACAATGTGACATACAGCAAACAAACAATCCCGTGTTCTTAGACTCTCCAAACACTAGCCAACCAACAAATTTTCAGGTGAATCAAATAGGTGTCCACTTTCTATTTCTAAGTTCATCGACTCTATCCCATACCTAAACACGTACCACACTGAAACAGGAAAAATTAGTCCTTCGCCTACTTATGATTTATGTTTTAAGAACCCGATTTTTGTCAAAAACCAACGACAAAATCTCTTGTCATTTATGGTCTCTCTTTATTATAGTTCACCCCATACCTAACATGCACGACACAATCAACAAACCTTAAATCCCAAAACCAGTCAAAATGACAAGAAAATTCATCATCAGTTTTCGACCGAAACACATTCTTAAAACCCTAACCACAACATAAACAAAACATTCTGACAAATCAGTGAACCTAATTTAAAACACAACTACAAGAATTATCATGATCATAAACACATAATGCTTTTCAGATCTAAAACATAAACACAATTTAAAGATTATATACAACACGATCTGAATTTTTTTTTTAAAAGGCGTCAAGACCTTGGGGGAAATATCGGTGGCCGGATCTCGACCGGAGGCGCCTTTAACGGCGGCGGATGAACGCCGGGCCCGTTTCTTCTCGGCTCCGGCTTTCTTCATGACTGACTGACCTAAATTTTTTTCAGTTACCAATTTTGTAAAGCGAGAGAGATAGTTAGGACTTAGGAGTAGTATTTTTTTTGCAAAGTGTTTGTTGTTGGTTTTACACGCTGTAAGTAACGCGTGCCTAACTTGTATTCTAATTCTATTCTATGTGTAACATGGAGATTTGTTGTGTGTACTTTTTTTCTTTGCGCATTAATTTGTCAAAAATTAGGCTATGTCGATAGATAGAAAATACTTTTTTTTTTCATTTTTTTAATTTAGAGAGGTGATTTGAGTATATTATCAAAAACTTATTCAAGTCACTGGCATAGTCTTAGAAAAATGTGCGTCTCGCTTAAGGATTTTTATCAATGCTTCACACATGTATAAGGCTCACAAAAAAACGTGGCGCCTTGGGCTTTAAATCCTTGTGTCTAGACACGCCTAGGAGACGTGACAAGTTTTGAAACTTTTTTTTAATATAACATTCATCGACCTCTTAAGTTAGTGAAACTTAACCTATAAACAATTTGAGACTTTTATCCTTCAATTCAAGTGTTTATACATACAGGTCACTCATTCAATTTCGAGCATTAGATAATAAACTGTCATCATGCCATTATATTGATACATTGGTTGATATTTTGAGTTTGAATCTGAGATTTGTTTCGATATATTAAGTATTTTAGTGTTATTTAAGTCATTATTGGTACATAATTATCACGCAAAACTTTTAAAATTTTATTTAATTCAGTGTTTTTCATATTCTTTGCCACGCCCGTAATATGCTATATATACTTGTTGCCTTGCAAAAAAAGGTAAATATTGTTTGGACTACTCGGTTAACCCGTGTCTATTAAACCTTTTAGAGGATTTACTTTTCCCGTGTGTCCTTTTAATTTTGTGTTAGACAATTTACTTCTCTCGTGTTTGTTGTAAGAGTTACATATAGAAGTTGTCAAAATGTTGTTTCTTTATGTTTTGGTGTTCAAGCAAGGGTGGCTCAAACCTTTTAGAGGACTAAAGCAAAAGTTAAACTGAAGTCTTTTCGATAAATAATTTTTTTCCATTTTTGTGTATTATTAGTTTTTTAATTCATTAGATTAATAGAACATCATACAATCAAACCCAAAACAATATGAGATTATAAGATTCGATTGAAGATTGGGAAAAAAAAGTATGAGAAAAAAGAAAACCAAACTTCGTTTTATGATAATCTAGAAGTAAGGTGAAATAATCGAGCCAACACGAACAATGCTTGATCGCATTCGTTAGTTTCGGTTTAACCCAACGAACGGATTTATACGAACACTTAAACGAATGGACATTGATATTCATGTTTGTTCGTTCAAAATTAGTTTTAGATACTATTTAATAAGCAATTATTGAGACATTAAATAATTTTTTTAGTATTTAGACTAAAAATCAATAAAATATGTAGCACTAAATGAGCTAAATCTATCATTTTGTATAATAATAAGACGAATTTACTATGTTTATTTTCTTAAACTCAAATAAAGGCTTAGGGGGTGTTTACTTTTTAAGAGTCTTATAAAGGAATTGAGTCTTATTCCCTTATTGCCTCTTATTTAGCCTCTTATTGGGGAGGAGTGCATTTTTTACTCTTTAGTGATATAAAGGATAATAAGGAAATAAGTGGGCCCAAGTAAAAAAGAATTATTATTATATCTAATCTTTTCCCGTATAGCAAAAAGTAAACACCCTCTTAGTCTCTTATAGATTATAGATTTAAATAATACCAAAAACTAAGCAAACAATCCTTAATATTTTTATCATTTTTAAATAACCAGGGGCTTTAAAATATTGCGACCTAAGATGTCCAACAAAAGATGCGACCCACTATTTATACATAAGACGCGTTACAAAATCGGGGGCTTTAAATATCTGAGGCTTAAAGCGGTACCTTTAGTAGCTTTACCCTTAAGCCGCCATTGTGTTCAAGTACACCTTTACCACCAAGAATCACATAAAACCATCGTTATGTTTTTGAATCTTAACTATTTAAGAGATTGAGCTTCAAAAAAGACCGTTTAGTTTTTTTGTTTTTTTATAAAATACTTAATGCCCTGCATATATTACTTGACAAACTTTGGAAGTGTTTGAGGTAATTTGTTGAATGAATCTATCTTTCAAATCAATCATTTGATGACTTTTTGTGTTTCTCTCTTCAAATCAATTATTTGGATTCAAGTGAGTGGTGAAAAAACCATGGGAGAATTGCTAGCCGAAGAACGGGAGGCTCGTAAATCTAGGGAAGAATCATTAATCCTAGAGCATGCGGCTCTAAGGCGTTCCCAATTTCTTAAGGCATCTCTATATGATGATGACGAGGAGGGTTTTTATCCTTTTAAAGATAATATTGCTCAACTCCCTCAGTCAGTTGATATCCCAGCAGTTGAGATTCCATCTCAAACAACTGCTATCACACCCGAAGCTCCCACTCACTCTCTAAACATGGGGGACGAGCATCTTGACACTGTTCCTGAAAAGGAATCGGACGACTTCATAAAGTCTAGTGTTGAGAACCTTGTCCCCATCCCGAGAGAGTCACGGGAACTTCGATCATATGTGTGATTCTTCTTTCCCTCTTGAGTGTTCAAACGATCAATTTGAGACTTTCTCCGATGGTAGCGAAGACTGTGCTTCTTATGGAAACATTGAGTATGTTGAGGCATCTCTTCCACAGTCTGATGCTTATCCTCTTCTTGAGGAGTTCACCGATGAACTCACTCACATCAATCCACTTTCATCGGAAAGTGATGATAGTCTCTTTGATTTCGAAGACGATCTGGGAGAGATTGAAAGTCTCCTTTATAATGATCGTTCACTCACTTCTCACCCTAACAGTCCAATAGAGAGTGTTGATCACTTTGTTCTGGCGTTCAAAACAACTCTCACTAATCCTCTATTTGAATTCGACTCTGAATTCACTTTAATTTCTGAGAATCCACTCTTTGATACTCAGATTGAGGATAGTGATGAGTCTACAATGGAACAAGAATTCACTAATTCACATCATGTGAATGATTCTCTTCATGAGGAGTTCGCCGGTGAACTCACTCATATCATGACTCCGCCGGAGTATGATTGCTTGGATGGCAAAAATCATGATCGGGGGGAAAAGTTCTCAATCATGAGAGTTTGTAATTCTATGACAAATTTTCCAACCCTCCCTCCCGAGATGCTTTCCAAACCAAAGAGCTCAACCAATAAAATCCAAATAAGTGCAACTGCACTTAATCCCGAGGAAGAAGATCTAGTCATGATTGTTATCATGATTTTCCTTCTTTTCTTCACCTACTCGGTGACTTCCTCTCTTCTTCACTCCTTCGGGAGTGAAGATACCATCTTTGACCCCGGCATTTCCATGTACCATTATCTTGAGCCGGGATTATATCTCATCGGTGTGGAACTTTCACGTGCTTCAAATGTTTGTCCAAACATCTTGAATGAAAGTCCGATGGAGATTGTTTCTTCCACTTTGCTTCCCCATGAACAAATGAATTCGGGGTCGAGTCAAGCTAGCGACTTCGGTAATAAAAACATAGCATGCCATATGGGTTTTCACCCATATTTCTGACTTCTTTCTATTTTCTACCACCCTAGTGTGGAGGAGTTGCCCCACGTTGTATATAAGTTTTCTAACATCAAAAAAAAAAATCATCTTTCAAAATAATGGCCGTAGTATTTCCCTTTTACGTTCTTTGTTTCGGCATAACCGCCGGTATTTTGAATATTGAGGGCAATATTCATTTCTAAGTGTGGGGGGAATTCTCACGAATTTTATCATGTAATTATACCACCCAATCCCCCCGTTTTTGGCCAAAATTTTTTTTGGAGTAAGTGTTTTGCACTCACTCAATTGGTTATCAGTCCGCCTTGTCTAAAAACAAAAGGATTGGCTAATCCAGGAGCAAACGGCTCTTGGTAAAGATACCTCAAATCCGTTGACGGCTTGCAATTTGCCCAAAATTGTATGGTATTCAACTCACCATATCCTAAAAGTGAAGAGTTGGCTAGCCCGCAAGTTTATGGCTTGTGGTAAAGGCAATGGAAAAACCATAATTGGTAATCGACTCACCAAAGATAATATTGATAATTTATCTAAGAGTTGGCTAGTCCAGAAGCAAGCGGCTTCTGGTAAAGACAAATCAAATCCGTTGAAAGGTGGTGGTTTGCTCAAAATCACATGGTTATCGGTGTACCATGGTTCTTACTTGAACTGAAACATTTGGCTACTCCAGAAGTAATGGCTTTTGGTAAAGTGATTCAAATCCATTAAGTTTTTCTCAAAAGATTGCTAGGGACTAGCAATAGTTTAGTGTGGGGATTGATGAGTGTGTAAATACTCATCATTTTTTGTTAAATCTGAACTGCAAAACGTCTAAAAATGCTCAGAAATGCATCAAAATACTGAAAATATTCCAAATTTGCATTTTATATGTTTCAGATGCAAAATGTTCAAAATCAGATGAAAAATGAGCAATGTTTGCATAATTGGCGCTTTAGTCCCCAAGTTTCAAAAGTTGTCAAAAATAGTCCCGAGCACATAATTTCAAAGAAAAAATCACCAAAGGTCCTTTTTAAAATCATATGTTGTCATATTTAGTCCTTTGGTGAAAAGTTCCAAAAGTTTTGAGAAATTTCAGTTTTGGTCCCTGGATTTTAAAATGGTCATGTCTAATCCTTGGAATTTCAAAAGTGTCAAAATTAGCCCTTGGTCTATTAAAGATTGGCAAATCCAACCCTTGGATTACATTTGCAGAAGTTACATGAATGGTCCCTGAATTTTCAGCTTTTACACATTTGGTCCTTGTGTTACTTGAATCCTAAATCCAAACCGGATCCCATATTATAACCCAAGCCCAAATGAAAACCCTTGGCCCAAATCCATTACCCGGTCTACCCATCCAACCCAAACCCGCCCAAGTTTAAATAAACAAACCCGCTCACGGGTATCCCCTTCTCCATCATCACCCCTACACCTGCAAAACCACCCACGCTTACCCTTTCCCCCCCATCATATCCCTACCCCTACCCTCCACCTCACCCCACTCCAAGAATGCATTTAATGCCCATCCAACCTAACTCTGCCCTCTCCAGCTGTTAAAAACACTTTTGGCGCCAAAAAGCCATCCAATGGCCAAAATCTGTTTTACCAATCCAATGGCCCAAATTAATGCTGGGATTTGAAGAGAGAGGTGAGAGAAAGAAGCTTGGTGTATAAAAGAGGAGGAAGATAGAGATGCAGGGGAGTAGTTAGTTATTTTTATTTTCCTTAATGTCGTTTTTCAAATAAATGTTTTAGTTTTAGTTAAAATGTTGTAATTTTAGTTTCCATGTATCACATTTAAGTGAAAACATCATTGTATGTGCTTTTGAGTTTCAATTCAAGTCTTTTATATAAATTCCAAGTTTTAAGTCCACTGTTGAGAAATTTAATTTCAAACTCTTGCATTTAAGCTTCAAATAGCTTATCATTCAGTTCCAATAAGCTTAAATAAGTTCCTTTTAGCTTTTGATAAGCTTTAAATTCAGTTTCAAATAATTTTGAATGATGGTCAATCAAAGTCAACTGCTGATGTAGTTGGATGTGGAAATGGATAATGGGTTGATCAAGCCTTGATATGGGTTGAAATGGTTTAGCATAGTGGTTGTGGATCTTGGTTTTAGCCTGCATACTAGTTGGATACATGTGAGTAAGAAACCTCATTTTCATTTCAAGTCAATTTGCAATTTTTGTTTGTACTTATATCTGTGGTCATAAACTGCTCAAATGTGTTTATCCAGTTGTATTTAGGATAGTGAAGCTCAGTTTGATCAATGGAATTGGCTAGTTAAGTGGTTGGTTTCATTTTAAGTTCAAAACAGTAGATATAGGTGTGTTTGGAATTGCTGTTTCATCTAAGATTTAGGTTTGTGCTGTGGTTAATGATTGTTGCTTTAGGCTTATTAAGTCAATTCATACTCATTACAGTCATAAAATTGCACCTATATAAGCTCTAAGTCAAAATTCCATTTCATCAGTCTTTAATGCTTAACTGTTGAAGTTTTTTCAAATCAAAAACTTGTTTTGTGTCTCAAATTCATAGAACTAGCTTACTTTAAGTTTATTTAAAATCATAAGATATCATTTTCAGTTCACAAAGTTAATCCAAATCTCAGAAAAGTCAAATTTTCAGTTTTGTTAAAAAGTCAAAGCTTGAAAACTCAGTTTTGGCCAAAATAGGGTGATTTTTCTTGGGCTCATTTCTGAGTCAATCTCAATGAAAATTGTAGTTTTAAAAAGTCCTACTGGTCTATTTTCTTATCCTCATTTTTGTATAATTTTGTGAATTTTTCTTAAGCTTCAGTTGAGCTTGTCAACATGAGATTATATCCCCGTGCAACTGACTCAAGATTAACTTGCACAGGGTATTGCGAACCTTGCATCAAGCTCATCTGAGCACCTCTAGGTCTAGTTTTTAGTTTTAAGGTTCTTGGCCAGGTCTTCTCCAAAGTCCAATTGCTGGTTTTCATATTCAGCTTATTGTGAAGCTTGTGCATAAGCTCAAACTTGGTACCCTAAATTCTGTTTTTAGCAAATAGCTCATATAGTCAAATCTTGGTAATTTGCAGTTTAGAGGTCCAGGATTGTTTAAACTTGTTGCATTTAGGTAGTTTTAGGTTATTGTAGCTGCTGTTTCAGTTTAGTGCTCTTTGATGCTTTTTAGCTTATTCAAGTGCTTATTTCAATAAGCACTTGTACATCAGTTTCATTTTCCTCCACACAGCACCTTATTTTTCTATTTTTCCTAGATTCCTCATATTATTTTAAGCTTTTCCTGAATTTTTCAGATTTTTCCAAGTTGGTTTGCTATTTTTCTGCATTTAAATTAGTTTTTAAGCATTTTTAATTAGCATTTAATACAAAAAATTAAGAAAAAGTTCAAAAAAATAATTTTTCATTTTTCTTAAGTTAAGATAAATATAAAAAGACAAAAAAATATTTTTCCATATTTTTCTTAGTTAAATTTGTATTTTTAAATAATTTAATTAGTTTTTAATAGTTTTTAATTCCTAGAAAATACAAAAATATTCAGAAAAATACAAAAATAGTTTTGAAAATTCTATTTTGATATTTTAGATTTTTCTAAGTCTTAATTTTATTTTTCTAGCTTTATTTCATATTTTCTTGTATTATAAGCTATTATTTATTAGTTAAAATTAGTTTTTTAATTAATAATAATTAATTTAATAGTTATAAAAATAATTTTCTTCTTCTATAAATTTTCTTTTATCATTAGGATTGTAAAAATATCATTTTCATATTTTTAGGGTTAATATTGTATAAGTTTCACATTTTCATTTACGTCGCGTAGTTTTTAATTTCAGTTTTATAAAAACATAAAAACAAAAACATCATTTTAAAAATAGTGATAGCGTTTATTTAATAGTTTTTATCTTTTAAATTCTCTTTAATTTGCATTTAAGCCGTTGTAATTTGTTGGCTTTTTCTGTAGTTATAATCATAATCAAATACTCTTTTCCGTTCAAATTCCTCGATCACTATTCGTTGGTTGATCCATTGCATAGCTCGCTGGGACATAACGACCCGGGGAAACACTATACTCCCCAGATCTTCATTGAGTTCGTGCTTGAGCCGTTTTAAGTTTGTTACGGTCGGCCATTCACAAGTGGCCAGCTTGAGTGATAAAACTTGACGGTTTGGCACGGATCAATATGTGTCATCTTCTTCACTTGACAAACACACGACATATTTACTCCATTAAAAAAAATTGAGCTCTATTTCTCTGTTGTGATTCAAATCACTAAATTATTGCTGGAAAAGTTAGTGAATAACTCACTTCTCACAACTTGAGTGTTAATGGGATATTGAGTCTCAAAGTAAGATATTGGAACCGAAAGGTAGGTACTTCAATTGACGAAGTCAAAGACATAACAACAAACTAATTTCTGCAATAAATCTCATTAATGACCATCAACTCATATTAATTTCTAGAAATTAAGTTATTGTTAATGGTCGGTTTAATGGCTGTTAATTATATGTAACCTTCATTTTCTTGAGTCGGCTATAAAAGGAATACCTTGGTTCCAAAAAGAATAGAGAGAAAAGTAATACACGTATTACTTATACACTAACAAATTTCCATAAACACAAGTTTTGGTTTGATGAGAAATTCAGGGTATAAGGTCACTTCGGCAGTACAACTGCTTGGATCGTTGTACCTTGGGAAATAGGCGTCGAATAGATGACGAATCTGTTTTATGAAAAGCGTGTCAAACACGTGCCTCGATCATGTTCTTGCATTCGGTTTCATCTACAATCTGGTTTCATCTTCTTATAAACTTTTATGTTCATATATCTCGTTTACGTATTTTGTTTATCTAATCATAGTGGTATTGCCTTGTATCGTTACTGATTATGGTTTGCTATCCCTACAATTACAACATTGTAAAACGTATTAATTCCATCATAAAACATCATTTGCTTGGGTAAAACATCCAAAAGTGAGTTTATACTAATGTTACAATTTAGAAATTGGAGCCCTAAGAAAATGGAGACCATGTGTCATTGCACACCCCGCCCATGCATAAATCCGGCCATGTTAGTAACTAAAAGGTTTTGCGGAACGTTTAAAATTTCGTTATCTCAATCTTGGGAAATAAATTTGTTAATTATTTGACAAAATAAATATTTTTAGATAGTATGCATGGACTGAACACAAATAGCTTATGTCATACATGATATTGTTACTAATAAAAGCTTGTGAGTTCTTAGCGATACTATTACATGCTAAACCTACATGACGTCTTTGGGACGTTTAAATCTTACATCATAAAATGATATGTGGTGGCAGAATCATGGCTACAAAAATGTAACACACAATTTGGACCAGGTGCATTTTACAAAAGTTAATTTTTCTTATACTCAATTCAATTTTACTCGAGGAAAAAATTCATGTGGTTAACAAGGTTGCCCGTGAAGTCCCTCTTAGTCCTCCTCTAACAACATTGTTATCAAATTAGATATGTAATCCCGAATTGTCTACAGATTAATTAGTCATCGTCTATATAGTGTCATAAGACCATCTTTAATAGGGGATGGACGACCATGTCATATGCATCGAGGACGCGTCCTCTCCTATTAGGGTGCCCCGACTGAAGCGTCGCCTAAGCAACAAAGGGAGGACTCGGTCCGAAGACCGAGTCGTGTGTTGGCTTCGAAAAAAAATCGGTTTAATAACTATTCATTGGGTAGTTTAATAAAAAAAAAACTGTTAAAATTTATAATTAATTTTATTCCATAATAACCCCAATACTCTTTCATTTTTATTCACACTTTTAAACACATTATTTCTTATACACTCTACACATCTCATCTAAAACAAATGAATTGTAATCAATTTTTTTACTTCCTCGGATGAAGAAGAAGATGAAGTTAGTAGTATTGATATAGTGTTGGCGGTTATGGTTTATCAAGCTTCCACTTCTACAATCCCAAATACCCCGACTTATCAAAACACGATAGATAGAGATTGTTACGGTGCCCATGATCATCTAGTGGCCACTTACTTCTCTAAAAACTCAATGTATGACAAAAAATGATTCCGTAAGCAGTTTAGAATGAGTCTGTCAATATTTACACGCATTGTTCAAGGATTAACTGATAATGCATCGTATTTTCAACAAAGTAGTGATTGTACGTGAAGAGTTGGCATTTCCCCACTAATGAGTGTACCTCTCAGAATTCGTCAATTGGCATACATCACCGTTCCTGATGCTCTAGACGAATATCTGCAAATGGGTGAGAAAACTTCCCATGATTCTTTCCACGCTTTCTGTAAGGCTATTATGGACTTATATGGAGACGATTTTTAGTGAAAGCCTACATATATTGATATAAAATATGTTTTTAACGAGGAGAAAAATAGGTTCCTGGGATGGGATGTTTTGAAGCATTGATTACACGAGTTGACCGTGGGCTAATTGCCTAAATGCATATCGTGCTAAATATTGTAGGGTGATCATGCGCCACATCCATTCATTTTATTGTAAGCAGTTGCCTCACAAGACTTATGAATTTGACATGCGTTCTTTGGTGTTTTCGAGGCGAACAACGTTATACGTCAATTGCCTATTTTCAATGATTTCAAAGACGGGAAAGTATTAGTTGTTCCATTTGTTGCTAACGGCGTGACTTATAAATGGAGATATTGTAACAATTCGCATTTTCGAGAATTTACTATTCACTTTTTACTATTCACTCCCGAAAATTTTATTTCACATTCTCGTAATATAAATTATTTTAGTAATGACCTGAGAGTTGGACGATCGTTAGATCATTTTCACAAAAGTTATTAAGAAAATATCGTCTTGAAGTTTCGTTTTGGTCGGAGCACCATTTAGTCATCACGCGCATAACAAAAATCAACTCTGTCAATTTTCCTCGCATCAGATAAATTTTTAGATCACTCATAATTAATTTGAGAATTTTTAGGATTTCATTTTAATGTTACCAAATAAGCCCAGCGCAGTACAAAACTAAACTTACGTTTTAAACAATTCTACTTACATCCAGACTTAACGATTCCTGCACTGTGTTTCTAATATGTTTTTGACACTTTTACATTTTTTGGAAAAGTCAAACATATTTCGCTCCTCCTTTGACCATAAAGAAATTAACCTTGTACGTTCTACATTTTTTATTAAATCGCGTAACTTTTAGACTTCACGTATAACTGTTAAGTTATCCCACGTATTACGAAAACCACATTTTGACATCTCATATCACTTTTAGACTAATTTTAGTCTACTCTAAATAAATCCACGGTCATTTCCTTGAAATCTCGTTCTTTTCCGATAAATTGCATTTTACGCGTTTTTTACCCGCATTTCCAGTTTTAGCAGCCTTTAAGCAACCCGATAGAACTTATCACTCATTTAATATTCTTATATTGAGTATATTGATAATTTTTAACATATTTATAAGATACATATTTTTAGGATACCCAGTTTTAAGTTTTGTGACTTTACGACTTACAGTTAGCGATTAACGGGACCAAAACTCACTCCGTAAAAGCAAGATAACATCAAAAACTCACAAATCTTATCTCCTAAGCCTCCTAGACGTTTTCCTAGTCACTAGATAAGATATATTAAGCTTACGTGAGAAGCTAAGGCATGTGCTAAGTTTACTTAACATAAAAGACTTCTAAAATATTACAACTCTTAACTTCCTCATCACACCTTCCTAGCACCTTCCTTACACCTCCTCAACACACTATAAATACAACACTTCATCTCTTTCATTTCTTCATCACCATAAACGCCCAACTTCAATTTCATAAACCCTTGATCCTTTGATTTCCAAGTTCCAAGTTACATACCAAAGTTGAAGGCATAGTTATTCCCTACATGAATCTCTAGTTTGTTTGGTGATTCCATGGATGAATTAAGAGCTACACAAGGGTCTAAGGGCTGAGGTAGAAGTATTCTTACAAGGTTAGATCAATCCTAGCAAGGGTTAGCATGATGTGTTAAGGATTTGGAAGCACGGGTTCATATTGAAAGGGTTTAGGTTTTAATGTCCTAGTTCTTGAATCTTGATTTGTTTCATCACAAGGATTGTAAGCAAACTCTTATGTTATCATTTGCTTACTATATATACTAGTATTTTAGGTATGTTACATGTTCTATATGCTTATTATACTTGATTACGCTTGGATAATCGGACTAAAACACTAGAAACATCGTAAGGACTTATATTGCAAAACAGAAACTGAACAGGGGCTGTAAACGTAAATTCTGGGTAAAATCCGTGGGCTGATAAAGTTAAGTAATTACATAGGATTATATATCTATGTCTTGTGGTCGTTTCTCCGGGTGGCTCGTGCCGTAACTCATCCCGATGAATAAACTAGAGCCAAAACGGCAAAACGTGTCCAAATCTGAGTAACAGATTTCAAACGGGTAAAACTCATAAAACTTGCATATAACCAACTGTTGGTCAAAGAATAAAAGTTGTAGCTAACACCCTAACTTGAACGTGGCCGCTGGCCGTGCATTAAACGGAGTTGTATAACTCGACTTATGACCAAAACCGTGAGACAGTTTGCTGCTGATTGAAATAACTAGTACATTCAAGGGTAAATTGGTAATTTCACATTAGTTAAATAATTTCTGGGGCAGTAGGGCCCACTAATCTGTTTAAGTCATTAAATTACCTTTCCGAGGACATAAAAATCGAGTTGTGATCATTTACGGTTTAGAAGTAACGGGTAGATTTAGACGGGGAAAACTTAAATATAAGAAAGGTAAACACTTAAACAACTTCACAAATGTTAAGTATCCAAGCATAATTGATGTAATAACTATATAAGGTATGTTTATACATTCACATCGTTATTTTAGAACCTAAGACACAAAACATATTCTAGGTTGCGCTTAAAGGTTTCTCGGCTTATCCATAGATTCGTTATACATTGGATATCACATTTATTAAGGTGAGTCATAGCCCCTACCCTTTTAATGCTTGTTTTAAAAACTCTTTGGGGGAGATACATGCTCAAACACTTGCTTTATACTTTTACAAATACTCAAAACATTATACATGATTGCATTATACTTGATTGCTTTATACTTGATTGTGTTATACTAAACTTGATAAGTCGATGATAAGTCTCCCAACATACACGGAGCAGTCCCCTCGTTCGGATGATAAGTCTCCCAACATACACGGAGCAGTCCCCTCGTAAACTTGATAAGTCTCCCAACATAAACGGAGTAGTCCAACTTGAAAGTCTCCTTATCGACGAGCAACACTAAGTGCAATAATGTGAACTATTATGACTGTATGTGTGCTTGACTATAAAATGTACTATATTTTAGCATTGGGTTGTAAACACAAAGGTTGCAAGTTTTGTATGGGCGAACTTGGAACCGAGTGGATTTACAATGCCTTTCTTTGTGTGAACATTCTTTAAAAGCTTTATATGTTAAATAAACTTTATGAACTCACCAACCATTGTGTTGACACTTTTTAGCATGTTTATCTCAGGTCATAAGGCGATAGCTAGAGGTTGAAGCATAGAGTCATCGACATATTTTGAAGACTTTGTACATTCGTATTTACCATTCGAAATGTTTTGTAAACATTTATGTATTATACTTTGGGACCTCATTGTTTGTAACTCTGATTTCATTAATCGAATGGTAACTTTTCAAAACGTCTCATTTAGAGGTCGTTTTCTATAACTTGTACTTTGTATTATGAAGTATCACCCCAATGACACAATCTTCCGCTGCGGTATTTTGGGGGTGTTACAGATATTATCTTACTAATGGGATATATCTGGAATGGTATGTTCTTGTTAAGTCTATTTCACAGCCAGGAGTGAATGATATGAAGCGCATAAGATATAAGTAAGCATGTAAAGTAGCAAAAAAAAGATGCCTAACGAGCTTTTGGGTGCTAAAGAAAAAGTGAGCTATAATAAAACAATCTCGCACGACCAATGAATCTAAAGAAAATTACGTATATGATGACGCATGAATCATATTACATAATATGATTATAAAAGACAAAGGGAGGGCAATCGATCCCGAATTTTATCCAGATGAGAAACATCTTGAAGATTATTTCGTACGAATGCAAAAAAAATGTTACAAGTTGTTAGAGATTTAGTCAACGAAGAAACTTATCTAAGCGAGCCTATTTAGTGGAACACTAGAACACATTTGACGTCATACAAATGAATGCTAATTTTCATTTTATATGATTTTTTTAAAATATTTTTAATTTTATTTGAATTATTAATGAAATTTTGATTTTAGTAATTAAAAAAATAAAAATGAAAAAAAATAGATGTAATGATCGCGGTTGTCTTATTACACTAAGTTGGAGGTATTTGAATTCGAATTAATTGAATTAATATGAAAAAAACTGAATTCACTAAGTCATGAAAACTGTTTGTTTGTGACTTAATAGAGTAAGATGATTTAAAATATTAAATAATAAAACTTCATCCCTTAATTAAACATGACTTAATAAAAAGTTTAACAAACAAGCCTACTTATGAAGTTGATTGTAGGGGAAAACTAAGTTGATGCTGATGTGACAATGGTGACCGCGGTCATAGGGCTTCCTTATTACACTTGGAGGTATCTCTTTTCCTTGAGTGGTCACTTGTTTACCATTTTTCAAATAACATTTATCTGCTAATGATCCCATTTATCCAGAGGCAACCATGGTCCAGAACAGAATGATGGGGATCTTGAGCATTTCAGAAGCATGAAACATATTTGTATATGTTATTGATGCGGACATGATTCATCGTGTGGGCTACGCCGTAATCATTGAAGCTAGCTACGCCGTAATCATTGTTGAAGTTTTGGTATCCATTCTGTGAAGCACTTACGCCGTAATTGATTCCTTCAATTACGCCGTATTTACGTCGGTTCCTGAATGTTCCTTTTATGTTTAATTCGTTTTTTAGGAT
Source organism: Chrysanthemum makinoi (assembly GCA_910596185.1). Classification (NCBI taxonomy): domain Eukaryota; kingdom Viridiplantae; phylum Streptophyta; class Magnoliopsida; order Asterales; family Asteraceae; genus Chrysanthemum; species Chrysanthemum makinoi. Next base: position 155,094,752 of record OU343222.1, on the reverse strand, counting down.
ATTTATTGTTTATGAAAAAGTCTTTTACTATAATTAGGTTATCTTGTTTTACAAGATTTACTACTTTATAAATATAGGGATCATTATCATTGTAATTCATTCAGAGAATCATTAATAAAAGTTAATTTTAGAGTCTTTACTCTTGTTTTGGGTTTTATTCCCGCAAGGTGCGCCTTGGTTATCACCCTTGGATTAGGGTTTATCGGAATTTGCTTCCGCGTCCTGCGTCAGTTGGCATCAGAGACACACTGTATCATGGTGGTAATTGGTGTAGAAGGTTCTACTTCAATTAATGTCTAGAGCTTGTTAGCATCCTAGATGATGAATTGTGTAGAAGATTCAAAAACCCATACTATTAGTGGGGTATGGTCTGGAGAGTACATGGATCATGGTTTCACCAAATCCATGAAAATACTTGATAGGTGTTACACTATGCTAGAAGAACTATGTTTCGTGATCGTAGGTGGGGCATTAATCCATAAGAATCGCGAGGGTAGCAATTATGGAGGTTCAAGAGTTCGTCCAACCATAGGCGGATCTATTGGCAACCGTAGGTGCAATCAATCCCCGTTCAAAAATAGGAGGGTTGATGAACGGGAGGAAAGAATGAAGGTGGAGGATTGATTGCCTACAACCAAGATTTCTCGTTCGAGAATTCAATCAATAATTCGGTATGTTCTTTTATAATTGATGGTTGTTGCATAAATAATTTGGTTTCAAGAAAATTGGTAAACTTCTTAGAATTGCCAATGGAGGTTTGTCCAATTGAAGGTTACCAAGTTTGTAGGGTTCCGGTAATCATCGGGAAATTTTATAAAGTAGAGGTACTTTGTATTGTGGATGATTTTGATGATTGTGATATTTTGTTGGGAAGACCTTGGGTACAAAGGGTTAAGGGCATGTATGATTTTCAAAAAAATCTTTATCTTTTCTCATGGGAAGGAAAAAGGATTGTTATGGTTCCACCCAAAGTAAAACCACAATTACCAAAGTCTGAAGTTAAAGTTGAAGAAAATATGGTGAAGGTTGAAGTGTTGGAAGAACAAGATGATGTATCTATAGCCGAAGTCTCGATCAAAGAACTGAAGATGACAAAGGATTCTAGGGTCTTAAACAATCTTGAAGATGAAGCTACCGAGTCTAAAGTTACTTAAGGTACAAAAGATTGTAATTTTGATTTTGGGTTGATCGAGAAAATTGAATTAAAGAAACCAATAAAGTTTTCAATAGTTAACATAGAAGTTATTATTACAATTGAAAACTTGATGGTCATTGATACGGAGTACACAATCCGAGGTTTAGGGTCATGGGTTGATTATTGGGAGTGTGGTAAACATGTAAAGAAGTATGAAGAGAGCACTCGGGTTAATGCAGAATTCAAAGCTACATCGGATAAGCATCGGTTCGAGAGTTTGTTCGAGGTTGATGAAGTCGTTGATAGCAAGAACTCGAGGGAGAGTTCTTTTTAAGTGAGGGGGAATGATGCGGACATGATTCATCGTGTGAGCTACACCTTAATCATTGAAGCTGGCTACGTCGTACTCATTGTTGAAATTTCGGTATCCATTATGTGAAGCACTTACGCCGTAATTGATTCCTTCAATTACGCCGTAATTACATCGGTTCCAGAATGTTCCTTTTATGTTTAATTTGTTTTTTAGGATATTTATTGTTTAGGAAAAAGTCTTTTACTGTAATTAGGTTATCTTGTTTTACAAGATTAGTCTTTACTCTTGTTTTAGGTTTTATTCCCGCAAGGTGCGCCTTGGTTATTACCATTTGATTAGGGTTTATCTGAATTCGCTTTCGCGTCCTGCGTCAGTTATGAAAGGATCACAAACAATACACGTGTCTGGACTTTCAAGCCTGGATACTAGATCAATAAACGAGTCAAAAAACTGATTCCAAGATAGGTCTAGAGTTTAGCTGCACTTTGAGTAGGTTCAATACCATCGTCCGTAGCAGAAGGGAGACCATCAAGGAGCGTTTTGAATTGAAAACCAGTAGCATCTTCGAGTCAGTGAATCCCACCCGACTCTACAAGTCGCTTATGGTTCGAATGGGTGTTAGTGAAGGTTACATGGAGGCCCTTGTGGTGCAGAAGTCTAGCTAGTTTTAGCATGCACTTGATGTATGTGGCTTTGCGCTTGGATATGGTATGAACAACATAGGATTCTTTTGATCTACTACATCCATGACTTTGAGTATCACTAGTCCAACGGTTCGATCTAACTTCTATATGCCGATTAAATTAGTCTCAATAGTTGTAGAGAACTCATCATGAATATGTTTCCAAGTAATGGTTTAATATCCCCAAGGAATTCATTTTGTGCTAAACTAAATGTTAAATTAGTCTTCTTGGTGTTATCATTTTCGTTATGATCAAAGTGTTTAAGGCCAATTGAAAATGTGTTGAACGAGGATACCTAAATTTCGGTTTCATTGTAGGATTGTATTTTATGCCCTCTAGGAGAATAAAAAGAATTTACAGCGCTCTACAATATGATATATTCTTGTACCGGTTTAAGTCAGTGTGGCGATGAGAATAAGGCCGTATAGATTATTCAGCCAAAAGGACGAAACTATGGTCACCCAAAAAACAGTATTTGTTTCCTATGTTGTTTCTACTATCCACAAACAAATTAGGATAGATGACGCAACATCACATAAAGTACTAAGTGTTAGATACATGATACCAAAATACATCATTTTAATATTTGATTTCCGAAAAGATATATGATGAAAGACAAGGCACTAAAAAAAGACAATTTTCCTTTTTTATCATGCTTCAGGTATTCCTTCAGTCTTGCTCCATCTTCGTTCGCTTCTGCATACCCTTTTTTAACAAGTTGCTCGAGATCTTGGGACTTGAATAGTGTTTGCATTTTAATGCTCTAAATCTCATATGAATCGCCTCTATTCGGTATTGGAGACTGAGATATATCAACAGAAGTCGAACATGCTGTCATGTTCCAAATCATATTAACAACTAATGCTTAGTTAAATTGAACCTAGCTCTAATACCGGAATTGTTAGAGAAAAAAAAAAACAAATACTAAGGAAGTAGAGGTAGAGAAAATTAACCATAGAATGTTCCGTCGGGGTTATTAGACTTGACATACAAAATAATAAACAAGACACCACAGAGTACACACAGCGGAAGACTTTATAAATTGCAAAATAATTAACTGAAGTATAAATGTGTAACATACCTCTTGAAAATAGGCTAGATCTCTTCAATAAAAGTGACAAAGTAGTTTAACGAGCTATCCCTTACCGTTTTATAACTCAAACCAATTGATGTAACAATAGTTTGTTACACCACGTTCTTGTACATACGAATTAACAAACGAATTAAAGAGATTGCTAGATCTACAAAACTTATTTTAGAAAAACAAAACCAAACACCCTAGGAGGGGGTTCGGCCGAAACTTGCAAGAGAAAAGATATTAGGGTTTAGGTTAATGTGTGTGCACAAAAGTTAACCCTAAACCTTTATCCTTGATTTGTTTATATAGTGAATGAAAATCTTAGGGAACAAGTTAGGGTTTTGGGTTGAAAAACCCTCCCGATGGCCGGCCACCTAGAGCCCAATGGGACACCCAAATCTTTTCCTATTTTAGATTTTTCACTACTAGTCATTCTCTTTACATTAAACGACCGTTAGTCATTTTTCGTTAAATGCTTAACGATCCTTAGTCGGTTTTGTGTAATAATTAATCGTAATCATTTTACATTAATTATTTAACTTTAATTCTCATTCGTAATGTGTGTAATCCCATGGTCACGAGTTCGAATCCGGACATACACATTTATAAATATATACATAAAACCAACAGCTCCCACTTGGATATGTTTACGAAACGTGTAATGACATTGGTTAGCGTCTAGCAACACGCCAAAGCCCCCAGTACAACTTGTGTATGGTTTTCTGGAGAAAAATAATTTGATGATTCATAATCATATTCATCCTTTTATTTCTAATACTATGTTAATAAGAATATAGATCTTACTCATTTCTTAATTAACTATTATGTTTCTCGTTTTATATGATTGAACAAGATTACCAATTCTTCTGAACGCATTCCAGAAGACCTTGGGCATGGCCATGCAAACAACTTGTCAAACCCTATGAGGGGTCCAACAGTATTAAACTTCAAAACAAATTTGAAGGAAATAAATCTTGTTTTGACTACAAGCAGAATTCATAAATTTCGCAACACTTCTGAAAACAACCCTTATGACTACCAGTTACGTATAGCATTAGATTACCTCACAAAAATGCACTACATCCATGACATTTCTCTGGTATCTTAAGTCTGAGGATAAATATTCATGATGTACTTAATGACAAAGATCCATAAAGTACCATCATGTGGTTGGGATAAGTCTTATATTCAATCCATTGAAGATCATCTGAAATTAGTCATGTTTCACATAAATATACTTTCAAGTATATCCTAACTAAAACTCAGATTTTTCTTAGTTCAATATCATTCCCATGTTATTGATCTACAACGGACTATTAAAATAACTTAAGTTATTCAAGGATTTAAACATGCAAATATAGGATAACATCACAATAAATGAATAATAAACATAACAAAATACTTTATTTCATTTGAATAGTAATGTTTACTGATAAGGATTTAAACGTACACTTTTAAGGGGTCATTTAAGCCCTTAATCGCCCACTTTTATATTCGTTACTGCTTAATTTTATTCCTTTTCACTTTTTAGGTCTCTTGCAAGCAAAATGCTGGAATGATGCATATTTGGACGAAAAGGAGTGAATATATGAAGAAAATGACTAAGTCAAGATCAAAGACACTCAAGCTGCTGAATTTGAAGCTAACGGTGTCACAATCCAAGGGCGACGCTGTCCCTCTCTACGTAATTAAATCTGTGACGACTCAGTAGACTTTTTGCTATTTTACACCTGACGGCGTCATGCTTTGAAGAGTAAGGGCGTCACGAAGACTTTTCTTCTTAGACAGCCTAGATCCAGATTCAGACGACGTCATCGAAGACCGTCACAACCACAACGCGACGTCCCAATGTTGACTTGGCCAAGACGAAACCCTAATGGCGATCGGACGGCGTCCCAACTATAAGGTGACGCCGTCGCAGTTGTAAAATTATATATAGAAATCGAATTTTCAGAATTTTAGGAGGTAGACTTGTGGAGTAAAAACCTAAAACAACTTTGGTCCGGTTTGGACAGTATTTTAGGGTTCTCATACCCTATTTTACATCAAGATAAGTTATTTACTTCATTGATTTCATTATGTCTTCAATTGCATGTGCGTATGCTTGCATGTTTAACATGTCTGGCTAAATTTCTTTTGTGTTTGCTTAAATCTATAAAACCTAGTTATTAATTATTGATTGGTTGTCACTTATCTTAATTGTAATTGGCTTAGAATTGCACTAAGTCATCGTTGTGTTTTTAATGCTTGAGTAATCTTTGTGATCCTTAGTTTATAACCACTTAGCGTAATTGTAGGCTAAATATCCAAAGATAACCTTAGTTGTCACAATTCTCAATTTTTGGTCATTTCTTAAACTCAACATTCATCATACTAGTCATGCATGGGTTTTGCATTTCACATTAAACGCGTAATTTTCATATTAAATAAACGCTATCGCGTAATTTATTATTTTGAACATTTAATCCGCTACTTCCAAAAATGATCCCGATATATTTTTATACTTACATTTAGTTTATAAAAACTATATTTTGAGTTTACTTAGTGTTTTAAATTTACTTGGTATATAAATTGTTAAAGTTATATTATTACGACGTTTTTCTTAAAAACTACACGATAATTATTATATCACTCAAATCTTACAAGGAATGTATTTTTACAATTTTTATGATCTCATTATACTCTACTTTGATCTATTAAAAATTACTTTTACCTAAAATTACCTCAAATACACTAATGTATATAAAACCTTACAGGATATTATTTTCTACACATTTTCTTACACTTACTACAAATCATATGCATTATATATATATAAAAAAAAAAAAAGATTTTGCAAATGCTTCCCCCCTTGGCCGACCAAGGGGGGGTTAGCAATTAATGTTTGGGTAAGTTTTTCTTCTTGATAGTATATATCTATACTCCAAATTATTACTTCACTTCACATTTCATTCAATCAATAATTCACAAGTGTTAGAAAAAACTTTTTCTCTCTTTGTTCTTCACTCCAAAACCGGCCTTCATAGGAGTACAAGGGATCATCACAAAATTTTCAAGCTCAAGTGTTAAAACAATCTAGATTACACTCTCATATAAGGTTTTGAAATAAAAACCTAGGGTGTTTAGGTTTAAACCTTTGTTCACATCACCTCATCATATCACTAGTAAGCATTCATAACCATATTTTTATTTCATATTCATTATTATGGTCATATCATTTTATTTGAGAAATATGCAAATTATGTGATATTTATACCATTTTTAAGGTTTTTAAGGTTTTTAAGTGTTAAATATATATAAGTCATCCTATAATTTATCCCTTGTTATATATTGGTCTTGATGATGTTTAGGAACCCATGACACCCTAAGAAGGTGTATGGTAGGATTAGAATAGCTTTGGAGTTGTTTTGAAGGGATTGGAATAGGTTTAGTATGAGAAAAACTCTTTTTTCGCAGTATAAAAGTGGTCTGATCTTGTTTTGAATTTCTGGAAAATCCGACAGTAGGCACGAATTTTTGGCCTTGATATTTAGAAAATATACTTTAAAACGAATCCGTGGCCGCTTGAACGGATTAAAACGGAGTTATAACGAAGAAGTTATGAATTTTTCAAGTTTGACGACGAAATATATATTTTCTGAAAATTTCAGCAAAGTGTTATTGTTTTGTACGAGTCAAAAACGAACCTTAAGCTTCATAAATTATTTCGACTTATCAAAAATATATTAGTATACTTTGATACGAAGCTAAGGACGCATTATATCGTAGAAAGCGGATTTGAAACGACTAAGATATACACATTTTCATAAAAATTGCCGTAACTATTATTTTTAGAAAAACTATATTATTTTTACGAGACAAGTGTTACGGTAACTAAAACGACCATGTTGAAGGCTGTTTTTAACTATGATGTAGAACTTTTTGTAACGAAATGTCTTCTAATAAAATCGAGATCACCAAGCATATTTTTCATAATGACCAACCGTTTGTATAGCGGAGTTGTAATAAATTATTTACGATTGCATAAACTTTGCCGAAACTCACTTTTAAACTACATTTTGGACAAAATCACCCTACTTAACCTATATTTATCTTTATGAACGAGACCTCTAGGATGAAAACTTAAATGCCAAAACTTCGAGATTTTGATACAAGCTTTCCAAAACCGTCGAGTTCGTTTCTTAACGATCGACGTACACCATTTTACGACTAGCTTTTCGAAGCCATTTTTGTCACTTTTATGAAATTTCCGGCGACTTTATTTTCTGACGAAAAGTTAAAATTTCACAATAAATCATTAAGAAACTATCGTATGATGACATTTTGACGTAAATACTTGTAAAGTAATTTTAGAATGGTCAAGGCGTCAAAAGAGTATTTTTCGACGATAAGTATTATTTTCAAAACTCACAAATGGTATAAATAACATACGAAGTGCATGCATATCATTACATCATAACTCATTACGTATCATAACATTCATCATAGGTCAAGATTAAAGTTTCTCTATACCTCGTTGTACTCACTCTTGTCATCATACCGATTCATCAAGTGAGTAATCACACCCCTTTTTTTTTACCGTTTTACTATATTTTGGGGCTGAATGCATGAACCATACTTGAATTAAATTGATTCTTACTTTTGTGAACTCTTTTGACTAGAATTTGTGAACTCGAATCAAATCCTTGAACTTAATTACGAAATTATGACTTGTTAGAACTTATTGAACCGTACGTGTTATGACCTTGACCTAAAGTCTCCTATGTTCGGAGCATCACTATAAAGTCTCATATGTTCGGAGCATCACTATAAAGTCTCCTTTGTTGAAGCATCACTATAAAGTCTCCTTTGTTCGGAGCATCACTATAAAGTCTCCTATGTTTGGAGTATATCTTTGGGAAGAGGCACCCAGTATATCTTTGGGAAGGGGCACCCAGTATATCTTTGGGAAGAGGCACCAAGTATATCTTTGGGAAGAGGCACCCAGTATATCTTTGGGAAGAGGCACCCAGTATATCTTTGGGAAGGGGCACCCAGTATAACTTCGGGTAGTGGCACCCAGCATAATTTGGTTTCATCAGAAGCATCATTACAAAGTCTCCCTTGTTGGAGCAGTGCAAAGTCTCCCATGTTTGGAGCATCCCTGAATTATTATATTCGTGGTACTATATTGTGAACTATTATGACCGCTTATACTTGACCATTATACATACTACTTTTGGCAATGGGTTGTGAACACACAGGTTGCAAGTTTTGTATGGGCGGAACTTGGAACCGAGTGGATTTGCAATGCCTTTGCTTTGTGACCTCATTTAGCAAGCGTGTGCATGAGCATAAACTAGACGCTATATTTTGTGCAATGGGTTGTGAACACACATGTTGCAAGTTTTGTATGGGGAACTTGGGAACGAGTGGATTTACAATGCCTTTGCTTTGTGGATTATTTTCGATGACCGAAAGCTTTGAATATTTCTTATGAGTTTTTCTTATTTTACTAAACGTGTTTACTCACCAACTATTTTCATAGTTGACCCGTTTTTCTCTCATGCATTTCAGTGATCGTTAGTAAGCTTTTTCTATCGAGGTCTTGCATAATGAAGTTTTCACTTGTCACTACAAATCGTTATGTAATAGAACGAAATATTTTGGAATCTAAACTTTGTAATATATTTGCCGATGACGGCTAAACTGGTATTGTAATGGTGTACTCTTACTTTTAAATATTAACGTTGGTATGTTCTATTATCTTGTGCTTATGTTTCCTTCCGTTACACCTCGTGTTTCCGCCTCTGGCGAGGTGTGACAATTGGTATCGAGCCAAAGGTTATAGAGAATGCCGATTTTCAAAAATAAAAATCAGCCTATAACCGAAAAAAAAATAAATAAATAAAATAAAAATTTCATTAAACATTGAACATCATCCAAGTCATCTAGTCCTATCGTTGCATCGTTAATCATAAATTATACATAGCCTGATCAACTATGTCTAATTTATGAAGAACCATGCAATGATAAGAAGGGTAAATTTAAATCATGTTTAGTCGAGTCTTTTGAGTCTGATCACCTGAAGTTGCATTGGTCGGGTGGGTATGCATAGCATGTTTTTACGTTCACGCCTACATTACCGTATCTTGTTCATATCTTCTCTTTTTCCATCTTTCGACTTGTTAGACATAGCATGTCCACGATCCTGTCATATTTCGATCACTATAACACATTACCACCGTTCGCACCTCATCCGACCGTTCAATGTCGCGTTTACTCAACCCGATGTTTTGGTCCACTTTGAAAGATCATGGTTTGCAAGAAACACACGCTCATGAGGTAATCGTCCAAACCTGGTATTGGCAATAGAAGGCCCACAAGATCAGAACATTGAAGTTCCCCGCACGTGGTCGAGCATTCTATCACGGATACCGAGGAAGCCCGCGTAATTACATTCCTTTAAACAACTACCTTATTTAAATGCGACATAATTTTGAGTGCATAACTTCCTTCCAATCTTTACCACGTTCACGACATTGATTAATTTGAGACCTATTGATATCGACCTTAGTTGTTATATATATTTTGTTGATTTGATTTGAATTGTGTAAGCAAATCCAAGATCGAACAAATCTTTCAAAAGACTTCATTCAAGGATGTTGAATCCTATCTTTCTAACAACTTGTTTCCTAGCTTGATCTAGTGACAGTTCTTGTTTGATGAGTTGCGAAAATCAAGCTAAGAGACAAGTTTACTCAAGTCGGTTTAGTTTAATCTCATGACAGTTCTTGTTTGATGAGTTGTGAGATTAAATTAGAATCGACTACCTAAAGGTCTTTTGAGAGCTACGTTCGATATTGGGTAAGGTTACCCTATCAAATCTAATCACGGGCACGTACTTAGTTGAATGGGGAACCTGGACGCATGGGCATTGACATGATCATTTAGACTATTCGTACGAGCATGAACTTTTAGAACCCTTGTCGAGGTTCGAACCATAGTATCATCGATTGAATCACGAGGACGTGATTCCTCTGACATGGGAAGAATGTCACAATTCTCAATTTTTGGTCATTTCTTAAACTCAACATTCATCATACTAGTCATGCATGGGTTTTGCATTTCACATTAAACGCGTAATTTTCATATTAAATAAACGCTATCGCGTAATTTATTATTTTGAACAGTTAATCCGCTACTTCCAAAAATGATCCCGATATATTTTTATACTTACATTTAGTTTATAAAAACTATATTTTGAGTTTACTTAGTGTTTTAAATTTACTTGGTATATAAATTGTTAAAGTTATATTATTACGACGTTTTTCTTAAAAACTACACGATAATTATTATATCACTCAAATCTTACAAGGAATGTATTTTTACAATTTTTATGATCTCATTATACTCTACTTTGATCTATTAAAAATTACTTTTACCTAAAATTACCTCAAATACACTAATGTATATAAAACCTTACAGGATATTATTTTCTACACATTTTCTTACACTTACTACAAATCATATGCATTATATATATATAAAAAAAAAAGAGATTTTGCAAATGCTTCCCCCCTTGGCCGACCAAGGGGGGGTTAGCAATTAATGTTTGGGTAAGTTTTTCTTCTTGATAGTATATATCTATACTCCAAATTATTACTTCACTTCACATTTCATTCAATCAATAATTCACAAGTGTTAGAAAAAACTTTTTCTCTCTTTGTTCTTCACTCCAAAACCGGCCTTCATAGGAGTACAAGGGATCATCACAAAATTTTCAAGCTCAAGTGTTAAAACAATCTAGATTACACTCTCATATAAGGTTTTGAAATAAAAACCTAGGGTGTTTAGGTTTAAACCTTTGTTCACATCACCTCATCATATCACTAGTAAGCATTCATAACCATATTTTTATTTCATATTCATTATTATGGTCATATCATTTTATTTGAGAAATATGCAAATTATGTGATATTTATACCATTTTTAAGGTTTTTAAGGTTTTTAAGTGTTAAATATATATAAGTCATCCTATAATTTATCCCTTGTTATATATTGGTCTTGATGATGTTTAGGAACCCATGACACCCTAAGAAGGTGTATGGTAGGATTAGAATAGCTTTGGAGTTGTTTTGAAGGGATTGGAATAGGTTTAGTACGAGAAAAACTCTTTTCGACGAGTATAAAAAGTGGTCTGATCTTGTTTTGAATTTCTGGAAAATCCGACAGTAGGCACGAATTTTTGGCCTTGATATTTAGAAAATATACTTTAAAACGAATCCGTGGCCGCTTGAACGGATTAAAACGGAGTTATAACGAAGAAGTTATGAATTTTTCAAGTTTGACGACGAAATATATATTTTCTGAAAATTTCAGCAAAGTGTTATTGTTTTGTACGAGTCAAAAACGAACCTTAAGCTTCATAAATTATTTCGACTTATCAAAAATATATTAGTATACTTTGATACGAAGCTAAGGACGTATAATACGTAGAAAACGGATTTGAAACGACTAAGATATACACATTTTCATAAAAATTGCCGTAACTATTATTTTTAGAAAAACTATATTATTTTTACGAGACAAGTGTTACGGTAACTAAAACGACCATGTTGAAGGCTGTTTTTAACTATGATGTAGAACTTTTTGTAACGAAATGTCTTCTAATAAAATCGAGATCACCAAGCATATTTTTCATAATGACCAACCGTTTGTATAGCGGAGTTGTAATAAATTATTTACGATTGCATAAACTTTGCCGAAACTCACTTTTAAACTACATTTTGGACAAAATCACCCTACTTAACCTATATTTATCTTTATGAACGAGACCTCTAGGATAAAAACTTAAATGCCAAAACTTCGATATTTTGATACAAGCTTTCCAAAACCGTCGAGTTCGTTTCTTAACGATCGACGTACACCATTTTACGACTAGCTTTTCGAAGCCATTTTTGTCACTTTTATGAAATTTCCGACGACTTTATTTTACGACGAAAAGTTAAAATTTCACAATAAATCATTAAGAAACTATCGTAGGATGACATTTTGACGTAAATACTTGTAAAGTAATTTTAGAATGGTCAAGACGTCAAAAGAGTATTTTTCGACGATAAGTATTATTTTCAAAACTCACAAATGGTATAAATAACATACGAAGTGCATGCATATCATTACATCATAACTCATTACGTATCATAACATTCATCATAGGTCAAGATTAAAGTTTCTCTATACCTCGGTGTACTCACTCTTGTCATCATACCGATTCATCAAGTGAGTAATCACACCCCTTTTTTTTTTTACCGTTTTACTATATTTTGGGGCTGAATGCATGAACCATACTTGAATTAAATTGATTCTTACTTTTGTGAACTCTTTTGACTAGAATTTGTGAACTCGAATCAAATCCTTGAACTTAATTACGAAATTATGACTTGTTAGAACTTATTGAACCGTACGTGTTATGACCTTGACCTAAAGTCTCCTATGTTCGGAGCATCACTATAAAGTCTCCTATGTTCGAAGCATCACTATAAAGTCTCCTTTGTTGAAGCATCACTATAAAGTCTCCTTTGTTGAGACATCACTATAAAGTCTCCTATGTTTGGAGTATATCTTTGGGAAGAGGCACCCAGTATATCTTTGGGAAGGGGCACCCAGTATATCTTTGGGAAGAGGCACCCATTAAGTATATCTTTGGGAAGAGGCACCCAGTATATCTTTGGGACGAGGCACCCAGTATATCTTTGGGAAGGGGCACCCGGTATAACCGGGTAGTGGCACCCGGCATAATTTGGTTTCATCAGAAGCATCATTACAAAGTCTCCCTTGTTGGAGCAGTACAAAGTCTCCCATGTTTGGAGCATCCCTGAATTATTATATTCGTGGTACTATATTGTGAACTATTATGACCGCTTATACTTGACCATTATACATACTACTTTTGGCAATGGGTTGTGAACACACAGGTTGCAAGTTTTGTATGGGCGGAACTTGGAACTGAGTGGATTTACAATGCCTTTGCTTTGTGACCTCATTTGGCAACGTGTGCATGAGCATAAACTAGACGCTATATTTTGTGCAATGGGTTGTGAACACACGAGGTTGCAAGTTTTGTATGGTAGGAACTTGGAACCGAAAGTGGATTTACAATGCCTTTGCTTTGTGGATTATTTTCGATGACCGAAAGCTTTGAATATTTCTTATGAGTTTTTCTTATTTTACGAAACGTGTTTACTCACCAACTATTTTCATAGTTGACCCGTTTTCTCTCATGCATTTCAGGTGATCGTTAGTAAGCTTTTCTATCAGGTCTTGCATAATGAAGTTTTCACTTGTCACTACAAATCGTTATGTAATAGAGCGAAATATTTTGGAATCTAAACTTTGTAATATATTTGCCGATGACGGCTAAACTGGTATTGTAATGGTGTACTCTTACTTTTAAATATTAACGTTGGTATGTTCTATTATCTTGTGCTTATGTTTCCTTCCGTTACACCTCGTGTTTCCGCCTCTGGCGAGGGTGTGACATTAGTGTTAGTTTATGAATCCTAGAGATCTCATAGGCAATAACCTTAAGGTATACTTAAAGAGTTAGGGATAAAAGCATACCCTACGACCTTAGAAAACACAACGCGTTAAAAATAAGGACGTAACAATTCAACCACCAATAAAAGATAACTAGGGAGTAATAGTATCTAGGTAGACACATTTTTAATCATCATACGAGCACACATCAAATAGACATAGACTACCCCTTAGTTTAGATAAATTAGATAATTAGAGTAATCGGTAGAAGTACCAACCCCAAATCCAAACCCCGAGATTTTACCCTTAGCTTTATAAAAAATATAAAAAGATAAAAAATTAATCTTCCTCAACCTCAAACCTTAGCGTAGTACATCTCTCACTAGCATTCCTATTCCCCTAGAAAACGATATCAATACCCGAGGCTTACCCAATACTACACTACAACGATTAGGTTCACTGCCTAGGGTGTTGAAAAAGTTTCTCGAAGAAAAGGAAGTTTCCTTTGACCCCGAGCCTTATCACTGCGCATCAAGTTTTTTTGGGAATAGAATAGCTAGTTAGATTTTTATCTCGTTTAGGTTCCCTTGCTTGCGTCCTATCAAGTAAGAATTTTTTCTCATTTTTAGCTTCCTTGTAGTCTATCCCCTTCTTTGTGTTTGTGTTCGTAAAACCCTTTTCATTATGGCAAGTGAAGTTGCATTTGAATCATTAACAAATGAGGAACAACTGAATTTCATAAATTGGATTGCTTTTTATTGTTCTAATGAATTTGTGAGTGATCTTAGAGATATCCAAAAGGAGACGGGTGTAAGGTTGGATGGATTTGATAAATTTTGTGCTTGTGTGGCTTCTATTCAACGATCATTATTAGAATCAACTCCTTTTAGTGAGACCCTCTGGAAAAATTTTGAGAAAAACCTCCTAAGCATAAACCATCAGTTGAATGATCTTAGGCACCATGATCAAAAGACCTAGTTTTTAAGAACATGAAACCTAAACCCGAACAAGATTGTGAGATGGTTAGAGTTGAACTACCTAGTTGCATGTGTGGGAAATATTTCAAAACATATGACACGCATGAGGAATCCTTTAGGCAAATAGAACATAGTGATCAAATTTTTGAGAATGATTCTTATGAATCGGACCAAGAATTTGAAATGGCTAAAGAAGGATTTGAGATACTTAGGAGTGTATTTGGGTTAGATCATACTAAAACACATGATGAACATTTAGGAGATCTAGATATAATGGAGAATGAGGTGGAAACTCCAAGCCCACAAGCCATACCATCACTTAAGGAACACACATCGCCTATAACTTACCCGGAAGAAGTAGAAGAGACTATAGGAACCCCGATTGATATAGAACCTTTGGACCAAACACCACTAGAGAATGTAGTTTTAGATGCTTGTTGTCATGACCTCTCTCTTAGTCCTAGGGAAGTTCCTAATTTTGATGAACCGGAGCCTCAACCAAAAACCTTACCCAATTTTCCGTCTTTAGATGTGAATCTAGGAATTGAATTAGGCCCCAATCCACCCATCAAAATAAATAGTCCAGGCAGTTGCTTGATAAAGGTAGTAGACTCTAGGCCAAGTAGAGTGGAAGCTAATATAGGAGTAACCCATGACCTTACACACTTACATCACCCATTCATGGTTGATAACAAGAAACATTATGGGTTTAAACCGGGTTTTGTTAGGTCAATATGGATCATTAACTAAGAATATTTTGAAGTTGATAGAAGATGATCCATTTTTAGGAGAGAGATTTGATTCACTCGCTACACCAATAGAATTAGGTAAGGTTATAATGAATGGAGCACACTCCTTTGAGCATATAAATCACCCATCACCCTCTCCTCACGTAGCAAATTTCCACCCTAAGGGTGTGTATCGCTACTATCACCCGCACTTGAGCTTAAGTGTAGGAAAAACTTCCACTTTATCCGTTAAATAAGGGTAGAGTCAAGCTCGTGACTCGAACAAAAATAAGCGCTTCTTGGGAGGCAACCCATGTGTATTTGTTTTTCATTTCTATTTGTGTGCTTATATATCTTTTTCATTATTGTTTATTCTCATGTTAGACTTTGTGAAAATGCTTTATTTTGTTTTTTAACCTCGTCTTAGTTACATATAAAGGTATTTTACAAAAAGATAAGTGTAGGGAAGATAAAATATGTTTTTAAGAACATGAACATGAGAATTACAATTAGTGAAATTGATATATATGTGTGTTTGTTAGAGTCAAATGCTTGTATCGAGTATGTTAATACAAATATCGTCATTAAACGTTATTTATATTTTTGATCTTCACCTAAGTTTTGTTAACGAAAAAAGTAAATTTAATTTGTATAAAAGCTTAAATCTTGTCAAGTTTAATAGATATTAAAATAAGCTTTCTCAAACAATATCTTCATCATTCAAGCATTTACATTTGTGATTAGTCATATCTTAATATGACTCTAATCATTATGTATGATAGTAGTTTTAGAATGTGTTAGGTTCTTAAAACCAAACACTACTTAAGTACTTGCATATTTCTAAAAATAGAAATACAACATATGACATCATGTGATGAATCATGGAAATCATTGGAAGATTTCATTAGATATTTTTTATGGATTTGTACTCTTCATATCTTACACAATCTTACATAGATATGGTTGACTTTGGCAAGATCTTGATATCTTGTTGTGGACTGGCGGCACCAAAATCACAACGCGGAACCCTTTAAGGGGTCCGCGGTCCGTGGATGCCTGCGATGGTTTTGGCTATAAATAGCAAAGCCAAACCAAGTAGTTTTTCATCCCTTTCTATCATACTCTCTTACATATCTTCTCTCTAACCTTTCTAACTCAGTTTCATATCATATTAGTGATCTCTTTTGTAGCAAAGAAGATAAAGTCACATTCAAGCTTCAAACGAGAAGTTGGAAGTCTTGTTTGTTTAGTGTTGTATGATCTTGTGTTGATTCATACTTCATTGTTGTATTAAACCATCATAATCTTGTGAGTGTGAGTGGTTAGTATTTTAGTCCTCAAAATACATTGTGTGTGGGAGTGGTTGTACCCTAGGAAAGAACTCGACATCTAGCTTAGTGTCAGAAATAGTGTAAGCGAAGTGTAAAGGTTTTCTCCGCCCGTGAAAGGAGCTTGTTGACTAGTGAAGTTAAACTCTCGAGTGTGAGACTCGGGGAGTGGAGTAGGGCAAGGAAAAGAGTCCTTGTAGACCGAACCACTATAAACAACTTGTTGTGGTTTGATCATTTCTTTCCTTATTTACTCTTTACATATTACTTGCATATTTCATTAACATATCTAAGATCAATATCAATTGATCTTTCAATAAGTTTCAAAACAAAGTTTTTAATTGGTAAACTATTCAACCCCCCTTCTAGTTTTCTATAATTGGTATCAGAGCCTCATTGCTCAAGAATTTCTAAAATAATTTGTATTTTATAAACTTGAAATGATCCATGGATTTTGAAAACTTTAAAGAAGGGCAATCTATGCAAAGACCACCACTCTTTGAAACCAATGGATTTATCTATTAGAAAAACCGTTTTGAAACATATGTAAAATCAAAAGATATAGATCTTTGGTTTGTTATTGTTAAAGGGGATTTTAGTTCTACAACAAAGGATATTTCTGTTGATGAACAAAAGAAATTAGTTGCTAAAAATAATGAAGCTAAAATGATGCTTTATAATGCTTTACCTAGAAAAGAATATGAAAGAATTTTTATGTGTGAAACCGCCAAAGATATTTGGGAATCTTTGATTGTTACACATCAAGGTAATTCACAAGTCAAGGATAACAAAATTGATCTTCTTGTTCAACAATATGAACAATTTGTTATCCCCGAAGATGAAACCATTGATTGTGGCTTTGCTCGCTTTAATACTATTATTACATCACTTAAAGCACTTGATGAATCTTTTCGTAGTAAGAACTTTGTCATGAAATTTCTTAGAGCACTCCATCCCAAATGGAGAGCTAAAGTGACCGCTATTGAAGAATCAAAAGATCTCTCAAAAATGTCACTAGACGAGCTAATCGGTAACCTCAAAGTACACGAAATGGTGATGGAGAAAGATTCGGAGATCATCAAAGGAAGGGGGAGAAGATCAAATCCGTTGCTCTAAAAGCAAAGGCGGAATCAAGTGATGATGACGAATCTTGCTCCGGTAGTGAAGATGAGGAGTATGCCATGGCCCTTAGAGATTTTAAGAAGTTCTTTAGAAGAAGAGGAAAGTTCGTAAGACAACCTCGAGAAGAAAAGAAGCCAATCCGAAAAGATCGGGATGACAAAAAGGGTAAAGGTGAAAGAAAGTGTTTTAGATGTGGTGATGCAAGTCACCTCATAGGAGAATGTCCCAAGCCACCTAAAAGCAAAACTCAACGAGCTTTTGTAAGTGGTGCTTGGAGTGATAGTGAAGACGATGAAGAATCAAGCAAGGAAGAAATCGCTCTAATGGCACATGAGTCAAACGAGGTACTTTCCGACTCTTCTTATTCTTCTATTGATGATGACACTTTGCAAAAACAATATAATCAATTGTGTGAGCTAAGTCTAAAAATCATAACTAAAAATAAATTTTTGAAAACCAAAAAGGAATTTTTGGAAAATGAAGTTTATGAGTTAAAAGAAAAATCAAAACGACTTGAAAAAGGAAAAGCAAATGACGATTGTAAGTCATGTCAAGAGCTCAAACTTGAAATAGAAAAACTAAAGCTCACACAAGATGTTCTAATCGAAAATAATTATAAGTTTAAAAGGTTTAACAAAAACATCGCTCTTGCCGATGAAATAGTTAAAATCCATAAAACACCTGGAGACATGAATGGGCTAGGATTTAATGAAGTATTAATTCCAAAGAGTCAAAACAAAACGGTCGAAAAAGACGAACAATCTGTCAAAAGCTGCTGATGCACGGACCGAGACGGAACCAAAATAAGGGTTCCGTCCATTGAACAAAATGGTGCCGTGGGTACTTCAGGACGAAATGTTCGCAATACTGGACCGTCTTGAATTTGTAAAAGTAACAAAGAAAACCAAGGATAATGTTAAACTAAAACCACTGTTACATCGAGTAGGACTTGCTAAAATGAATTTAGATCAAAAACTACTCAACAACGATATAAAACACCTTTTGCCAAACGCCCTTTCCTAAGAGCAACCACAACATACAACCCAACTACCAACACAACGGTTGGAATCAAAACTTTCCTAGACCATATCAAACTCCATATTACATGCCATGGAACTCTTATCCATCGTTTCCATACATGAATCAAATAAATGGTATGTTTAACCCAAACGGACCCATGAGATATTGGGGACCAAATGTTTGAGTTATTTGCTTCTTAGGTATGCTTGAAAGTTGGATTGGAACCTGATGAATGGATAAAAGATAGTGGTTGCTCACGACACATGACGGGCAACAAAGTCTCTTCTCATCATACCAAGAGTATGACGGAGGTAATGTCACTTTTGGTAGCAATCTCAAAAGCAAAATCATTGGCAAAGGTACGATCGCTCATAACTCCCTAACTATTGAAAATGTTGCTCATGTAGATAGGTTAGGATTTAATCTACTTAGTATTAGCCAATTATGTGATAAAAAGTATAAAGTACTATTTGATGAAAATGGTAGTAAAATACTAAAAGATGGTATCACCATAGCTAAAGGAGTTAGGAAAAATAACATATACGTCATGAAAATAGATAAAACATATAATGACAAACTTTGTCTAACAACGTTAGATGATAGCTCATCTCTTTGGCATAGACGCTTAGGTCACGCTAATATGAGACTTATACAAAACCTATCTTCAAAAGAGCTAGTTAGGAATTTACCAAAACTAAAATATGACCAACACTTTTGCGACGCTTGCAAAATTGGTAAACAAACCCATAGTAGCCATAAATCTAAAAATATGGTGTCCACATCTAAGTGTCTAGAATTATTGCATATGGACTTTTTTGGTCCATCCGCTATAAGAAGCTACGGAGGCAACTTATACACTTTGGTCATAGTAGATGATTACTCAAGGTTTACTTGGACGTTATTTTTGAAAACCAAAAATGAAGCTTTTGATAAATTTGAAATTCTTAGCAAGAAAATTCAAAATCAACTAGGTGTTAAAATTGTGTCGATCCGAACGGATCATGGTCGTGAATTTTACAACGAAACTCAATTTGGAAACTTTTGTGATACAAATGGTATAACACATAACTTTTTCGCTCCACGAACACCTCAATCAAATGGAGTAGTAGAACGTAAAAATAGAACAATTCAAGAAATGAGTAGAACAATGCTTAATGAACAAAACATTCCTCAAAAGTTTTGGTGTAACGCACTTCTACATATATTTTAAATAGAGTCTTAATACGTCCTTTCATAAACAAAACACCATATGAGCTTTATAAAGGTAAAAAGCCAACTTTAGGATATTTTAGAGTATTTGGTTGTAAATGCTTTCATTCTTAATAATAAAGACTATCTCACCAAGTTTGACCCAAAGTCTTATGAAGGTGTATGTCTTGGTTATTCTCAAACTAGTAAAGCTTATATTGTCCTAAACAAAGAAACAATGATAGTCGAGGAATCGTTGAACATAACATTCAACGAAAGTCCACCTCCCTCTAAGACATCACCTTTGGTAGATGATGACTTAGTTGAAAGTCAAATGATGGAAAGTCAAGAAATAATTAATAATAACAAGGAAGATGAACCATTAAATAAAGAGATTGTAAACATCAAAGAATCTAAAAGTCATCCTTTAGAAAAGGTCATAGGACAACTTAATCAAAGAACCTTAAGGTCACAAGCCCAAAATCAAAGTAATTATTTTTGTTTTGTATCCACCATTGAACCGAAAAACATAAATGAAGCAATAAAAGATGAATCATGGGTAATTTCCATGCAAGAAGAGTTAAACCAATTAGTTAGAAATGATGTTTGGAAATTAGTTCCAAAACCTAAAGATCAAACTATAATTGGAACGAAATGGGTTTTTTGAAATAAAATGGATGAAAATGGTATAGTATCTAGAAACAAAGCTAGGCTTGTTGCACAAGGTTATAATCAACAAGAAGGAATTGATTATGATGAAACTTATGCACCGGTAGCTAGACTTGAATCTATTAGAATATTACTTGCTTATGCATGTGCTTATGACTTTAAATTATTTCAAATGGATGTTAAAAGTGCTTTTCTTAATGGGTTTATTAACGAAGAAGTGTATGTTGCTCAACCTCCGGTTTTACCGACTTTGAGAAACCACATCATGTCTTCAAACTCAAGAAAGCATTATATGGTCTTAAGCAAGCACCAAAAGCTTGGTACGACCGACTTAAGACTTTTCTTATTGATAACAAATACACTATGGGATTAGTAGATAATACTCTTTTACCAAGAAAAAGGAATCACATATTATCATTGTTCAAATATACGTTGATGACATTATATTCGGATCAACTTGTCAAGAGCTATGTGATGATTTCTCTAAAATCATGCGCGACGAGTTTGAAATGAGTATGATGGGTGAGTTAAATTTCTTTCTAGGACTTCAAATTAAACAACTAGAAGATGGCATATTTTTTAACCAATCTAAATATATAAAAGACATGCTTAAGAAATTTGGTCTTGAAGATTCCAAACCAACTAAAACACCCATGTCCTCGGACACTAAACTCACCAAGGATGAAGAAGGTGAATCCGTAGATAACACTAAATATAGAGGAATGATTGGTAGCCTACTCTATCTTACGGCTAGTAGACCCGACATTATGTTTAGTGTTTGTCTATGTGCTCGCTTTCAAGAAAACCCAAAGGCATCACACTTAGAAGCCTTAAAAGGATTTTTAGATACATTAAGGGAACAACGTGTTTAGGATTATGGTATCCCAAAGGAACGGTATAGAAACCATAGTGTATGCCGACTTCGGATCATGCGGTGACTATGTCGATAGAAAAAGTACAAGTGGTATTTGCACTTTTGTTGGACATTGTCTCACCTCATGGTTTGCAAAGAAGCAAATGACTTTAGCCATCTCAACTCTGAAGCGAGTGCGTCTCAGCCGGAAAAGCATGTCAACAAGCTCTTTGGATGAAGCAAGCTCTCGTAGATTACGGAATTCTTCTCAACGACATTGTGATACTTTGCGACAACAAAGGAGCCATCGATCTAAGCAATAATCCCGTTCAACATGCTCGTACAAAGCATATTGAAATCCGTCATCACTTTCTTCGCGACAATGTTCAAAAGGGAAACATCTCAATTGAGAAAGTATCCTCCAAGACAACATTGCCGACATTTTAACTAAGCCTCTTAAACGAGAACCTTTTAATCTTCTTAGACTTGGTTTAGGGTTAATGGAACCAAACATGTAGGATAAACATAGCCCAAAACATTAGAATAGTCAAAACAAAATAATTTTGTTTTGTATCACTCATAGCCACGAAACCAAAGCGACAACACGGAACCAAAAATTTGGTATCGTCGTCCGTGGTGTCTCTGAAGCAAAAGCGCTACCTACAAAACATCTTCTTCCTCAAAACCCACTTTACCAAAACGTGTAAACATTAAACCAAGCTCATTATTGACACCTTCCCTCTCACTAATCACTAAAGATAACATCATTGTAAGTATCCTAACTACATTTTATCTCTTAATTCTGAGTCTAGGATTCTCATTTATGCACAAAACCATTCACAAATCATTACATGGGGTTTTATGTATGCTTTTATACCAAATATGAATTCAATTGGCAAATTGCATAACTAGTCATTGAAATTAGGTACTACATTATCATATTGCATAAACAAATCATGCTTCCCACTAATCAATAGATAATAACTATAAGGCCTTATTCAAATAACCAAACACCCCATGTCAAATTTTTTGAAAAGCTTCTCACTTATAGGAAAACAATTTTTTGTTAATACAAATAGAAACGTTAGACTTTCATCACTTGCATGCTCTTGAATACTAAAGGTATTGCATAACTAATATGCATTCTCGGGTATATTCAAATGAAGCCACATTGAATTAGGAGCATTTGGGTTATCTCATGGTATTTGCCAAACACCCCACTAAAACCATTTTTTGCATAAAATGAGTCGAGATAACCGCAACTCCAAATTGTTTTCATATAGGCACACACTAGAACCAAAACATTAAAGTATTCTCATTTTTTAACATATTAATTCTTTCTCTTAGGAATAACCATGGTAGCCACAAGATTCTATGATCACAAGGACACCCTTGCTTACATTCCCAAACATCACAAAACCAAAGGACTTTCCAAGGAACAAGTAGAAATCTTTAAGAGTCTAGAATCAAGGTATTTCCATGAGGGTAGAACCATTCACCCATCCTTCCTTGAAAATACCAATCTCGTGAAGAACTAGCCGCCATTCAATTCGATTGTCTTCTTGACATCGATGAACCAATTTTTCCTAGGTTTGTGTTAGAGTTCTATGCTAGTGTGACCGGCTTTAGTGATGAAGACGATGATGAATTTTGTCTTAGGTTTAAAATCAATCAAAATGACTACACCATCACCTTAGCCAACTTTGCTCAAGTGCTAGGAATTCCCAACCGAGGGACTTGTGTCTACTCGGATAAGTGGTCACTCACCGTTCTTGATGCAATCAATGACCGCTCTCCTCCCTACCAAACCCGTTTGGCCGATAAGGATGTTATCCGTGAACACCTATTTAACCCAAGGGGTGATACAACCCGAGTTACCCGAAAGGGAAAGGAGGTAAACTGAGATCCATATGGAATGGAGCTAAATGAACTTAAGCCCGAATTTAAGAAATGGGAGGAGCTACTTAGAGCCAACGTCATTAGCACCATAGGAAATAGGGATCACATCAATGCTTGCCTTTGTCTCATGCTCTACAACTTGTCCACACGTCAACCATTCAATTTAGCTTACTACATTGCTAGGAGAATGATTGATATTCCAACTCAAGGATCGGTTGCTCTTCCATACTGGATGCCCTTCACCCGTCTCTATAGAAATTTTGCACCAATTCCACCAAGCCCAAAAGGGATGCACCTTCACTATGAGCTCATCCCTCATATCTTTGTACCTTTGAGTGATGCACGAGTTGCTAAGACAAAAGGCAAGAGAGCAAAACCTCCAACTCCATCATCATCATCATCAAATAGCTCTGAGGATGGGCTTCTAAGCTCTCATCTTCCGCCTCATGAGTATTATGCGTCTCTTCCCGAGATAGAGAATGAATCAGCTGAATTCAAGCAAACTAAGGGAATGTTCAAGTGCCTTGGTAGGATGATGAACAAGATCTACAAGAAGTTGGACAAATGAGGGTCCATTAAGGAGTGTGTGGAACAATACATTATCATTAATGTTTGATACAATTTAGTTGTTTTTATTGTGTAGGATGATAATATAACTTATAACAATGTTGTATGCTAACAATCTTATGCAGGGGGATAGCACAAGTATGCTATCAAATTTTACCCATTTTCACTTTAATGTGAAAATCACTAGGCCTTGCTCAAAATCTATGCTCCACTATGTTTGTACATGTGTTATTTGCTTTTCCTAACTAGAAATGTTTAGTGTCACATGTTTTGAGAAAAATTTCAGGTTTCGGAAAAGTCCCCGACACCTAAAAATCTACTCTGTGAAGTTTTTCGCCGCGGATCGACGGCACCAACGATTTGGTTCCGTCTTTATGAAAAATGGTACCGCCGTGCACAGAGGCGGACCAGCGGCACCCTTTTAGGGGTCCGTCCGTGTAAATTTTTGGTGCCGTGGATCCTCCAGGTAACTTTCTGAATTTAGACTCTTTCGTGATTCCAAATTACCATCCATTGCTTATAAGTCAATCTTAACTAGTTTATACACTTATTAGAACTAGTATAAGTCACTTAGGTATATAAGAAATCCATTTCCCACCAAAATTCAAAAATTTGAAAAATCCACCCAAGGAGCCCTTTGGCATAAAGGAAGGAACCAAATTTTGGTACCTTCAAATCCGTGGGTATCGATTGTTAGGAAATTCTACTCATTAGAACACATTTATTGCAAATCTTTTCTTCTTCACTCCATCTCTCTTGTATGGTTTGACTTGGGTGATATGACTAGCATTCAACCCACTTTCAAATCATTAGGAACCTCATCTCTTCAATGGTTTAACATCAAATCAAACACATTTCTCCATAATTTTTCACTTCTATAAATTGAGAGGTTTTACCATGATCATCCTCACACCTTCTTCATTCTTACCATCATCTAGCAAAGAAAAACACAAGTCAAAATGACAAAATCCTCTCCTAAACCTTGCAAGAAAACCGCTAGAATTAGCGTGAGGCCTTGTTGCTTCATAAACTTAAGCTCCTCATCCGGGTCTTCTCCACTCACAATCTCATCTCCCATCCGAGATGATACAAGCCTTACCTTGGCTACACCTACTCAATCACACATTGTAATCACCACTCCACCACCTACAAAAACACCAACTTCACCTCCACCGGCACCCATCCAAACATCCAAAACACCCTCACCACCAAAATTTCCAACTCTCATTCCTATGGAGTTATTTTCCACACCACCAACTTCACCAAATCCTTTCTTGGAGGACTTGGATGACTTGCCTCCTAGGCCAAATCATCCACCACCATTGCCATCCTTTGGCACAATTGAGCGGATTGCTCATGAGTCACCTCGGTCATCTTTTGACCCAAACGCCCCATTAGGGCCAAAACCTCTTCTCTTCCACCCCATTCACAAAGACATTCATGGTCCTTTGTATGGGGACCAATCACTCCCCACATCAATGTCCCCTCACTTAGAGGACATTGAGGAGTGCATGTGGGATGCTAATCCCACAAGAGAGGAGATTCAAGCGGAACTCCACAACCTCCACCAATTCAAAGGCATGGTGGATTCTCACTTTAGTGAGACTATGCAAATGCAAAATGCTTTGCTAGCCTCCATCATGACCACCCCAAACATTCCCACCAACACCAACACATCTACCATTCCACCACCACAACCTCACCAAACATACTATCCTCCTAGGCATGGTTGCTTAACTTGTGAGCAAACGGCCCAAACCGTGGAACGGACCCGGGTTATGGTCCATGACTTTCAAGAGGAAATGAGGTTCATCCTCAATCACATCCTTGAGCGCCTCAACGCTCTTTCTCATCCACCATCTCATTAGGATGGTCATAGTTTAGCATTTCTAAGTTTTTATTTTTCTTAGGATTATTTATTTTCTTGTACTAAAAACACATCATTGTGTTCTCTTTTCATGATTTTATTCATGAAAAATTTTAACTAATGAATGGTGTTTTCTATATTGTTGGTGCTTTTACATAGTGTTTGGAAATGCTTGTGAATGATCATTATTACTAACATTTTTTTTGTAGCTTTATTTTCACAATCCATGTATCTTCCCATTAAGCACCCAATTTAGGAGGAGCTTTGATCAAGGGGGAGATAATGGCTCGGGCTCATTACATTCCGCATCGCCTCTTCTTTTTGTTGAGACAAAAAGGGGGAGAAAATATAGAACTTGTTTATATTTGACTTTTCTGAAAAAGTCAAACTGCATACATTGACTTTCTGAAAAACTCAAACATGATACTTCATTGGTAATACTTGACTTTTCTTAAAAAGTCAACTGCATACTTTGACTTTCTGAAAAGTCAACATCATGCATTAACTAGTGAATACTTTGACTTTCTGAAAAATTCAAACATCATACACTTTGCATTATCATTTTTTTTCAAGTTCTAAAACTAATATTTTTATAACTCTTGCACAAACTTTGTATCTTTTATAAAAATAAAATTTATATTTTGTCCTCAACAAAAGGGGAGATTGTTAATACAAATATCGTCATTAAACGTTATTTATATTTTTGATCTTTACCTAAGTTTTGTTAACGACAAAAGTAAATTTAATTTGTATAAAAGCTTAAAGCTTGTCAAGTTTAATAGATATTAAAACAAGCTTTCTCAAACAATATCTTCATCATTCAAGCATTTACATTTGTGATTAGTCATATCTTAATATGACTCTAATCATTATGTATGATAGTAGTTTTAGAATGTGTTAGGTTCTTAAAACCAAACACTACTTAAGTACTTGCATATTTCTAAAAATAGAAATACAACATATGACATCATGTGATGCATCATGGAAATCATTGGAAGATTTCATTAGATATTTTGTGTGGATTTGTACTCTTCATATCTTACACAATCTTACATAGATATGGTTGACTTTAGCAAGATCTTGATATCTTCTTGGCGGACCTGCGGCACCAAAATCCACACGGGCGGAACCCTTTAAGGGGTCCGGTCCGTGAATCTTTCGATGGTTTTGGCTATAAATAGCAAAGCCAAACCAAGTAGTTTTTCATCCCTTTCCATCATACTCTCTTACATATCTTCTCTCTAACCTTTCTAACTCGGTTTCATATCATATTAGTGATCTCTTTTGTAGCAAAGAAGATCAAGTCACATTCAAGCTTCAAACGAGAAGTTGGAAGTCTTGTTTGTTTAGTGTTGTATGATCTTGTGTTGATTCATACTTCATTGTTGTATTAAACCATCATAATCTTGTGAGTGTGAGTGGTTAGTATTTTAGTCCTCAAAATACATTGTGTGTGGGAGTGGTTGTACCCTTGGAAAGAACTTGACATTTAGCTTAGTGTCGAAATAGTGTAGCGAAGTGTAAAGGTTTTCTCCGCCGGTGAAAGGAGCTTGTTGACTAGTGAAGTTAAACACTCGAGTGTGAGACTCGGGGAGTGGAGTAGGGCAAGGAAAAAGAGTCCTTGTAGACCGAACCACTATAAACAACTTGTTGTGGTTTGATCATTTCTTTCCTTATTTACTCTTTACATATTACTTGCATATTTCATTAACATATCTAAGATCAATATCAATTGATCTTTCAATAAGTTTCAAAACAAAGTTTTTAATTGGTAAACTATTCAACCCCCCTTCTAGTTTTCTACAGAGTAATAATGGATGTTTTGCAGGAACTTTTCCAGATTTTAAAGATATAATTTTTCTAGAATTTTTCCAGAAAAACGCATACCAGTTTCTGTCAGGATAACCTGACGGTGTCAGGATTGCAACCTGACGACATCAGGAGGAGTAGAAACTTGACTTATCTAACTTTCTCTCGTTTTCTGTGTTACTTATAAAATTTTAGAAATTCTCAGGTCTTAATTTTCCAGAAAATCTGCAAACATCCATTCCACAAGCATTATATCCTAGTTTAGTAGAGTCATATATAATTTTACCGCCGATTTTATGCGAAGATTTCGTCTATTTTCTTAAAGTGTGCAGGTTTTATTTATCAAGAAGAAGAAATATAGAATTGAATGGAGCTTATCATGCATACATTCTTCTTGGAAAGAATTTAACCACTACTTCGCACGGATCCTACCGAGCTAATCAGGGGAGTACTAGTTTCTTTCTCTTTTAATTACCTTCCGTTATCATAACTTTACTTTCGGGGAACATTGGGGACAATGTTCAGTTTAAGTGTAGGGAGGGTGTTGAAACCAAGATCCGGACTCAACTAGGGTATGAATAATAACAATGATTGAATGCACAGTGGAATAATAATTGACACAATCAAAGTTACCAACAAGGTTTTTCTCAAGAAACAATGATCCTCTATGGATCTCTATAACTCTCTCTCAAGATGTTTTCCTGGAATGTTTTTCTAAAGAGTTATCTAATACAAAAGTCTTCAGTTCCTTTTATACACAAGGAACCCTAAATAAACAATAATATAAAATAAATGCATATCACTACCTAAAATAGCTCATGTATATCCTAACAAAATATAAACTATACGGAATATCTTCTTCCGCAGAAACAACTATACTATAATATAACTTCAGTAGAAACTTTTCTTCAGCAGAATCCATACGTCTTCAGCAGAATCCATTCAGAATTAAGTTTAGCAGAATCTACACTTATCATAATTCCCAACAGAGGGAGAATAAAACGGGAACTTTGAAACTATGCTTACCTTTGATCATATGTCTTGTCCTATTTCATGTGTGTAATAAACCATGAGAAATATTTGTTAGGGAAATTTTAGCGTCAAATTTAAAAATTTCCATGACTTGTACGGGTGGGTCTTTAGTCTTAATAAAGCGTCTCATGGATAGGAGTTATATGACTAGCACAAAAACCCTTTACCACTTAAATTCCACCCCAAAATGAGAGGTTAAGCCCTTAGATCTATAGGAATTAAAGCATTCACCTTTAATGCTTCGAGAGTGTACCGGTAGTATATTGGATTCTAGAACTTGTTTTGTGATGCATTTCGAGATCGCTAGTGAGACTACACTTGTGTAGTTAGGAATAACTAAACGATAAGAGGCATTAGGATAACCCTCGTTTGATACCTGTATTATAATTACTTCTTCCACATCGGTTGAGTAATTCCCCCACACCCTTGCGCTGTACTCATCTTTACTACACAATACCCCTAGTTAACCCCTCAGAGCCTATCCTTTTCGCGGTTCTCGTGATGTTTTGGTTTTCTGGAATATCAATTAAGAGCATTGTTTACAATCCACCCCCAAATGTACACCCAAATCGCCTTAGCCTACCTTGTATGCACTCACTTTTAGTGCATTATTGTTATCGTACTAAACCCTTAGTTTAATTATCTAGTTACTTGCATGGTTGCTAAGTCGAGTCATATCTTTTGTACACAGTTTTGGGATGATAGGGACTCATGGGAAAAGTTAAATTTTATGGAGTGACGGGAAAGAACATTAAATTCTCAAATTTCCTTTATTTACGTAATAATCCACTCCAAGTGTTTTGATCTTTTCAATTCGGGTCAAATTAGTATTAGAGTAATAAAAACTCAAGTGTAGGGATGTGCCTATAAATCCCTTATATTTTGATGTTATCATAAATGATGGTAGAGTAAAAGTGTATGCAAAAAAAAATGAAAAAAAAAACATATGGGCTACCATCCTACATCTATCTTTATATTTATGTTTGTTTGTTTCAAAAGTTATCTAGAATTTAGAAAGTCCAGTATTGGCTTAGCAACACCATTCTTCTCATGCTTGTAACATAAATATTTTTGACTTGCCACCACTAAATCACCTATCCAACCAAACTCTTTGTTTCCCTAACCGTAAGCCTAACGTTACAACCATTTAAAAGACCTCTTAGATAGTTGTTTCTAGGTGCTTACGCCAAAGCGGTGGAGGTTTGATCTAGTCTCAAGCCTATGGTAATCTATGTACTATGACCGGTTAATGAGTGTTTATCTTCCATTTCCATTTGCTATATTTCATATACACCCGAGAGATGAGAGAATCCAAACACCACTTGTGAGGTGCTAGTATATAATTTCCGTGCTTGTTATGACTATTGCAGTGCTTTTACTTGTTGTGAATTATGTTAAACCAATGCTTATGCACCCTAACTTATAAATTGATTGGCCAAAAGTACATTTGCTTGAGGACAAGCAAATACCAAGTGTAGGGATATTTGATAAGGATTTAAAACGTACACTTTTAAGGGGTCATTTAAACCCTTAATCGCCCACTTTTATATCCGTTACTTCTTAATTTCGTTCCTTTTCACTTTTTAGGTCTCTTGGAAGCAAAATGCTGGAATGATGCATATTTGGACGAAAATGAGTGAATATATGAAGAAAATGACTAAGTCAAGATCAAAGACACTCAAGTTGCTGAATTTGAAGCTGACGGCGTCACAATCCAAGGGCGACGCCGTCCCTCTCTACGTAATTAAATTTGTGACGACTCAGTAGAAATTTTGCTATTTTACACCTGACAGCGTCAGGCTTTGAAGAGTAGACTTTTCTTCTCAGACGGCCTAGATCCAGATTCAGACGACGTCACTGCTTAAGACTGACGGCGTCACAACCACAACGTGACGCAGTCCCAATGTTGACTTGCCCAAGACGAAACCCTAATGGCGGCGATCTGACGGCGTCCCAACTATAAGGTGACGCTGTCGCAGTTGTAAAATTATATATAGAAATCGAATTTTCAGAATTTTAGGAGGTAGAGTTGTAGAGTAAAAACCTAAAATGATTTTGGTCCGGTTTGGACAGTATTTTAGGGTTCTCATACCCTATTTTACATCAAGATAAGTTATCTACTTCATTGATTTCATTATGTCTCAATTGTATGTGTGTATGCTTGCATGTTTAACATGTCCGGCTAAATTTCTTATGTGTTTGCTTAGATCTATGAAACCTAGTTATTAATTATTGATTGGTAGTCTCTTATCTTAATTGTAATTGGCTTAGGATTGCACTAAGTCATCGTTGTGTTTTTAATGCTTGAGTAATCTTTGTGATCCTTAGTTTATAACCACCTAGCGTAATTATAGGCTAAATATCTAAAGATAACCTTAGTGTTAGTTTATGAATCCTAGAGACCTCGTAGGCAATAAACTTAAGGTATACTTAAAGAGTTAGGGATAAAAGCATACCCTACGACCTTAGAAGACACAACGCGTTAAGAATAAGGACGTGACAAATCAACCACCAATAAAAGATAACTAGGGAGTAATAGTATCTAGGTAGACACATTTTTAATCATCATACGAGCACACATCAAATAGACATAGACTACCCCTTAGTTTAGATAAATTAGATAATTAGAGTAATCGGTAGAAGTACCAACCCCCAAATCCAAACCCCGAGATTTTACCCTTAGCTTTATAAAAAAATATAAAAAAGATAAAAAAATTAATCTTCCTCAACCTCAAACCTTAGCGTAGTACATCTCTCACTAGCATTCCTATTCCCCTAGAGAACTATATCAATACCCGAGGCTTACCCAATACTACACTACAACGATTAGGTTCGCTGCCTAGGGTGTTGAAAAACTTGCTCGGAGAAAAGGAAGTTTCCTTTGACCCCGAACGCGTTATACGCGCATCATTTACAATATCCTTTTATCGAAAATACTTAGTCACAGATGGCCATTAAACTACTAGCTAAGCGAAGCCCAAACTTATCAGACAAATGATTAAGTTTTTCACTAGGTAAAGCCTTCATCAAAGGATCTTCTAGGTTATCATCTGTGTGAACTTTGAGTAATTCAATTTCACCTATCTGGACTTGTTCTCGAACATAGTGATATTGTCTAGGATAGTGTCTTGTGCCCTTCCTGACTCCAGGTTTATGGGCAAAAGTGATTGCAACAGAATTGTCACAATACACCTTGATAGGATTTTCAATCGACGGCATAACTCCAAGCCCCGAAACAAACTTCCTTATCCAAAAAACTTCCATGGCAGCTTCTGACGCCGCTATTCACTTTTTGTAGTAGACATCGCAAGAGTGGTCTGTTTCTTGCTATTCCAATCCACACCGCCTCCATTGATGACAAATATGTAACATGTCTGAGACTTCATATCATCTTTGTCACACTTCCAGGATGCATCGCAGTAACCTGTAACACATTCGCTTCGTATTTCCCCATACACTATGAACATATCTCTTGTAGCCCTAAGGTACTTGAGAATATGCTTAACAACAGTCCAGTGAAGTTCACCTGGATTCTGTTGATATCGACTGGTCAGGTTTTGAGCAAACGCCACATCAGGTCTTGTGCATCGCACCGCATACATGATAGATCCTATAGCCGAAGCATAAGGAACTTTCTTCATGCGTGTCACCTTTGCAGGTGTTGAAGCACATGCTTCACTACTTAAACCATGATTTACTTGCATCGGCAAATATCCCTTCTTGGAATTTTGCATATTGAATCTCTTCAATATTTTGTCAATGTAAGCACTTTTACATAAACCAATTAACCGCCTTGATATATCCATGTCGATCTTGATTCCGAATATATATTCTGCTTTCCCTAAGTCTTTCATTGAGAAACATTTACCAAGATAGGCTTTCACCTCATTTAAACTTGGTATATGATTTCTCATGATTAATATATCATCGACATACAGAATAAGAAAAGTAACATGACTCCCACTAGCTTTGTGATATACACATGGCTCATCAAGATTCTGAGTAAATCCAAAACTTTTGATTTCTCCATCAAATCTTTTATTCCATTGCCTTGATGCTTGCTTTAGTCTATAAATGGACCTTTTAAGCTTGCATACACGGCTAGGAAATTGTGGATTCAAAAACCCCTCAGGTTGTGCCATATAGATGTCTTCATCTAGACGGCCATTTAGAAATGTGGTTTTGACATCCATCTGCCAAATTTCATAGTCATAGTGTATAGCTATGAGAATCCTAATACCTCTTATGTCGGCCATAGGAGAGAATGTCTCCTCGTAATCTACGCCATAGGTTTGAGTAAAACCTTTAGCTACTAGACGAGCCTTATAGGTGTGCACATTGCCATCCATGTCATTTTTCTTCTTGAAGATCCACTTACTTCCAACGACTTTAGCATTGGGAGGAAGGTCAACTTCAATCCAGACATCATTCTCTTTCATGGATTGCATTTCTCCATTCATAGCAATCTGCCATTTTTCCTTTTCAGGATCAGTCATGGCAGCCTTATAGTTGGTGGGTTCATTAAGATCCCCAACCATATTTTCCTCCGCCTCTACGTTAAGACATAGACGGTCAGGTGCTTGTATAGTCCTTTCAAACCTACGAATGGGAACAAATTCAGGAGGAGCACCCAGACTTTCTGGCTCCTCTTAAAGTTGGCTAGTATCATCATAAGGTGTTGTATCTTCACGATCATCTTCCAGCTGAGTTCTTGAGATATGAGATTCCTTTCAAGGAAGTCTCCATACCTAGCCATAATGACTTTGTTCTCAGGTGGGTAGTAGAAGTAGTAACCCATAGTTTCCTTAGGGTATCCTACGAAGATACACTTAACATATCTTGGTTGGAGCTTATCTGGTGAGTCAGATTTAACATACGCCTCACAACCCCAGACCTTTAAGGGTAAATAGCAGTTTCAAGGGCATAATCCCAAAAAGTTAAAGGAAGAGTTGTAAGATTAAACATCAATCGTACCATGTCTAGTAAAGTACGATTTCTCCTTTCAGATACACCATTTTGTTGTGGAGTATAAGGAGATGTGAGTTCCTGGACAATTCCACACTCAGCTAACTAATCTTTAAACTCTTGGCTTATTTATTCACCACCTCTATCAGATCGAAGAGCTTTAATCTTCTTACCGAGTTGTAATTCTACTTCACTTTTGAAAACCTTAAATGTTTCAAAGACTTCATGTTTATGTTTAAGTAAATAAACATAACCATAATGACTGAAATCATCAGTAAAGGTTAAGAAGTAGGTAGCACCACGTTTTGACACATGTTTAAGTGGACCACACACATCAGTGTGTATCAATCCAAGTAGATCTGTAGCCCTTTCCATTTGATGTGAAAAAGGTTTCCTTGTCATCTTCCCAGATATGCAAGACTCGCATTTGTCAAATGATTCATCATCGACACTTTGTAAAAGCCCTTCATGTTGCAGCTTTACCATGCGTTTCTTGCCTATATGAGTAAGGCGACAGTGCCAAAGATAAGAAGACTCCCAGTTAGACTTGCTCTTCTTATTACTAATGATATACAACGAATTATTTCCTTTGGACACATAATCATCCATATCAATTTCAAACACACCATTTATAGGAATTGCATTAAAATAAAATAAAAAACATTATTAAAAGAAACTGAAATTCCATAACTGGTGAAAGTGTGCATAAAACCAACATCTTTCAACAGAGAAACTAAAATAACACCTCTAACAATGGAGGGTGTATAATGACAATTGTTTAATTCAAGAATTAATCCCGAAGGCAACACTAAATCAAAAGTCCCTATGGCTTCAACTGCTGCACGCTTGCCATTACCAACGTACAAGTATTTTTCTCCACAGGTCAACTTCTTTGCACCTTTAAGTCCCTACGATGAATTACAGATGTGAGTACCACATCCTGTATCATAGATCCAGGAATTTTGCTTACGAGGAAAAGAAAATAATTTAAACATAAAAATACCTGAGGTGCTGGTTACCATCTTACTTTTATTCTGAAGCAACTCATTCAACAACAATGGACAGTTCCGCTTCCAATGGCCTGGTATGTTGCAGTGGTGGCAAGCCGAATCCTTCTTAGGATTCTCCTTTTTCTTTGGAGGGTTCTTTTTAGGAGCTGGTGGGATCACAACTTGTTTCCCCTTTTCTTTTCCTTTTCCATTCTTATCTGCTTGCGGTTTTGGATTAGATACCCTACCACCTTGTATTGTTAGTACCGCAGGTGTAGGAGCCTTCTTAGGTAGTCTGTTCTCGAAGTCTACAAGCATTGCATGTAACTCATTCACTGTCTTCCCCGTGCAATGCATATTGTACTGGCGCACAAAATCACCAAACCTCTCCTGATTAAGGGAGTGATTAATGAGGCCAACACACACATCTTGGGTGTAACCACATCCGAGCTTCTCCAATTGGACCAAGTGATGTTTCATCTCAAGGACATGGTCGGATACAGATTTACCAACCTCTTGCTCGCAATTATGAATCTTTTCAATTAGTTCATACAATTCAGCTGCTGGTGGCTTCTCAAACATACGTTTGAGTTCATCGAGCATGCTCATTGGCGCATGGTGCTCAAATTGTTTTTGCAATTGAGCATTCATACCCGAAAGCATAAGACAAGCCACATCATTATGTTTCTCATACTCGACACGATACTCCTCCTTTTCAAGAGCAGTAGCCGTTTCATCAGGAGCTTCAGGCAGAGGCGAAGTCAAATACTCAAGTCTTTTGGCAACACGAAGGATGATCCTAAGTGCACAATCCCAATCATTGAAATTTGGGCCAATCAATTTGTCTCTTCCAATCATATCTTTGAAAGCAGCACTCATTAAGCTCATAGTATTTTCAGGTTGATGAGCCATATACAGAAAAAGTTCAAAAAACCATAATTAGTATTTTCATAATTTTTCTTTTCAATAAAGTTAAATACCCAAGCTTCATATTCATATAACCAATTATTTTTCATTGAAAACTAGGATCCAAATTTTCATAATCTCATCACATCAGTTGATCTGCTAGTAATGAAATTATACAAAATGGTACGAACCCTTGCTCAATTGCCAATTTCAGTTGCAATCCCTAAATTTATGGGAATTACATCTAGCCAACATAAGTTGAAATGTAAGCATGTTTGATCCCCATCTTACGCCTTGATTTGCCAGTTCTCACCGCCTAACTCAATTAAGTTGTCCAACTTAAGAAACTACAAAATCATCCATGCTCGTTATCATGACACGTGGATATTTTACCCTTTGGTTAAGATTTAAGTCACGTTCTCAAGAAAATAAAAGGCAATCTCAGGTTTGTTTCCATTTCATTGGATGGCATATAACTTAAATTAAGGGTAATAAATTTGATTTTGGTGTCAAATCAAATATGTACAAAGATGTCATGCATTCATATTTGTAGCATAAGGTTTTATTAAAACAGTTATATCATTGTTTTAATGTTTAAGCTTTTAATCATCAA
Organism: Chrysanthemum makinoi; assembly: GCA_910596185.1. Taxonomy (NCBI): domain Eukaryota; kingdom Viridiplantae; phylum Streptophyta; class Magnoliopsida; order Asterales; family Asteraceae; genus Chrysanthemum; species Chrysanthemum makinoi. The sequence goes on along the minus strand of OU343222.1, from coordinate 155,058,493 downwards.
ACTTTAATCGAGATATTGGTTACACCAATTAAAGAATTACCTTTAATTACCACTATATCATACTGCTGCATGAGTCATCAAACCTAAGTTATTCGAATAATTACCACAAAAGTGGCGCGTAAAATTTAAGGTCAATTCACCCTTAAGATGTTATGCACGTTATATAGGAATACTTGGCAACTCCATTAAGATGCACAAAAGAACGGATAATTAGGTCAGCGTGAAGCATATTATATACCCTCTTCTTTAAGGTCACAATTTAATGCCTACTAACCTTATACCCCTCTTATAGTTTGTCATTAATGGGTGCGTCGTTCTAACTATTTGTGCATAAACATCAATCAATTAAACGTTTATAACTATCATGCTTAAAAAACACATGTTTCACCATTGTTTAGATCAGTTTATTTTTCTTATAAAAAAGACCTTTGTTTACAACTTGTCACACAAAACAAACAAGCAAGTATTGAAAAATAAACACATAAACAATGAATACATAACTTAACAATTAATCATGCATATCAAATAGCCACATGCAAACCATTTTGATAAATCCTATTAATAATCAACTATAGATCTGAGTTAACGTATATGTTTAATTAAGACTCTCACTCGTATAAGGTGAGCCAAATGCATCGATTCATCGATTGCGTAAGTCAAAATTAAACAAATACCACATAGCATGTAATTGAATTATTAATAATAATTGAGGTCTTCCCCAATTTTAGATCTATCAAAATTATTAATAACATGTATACACTTAATCCAAGTAAAACATACAATAATAAGATCAATGACAAAACATGCATGTTTTTATCATGGAAGTTAACACATAACAATTATTGCAACAAATCATAGTTACGTAATAAACATATAATATTGCATGCAACCTAGGGTTTTTCTAATCCAATTAAAAAATTACAAAACCCTAAAATTTGGGCATAAAAAATCCCCCCCCCCCCCACCCACCCAAAAAAAAGGTTTAGGGTTTGTAAAACCCTAGATCTAATACATACAAAATAACACAATACAATTATTTATTTTTTATGTGTTTTCAGTAATTAATTACAAATTATATCTGGCTCTTGATGCTACTGTTGGGGTTATTAGACTTGACATACAAAATAATAAACAAGACACTATAGAGTACACACAGCGGAAGACTTTATATAATTGCAATTAATTAACTGAAGAATAAATGCGTAACATACCTCTTGCAAAAAGGCTAGATCTCTTTAATAAAAGTGACAAAGTGGTTTAACGAGTTATCCCTTACCATTTTATAACCCAAACCAATTGATGTAACAATAGTGTGTTACACCACGTTCTTGTACACACGAATTAACAAACGAATTAAAGAAATTGCTAGATCTATAAAACTTGTTTTATAAAAACAAAACCAAACACCCTAGGAGGGGGGTTCGGCCGAAACTTGCAAGAGAAAAGAGATTAGAGTTTAGGTTAATGTGTGTACACAAAAGTTAACCCTAAACCTTTACCCTTGATTTGTTTATATAGTGAATGAAAATCTTAGGGAACAAGTTGGGGTTTTGGGTTGAAAAACCCTCTCTATGGCCGGCTACCTAGAGCCCAAAGGGACACCTAAATCTTTTCCTATTTTAGATTTTTCATTACTAGTCATTCTCTTTACATTTAACGACCGTTAGTCATTTTCCGTTAAATGCTTAACAAATCGTTAGTCGGTTTTGTGTAATAGTTAATCGTAATCATTTTACATTAATTATTTAACTTTAATTCTCATTCGCAATGTATGCAATCCCGTGATCACGAGTTCGAATCCGAACATGCACGTTTATAAATATATACATAAAACCAACATGTTCTTCTTTTCTAAAAAACTAGACGAGTACCCGTGCATAGCAACGGGATTTTATAGCGACAGATCGTTTAGTGATAAAAAAACGTTTATGGGCTATAAACGAAAAATAATAAAAGTTTGAAGATTTGGGGATTAAACATAATGTTTTGAAACCCGGGTCGACCCAGATGGTTCAACTGGTTGAACCGTTCAGGTCGAAAAACGGGTCGATTTAAACCAGGTCAACCCGACGGGCTGGGTTGAACACGGGTGAAATTAAACCAGGTCAACCCGTCGGGTTTGAAGCATCCCGGGTCAACCCGGTTTTCGATGTATATTAATAGTTTCCTTTGAAGTACTATATGTTTTCAACATTTCTATTTTTAGTTTCACCTTTTTACTTTTTACTTTTTGTTTTTTCCTTTATATATAGTACGCGGGTATCCTGTAACGATTAACCAGAGAAATAGATCTCGATGAGGCCTGATTTACCAGTTTATATCGGTTTCAACGGGTCCACTCTGGTTCGTTTTACAATGGCTTTTATTGGTTAGTCGAGCCGGTGCGACTCCGGTTCCCGGTTGAATCTGTTGGTCCGGTCTGGTTTTCAAACTATATGTACCATCAATTTGTTAGCTTGTATGAAACTTTGTGTGTCTTATTAATTTGTATAATGTGTATAATAACATGTACTTTTCATTTTAGGGTGTTTTAAAAATAACATAAATCAGTGTGTTTAATTATTTTATATTTTGGATTATGTTGTAGCTTGTTTAAATTGTATATTGTGAAAATTTTATTGTACTTTTTAGTATGTGGTGTTTTAATTGCTTGTATTTAATTTGGTAGATATGTTTTTAGTTTGTTGTACAATATGAATAAATCACTGTACTTTTAAGTAATGAGGTAGTGTAATAAAAGTACTAATTACACTATACATTTTTCTCTTGATTAATTTTCAACATTTAACAATTTAATAAAAATTTACAACTTTTCTAACTGACCAAATTCTAATAATAAAACTAATCATATGGAACAAAAGAAGCTAAAACTTATAGTGCTGCAAAATACTCCAACAGACGTTAAATTAACTAGCAGGGTACCCGCGCGATGCGGCGGCGGGTGCCCTGTAATAAAATTTGTGGCGATAAATGTAGTTTAGTTTTATGTTTTTCGTTACAATAACTTTATAGATAGTGAAAATATTCATCTATCTTCCAGGGTACCCGCGCGATGCGGCGGCGGGTGCCCTGTAATAAAATTTGTGGCGATAAATGTCTTTTAGTTTTATGTTTTTCGTTACAATAACTTTATAGATAGTGAGAATATTCATCTCTCTTCCAAATTATATAGAGCCAAGTTCAAGAGAATATATGCCAAATTATTTTCTACAACTAAGCCATGGAACCTTTCTTTAAAAAAAAAAAAAAAAAAAAAAAAAAAAAAAGTCGTCCAAACTAAACTTTACTAAATTTCGGACTTGTTGAAATTACCGGCCCAAGCAAACTCATAAGCCCTCTTGCTAATCAACACGCCTCACACACTCATTTTTGCAGTCAACTCTCTTTTCCACACAAACCAAACTCATCTTTCCCTAGAACATACACAATCAAGATAGATTTACTTTGCTATTAGTTAAAGACCTTATATCACTATAACCCCAAACAAAACACATACATCAATTAATCCTTCTATCTTGTTTTTATAACCGAACACCAACCACTCAGCAAATTGAATTTGTTTATGGCTTCAAGGTCTTGAAAAAGGTCTCGGGTAGGTTCCGTTTATTTTTGTTTTCGTTTGTTGTAACCGAATGAAAAGAAAGAATGATAACATATTTGTTATTGTTATATCTTTGTTTTCGTTTTGTTATTTCTTGAAAAAGGTCTAGGGTAGTTTCGGTTTATTTTTGTTTTCGTTTGTTGTAACTGAAAAGGTCTTGAATTTGCTTTCGTTTGTTGTAGCTTTAGAACGATCTATGATGGTTAGTCTTTTGTGGGTTTGTTCTTTGAATGAATCTTCGATTATGCAAAGAGATAAACTGAGATATTGAATATTGTGGTTAGGCTGCTGAGATAAATAGGTGTATATTTTAGTGGACTGGATATTCATAAACGTAACTCCTTTTGTGGACTGGATGTGCATTAATATGTGCATTAATGTGGTGTTTTATGTTTTTAATATGTGCATTAATAAGTTGTATACTATGCTTATTTGGTTGTAAGTCTGAAATTTATGTGCTTTGAAGTGTTGTACTTCATGCTTAAGTTGTTGCAAGTCTGAAAATTTATTAGGAGAGAGATTCATTTGTGTATTATAAGTAGTAGAGATAACACTCAAAAAAAGAAACATCAAACGTATCTAGTTTCTTGACAACATGGTGATTTCGTTAGCAAGTTTCTCGACATTTATAGAAGATGAGCCGTTGGGATCTGTTGCTATTTCGGCCATTTTCTTCCATTCCAAACACTTTTTTCTCATTCTTTTACCCTCTATTCCCTCCATTAATTCCCTTACAAGTTTCTCCACTTCAACCCTCTTCACATTACCCTCAAGCTCCATACCAACCTCCCATTTCTTACACATCTGTTTGCAGTTAACCCTCTGATCATGGGAACTAGGCCAACATACCATTGGCACCCCAGCGGACAAGCTTTCTATCACCGAACCCCATCCACCATGAGTCAAAAACCCACCAACCGAAGGGTGGTTCAGGACCTCTTCTTGAGAACAGCAGCTTGCAATAAAGCCTCTTGCTTTAATCACCTCCTTGAGTTCTTCAGGCAGAACCACAGGCTTCCCATCAACCAAATTGGTCCGTATGATCCAAAGAAAATACTGGTTGCTATTAACAAGCCCCCAACCAAATTCAAGAAGATCTTGTAAAGACATGACTGTCATACTTCCAAAGTTGACATAAACCACAGAATCAGGTTCCTTCGAATGCAGCCACTGTAGACACTCGGGTTCTTCCTTGCATAAACTATAGCCGTTAAATTTCGACTCCTTTTCTGTTATCCTATTCAAAAGTAACTGTTGAGGCCCAACCGTATAGATCTGAAGAAAGATGGATTTAAGCTCTTTGATAAGAGTAGCCTCTAATTCGTCAAAACTATGGATAATTATGTGTGAAACTTTATCTGCTGCCTTAGATGCTTCCACTAAGAAATTTAATGCATGATCATCAGGTTTTGTGGCTAACATAAGGTCAGGTAGATCCCTTAAACGAATTCCTTCCATTCCCGGAATCCAATCTATCTCCATATCAGTGTAACCATTTGTCCGAAAACTTTCATCTACAAATATAGTACAAATGGATCAATTAGAATTGACTAGCAAGGGAACTCCAGAATATTTTCATCTAGAACAAATTTAGGCCAGTCAAGGACTAAAAGATCTAACCTTTAAGTGGGACAATTCCTTTCTCCACTAGAACTTTGGCCTGGTAGTACGCCATGAAACCACAGGCAGCAAATGTCCAGTAAAGCATAATGGGGACTCCAAGCTTCTCAGCCGCCAAAGGAGTTTTCGCGAAAACCATCAAACCATCAGAGATAATACAATTGACCGGAGTTTCAAGTCCAGCTACAAGAGCAAGAAATGAATCCAAGAAATTGGCATCAAGATATTTTGCGACTTGATACAATGTTCCATCTGGTTTGTCTTCGTCTTCTAACGCAAAAGATAGACCGTCTGGTATTGTTTTAAACTGAAAACCAGGAGTCTCATCGAGATCATGAGCAGACTTTAGCAGGCGGGTGTGATTGGACTGAGTGTTGACAAAGGTTATGTGAAGGCCCTTGTGATGTAGTAGCCTTGCTAGTTTCAGCATACACTTGATGTGGCTTTGTGCTGGGACTGGTATGGAAACCACATGAGGCTTCTTCTCATTCATTTTTGTATGAAATTGGGTTGAAATGTGTTGAATGGAATTAGAGATCATCCAATGATTGCATTCAGCATTATTATTATGATTATAAAAGGAGGTGTTTCATGGTAAAAACTAAAAACACTAACAAGTGTTCTATCTTCACACCACTTAATTTAAAAGACACCCCCTTAGTCTAATAATTGCTAGTATATTGCAGTTTGTTTTTCAGCGCATTCTTACAAAAATAGTACTGCCCAAACTCAATATACCAAAATTGGCGAAACGAGATCCAAACTGCATTGCATTAAAGCATGTAATTCAACAAACTCAAAAGCAAGCAAAAGCTAAAACCGGTGTCATTGATGAATCTACCAGTTCTTATGACAGTAAAATACAGTAAAACCCAAAACAAAATGATCAACAACTACTACATGAAAACAGAATTGATGAGTTGAACATGACAATCCATCAAAGCTCTAGATTTTGTTGAAAGCAACAATGTCACAGCTCTGCACATATTCGTTGATGGGCTCAGCAGTAAGACGATCCTCGATAAGATCATCCACCGAAACAAGATCATCCACAATTGTCAACATGATTGTCATTTTCTTGATTCCGTAACCAACTGGAACAAGTTTTGCTGCAAAAAAGGACAAATGTCACAACTCATTGGTCACACAAAACTTATCGTTATACACATAACATGATTCTTTTCTTAAAAAAGACCAGCTTAAAATTGGGTAAATTTTGATTTATGTTTTATTTCTAAAAAAAATTGTATACTTGCATAACTAAAAGGAAGTGGTTTGGTCATCTTGAGCGCAATCAAGTACATAAAAACAAATTAAGTTCGCTTTTTAATTGGACCATTTTTGTAATGATATAAATTTTGCCATCTAATTAAGCACATTATGTGTTTATAAAATAATTGAAAAAATGTGTTTGCAGGTCTGCCAAACCCGGCACATGTTATAGACTACACAATTTGACCCGATAATGATTTGGCAAGTTACCCAACCTGCTCATTTTGCCACCCATCTTTTTTTAGAAGGGAGACAACTTGAGCCTTTATATTTCAACTCACATTGCAAAAAAGAAGATTTAAACGCAAGTTTAGTTATGCATTTAAATCAAAGAAAGTAGGATTAAAAGAAGAAACCATACATGCACCCCACAATAGCCCTTCAATTTCAACACTGCGTACAGCCTCCTCCAACTTCTTCATGTCTGTCTCATCATCCCATGGCTTTACATCCATAAGAACCGATGATTTACCACCTACATTAATTTCACATTGTGTTATAAAGCCGCAAATATAGAGGATAACGTTATGAAAACACAAGTCATACTATACAAATTTCAAAGAAAACTCACTCTCTTTCTTCTTTGTTGATGCTTTTGCTTGATCACGTGCTTCAGCTGCCTTCTTTTCCTCCTCGGTCTCATCAGCAAAGAGATCAAGATCATCATCATCCTCTGCAGCAACTTCCTGAAAATCCATGGGAGCCAAAAAGTAAGTTGTAAAAACCCAAAATATTGACAAAATACCACATTATTAGAACTGATATCGTTTTTACTCCTGATGAGATGTGACTGTTTCAACCCAATATTATAGTACACTAGTAAATTTGGGTTACGTTGTATCGCTAAAGAGTCAAATGGGTTTTATGTCAAAATATTTTAACTAATAACAACACAGGTCAACATGCCAACCAGGTTTAAGTCATAAAAAGTATACTTCGGGTGCATTAAATCTCCTAAATCATTGTACTAAAAGAAACTTATAGCTACTGTAATACTAAAACTTGTGGGTATGTTTTTTCCCAACCAACCATTTTTCAGGAAAAAGAAGCAACAGAAAACAGGTTAAAAGCCACAGAAAAGATGTAGGGCATCCATTCTTAACCAGATCTTAAAAAACCAAACTAAGCTAAATATCATCTAGAAAAAAGTATCAAAAAAAAATAATAATAATAAAATAAAATAAAAAGCCAGGTATAACGGAGCATATGTATAAGCTACACTCAGCATTCTATGTCAAAATTTCCCTATCATATAACGTGAATAAGGCAGAAAACTAAAAATAAAATATAACAAAATAAAAACATCAAGGCAGCCATACACACCTTGGCAGCTTCCTTGACAGGAGCAGCTTTCGTTGATGAAGCTTGGGCAGAAATACTCACCCCGACGGCATTGCCAGGAAAACTGCATGTAAAAAAACAAAAGATAAGCAATAAGGATAACTCTTTTGGGTGACCAATAAATACACTAGAATAACAGTTATAATCAATAAAATTTTCTAGTAAAATATAGCTAGGACAACTCCCAACAGTCTCCCAAGAGATAGTGTTTACAAATTTACATGTACACTAACCTTTAAATAGATAGAATTAAAATAATAATAATAATAATAATAATCAGATTCCCACATTCAAATTCAATAAAAAGAAAACAAACTAAAACACTTATCTACAGCTAGTAAAACAAAAATCAGTTAATCACTTTAAAGATGTGAAAACCACTTAAATCACACAAATTTACACACTTGCAAAGTTATTTACTTATTGTGTTGTATGCAAATTTTATATGATAGACAAAGTTGCACATTTCACACAAATTGAATCGGATGATATTACTGCAGCTTCATATAAACTTCACACCTAGTGAGAAAGTATTGTAGCTAACAACGTGTCGATATAACACAAATGCAAAAACTCATAACAGTTTTTAATGATAAAGTGTTGTTTCATGATGCCAAACACAACAAACTGTTACAAAAATGTGCATTTACATTTAACACAAAGTAACAATAATATAACCAGATAAATCCATAGTCTAACACTACAACTAACTAATTAATATCACATCAAATCTTACATTATTCACATTACATCATAAGTAAAACTCAAATCAAAACACTAATCTGATAAACAACAACTAAAACAGACACTAAACCAGATAGAAAAAAACATGTGACAAACCTTGTTGCAAGCTGAGCAGCAACAGATGAAAACCACTTGCTAGCACAAGGATATAGATCTGCGCTAGGTTTATCCAACACAGCTGCATATACCTTCACATCATCCTTAGTAATCTCATTCCTATAATACAAATAAAACAAGTCATAAATATACAACAATATAGTTATAAATTAATAAATTTAGAATTTGTCTATTATTGTTACCCGGAGATGTAGGTTTTCCTGGTTAGGTATGATTCGAGTGACTTGAGGCCGGCTTCGGTGTGTAGATCGGAGAATGTAACGGCCATTGGTGAAGAGTGAGAGTGATGAGGTTGTAGAGGAGGCTGAAAGTGTGAAGAGGGTTTTGGGCGAGATGAATGTTGGGTTTTATAGTTCGATGGGATTGGTGGATGTGAATTAGTGTTGTCGACAAACCCTAGATTGGGAATAATATGTTATAAAACCTTTTTATTTTTTACTAATACTTTGTGAAAAATAATATAACATTTGAATGTATAATGTATAATATTTTTTTAAAAAAATTATACGGAGTAAATATGAAAATTTTAAATTTTGAAAAGAAAGATACGAAATTGACTTAAAAAAAATCATTAAAGATAGTTGATTTTAACAACTATCTCAAACTATTTTGTACTTAAAATAACGATCTTACATCGGTTAAGTATGTGATTGATTGGTTGCATATAAGTCTAAGGTGTCACTTATGACTTTTTAGAGCGAGTTTTACAATTAACTTATGACTTGATGCGGGTCTATTATCGAATGATTCCTATCATATTCAACTATTGTAAATTATATGAATTTAGGTTTAAAAGTTTTATACAAGACAGTATAAAAATGTTCATTTACTTCATACAGTATATATCTAAGAGGGTGCTTGGTTTTTATTGAGAATCATTATGGGTACAGTAATTGGAATGGGTCTTGAAACTCACCATCTATAGTGGGTTTGGAAAATGCTTTGTTAGCTTTTCTAGTTAATGCAGGATTTCTGATCAGGTTTTAATATTTATAATTGTCTCGTTTACCTATGGTCCACCTAATGCACTCACGGGTAGTGTACCCGGTCGTGTGTAGTGTAGTAATCGGTAAAACCGATGTCGTCCCAAGAGTTATGTAAGCGGATTCTAATTAAGTGTATGTATCACTGGTTTTAACTGGTTTGATGATGAAATGATTAATTAACTACTATGTAATAAACAACAAATAAATGCGAGAAATAAATAGAGGTTGTGATTAATAGAGGGAAAGTGTGCTAACCTAGTTACTCATCGTATCGTGTAATGTTCATGTTTTATTACTTACAATTGATTCAAGTGGGGGTTTAAGTCGCTAGGTAAGTATTTGGTCAATTCGTCCTAACCTATCAACAAAGGCTCCTACCCGACGTCAAAGGTTTACCCCTTGGGAGTCGAGTGGTTCTTAGTCGCCTAAGCCAAGTCATAAAGTAACCTACATGCAAGATTCGAAATAATGAGTGCCTGGGCGCTAGCATCTTAGACACTCATACCTAACTTCTTAAGTTCATCCGGACGACCGGTGATCATTTGGTTAGTTCGCACAAGCGAGGAAGGGTCATCAGTTGGTCAATTCTTACACTTCCCAACTCTACCTAACTACTTAGGGTTAGTTGGTCAATTTTCCTAAGCAACTAGATGCGACCGCATTTCAAAACTAACGAAGCTAGGGTAACTACTAACGAACTATGCATGCATACACTAGAAACAATTATACAGAAGCATGAAAACATAAACAATACATTCAAGGAATCATAACTAGGCTAGCACCAAAAGTGCTTAGCCGATCATATTAAAAGAAACAATGAATTCGATGTTTAACATAATGAAAGACATGAATCAAAGGTAAAAGATAGAAATGATCGCTAATGTTTATCGATATGGAGTGATTCCTCCCTTGGAGATGGCTCCGTATGCTCCGAATGATCTGCCTTTGGAACCCTCTTCACGTTCTCTAACTTTGAGTTGTGAGTGAATGATGTGAAATGCAGAAATTAGGGCTTGTATTTATAGGCACGATCCTAGTTAGGGCGTAACTTAAGTTGAGAGTTACGCTGTAACTTCAATAATTCTCCAAATAATACTCTCGTTAAGTAGGTTACGACGTAACAATTGGGAAATGTTACGCCGTATCTTCAATACAGATCTCTTTTGCATGGACTACGGTGTAATACTTGTGAGGAGTTACGGCGTACTTAATGGAGGCGCAAAATATTTCTTGACCTAGATGATTACGGCGTAACCTTAGTTGGGAGTTACACCGTAATTGCTGTTAAATTGGTCTTCTGAGTCAAAACACTAGCTACGGCGTAATGTGAGAGAGTGAGTTACGCCGTAGCTTCTTCACAGTTGGCATAATATCATAAATCGTTAGGAAAATCTCCAAATCCGCTTCTCTTAAGCTCCAATGCTCATAATTTACCTGAAAGTGAAATATAAATGAATACAAGCGTAAATCCACATAAATGATATAAAATACGAACATTATCGGGGAAAATTGACACTTAAAAGTCAGAACTATTTGATGTTATCAAATATCCCTCCACTTGAACTCTACTTGTCCTCAAGTAGACCTTATTAGAAAATTTTCTAAAAAGATATCTCCCATTACCTAGAATATATGAGTTTAAAAATCCCTTATACTAGAATAAATCAAAGCCGAACACCTCACGAAATAGGAGCAAAACACTTAAATTCTCTCATCTAGTCTAAGTGTCAATTTCGGGGTGATCACTCAAAGCACAGTCATAGCATGTATTCTATCATAAGCTTGGCGGTTACACAGATCTCCACCACTAGAGTTAAGGACTAATCAATTCTTGAAGGCAATATGGGTAGGCACATCATGGGTTAAGGGTGAAATGTCATTACTAACGTGTCACGGGAAAGTGAAAAAAATCAATGATACATGACCAAATCCATGGCCAAGACACCAAAGATTGCTCGCTTCATCACCTAGACACGCTTCATGACTAAAAGGGTAGAATAAGACATGTGAAATAATTGGTGTAAAATAAAAGTAACGAAACAAATAGTCTTAACCTTAAACCAAGTTGTCATCGCCTACCCTACTGTTCATCCAAAGTTCAAGCTTTAAGGTGAAGAAACCGAATAATGATATAACAAGTATATGTGCCATTAGCGGACGTCATGATGGGCACATTACATGTTCTTCAACTGTTGGCGCAATAGTTACCAACTCAATTCTTCAAATGTGACCGAGGTGGCCTCCTCGATGCTTAATCTTTGATGAGCTTCAATCATAGTGCTTATAACTTTGCACTTTACAATAAACAATAAACTACAATTTTTTTTTCTTTTTCGAATCATCGTTTTTTTTTTTTTTAGTCATAACTAAAACATAACATCCGCCAACTTGAGATGAACATATAATGAGAATCTGGGGGGTGTTCCATGATCTTCAAATATAAGTCTTTGACGAAAGCGTGATTTCCAAACCTCTCTACTTGAACCTTTAACTTTGGCAAACAATGACTTCCCGATCACAAATTAAAACTACACGGTAGGCTAAGGCGAATGGGTGTAACGAAACAATATATACTGGGTGAACAAAATGAAAGGAATGACTCAGACGAGTGTATCTAGTGGCATCTTGCACTAAAGGTGAGCGCAACAAAAGGGTATAACATGGGGGTCGAAAAGTCGAGGTGACTAATCGATAGACACACAAGGATAGGCTATTTGGGTGATAATCCTAAAAATATTGCCTTCTCAAATTGATTATTCCATATATATTAAGTGAACTCAACATACCTCGTCTATGGTCTCGAAATGATGCAAAGGCCAAGTTCTAAAGTTTACAAGCTACTGGCACACTCATAATTTGGTGGATTTGGGTAAATAAGTGGAAACGGATAAGGCTAATCTCACCATAAAAGATCAAGGGTTATAATGTGCTCGGCTAAGTTCTAATCTAGTTAGGTTAAGAAAAACATGTCAAAATTTTAAAAATGGCTTAATTTTTCAAAATAAACTAGAAAAACGAGGGCAATTAAGTTCAAGTAATAATTCTACTCCCGTCCCCCTACTTGAGATGTACAAAGTCCCTTTTGTACTAAACGTTAAATAAAGGTAAAGAGAAAGTAGAATTGAGCGAGAACTTCCCTTAAATCGCTCTAAAAGAAGGCCCACGAAGAGAATCGTGCCTTCGCTTAAGCATCTATGAGCAAACTTCATTACTTGAAATCACACTAACCAACAAGCATAATTCTAAAAAAGAAAAAGAAAAACAAAAAGAAATATAACTCACTTTCGTAGGAAACACGGTTGCATTTAGCATATGCAACAAGCCTTTTAAACCACTTGGTGTCCCAAGTGGACGAGTGTAGTCTCGTGAGGGCTTACATGAAACATACCCACAAAGTTCATTTAAAACTAATGCAAGGTGTTAATAATGGAAAAATTAAGACTGCGGGAGAATTACTGTAACATCCCAACCCGGCAAGGTTAGAAGTATCACAGTCATGGTATCATATCAAAGCATACATAATAAACATAAAGCAACAGCGGAAGTCTTAAACATAAATAATCAAAGAAATTCAAGTCAACACGACTTAACAATACATAAGTTCAATGAAAGGAAAAACTCCAAAGAAATAAATAAAGAAAATCAAAGTATAAATAAATGTCATAGCATAATCAATGGAATCTAAAATGACTATGGGCAAGGCCTCCAAATAAGCTCATCACTCATCTCAAAACAAACCCAGCTCCTAGCTTAGATACCTGCCGCAGGAAAAGAAAATGCGGCTTAGCTTAAAAAGCCCAGTGAACAGATATATATAACAAAACGCATAATCGAAAGATAAGAAATGAAATAATATAACCTGAGGTGCATTGGGGAAATCATAAGGTATAAACAAAAGTATAATGAAATGAAAAGAAAGGTCAGTCAACTGCCACAAGCCCAAAAAAAACATATCATATCATAGTATAAGTAACCATGGAGTGATCAGCTCCCAAAATGTGAAAGACGTGTATTGTACACAACATCAGTCACCAGACAAAATCATAATATAACATATTATAGCATATCAAATCAAATCTAGGATGCATCCATACGCCCCTGAACAAATCAAAGTGGCCATAATAGTAATTATGTTGAGCTCATAATATATATATATATATAACAAAAGGGACGGTGTGGAACATCACTCGACCACACTAGAGTCATGTCAATGGTGCATCAAAGACATGGCCATGTTACCTTCATGGCTAGGAATTGGCTCGGGTACTAAACTGGAGGGTCAAATGAAACTCATAATCTAAAGGTTCATGTAAAGGTTCAAAGCAAGGTTCAACATCAAAAGGTTCACAAAACTAAGGGAACATAGCAAAGGCATATAGGGGAACCCTAATAATAAGGCTCATAGCAAAGGCAAAACAAATCAAGCTAATATCGAAAAGATGTGAAAGAATCATGAGAAACCTTAAGAGATAAGGTCAGAATATTTGTACCTTATTCAGCAGCAAGAAAACAAAAGCAAATGAAAATCAAGAGATATGAAAGATCACTCCTTCCTCGAGGGATCTACAGAAAGTGAAATGATGTACATTTATTAGATGTAGTTAATGTGTTTTATTCCAATGAAGTCTTTTAGGGTTTTTACGTAACTTTCCATTTTAGGTAACTTTCTATTTTAGGCAGGTTTTCATAATTAGCAGGTTTGGTCATTTATGATGTAATTAATGCTAAATTAGGTTAACATGATGAAAATGATGATTATTATAGTTTAGGGTTTAATTATGACAAGTTACAATAGTTTAGGGTCCAAACTGTAAATATCACAAAGTATAGGGTCTAATGTATAAATATTGCAAGTTTACTCTTTTTACGACTTTAGTCCATTTACTTATCTTCTTAACGAGCCACCCTCATGTTCCATTACTTACAAACCAACCTTTTAACCTTTATTAAATTCCAAAACCTTTTAAACATCCAAAAACCAAGTCGACACTCTTTATTTCCTTTATTAGCCATACGACACAAACAAGGACAATACAAGACTCTTTTTGAAATCGTTATCAATACTAGACTTAAACCGTTATATATATATATATATATATATATATATATATATATATATATATATATATATATATATATATATATATATATATATATATATATATATATATATATATATATATATATATATATAAATATATATATATCCCATTTTAACTCGACATAATTAAATAAAACATGATCATGGTCGTGCATGTGAAGGTCGAACAAACTTAAACAGATTCATATGGTTTCCTATGGGCCGAATAACATGCATATTCCATTTAATATTTGGGTGACTTAGTGCATGGTTTTATGTACTACGCTATCTATTCTATGTGATTATAAAACATATACATATTATATACATTCTACTTGGTACCCACGACAGAAATCAAATAACAGTAGCTAAGCTTATATATGGTAGTGCACCTGCATGTCAAGATGGTTTCACATTTTATAAGTGTTGCTATTTATGTTCAAAACAGAATTTTACATGGGTCAATTAACATGATCTTTCATATTTCGTGATTCACTACATGATTTTATGTTATCCTACTCATGATGTACCTTTAACTCGATGGAAAACAACTAACATGAATATGACATGCATGAAAGCAGATTATTTGATGGTGTTTATACGGGTAGAATTATATAGGTTCACATTTTTATTATGGTGAATACATGTTTATACCATTCGATAATTAACGTGATTCTCATACATGATTCCATGTGACAATTTTTAGTTTAATATGGATAGTGAGATGACATGAGATATGGTCGAACAAATTCAAAGGTTGGTTAACATGTGGGTCAATTACATGCTTTCATATTCTATACATATACGGGTTTCTTTTGTGATTTCATGCAACAAGATCTTTATTATTTTAGTGATGATGCTTGTTTTAAGTGAAGTTTAGTCAATTACATGCATATGAAGATGAAGGAAAAACAAAGAAGTTATTGGAACTAGATGAGGATACAATTGATGTGATGACAGAAAACAAGAACGAGAGACGAATGTACAAAACCACGACCATTGAATCACTTCCTATGTCGAATGGAGAAGAAGAGACCAAGATATTTGCCGTCACTTTTTAGTTTTAGGGTTTGTAGGTGTAGCAATATTGTATGAGACGTAAAGTTTAATAAAAAGGAATGGGATATGTGGAAAACTAGAAGGGGGGTTGAATAGTTTTACCAATTTAAAACTTCCTTTTAAATATTTAGATTGACTTATGTCAATTTATTTGGTTGTTTATGTTGGACGTTGATAGATAGATATATAAACGTGTAATGAAAGATAAAGAGTATGAAGCACATAACCACAACACAAGTATTTATAGTGGTTCGGCTACAAGGACACCTTCCTTGCCCTACTCCACTCCTCGAGTCACCTACTCGAGAGTTCGTAAACACTACACGACACCAATCTCCTTATGGCGGAGAAGCCTTCACAACGTCGCCTACTCTTTTTCCGGTACTAGGCTAACCACCGGGTTCTTTCACTCCAAGGTGAACCACACCTACCACAACGTCGCCTACCCTTTATTAGGTACTAGGCTAAGCACCTAGTTCCATTACTATGGAGGAACTACTACCCAACACAACACAACACCTATTCCCAAGGAGACCTACTATTTATTACAACACCATCAAGGATATCATCATCCTTGAAAACAAACTAATACTTATATGTATAACGATGCACCTCATCGATTATACGACCTTGGCATTCTTCACTAATGCCACTTGATTTGATTCCTAGGCATCCTTCACTAATGCCTTTGACACAACGCTTGGCACCTTTCACTAATGCCTTCATCTTGACACCTTTAGCATTCTTCACCAATGCTTTTAACATGGACGTTAAGCACCTTTCACGAATGCTTTCGTCGACTCTTTCGGCATCCTTCACTAATGCCTTCAACACAACATCTCTACGGATGAAGAAAGAACTATCAACAATAGAACCTCAGTTGTCTTGATGATGACGAAGCATGGCAACTCATGGACTTGAGCTTGCTTGACTTCAAGAAGTGGTGATCTCGCCTTTAAGAGGAACCTAGAGAATCACTCAAAAACAAAAGACAAACTACATAGAAAGATCCCTTAGGATCAATGGTTAGAGAGGTACAATACTTGGAGAAAGTATGTGTGAAAGTGGTAAGCCAAAAGGAAGAAATGGCTCACTATTTATAAAGGAGAAAACTTACTGTTCCCCGGATCCGGCTAGCGTAAAGCTAGGGATCCATGGGACGCTCCTCTTTACCCATGGGTATTTTGGTTATGGGTCATGGGTCATGGGTTATGGGTTGATCAATGGGTTTCTTATTAGATACAATGTATCTCATGAGTTCAATGTAACTAGTCAAATGGTTAAGATAAAACCATGGGTTATGGGTCAATACCAGTTGTTAGTTTTTACCCATTTTAGTATATACTAGTTTAAGTATATATTTACCCAAATATGTAAACACTAGTTGTTGTACATATGTATTACTAAATCATAAAAACACTTATACTTGTTTTAGTGTTTTATGTGAAGACGTAAGTGTGTTAGAAAACTATTGGCTCAAACAGTTTACGTATTTTATTTGGTTCATTAAAATGATTTTACGTTTGTTATCGACAAAACATTAGAAGATCGTAAAATATAAATAAACGTTTTTACGGCTTATTTGTATTAACAATCTCCCCCTTTTTGTTGATGACAAAACATAAAATTATTTTAAGGAAAAACTAAAATTCGTAAAAGTTCGAATTGGAGTTTTTACTCTCTTCTCCCTATTTTTGTCGAAACAAAAAGAGCGTCGAAAAGAAACTAACACAAAGTTTTAAGAAAAACATGTAAAAAAATGTAAAGTGAGTAAGTGACGGGAATGGTTCTCGTCTTAACTCCCTCTTGACGAGTCCATCCCTTTGTGAGGGCGTCAAGTACATAAAAATAAGTGAGCTAATGTATTGCAATTATGTTTGCCAATGGTTCGTCCTTGTGACGAAAATGCTCCCCCTTGAAGATTGCAACTTTGCAATAGGGTGTCATGAAGAGTAATCCAAATAAGGATCAAGTTGCAAATGGATTTGCAATGTATGGTTTGACACAAAGCTCCCCCTAGCTTTATGGTGTCAAAATCTTCATGTGTATTTTGAAAATCTACAAAATAAAGGTTAGAAAACAAGATTATAGTACAAAATTTCCTGCAAATAAGACTCAAGTTAGTAGTATTTTGTACTTCTGTACCACGGATCCCACGGTTCCTTTTGTGGAGGAATCCGTCTAGGCATTTTGGAGGGATCTGGCTGTCTGGTGACAGATTCTTCAGCAATGAAGATATCCCAAACAATGCTAATAATGAGGTGAGATATGTAAATAATTAGCAAGCATAAACACAAAGCAACATGACATATAAGTGATCATTCAATAAAACCAAGAGATAATCAAACAAATCTCTAAAACTAAGAGAATGATCTAGTCATACAAATACTACTAATACTAATTAGTTACTAAACTTAAAATGCAACAATGTGCTTGAGTCTAGGACTGAGTGGACTTGTTGATTTGATCCAATTTTGCAAGAAGATGATTAAACATGAAATGTAACTTATTTCGTGCTTCTTGAACAAGTCCTTGAGTGATTAGACAATTTGGACACTTATTGTCTTGATTTGGAATCGGAGGAGAATGGATATTTTGAGGAGGCTCTACGAATGATTATGGGTTTTCATTTTGAGACGTGGGATGAGGTTCTAAATATG
This sequence comes from Chrysanthemum makinoi, assembly GCA_910596185.1. Lineage (NCBI taxonomy): Eukaryota > Viridiplantae > Streptophyta > Magnoliopsida > Asterales > Asteraceae > Chrysanthemum > Chrysanthemum makinoi. The sequence continues at coordinate 155,040,013 of OU343222.1, read as the reverse complement.
AGGGTGGTAATGGAAATTCTTCCATATGATCAAGTCCTTAATTGTTCCTTGTTTCCCATGATGGACTAGTTGGTGTTGTAGGTGGTTCCTTATTCAACGAGAAAGTTGGTGAGTGGGAGGTTCTTGGTGGTGAATGATCTAATGAATAGAGATTTGGGTGAGGAAGAGGTTCATTAAAAGGGTGTAGTCCATGCTTAAGGAATGAAGGTTTAGATGGCTTGCTAGAACTAGCCATGTTTGGTTTTGAACTAGATGATTCCTTTTCTAGTTCGAAAGGTTTGATGCTAATCCTTGTGGTTCTCTTGGAATTTGTTGAATGGTTTGAAGAGATGGGATTCTAGCATTGTTATCTCTTATGGGAGATGATTCGGTGGATGAGATTTCATGGATCATTTGACCCTTTCTTTTGGATGAGCCTTTTGTTGAGGAGTTGTTGCTAAGAGCCTTAGTCTTGGTGATGATGGTGATGCTATATGAGCTTCTAGTTGCTGATTTTTGAAAGCTATGTGAGAGTGGTCTCTTATCCTTAAGAGTGTTTGGTTTATAAAGGATAATTTAAATTAGGGAATTAAATTCTTGGCCATTAAGAGGATTAAGCATGCACTTAGGATATTGATCAGCTCTAGGGAGACAATAAATGGAGGCTAAAAGTGGTTAGATAACCAAAAGGTGGTTTAAAATTGAAGAGGGAAGTTGGTTTCAGTTTTCTGCAGCCACGGATCCCGCAGATCCCTCTCACCAGGGATCCGTCTGGTTACAGACCAGGGATCCGCCTGTCAGACAGGTTCTAGGTGAAATGATTATGCTTTTGTGAGGTTTATTACTCATGTATTTCAAGGTTTTGACTTAATTTTGAAGTTTTTAACTGTTGGATATCTTAAATGCTCAATCATAATGGGTGATGGTGCTTAATGATGGTTTTGGGTAAGAAAATTGACTTTAGGTAGTCTAACTAAGTGTTTGACAAGGATACCATTTTATTTGATATGAAGAAATGGTGGTAATTAGTCCTAGAAGTCAGATGATGATTTAAGAAAAATTTACTAAAATCTTAAAAATAAAGAGAAAAATGAAAAACTAGTTTTGAGCCTAATTTTGAGTCAAAAAGTGATTAAGACCAATTTGCTAAAATTGATGGATATACCAAACTAAGTGTTATGAGATGTGATAAATAATGTGTGAGCATTGGAGCGGAAGTATGGTAAGTTTTGATGAGTTGATAAATCAAAAATACTTTGAAATATATCCTAGGTAAGCCATGGGTGATTGTGAGGCTTTAAAATATTTGAGGAAGGCTTAGTTAGCTCTAATATCTTATGTTTGACTAGTGTGAGGTGATCTAGTGAGCTATTTTGATATAAGCAAGTCTGTATTGCTCATCTATAGTCACGGATCCTGCGGTTCCCTTCTGGGAGGGATTCGGCTAGTTATAATGCTGGGATCCGCCTACTGCAGATCAGAAGGCTTTCAGCAAATGTGCAACTTTGCACTTTTTGGTAAATGCTTCTCCTAGTTGTTTCTATAGGGACTAATTGCAAGAACACAACAAATATAAGGCACAACAAGGTAGGGAGACCCAAAATTTCCTAAAATGAGTGACGACGACCACTTGAATGTTTTCAAGGAGTCGTAAAATCTCATTCTACAAGTTCCTAAGTTAAGATTGTTTAGTGCCAAGATATGGCAAGACCTACATACTACATTATCCTACATAAGCATTGTTTAAGTGTTAGAACCCATTGTTTGAAATTGTTCTTCACAAATTTAGGTCCTATGACCTTACCTCATTTCTCCTCCCCTTCCCGTCTTCACCCATCCTCCACTCTTTATCATACCATTTCTACTTCTTTTTTTTCAAGAAGTTGGCAAAGCACTTGAAGATTCCCTTGGTTTGTTGCCATTCGGTTGATGCACCAGGAACGTCCGACAATTGGTTGATGTAGTCCAAGGGGTCGAGATCGGTAATTCCGAGTGGGTTGCTACTACCTTCACCTTCTCTTTGCCTCTCCTTTTCTTCCGAGGAATCTGTGGGTGGGTGAGGCCTTTAGCCATCTACCATAAACCTTATGGTTCTTCCCTCGGTCAATGATACCATAACCTTGTTGCAAAAACTATGGTCATAGGTTTGTGGAGAAGGATCTAATGCAAAGATAAATTTAGCAAGACGGGTTAGCAACATTGCATACGGGAGCACCATCTTGTCCATGCTTCTTACACTTGCCATTCTCTTGATCATGTAGTAGGCAAGGTTAAAGCGAGTCTCTGTCACTAGGCAATAGATCATGAAACTTAGACATGCGTTGGGGTGATCCTTATTTCCTACTAGGCACACCACATTCTCCCTTATCACATCTTCCCATTTCCTATACAATCCGTACATCTTGGAGAGCTCCATTTTGAAAGGATCCCTATAGATCACTTTCGACTTCCTAGTAACCCTTGATGGTGAAGCTCTTGGCATAAGCACGGTGTCCCTCACCGTGGTTGCTTCCGGGATTAACATGTGATAAATTTCGTGATGATCAACCATAGAGTGTATCTCCTCCAACGATCACTCATTAGAATACATGCAAACACCTTGATATGGAACCCCTATTATTCTTACAAACTCCACAAGCGAAAGAGTGTACTCATGTCTATTTATGGTGAATTCAATTGAGATGGACCCATCATCATTTCTAACTATCCCCATTGTCTTGTAGAACTCGAGTACGAAGACCGGGCAAATTTGTTCGTTTATGTCCAATAAACAATCAAACCCAATAGCTCCAAAAACTTCTCTTATATCGGTGTTGGCAAGAAATGATGGTTTTACTACTCGACCTTCGTGAAAAAGTCTCTTTTCAAGCATTTTAAAAGCTTTCCTATCTTCGGGACTAAGTCCATATTTTCTATGATACATTGGAATGTAATGAGCGGTGTCTTGGTAATCTTGTTGTTTGTTGCTTGGCATGATTGTTCCTAAACAATATAACCATAATGTGGTGTTAATTAACAATGTAGTGAAGATTATACTTACACAAGTGATTGTTATGGTTGAGAGAAATGATCAAATTGCTCCTTTGAACAGTAGCTGTGTTCTTGTTCGTGAGTCTTTGAAGTGGATATAATTGTGGAACATCCACAGTGATCATTACTAACTTATGTTGTCTTTTGTTGCACGGATCCCGCGGATCCCTCTCATTTGGGATCCGGCTAGTGTAAACTAAGGGATCCGGCATGACAGAGAAAAATCAGCTCAAGCATTCCTTGATAACTTTGGTTTGGGAGTTCTAAAATCTTCTAGAGTTTGATATTTAAGCTCAATCACTTGTGATTTGAGTTTTTGACGGTTTAGTACTAATCCTACTAGTCGTGGTTCCCTTTTTAAGAATTAGTCACAATTCTTGGAAGGTTTATCAAAGATTATGATAAAATCCCATTTTATCATAATATAAGAATTTTCACAGGGAAAATTATTGACATAGATGGAGTGTCAATAATTCCTTTGTGATGGATAATGATTAAGGCTATCGAATAACCAAGATATCATTATTACGAATTGGTAGTGTAGTCTATACAAATCAGTCGAAGAATACTATTCTTGATGATGACTTTAATATAGATAACTACTTAAGTAATTACTAATAAATATAAATTATGCAACTAAGATTTTAACAATAATAAAACCAAAAGTAAATTATTAACGATCATACCTTTGCTGAATATTCTTTTTAAGAAAAGAAGTATTTAGATGAGATGCTTTGTGATCTTCTTGGAATCTCCAGATTCATGTGTGAGAAGGACAATACTAAACATTCTTTTTGCGAAAAGAAATATTTAGATAGATTCTTCATGATCTTCTTGGTAACCCCAAATCCAAGTATGGAGAATACTTAACAAGGAAAATGTTAGAACATTCTATCATTGTCCAACAATAAACATTATAATGATTTTTAAAACATGACTTGAAAAATCCTTCTTTGTAGTTTTCAAACATACACGGATCGTATCAAGTTTTTAAAGTACAACATACTCTAAGAAACTTGGTAACGAAGCTCTGATGCCAATTGTGGAAAACTAGAAGGGGGGGTTGAATAGTTTTACCAATTTAAAACTTCCTTTTAAATATTTAGATCGACTTATGTCAATCTATTTGGTTGTTTATGTTGGACGTTGATAGATAGATATATAAACGTGTAATGAAAGATAAAGAGTAAGAAGCACATAACCACAACACGAGTATTTATAGTGGTTCGACTACAAGAACACCTTCCTTGCCCTACTCCACTCCTCGAGTCACCTACTCGAGAGTTCGTAAACACTACACGACACCAATCTCCTTATGGTGGAGAAGCCTTCACAACGTCGCCTACTCTTTTTCCGGTACTAGGCTAACCACCAGGTTCTTTCACTCCAAGGTGAACCACACCTACCACAACGTCGCCTACCCTTTATTAGGTACTAGGCTAAGCACCTAGTTCCATTACTATGGAGGAACTACTACCCAACACAACACGACACCTATTCCCAAGGAGACCTACTCCTTATTACAACACCATCAAGGATATCATCATCCTTGAAAACAAACTAATACTTATATGTATAACGATGCACCTCATCGATTATACGACCTTGGCATTCTTCACTAATGCCACTTGATTTGATTCCTAGGCATCCTTCACTAATGCCTTTGACACAACGTTTGGCACCTTTCACTAATGCCTTCATCTTGACACCTTTAGCATTCTTCACCAATGCTTTTAACATGGACGTTAAGCACCTTTCACGAATGCTTTCGTCTTGACTCTTTCGGCATCTTTCACTAATGCCTTCAACACAACATCTCTACGGAGGAAGAAAGAACTATCAACAAGAGAACCTCAGTTGTCTTGATGATGACGAAGCATGGCAACTCATGGACTTGAGCTTGCTTGACTTCAAGAAGTGGTGATCTCGCCTTTAAGAGGAACCTAGAGAATCACACAAAAACAAAAGACAAACTACATAGAAAGATCCCTTAGGATCAGTGGTTAGAGAGGTACAATACTTGGAGAAAGTATGTGTGAAAGTGGTGAGCCAAAAGGAAGAAATGGCTCACTATTTATAGAGGAGAAAACTTACTATTCCTCAGATCCCACGGATCCCTCCCACAAGGGATCCGGCTAGCGTAAAGCTAGGGATCCATGGGACGCTCTTCTTTACCCATGGGTATTTTGGTAATGGGTCATGGGTCATGGGTTATGGGTTGATCCATGGGTTTCTTATTAGATACAATGTATCTCATGAGTTCAATGTACCTAGTCAAATGGTTTGGATAAAACCATGGGTTATGGGTCAATACCATTTGTTAGTTTTTACCCATTTTAGTATATACTAGTTTAAGTATGTATTTACCCAAATATGTAAACACTAGTTGTTGTACATATGTATTACTAAATCATAAAAACACTTATACTTGTTTTAGTGTTTTATGTGAAGACGTAAGTGTGTTAGAAAACTATTGGCTCAAACAGTTTACGTATTTTATTTGTTTCGTTAAAATGATTTTACGTTTGTTATCGACAAAACATTAGAAGATCGTAAAATATAAATAAACGTTTTTACGGCTTATTTGTATTAACAGGATATATTTTGGGTTCGTTTTTGACGAGTCACAAGGAAAAACAAAGGCCAAGTCCAATTAGAATGGGCCCTAATGGAGATATGGGCATGCAATATGGCCGAGAAAAAGGAATTCAGAACATATATTTTCCATGCAACAATTATGGCTTTATCCTTTAATTATAATGCATTGTAAACTTAGAAAAACATTCGGCCCATGCAAATCTAAAGCAAAACGGGTGGTTTTTATTTTAGACGAAAGGTGTCGTTTTATTTATCTTGCCCAAGTTACATATTTACGTATTAGGTTATAAACATATCCAATGAGATTGATGTATTTTATGTATTTTATAAGTTTTAAATTAGAGGGGCAAAATAGTCTTTTTACGTGTTTTAGATTTTTGGGTTTTACAACTCTTCCCCTCTAAAAGAAAATTTTCTTCCTTGAAAATTGAAATGAACACGAAAGAAAACAATGGAGACGTACCAAACTACGAAAAGAAATGAGGATAACTTGCTTGCATCGATTCCTCGGTCTCCCAGGTAGCTTCTCGCTTTGGGTGATTCTTCCAAATAATTTTCACGAACTGAATGACCTTGTTTCTCATGACTTTATCTCGTCGATCTAAGATAGCTTTGGGTTCTTATACATAGACATATCCGGCTGAATCTAATCTAAAGGATAGGACACCACATGCAACGGATGATAATTGTATCCCCTCAGAAGCGATACATGGAACACATCATGAACATGAGACAACTAAGGAGGTAGAGCTAAACGATAGGAAACCTCCCCAACACGGTCCAGAATCTCGAAAGGTCCGATGAATCGAGGACTGAGCTTACCCTTGATCCCAAAACGCTTCACTCCACGAAATGGCGAAACCGTCAAAAATACACGATCACCAACACGAAACTCTAAGTCACGCCTATGCTTATCAGCATAACTCTTCTGTTGAGAACGAGCCTCTTTCAACCTTTCCTTAGCAATCGCCACCTTTTCATTTATAATCTCGATGATTTCTTGACCCTCAATCAAACATTCACCCACTTCATCCCAATAAATAGGTGCCCTGCACTTCCTCCCATACCAAGGTTCATACTGTGTTGTCTTGATGCTAGCGTGCCAACTATTATTGTAGGCAAACTCCACCAAGCACAGATACTCATCCCAGTTTCCAGTCCATTCCAACACACATTCCCTCAACAAGTCCTCTATAGTCTGAATGGTCCTCTCCGTCTAACCATCTGTTTGCGGATGAAAGGTGATAATAAACTTAAGACGCATACCCCAAGCTTTCTGTAGACTCTTAAAAAAACGAGACGTGAACCGCGGATCTCTGTCTGAAACAATAGCGGTCGGAGTACCATGAAGTCTAACAATCTCTTGCTGAAAAATCTCCGCCAACCTAGCAATACGGAAGTCCTTGCGGATCGGTAAGAAATGAGCAGATTTGGTTAGTCGATCGAAAACCACCCAAATCGCATCATGTCTTTTTTGAGTAGGAGGTAACCCTATAACCGGTCAAACAGATTGTCGATACGCGGAAGAGAGTAACGATTTCGGATAGTGATTCGGTTAAGCTCACGATAATCAATACACAAATGCATACTTCCGTCCTTCTTCTTAACAAAAAGTACAGGTGCACCCCAAGGAGAAACGCTAGGTCGAATGAAACCATTCTCCAAGAGTTCCTGTAACAGCTCCTTCAACTCCTTCAATTCGATAGGCGCCATACGGTACGAAGCTTTAGAAATAGGTTCGGCACCTGGAATCAATTCGATGCCAAATTCAACTTCCCTAGCCAGAGGAATACCAGGAAGCTCGTTGGGAAACACATAAGAGAATTCACGAACAACTGAAAGACTTTCAATAGTCGGAACTTCCAACGAAGTATCTTTAATGGACGCTAGGAAGCCTTGGCAACCATGGGAGATCAAAGTTCGAGCTTTCATAGCCGAAATAATCTTAACAGATTTAAGAGGTTGGGAACCGTGATAAACAAAATCAGGATTATGAATATCGCCAAATATCACATTCCTGGCATGGCAATCAATGGTAGCTTTATGAGAAGCCAACCAGTCCATACCAAGAATCACATCAAAGTCAATCTTATCTAGAGGGAGTAAATTCGCTGAACGAATGTCGTCGTCAAAACGTAAAGGACAGTTCACATATACATGATCAATAATTACTTGGTTTTTCATTGGGGTGGAAATGGATAAATGATTAGTTAATGGAGTTGTTAGATATTGGATTTTATAAACACACTAAACCAAAGATCAAAGAGGCGTATACTTTGGTTTTAGAGAGAGAAAGAGTTAGAGGTTTTGGGAACTTAGTGAGAGAAAATGAAAGTATTATTATGAGCTCCAACTCTCTACCTTGGGAGGTAGAGAGTATTTATAGTTCTTACATAAATCGCCACCTACGGGCTGTGGATCAGGCATACAGTTGGTAAAGACCCATCCATCCTCCACGGTGTTACTTAACTAAATACTACTTAACATTAAATAATCTACGACTACGAGCTTTCTAACGATTACATATACTTGAGGTGACCGACTCTTTAATGACCGGATTTACTAAATCCTAACAATCTCCCCTAAGGGAGGTCACCTCAAAAATACATTGAATACAAACAGATATTACAATAAGATTGTTCTTGGATTCTTGTTAAAGTTCTTTGCTTAGTAGCTCGTAGTCATCGATTCTTCATTGTTGCATGTTTGGTTAATCCAAGTGGAGGTCTTTAACTGATCCACGTGATAATGAGTTTTGAGCCAGCTTTGAGATCATTAGCTATCATAAATCTCTGACTCATCCTTTGTGGTGTTGGTATTATGTGATGTAGTGACATTTGGACCGACATGCTCACATTTCGATCATGATATATTCTCATCGAGTAGCGGAAGCTTTCGTTGATTCATGATATTGGCGCAGCAGAAAGCATAGAGTGAAAATATCAGAGTCATTGACGCACTTAATCATGATTTCTTTATAAATGAATGTGTTGTGTGAGCATGCGGCTATGGATTGACCGCGTCATTCGATCAATCAAACGCCTCGGGCGCACTGCATATAACAGTTAGCAATAAAGTGCACGAAAGTGTCTTTGATCACTTTCGTTGAATTGAGGTACACGGTCCACGGTTCCTCTGATTAGTACAAGTACTACATGTGATCAGGTAAAATTCCGAAGAATTTCCTTGACAGGGTTTCGCAGCTGCTCTAGCTGTTCTCAAACCAGAACGTCTCAAAGAAGACAACACCGAGTGAGTGAACCAGCGAATTGAGATTCACTGATTGATGAAAAGAGATTTGAAAAACAATCGTGTACCGCACAATAGAAATTGTTTTTGCAATACAACGAAGGTTTTAATGAAAATCAATTATCAATCATAAACACCTTTTATTTTGAAATATTAGTACACAGTCGATGTGCTAAAGAAAATAATTTTTAAGCACAACGACCAGTTTTTCAAAGGTATCCATCAATCCATAACCTGAACCAGGATTGAATCATAATTATGACTCGCCCCATTGTTTATGTTCAGTTGTCACCAGGAGCTTGTTTGATGTTGGCTCCATAAGGCTTTCCATCTTCATTTTGAATATGTTTACATATCACTCAGATGTTCTGGCAATACCACTAGGGTAATGCGTAGGACTCATAAGTTAAAATATCTCTTTCCACATTGTGTGAAACAGAGAGTCTTCAATGACAGTGTCCTAAAGAGATTTATTTGATGATCTCGTGGCTCTAGACTAAGTAGTGCACATTTGGTTCCTATGCCAGAGACTAGGGAGAGGGTCTCCTTCTTCAATATCAACAAACTCTAAGAGAAAGTCGATAGATAATTTTGGTTCCCCGTGAGAATGAAACAAGTCCTTTTAAGAGGAACTTGAGTAGCGTAGGAAGTTGTAGTGCGCCACCTGGGTCCATGACGTCTTGTCTTCAATACCGATGTTACCTTGGTAACCACCAGGAGCATATGAATTGAACCCGGTTTCTGCCCTAAGGTTGAATTAATGGAGGGCTAATTCTTTTCACCCTTTTCTCATTTCATTTCTTTTTCATTCTTCAACCCCTTCAGAGCTTACCGAGACTTCATAACTAGAACCTTGTTGGGTTTATTCTAGTACTAGCTCAGTCTCAGTCCGCACCCTTCCCATATCTCACTTTTCTCCTTTTTTCATCAAACCTAAGGACTTCTACACTATCTAAGTACCCTGGGTAGATCCCTCCGATTCTGGCGGATCATGAGAACAAATATCACCATTCATAAACCTAAGGACTTCTACACTATCTAAGTAACCTTATCATCCTTATATCACCATTCATAAAGTAAATTTGGTCGGTCTATTTGGTATTGTTCATCTGCCATTAGAACCAATTGAAAACCATTTGAAAATCAATTCAGATACTTGTGATATATTATCAAAGCATTTTGTACCTGAATTGTTTTTGATATTTTTAGACACGAGTCCCCTCAACATGTGCCTCATGTATTTGAAATCATTTTGGCACACGGAGGCAAGAGGAAGAATTAACTTCTTTGATTACCATTTTCTAAAAGATATCAACATCACTTCCCAGTTTAAATCAAGTAGATAAAGCATCTTGGGGAAGGATGAGGTTTTCACAAATTTGCTCCCCCTTAATATGTGCGTCAAGGTTTGAAAGAGTTTTGCACATATTAGAAGGAACCTGCACTTAAATACAAATCAATCACGTTTCAATTCTTTGTGGTTTAAAATGGATGCTCCCCCTCAACATGTGCATGGAAAATTTGAAATCGTTTGGCACATGTGGGAGGAAAGCTTGCTAAACATTTATGAAACCATTTATCAAATTATCAGTTTAAATCCAATTTAAATCACAAATTCTCCCCGATCACAATTTTCAAATCATTTGAGATTTGTGATCTCTGTAGATTTAAATTGATTTTGAAAGCTTTCGAGGAGAATTGTGACTTGATTATGAGAACATTTTAACTGATAAGGATCGGAATTTGAGACTTTACACTCCATTGATTAAACATGCAAGGTTATCTTTTGAAAACAATTGTATGTCGAACAACCTTTTGATTTAATTGAAATCATTCTCCCCCTCAATCAATGACATAAGTTGTTGATTGAGAGATAGATATTTTGACAAAAGTTAAGTCCAGATAATTTTCAAAAATAGAGTTCGAGTTATTAAAAAAAGCAATTAGTTTTCATTAGATGGTAAGTAATTGTTTTAAAGAATCAGAGCATGAGATTTGAAAAACAAGATAAAGCATGGCTCTGTTCTTTCTTTGAAAAACGGGTTACTGCCTGAAATGACAATAAACCATAGTTTCATTTTCTCTCAATTTTTTTATTATTATTTTTTAAGAACATTCGAACAATATCTAAAGTCCCGTGTCATTCTTTGAATGACAACACAAAGACCGTAGATATTTTCGAATCGAGAAAAACATGACAAAATGACAATATTTTTTTTTTGAAATTTTTCAAGATTTTTTAGATTTTTATGGATTTTTTGAAAGTTTTATATTTTTCTATTTGCTTTTTGAAGGTTTTGAAATTTGTATTTTGCTTTTTGAATAAATATTTACAAGATATGGATGAAGAAAGACCTTTTACTCCTCTTCTTCCTCTTGAAGATGTTTAAGTGTTTTCGGTTGAAGACTCTTTAGACCAAGTCGTGGAGGATAAACTCAAAACGTTCTCTAGGAAGAGCTTTGGTGAAGATGTCTCGCTAAGCGGTATTCAGTCCTCACAAAATAAAGTTCCACCACACCGTTTTCTACTTGCTTCCTGATGAAATGATGTCGAATGTCGATGTGTTTTGCTCTTGAGTGTTGAACGTTGTTGCATGAGAGAGCAATAGCACTTTTATTATCACAATACAGAGGGATTTTGTTGAATTCAAAGCCATAGTTCGATAATTGGGATCTCATCCATAGGATTTGAGCACAACAAGATGACATGGCTATGTATTCAACCTCTGTAGAGGAAATAGAAGTGCTCATTTGTTTCTTTTGAAGACCAGCTCACAAGCTTATCACCCAAAACCGAGCACCTCCGGGCACGCTTCCGACGTGTATCTTGACATCCTGCATGATCGGATCTCGCATAGGTGTTAGTGACATACCGGTGTCCTTCAGGTACCAAAGTCCCATATTGATGGTTCCTTGGAGATATCGAAAGACCCGTTTAACCGATTCAAGGTGCTTTTTGGTAGGCTTAGCCTGATATCTAGCACACATGCAAACAGCGTAAACAAGTATGTCCGGTCTCTGGTCGTGAGGTACATCAGGGATCCAATCATACTACGATATTTCGTTTGGTCTACCATGATCCATGAGTGGTCCTCATCCAGTTTAGTACGCTCAATCATGGGAGTGTCAACAGGTCACTAGAATCAAATCCAAATTTCTTTAAAATCTCATTTGCATATTTAGATTGATTTATAAAAATGCCTCCGGGACTTTGTGAAATTTGTAATCCCAAGAAAAATGACATTTGTCCCATCATTGACATTTGAAATTTGGAACCCATTTCATTTGAAAATCGATCACATTCATTGGTTTCATTGAGGCAAAAATAATATCATCAACATATATTTGAACGTGAATTAAATGTTTGCCGACTTTCGGTGAACAATGTCGGATCAATCTGCTCCTTTGTGAATCCAGTAGATAGAAGAAACTTTGATAGCGTATCATACCATGCCCTTGGAGCTTGCTTCAAACCGTAAAGACCTTTCTTCAAATGATAGACGTGAGTAGGATGCTCTGGATTCACAAAGCCTTCGGGTTGGCTGACGATACGACTTCTTTCAGATCTCCATTAAGAAAAGCCGTCTTTACATCCATCTGATAGACTACCATGTTCTTACTTGCAGCATTAGCAAAAAAGATTTGATTGCCTCGATACGAGCAACAGGAGCAAATGATTCTTCAAAGTCAATACCCTCCTCTTGACGGTATCCTTTTGCAACTAATCAAGCCTTATTCTTTAAAACATCACCATGCTCATCAAGTTTCACTTTGAAGATCCACTTTAGAGCAATGATCATAGCACAACTTGGAGCTGGTACTAATTCCCATACATCTAGTCGATCAAACTCATGAATTTCTTCTTGCATGGCATTGAACCAACTGTTTTCATTCATGGCAGTTTTAACATCTTTTGGTTCGACCTTAGAGAGTACGGAGTTGAAGAAGCACCATAAGGCATCGGTTGCAAGTTGTTTTCATGTAGATACGGACGAGAAGGGTTTCCAATGATGTTGTCCAATGGATGATCATGTGTCCACTTTCTAATGTGTTCATGTGGTTGTTGTTGAGGAACCGACGTAGAGTCGATGTCTCCCGATGAAGATGGTTCGATGATGATTCAGGAGCAAATATGTTTTCAAATGGAGCATCTTTGGGAGTAGCAAAGGGATTAACTTCATCATGGGTGCCCGAAACAATTCCATGATGTACATTCGATGATTGATGATTTGTTGATGAGACAGAGTGATCGCAGCAGCTTCTTGGCTTAATGATATTGAAACAAAAGGGTTGACTTCATTGACAAGGATAGGAGCGACCCATGAAGGAATTGACATTTCATTAGCATTTGGCTCATAGTGTTCATCAAACATTGGATCAAACAATTTCTTTAAATCATCTTCTGAAGGAGTTACATAAGGAGTTGTCATGAGGATTTGAAACGAGAGTAGAACCTGATAGGACTACTTGATGAAAGTTGAGATGCGTCCGAATCGGTTTTTCCGGAGCCATTGGACCGGCCACTCATCAAATGTAACGTGAATTGTTTCCATTATACTTCCGGTTCTTTTGTTGTAGATTCGGTATCCTTTTCTGTTTGGTGCATATCCTACAAAAACTCCAATGTCCGATTTAGCTTTAAGTTTGCCTAAATCTTGGCCCTCATTAGTTGGATAACACAATGCACCAAACACACGAAGGAATGAGAGATTAGGTTTTCTATTGTGGACAAGTTCATATGGAGTTTTTCCATGAGCAGTGTGAATTAGGGATCGATTTTGAGTGTAGCATGCAGTGGCAATTTCTTCAGCCGAGAAACATTGGAACCTTTGAGTAAATCAGCATTGTTCTTGCGGCTTCCACAAGAGTTCGATTTCGTATTTCAACTACACCGTCTCGTTGAGGAGTTCGTGGAAAACTTCTTTGATGACTGATTCCAACACTTTCATAAAACTCACTAAGTTGTTTATTAACATACTCAGTTCCATTGTCGCTCGGATGATTCCGACGGTTTTGTTAAGTCGAACCTCGAGTGCGTTTGATAAGTTTGATGATGATATCTGGAGTTTCATCCTTTGTCCTTAAGAACTTAACCCATGTGAATCGAGAGTAATCATCAACCACAACTAACACATATTTCTTCCCAAAGATATTCTGCACTCTCATGGGTCCACATAAATCCATATGAATTATATGAAGAACTTTCAGAACTCGAGTTTGTAGGTTTGGGTTTTTGGGCATACTTCTTGCTTTTTCCCAATTGGCATGTTGAACAAAGATGATCATTTTCATACTTTAGTCTAGGTAAACCTACAACTAAGTCCTTTCTGGAGAGATCATTGATGGTGCCAAGTTCAAGTGATTGAGACGACGATGCCATAACCATGACTTTGTTTTCGAAGCCTTTAACAACAAGCAAATTGGAGAAGACTTCATCATATCTTCGATAGAGATGGTGTATAGATTTGAACCACGTGTTCCTCTTAAAAGTTCTTTACCATCAAGTTCTCTAACAAAACAAGTATGTTTTCTTAAGGCCACTTCTAGATCGAATCACGAATTGACCGAGCAGAATAAGTTATGACCAAGACCTTCTACGTAATATACCCTGGAGATAATACTATCACCGACAACATAATCTCCATAACCCATAATTGCACCGAAATGATCGTTCCCGAATCTAACAATCCTGATGAATTTACTTACGAAGTTCATGAGCGCACCGGTCCTCCAGTATATGCTTGGAACAACCTGAGTCCGTATCACGTAACGATTTGAACGATCCGCAGCTTGAACACGCACAAGAATGGATAATGGATAATTGGGATCCCATGCAAGAATGGGTTCCACTTGGTTAGTAACAGTAATTGGAACACCCACATCATAAGTAGAAACAATGGACTCATTAGAAATAGATGCAGTGCTAGTGTCCGTATTTGACCTATTCAAAGTATGTTTGCTTCTTAAGGGAATAGTTCTACCAGTAGGCATCCATTTTCTAGTAGGCATTGATTTAGCAACTTTATGGTAAAGCTCATTAATCTTATGCCAAGAGGTATCCATTGATAACCTATATTACTAAATTTCCTTCCTGTGGGTTTCCACTGTTTTCTAACTTTCTTTCGACTTTGCCTTTTAGCCTTCTTAGCTTGAATTTTAACATTAACAGTTTTATCAGGCATTTTGACAGATTAGACAAAACATTCACACCACATTCATGATTAGTAAATGTAAATCAAGCAATCATCATTACATGGTTTGCAAATAGTAGCGAATTAGAATTAATTACAAGACGCTTATAGCTAATACTAGAATCAACACGATTCGTTTTATTCAACTCAAACTTAATATTCCTAGGGTGATATTCTACTCTCTTCCAATGCACATTCTTAGCTTTCGAGGTCCTATCTTGCTTGGTATTGCCTGCAGGCTTTGACCCGCTTGCTTTAATGTCACTGATTACTCCTGTAGAGGGAATTATGAGAACATTAGTTGGTTGATCTACTTTTTGCATTCTTGAACTAGATGTGCAGGGATCTGAGCTACTTGAAGGCACATTAGTGTTCACTTTCTTAAAACTAGACATAGAATGATTTGTATGCTTGGCACTAAGCATGGAACAAGGCATCACAGCTTTACCTTTCGCACCTAAGGATTTAGGACATGTGGCAATTACACATTCTAGCAGCTCTTGAGATCGTTTGGCCTGAATGCAAGCAAACCTAATTTCTCTATCAAGAGGTTTATTAATGAAATCCTCTTCCACAATCTCACGGAGACATTCTAGACTATCCTTAAGGTGAGCACAATAGTCATGAAACACCGGTTCATTATTCCTAAGATGAGGAGGAATGTATTTAACAATATAGTATATTTGGTCCTGAGGATGACTTTGATGCAACATTCTCATTAAAACAAGTGGCAGTTTCCCTTTTTCCTGACTCCTCAGATTCTCAATTTCCTTTTGTAAAGACGTTATTTTTTTCGTTGTTCTTGTAACGAGTGACTTTCATTGAATCATATAACTCTTTAAAGTGTTGTTTGACCTTTTCATTTTCTTCTAGAAAACTCTCATTTTCCTTTTGTAAAACATTAATCAAGTTTTGAAGATGAAACGTCTGAGAACTCTGAGAATCTAAAGGAGGAGGCATTTGAGAGCCTGTCACATTGTTCTTTTCACCCTTTAATTGTGAAATTTGGGTTCTCAATTTTTTGATCGTGTTACAATGAGCTCGAATCTGTTCATCACGTTTGCTAATTTCAAAAACTGCATCAAATTCAAGAGCATCCAAGGATGTCTTGATATTTGAGGTTTTAACATTTTCTTTTAGATGTTGATATTTTAATTGCAAAGCAAGATGCTCAACTTCCAATTTAGAAAACTGTTTCACCAAGTTATCATGATCATCCTGTTCAACTTTATCATGCAATTTAGAGTTAGTTTTTTCAAGCTCAATGACACGATTATGAGACTTTCGAGCAATGATAATTCATGAAATTGAGAAGCATTAATGGAACAATTCAGTGACGTTGTAAAACACATCTTGAGTAATACATTCTGAAATAAGATTCTCATTCAAGGTGTGCAAGTTCTTCCTCTCAATCTCATTATATTTTAATTCTCGCTCATAGTCACTAACCTCAACAATCATCGCATCAAATTCCTTTTCCATTTCTTTAATATCTAAATCCATCCCCTTTTTAAGACTCTCAAATTGACCTTTTAATTTTTTAAAGAAAGGCATGACCTCAGTTAAATAGCATTCTTTAGTTTGCTCAAAACCCCTTTCCCTTCAGTTATCCCAGTGGGTGTGATCCTTTTCTTACAAGTTTTCTCAAAATCAATAAATAATTGAAAAATTACATATTGACTGATTAAGGTCTTGCTCTTAGTGGAATTGATCTAGGAACTAAATGCATTGGGGTATTGGGGGGATAAACAGTGAAGCATTCTCCTACATGGGGAATTCTTTTCAACAAACTCATCAGCTTTTTTCATCTCCATATCCTTTTTCCAAAACACTTGTTCTGGGGTCAGCTGTGTTTGAGGTCTAAACTTTTTTAAGGATATCCAATTTTCCTTAGCGTAATCATGGGGTGTTATTGTTATTTTATTCATTTTACACTCAGGATCTTCTAGCTTCTTATTCATTTTTTCCCTAGTGACTTCATCTGATTTCTTATCTTCCTCAATGCACTCAACAAGCAACTAGGTTTCTGCCTAGGCTTAAGGATTTCATTACCATCATAAAGTACCTTATTAGCAGCTCTAGCCTTTTTAATGACCTCTGGATTTGGTTCCTCAACAAGGGGAATGCTATGCTTATCGCTTAAGACTCTATGCTTAGTGATCAAATGAGCAGTCTGAATGGTATTCCCTTGTACGTACAACTTATTTTCAAGCTTGTTTTTCAAAGTTTTTAGATTGGAGAAATCATTCAAAAGTTTTGATTCATTAGCATTGAATTCTTGCTTAAGCATTTTAACATTTTCTTGAAGTTCTTGTTTTTGCTTAGCAGTTTTAGAAAGCTTTTCTTGTAAGGAGTTTAACTCTTGTTTTAATACTTCTTCTCTAAAATTACTTTTTCTAATAATTGTACGCATTTGGTCATCCATATCCTGCTCACGGGTGGTTAACTCAAACTTAGCACGTTGTTCATATATAGCAACTTGTTCTTTATAGGCATTTAGTTCTTGAGGTAATGAATCATCGTGGGCACATGCAAAGTGTATTCATAAAAATATAGTCATCATTGATCGCGAAGATGCATTACTTGGTACAACCTCACTTTCACTTTGCTTCACATATTGATCATATGGGACAATATTGCTATTACCCTCATCATCAATATATCGATTCATAAGTTTCAAGATTTTGTACTTTATTATGCATCTTTTGCCCATCAAGATCATCATATAGTTTTAATACCTCTGAAATGATTTTGTCTTTGGATGGACCAGCCTGTTGCGGTGGAGAGACCTTTGGAGAGACCATAGGTGAGATGCTAGCCATGAATATTGTGGGAAACTAGAAGGGGGGGGGGGTTGAATAGTTTTACCAATTAAAACTTCCTTTTAATCTATTTAGATTGACTTATGTCAATCTATTTGGATGTGTGTGTTGGATGTTGATAAACAAGCATGTAAAGGTAAGTAATGAAAAGATTAGAGTAAGAAGCACAAAACCACAACACAAGTATTTATAGTGGTTTGGCTACAAGGTCACCTTCCTTGCCCTACTCCACTCCCCGAGTCACCTACTCGAGAGTTCGTAATCACTACACCAATCTCCTTATGGTGGAGAAGCCTTCACAACGTCGCCTACTCTTTTTTCGGTACTAGGCTAACCACCGGGTTCTTTCACTCCAAGGTGAACCACACCTACACAACGTCGCCTACCTTTTATAAGGTACTGGGCTAAGTACCTAGTTCTTTCACACCTTAGGTGAACTACACCTTCACAACATCGCCTACCCTTGATTAGGTACTAGGCTAAGCACCTAGTTCCATTGCAATGGAGGAACTACTACCACACTACACCAACGACTAATCCCAAAGGAGATCTACTCCTTTACAACATCATCAAGGATATCAATATCCTTGGATCTAATACTAGTCTATCTTCTACATCGAAACACACCATATCGAATGTACATGTAAGGCACCTTTCACTAATGCCTTTGACTAGATCTACAAGACACCTTTCACTAATGTCTTGTGTCTTCACTTCTAAGCACCTTTCACTAATGCTTCTTTGTCTTGACTTCTAAGCACCTTTCACTAATGCTTCTTAGTCTTGACTTCCAAGCACCTACCACAAGTGCTTTATCCTATAGACGATAGATACCCTTCACTAATATCTTCGTCTTGACTCTTAAGACATCTTTCACTAATGTCTTCAACACTACACTTCTTTGAATAAATAAAGGAATCATCAACATAAGAGATTTAACTCAGGGAGAAAGTATATTGAAAGGGGTGAGAAACAATGAAGAAATGGCTCACTATTTATAGAGGAAAAACCTCTACTGTTCCCCGGATCCTACGGATCCCTACCATAAGGGATCTGGCTAGCACAAAGCTAGGGATCCGTGGTCCGCTCCTCTTTGCCCATGGGTATTTTTGGTTATGGGTCATGGGTCATGGGTTATGGGTTGATCCATGATTTTCTTTCTAGATACAATGAACTTGGTTAAGTGGTATATATAAAACCATGGGTTGTGGGTCAAAACCATTTGCTAGTATTTTACCCATTTAGTATATACTTGTATTTACCCATTTTAGCATATACTTAGTTTTTACCCATTTTAGCATACTTAGTTTAAGTATATGTTTAACCCAATATGTAAACACTAGTTGTTGTACATATTTATCTAAATCATAAAAACACTTATACTTGTTTTAGTGTTTTATGTGAAAGTGTAAGTGTGTTAGAAAACTATTAGTCCAAACCATTTACGTATTTTATTTGTTTCGTTAAAATGATTTTACTTTTGTTATCGACAAAACATTAGAAGATCGTAAAATATAAATAAACGTTTTTACGGCTTATTTGTATTAACAATCTCCCCCTTTTTGTTGATGACAAAACATAAAATTATTTTAAGGAAAAAGCTAAAATTCGTAAAATTTAAATTTGTAGTTTTTACTTTTCTCCCCTTTTTTCGAAACAAAAGTGTTTGAAGGAAGACAACACATTGTTTATAAGAAAAAAAAGGAATAGAAAGCAATTAACGGACGAATCTCGTCTTTTACTCCCCCTTGACGAGTCCATCCCTATGTAAGGACGTCAAGTAAATGATATTATTCTAGTTTGTTTGCAAATAAGTTTGCAAAAGATGTCGTCTACGAGACGAATGTGCTCCCCCTTGATTATTGCAAAGGGATGTCACGAAATATAAATCTAGTATTGCAAGTAATTTGCAATGTATTGCTTTGACATAAAGCTCCTCCTAGCTTTAGGATGTCAAAGTCTTCATATGTAAATTGAATAGCTACAAAACAAAGGTTAGAAATCAAGTATAATTCACAATTTCCTGCAAATGTGATTCAAGTTAGTAAAAAGAAAGCTTTTTGTTTCACGGATCCCGCGGTTCCCTCCTAGTAGGGATCCGTCTAGGCAATTCTGAGGGATCCGTCTGGTGATGAATAATGTCAAGAAGATTGGTATAACAAGAAATGTTAATACTAAAAAGAGATATGGATTATATAGTATACTCACATACTCCGAAATATAGCAAGTAGCATGTAATTCCATTTAATAAACAAGAGTTATGATATACATGACTCGAAAACAAGACAATAGACAATACATGACTAGGAATTTCTAGATCACCTAACGCTTGAAGCTAAGACACCACTATAATCTTCTAGCTCAAGTTTTGTTTAGGTTTAATCTCGTCGAAACGCTCGAGGAGATGATAGAACATGAAACATTGGTCTTCTCGTACTTCATGTATCAAACTTTCAACATGTTGACAATGATAGCAATCTTTGTCATGGCTAGGTAGTGGTGGTGGATGAAATGAAATGGCTTGATTCGAAGGATCAAGTGAAGCGGCTTGTGGAGCTTCAAACGATGGGGGGATTGGTGGAGGTGCATTTAAGAATGACTCAACCAAGAATGATGGTGGTGGTAGAGAAGTGTCAACTTCCATATGGTCGGGTGGTTGATTTTGATGATTTGTCATAATCCAAATGGGATTATATGATGAAAACGCCGAGAAGGAAGCCGGAGCAAGTGTTGACTCAACACCTTGATTTTGAACCATTATTCCTCCTAATGAGGAGAATGTTGTCGGCGGAAGCGGATGAGACGGCCTAGGAGGCAAGTCCTCTAAATTGTAGAGGTGTGGTGATGATAGTGGGGATGTAAATGAAATAGCTCTAGGAACCAATGGTGATGGTTTGGTGGAGATGATATTGTTTGGCCTAGGAGGTATGGTGGTGTTTGGCAAAGGTAGTTTTGTGGGTACTAACCTTTTAGAAATTGGTTTGATTGGATGATGAAGGATTCTATCATTTGTTGGCTTGACCGGAGATGATTCGGTTGAAGAAATTTCGTGTATAACACGTGCTCTTTTCATGGGTGGTTCTTTGGTGGATAAGTTACTACTTGGGGTTTTCCTCATGATGAGATGATTTCAAGAGTTTGCAAGAGCTGAAAGTTTAGGATAAGAGTGATGACTAATGGAGGTCCTAACAAGGCGGTTTATAAACTAAAAGATTTGGCAAGTGCATTTAAGCTTTAAGCCACTAGAATTCATTGGAATGTGATGATTGACATGCACAAGAGTCAACTTCAGAGGTTGCACTGATCTAGGAACTCATTTAGGATGAGTTGGAGTGTTTGAGTTAGGAAGATGAGTTGAAATGATTGCATTAGCAAGATTTGACCTATACTGTCATCCGGATCCCACGGTTCCCTCCTCAGAGGGATCCGGCTCTCAACAATTATGAAAGAGTGGAAATGATGTTTCCAAGATCTAAGACCTATATCATCTTGAGTGTTTCAGTCTTCCTAAGTGTTTTAAATGAAGGGAAGGTTGAGTACTTGAAGGTAATAAATGGTGTAGCTAATGATTGTCATTTATGGAAGGATTTGGAACTTTCAAGAGTACCAATGGATGAGCAAGGATGACACTAAAGATTTAGAGTGTCAATTGAGGCTAAATGATCCTAGAGATCAGGTTGTGTCTTTGGATAGTGTTTTGGAAATATCTAGAAGCTTTGAGATGAAAAAACTAGATTTTGATCAACATTGATCAAATTGGAGGTGAGGATGATTTATGATTAATTTTGCCATAATTGAAAGATTTCTAAGACTAGATGTGAGGGATCTAGTAGAAAATGAGGTGTGAGTTTAAGAGCGGAAGAGTAATGGATTAAAACGAAACGGTAGATCTACAAGCGTTTTTTTTAGAGTGTAACCTCGGTGAGTTATGTATGAATGGGAAAGATTAACCTATTTTGATAAGGACTTAATTTGCCTTAAGACACTATGTTTAGCTTAGTGTGAAGTGTTCTAAGAATGTTTTTGAAATACAATGCTTGTAATTGCATTTCTCGTTCACGGATCCCACGGTTCCCTAAGAGTGGGATCCGCCTAGTGTAACTTTTGGGATCCTCCATCTGCCAGCAGAACCTTTACTAAAGGTATGCAATGATCTTGACAATGCATTATATTCCAAGATTAGTTTAAAGGAGTTCTAAAACTAAGATATCAAATGTAAAATGTTTTATTTCATGAAGAAAATTAGATTACATTGATAAAGCACGAGTACAAGAGATTTGATCCTATTTTGGAATACTATTGGTTTCCTTGAGTGTTTTCACTAGGAGGATCATTATGTGATTGACGAGTGTTGGTGGAATCAAGAATGAAGAAAGTCTTCATGAGAGATATGTTTAGCGGTTCCATCATCTTGTTCACAAGTACGTAAACGGACTTTGAAATTGAGGATGGAAGTGCATAACATTATGATAGAGGCGTGTCAAGAACATTCCATAAGGGATGAGTTTATTCTTGGAGCCTTGAAGATTTGCAATTCGCCTAGCGAAGAAGTAGGCGAGATTGTATGGTTGTTGTGTTAGCAAACAATACAACATGTGAGCACAACAAGCGGGAAGGATTTCTCGATTTCTCCTAAGACTCCAAACATTTTCACGTAGGATGAGTGCAAGAGGCTTGTACTCTTCTCGGATATCCCTTGTAAAGATAATGTTTGGATCGGAGTAATATGGTCGAGGTTTGCATATTATGCGATTTAAATCTTCCGGAGAGGGTATGTGTGAACAATATGGACTATTTTCTTCACGAAAGTTGAAGAGAGAATCAAGAGACCAATCTTCGTGAAGGCACATTGTCCATGATTTGGAATCAAGGATGTGAGCAAAATGCCAAAGGGTTAGAGTGAACTTTTGGGTTTTGATATAAAACCAAAGAGATAAAGAGCGATCCTCGTTACGAACGAGTTCGACTTGACGGAAGAATTCCATTATGAACCTTGGACATATCTTCTCGTTGATTTCAAGAAGACATTCTAGTCCTATGGCTCGAAGGAGGTATTGATACCTTCTTTGAATTGTAGAGAGGTGTCTACAATACGTCCTTCATGGAAGTGACGGTTTTCAAGATTATTGAACCCACGCACATGATTTCCGTGTGTTGGGTTCGAGAGAGATGTTCGAGTGTAGACGCTAGTGAGTGAAAAATCAAACTCATATTCATGCGTCATAGTTGAACCTATAGAAATGACAAGTTAATAAAAGGAGATGTTTGTGGTCAACTTATGATAATCTAATGTTTTACTAGATTTTTATTAACAATGGTTTTTAAACAAGAAATACACTTAACTTACTTATGGTTTTGCCATACAGGTAGAGTATTACTTTTAAAAGAGAAGAGGTTTCTGATTTGCATGAAAAACTGTTTTCTAGAGAGGACGGATCCCACTTCCTTTTTAAAAAGGATCCGCTAGTATAACTTCCGATCCGTGGATCTCAGAAAATGAAACCGATTTTATAGTTTTTATACCACAAAAATATGTTTTATCCTACATTTTCCTTTAGCATGCATACATGACTTCTAATGTATCACGAAAGAAATGAAACATATAAATCAAAAGAAATGATAAACACACTATAACAAAAACAACCTAGATAATCTAGATCATTAATAATATTGATTTTCAATGCTAAGGATGATACAAAGGATTGGGTAAATGACCCCAATATAGATTAACAACACAAAGTAAATGTCTCCGTATGTGAACTTCATCATAGGGAACACAAGTGCGATGAGTGTTATGATGATGAGCACGAGTGCGATGTAAACCATGTTGATGACGGATCTTCTTGGTTTCGGTTGAGATGGAATGAGGAGGAAGATGAGATTTTTAAGTGAGAGGGAATTTTTGAAATTGGATGATTTGAAAAATGTGAGGATTTGATAGATAGGTCGACGGTGGGATTTTTTATAGGGAAGGAGGAATTTTTGAAATTCGCGTTATGTTTTATTATTGGATTTAAAAGAAACAAAACATAAGTTTTATATACCACGATTTTAGACGAGAATTAAAACACGTATGTGAGAAAAAAGCTTCCTAATGAAGCTTCATGTAAAACAAGTATAAGCACAAAAGATAATCATATAAATACCTAAATAGGTATACTTAGTTATCAAGCAAAGTAAAAAGAAAATCATACCTCTAGCGCACTTAGGAATGTCTTTACAAATGACACAACAAATGTCACTTAGACGATTCCCGCTCCTTTAAGATATCTTCTTAAGGAAGGTATTCTTGTTACCAAGCGACTCCTAAAGCTTGGTGGGTATGAGCTTTGACTAATCAACATGACAAAGAAGATTAGTGCAATTAAAATTAAATAAGAAAAATGTTGTTATCAAATCAACATCCAAACATATAGTTTTAAAAGACATGGTGTTTGTTTTTATGAAAGACCTTCTTTGTAGTTTTCAATTAACCATGGATCGTATCAAGTTTTAAAGTACAATATACTTCAACAAACTTGGTAACGAAGCTCTGATGCCAATTGTGGAAAACTAGAAGGGGGTTGAATAGTTTTACCAATTAAAACTTCCTTTTAATCTATTTAGATTGACTTATGTCAATCTATTTGGATGTGTGTGTTGGATGTTGATAAACAAGCATGTAAAGGTAAGTAATGAAAAGATTAGAGTAAGAAGCACAAAACCACAACACAAGTATTTATAGTGGTTCGGCTACAAGGTCACCTTCCTTGCCCTACTCCACTCCCCGAGTCACCTACTCGAGAGTTCGTAATCACTACACCAATCTCCTTATGTCGGAGAAGCCTTCACAACGTCGCCTACCCTTTATAAGGTACTAGGCTAAGTACCTAGTTCTTTCACACCTTAGGTGAACTACACCTTCACAACATCGCCTACCCTTTATTAGGTACTAGGCTAAGCACCTAGTTCCATTGCAATGGAGGAACTACTACCACACTACACCAACGACTAATCCCAAAGGAGATCTACTCCTTTACAACATCATCAAGGATATCAATATCCTTGGATCTAATACTAGTCTATCTTGTACATCAAAACACACCATATCGAATGTACATGTAAGGCACCTTTCACTAATGCCTTTGACTAGATCTACAAGACACCTTTCACTAATGTCTTGTGTCTTCACTTCTAAGCACCTTTCACTAATGCTTCTTTGTCTTGACTTCTAAGCACCTTTCACTAATGCTTCTTAGTCTTGACTTCCAAGCACCTACCACAAGTGCTTTATCCTATAGACGATAGATACCCTTCACTAATATCTTCGTCTTGACTCTTAAGACATCTTTCACTAATGTCTTCAACACTACACTTCTTTGAAGAAAGAAAGGAATCATCAACAAGAAGACTTCAGTAGCCTTGATGATGAGGAAGCATGGCAACTCATGGACTTGAGCTTGCTCGACTTCAAAGGTGGTGATCTTGCCTTTAAGAGGAACCTAAAAGATCACACAAAAACAAAACTACAAACATAGATCTCTTGGATCTAAGGTTAGTGAGATTTAACTCAGGGGAGAAAGTATATTGAAAGGGGTGAGAAACAATGAAGAAATGGCTCACTATTTATAGAGGAAAACCTCTACTGTTCCCCGGATCCCACGGATCCCTACCATAAGGGATCCGGGTAGCACAAAGCTAGGGATCCGTGGTCCGCCCTCTTTGCCCATGGGTATTTTTGGTTATGGGTCATGGGTCATGGGTTATGGGTTGATCCATGGTTTTCTTTCTAGATACAATGAACTTGGTTAAGTGGTATATATAAAACCATGGGTTGTGGGTCAAAACCATTTGCTAGTATTTTACCCATTTAGTATATACTTGTATTTACCCATTTTAGCATATACTTAGTTTTTACCCATTTTAGCATACTTAGTTTAAGTATATGTTTAACCCAATATGTAAACACTAGTTGTTGTACATATTTATCTAAATCATAAAAACACTTATACTTGTTTTAGTGTTTTATGTGAAAGTGTAAGTGTGTTAGAAAACTATTAGTCCAAACCATTTACGTATTTTATTTGTTTCGTTAAAATGATTTTACTTTTGTTATCGACAAAACATTAGAAGATCGTAAAATATAAATAAACGTTTTTACGGCTTATTTGTATTAACAAATATTGTTTGGGCAGTAGGTTCATCATCGACATTAGAGTCAAATGCATCACAGTCAGCTACTTGAAATGCATTTTGATGATTATGACCTATCTCCTGAATTTGCTGTTCATCAACATCAGATCATAGGTTCGGGCATTTCCTCAAGAAGGAACAATAACTCCTCTTCATCCAAAGTCGCTCTATTATCCGAGCTTGCACAAGCAAAGATCTTGTCTCTGAAGTATTCTGCATTCTGTGGACGCTTTGGAGATGTGCAGTTCCTAGCAATATGTCCCTCACCACCACACTTGTAGCACTTAATTGGCTTTGCTTGACCTTGATTCCCATTCCTTCCCCTATTCTGATTTACCACATATCCTCTACCAACTCCTCCTCTTCCCGGTTCATACTGCCTTTCTTGAACTGGTTGCACCATAACCTTCCCATCTCTGACAGTTGCTTGTTTGTGTGGATTGGATGTGCTCGAGGTTATTGTTGGTGTGTGGAAGAGAGTTCATGTTTTGACCGACCATGAGAGACAGTTGATTGATGAAGTTTTCCATGAATGCGTTTGGGTCCTGGAGGCTTATATGTGGATCGGGATGAGTTTGTAATTACCATCACCCATGGTAATGACTTGAGAAGCTTTGGTAGTAATACCAACATTTGTGTAAAAGGCTGTTGAGTCATTTGAGGAACTTGTTTCTCCCTAGTTGGTTTTGAACTGTTCTAGAATCCTTTTCTCAAACATAGCATGTCTCTCATTCTGGAGAAGGAAGGCATACAGTTTCTCATAGTTGGTGTTCTTCAATCCTTTGGTTAGCTTCACAGAGGAGACAAACTTGTGCCATTCGGGATTCATGTTGTTCACAAACTTTGAGTTCAGCTGAATGTTTGGCATGGTCATTTTGATGTTCCTCATGTCATTCACAAGCTTATGGAATCTCACATAGTACTCATAGACACTCTCATCTGGTTTCATCTTGAAGTGCTCAAACTCATCATACAGTTGTGATTCTCTGTCTTCCTTGGTTAATTCAGAACCTGAGAGAAGCATCTTGACATTATCCCAAACTGCCTTGGCTTCAGTGTTGTGATTGATCAGCTTGTAGATATCTTTTGGAAGACCCTGAAGTATGATGTTTGAAGCCCCGATATCAGATCGAATCTCTTTTTCTCCTTATCAATGAGCTCATTATACATCTTTGGTCCGTCCATTCCAAAGATCATTGTTCCATCTGCTGCAGTGTCAATTATGTCTCTTGTAGTCTCAATCTGATATGGTCCTTCATCAATAGATTTGAGAATGTTGACCCTATTTTCCTTTCCAAGACAGTACAATCTGATTCGTTAAGCCCAAGAGTCATAGTCAGTTCTGTCAAGCATGGGTGGACGAGTATCGTAACCACTGCTTGAACATCCTCAACAATAGTGGAGATGATTGTAGATACGTTGGTAGACATGTTAACAGATTACATGGGATTTTATAACTCTATGATTAAACCGGGAAATAGATTCTTTCACGGGATTTTACTAAATCAAGAGAAAACCGTATTACAAACAGAAATCAACCAAGTCGCTAAGAGTTATTGAACCAAGTTGCTAAGCCCAAGTCGCTAGATACAAGTCGCTAAAGCACCAAGTTGCTATACAGTCAAGTCGCTAAAGAGCAACTCGCTAAGGTCCGAGTCGCTAACACCAAGTCGCTAAGAATTATGACAAGAAGTCGCTAAGCACCAAGTCGCTAGACACAGTTAAGTTGCTAAAGAACAACTCGCTAAGATCCAAGTCGCTAGTATCAAGTCGTTAACAATTTGCACTACAACTCGCTAACAATTCCTGAAGCAAGTCGCTAACCTCACCAAGTCGCTAGCCGTAGTGGAGAATCTACTAACTTGTACTATTTGTCGGCTTGTCTCAATAGACAAGTCGCTAGGCTCAAGTCGCTAACAACTAACACTGTAACTCGCTAACTTTTACTGAAGCAAGTCGCTACGATGAAAATCACAACGAGAACCAAGTCGCTAGCAAGAAAAACTTCAAAAACACACTTGTCAATCCAAAACAAGCTCAACCACAGTTATTCAAGCTTACCAAATCAAAACCCAAACACTTACAATGATTCTAAACACAAAAGTACACCCAAAATTCAAACTTTAACACTAGAAATGATCCAAATGATGCAAAAACCACTAAACTTTTTCAAACTCAAAAATCATCTAAAACCACTAGAAATCTAAGGATATGTAAGAGAGATGATCAAACCATGGCTCTTGATACCAATTGTTAGATATTGGATTTCATAAACACACTAAACCAAAGATCAAAGAGGCGTATACTTTGGTTTTAGAGAGAGAAAGAGTTAGAGGTTTTGGGAACTTAGTGAGAGAAAATGAAAGTATTATTATGAGCTCCAACTCTCTACCTTGGGAGGTAGAGAGTATTTATAGTTCTTACATAAATTGCCACCTACGGGCTGTGGATCAGGCATACAGTGGGTAAAGACCCGTCCGTCCTCCGCGGTGTTACTTAACTAAATACTACTTAACATTAAATAATCTACGACTACGAGCTTTCTAACGATTACATATACTTGAGGTGACCGACTCTTTAATGACCGGATTTACTAAATCCTAATAGGAGTTAGGGTCATATTAAGTTTCTTGGCAAATGCAATAGATATAATAGAATGAGTGGCACCCGTATCAAATAAAGCAAAAACAAAGGCGATCGCCAAAGTAAAGAATACCGGTAATGGTACCTGAAGAGTTCGCCGCCTGATCACGATTAGTCGCATAAAAACGACCCATAGAAGGAGCTGACCTAGCCGTGTTCGATGGTGCAATATGCTTCCCTTGCGTACAATCCTTCACCTTGTGAGTAGTGGACCCACAAGAGAAACAACCTCCAGTAAGACGATGACAAGCGCCCGGATGAGCCTTTCCACAAGTAGCACAAAGGGGTGGGGGAGGCAAAGTCTCTGTAGGCCTCCTCTGAGCTGATGAACCTGTAACATGATCCTGCTACGAACCCCTAGCCGACTGATCTCTGAACTGGCGTTGATTATTGTTACCATGACCCTGACGGTTATTCCCAGTCCTATCAATCACCCTCTGATCCTGACCCCGAGTCCCCGACGCCGAATCATACCTCGGTCCCCACGACCTATACTCCCCGGTCCCGGACGACCCTCTCGATCAACACCCGGTCCGGCGATTCTCCGATCATAACCCCGGTCCTGACGACACCTCAAGTTAACCCGGCCACCATCCCCTCTCTTATTTGAAGACGTAATGAAGTAAGTCGATGTTGTGGGCCGCATTCGCCACCTGCGCCACATCCTCATAATCATTGTTAACGAGTCGATCCAAGACCCATTTCTTCAAACCCAACAAAACTAGCCAGCCTGAGAAAACGCTGCATGTACTCATTCGAAGATTCCCGGTCCAACTGATAAATAACCCCATAACCACGCTCGTACTTCTGTTGCTCAAAGTCGGGAAAGTACTGCCTATAAAAGATCTCACGGATAGTGTTCCATGAGCAATTGTCAAAAAAGTTTTCCTCCTTAGCCAGGAGGTACGCTTTCCACCAATTTAGCGCGTCCCCTTTCATCTTAAACGTAGCCAGCCTCTTCTTAAACTCATCAGCACAACCTAAGACATTAAACAACTTCCCTATATGGGTAATCCAATCTTCTACATCCGTAGGAGTGGTAGCAGATCGGAAGGAAATCGGCTTGAGCTTAGTGAACCTCTCAATCCAAACAGTAATACCAGTAGGTGGAGCAGCAGCACCACCACCTGAAGAACCTGCACCATTCCTGATGTCGTTGATGATATTGGTTCTCAATTCGGCAGAGATATTTGGTAGAGCATTTGCCAAAGCATTGGCTATCATAGCCTCGAAGTTAGGGGTACCATCCCCATTGAGTTCACCATTTCTACGAGTATTCACCATCTGAACGATTATCAAAAGGATTAGCAAAAGGTCATAAAACAGGAAGAGAACATGAGAGGAAATGACGGAAATGAAACCTAAAGTCTACCCAAATCCTCACCAGTTAAAGCCTAAGCTCTAAGGGTCAATCCTAAGGCTCATATGTTCACAGGTCATAACTACAAGTTGTAAACGTGGGCTCTGATACCATAATTGTAACACCCCAACCCGACAAGGGTAGAAGTATCACAGTCATGGTGTCATATCAAAGCATATATAATGAACATAAAGCAACAGCGGAAGTCTTAAACATAAATAATCAAAGAAATTCAAGTCAACACGACTTAACAATACATAAGTTCAATGAAAGGAAAAACTACAAAGAAATAAATAAAGAAAATCAAAGTCTAAATAAATGTCATAGCATAATCAATGAAATCTAAGATGACTATGGGCAAGGCCTCCAAATAAGCTCATCACTCATCCCAAAGCAAACCCAGCTCCTAGCTTAGATACCTGCCGCAGGAAAAGAAAATGCGGCTGAGCTTAAAAAGCCCAGTGAACAGATATATATAACAAAACGCATAATCGAAAGATAAGAAACGAAATAATATAACCTGAGGTGCATTGGGGAAATCATAAGGTATAAACAAAAGTATAATGAAATGAAAAGAAAGGTCAGTCAACTACCACGAGCCCAAACAAAACATATCATAGTATAAGTAACCATGGAGTGATCAGCTCCCAAAATGTGAAAGACGTGTATTGCACACAACATCAGTCACCAGACAAAATCATAATATAACATATTATAGCATATCAAATCAAATCTAGGATGCATCCATACGCCCCTGAACAAATCAAAGTGGCCATAATAGTAATAATGTTGAGCTCATAATATATATAACAAAAGGGACGGTGTGGAACATCACTCGACCACACTAGAGTCATGTCAATGGTGTATCAAAGACACGTCCATGTTACCTTCATGGCTAGGAATTGGCTCGGGTACTAAACTGAAGGGTCAAATGAAAGTCATAATCTAAAGGTTCATGTAAAGGTTCAAAGCAAGGTTCAACATCAAAAGGTTCACAAAACTAAGGGAACATAGCAAAGGCATATAGGGGAACCCTAATAATAAGGCTCAGAGCAAAGGCAAAACAAATCAAGCTAATATCGAAAAGATGTGAAAGAATCATGAGAAACCTTAAGAGATAAGGTCAGAATATATGTACCTTATTCAGCAGCAAGAAAACAAAAGCAAATGAAAATCAAGAGATACGAAAGATCACTCCTTCCTTGAGGGATCTACAGAAGTGAAAGGATGTACATTTATTAGATGTAGTTAATGTGTTTTATTCCGATTAAGTCTTTTAGGGTTTTTAAGTAACTTTCCATTTTAGGTATCTTTCTATTTTAGGCAGGTTTCCATAATTAGCAGTTTTGGTCATTTGAGATGTAATTAATGTTAAATTAGGTTAACATGATGAAAATGATGATTCTTATAGTTTAGGGTTTAATTATGACAAGTTACAATAGTTTAGGGTCCAAACTATAAATATCACAAAGTATAGGGTCTAATGTATAAATATTGCAAGTTTACTCTTTTTATGACTTTAGTCCATTTACTTATCTTCTTAATGAGCCACCCTCATGTTTCATTACTTACAAACCAACCTTTTAACCTTTATTAAATTCCAAAACCTTTTAAACATCCAAAAACCAAGTCGACACTCTTTATTTCCTTTATTAGCCATACGACACAAACAAGGACAATACGAGACTCTTTTTGAAATCGTTATCAATACTATAATTAAACCACGTTATACGCGTAAATATATATATATCCCATTTTAACTCGACATAATTAAATAAAACATGATCATGGTCGTGCATGTGAAGGTCGAACAAACTTAAATAGATTCATATGGTTTCCTATGGGCCGAGTAACATGCATATTCCATTTAATATTTAGGTGACTTAGTGCATGGTTTTATGTACTACTCTATCTATTCTATGTGATTATAAAACATATACATATTATATACATTCTACTTGGTACCCACGACAGAAATCAAATAACAGTAGCTAAGCTTATATATGGTAGTGCACCTGCATGTCAAGATGGTTTCACAACAGATTTTATAAGTGTTGCTATTTATGTTCAAAACAGAATTTTACATGGGTCAATTAACATGATCTTTCCTTCGATATTTACGTGATTCACTACATGATTTTATGTTATCCTACTCATGATATTACGTGACCAGTTTAACTCGATGCGAAAACAACTAACATGAATATGACATGCATGAAAAGGGGTCGAAACAGATTCAGTTGATGGTGTTTATACACGGGTAGAATTATATAGGTTCAAAACAGATTTTATTATGGTCGAATACATGTTTATACCATTCGATAATTAACGTGATTCTCATACATGATTCCATGTGACAATTTTTAGTTTAATATGAAAACAATAACGTGAGATGACATGCGAGATATGGTCGAACAAATTCAAAAGGTTGGTTTAACATGTGGGTCAATTACATGCTTTCATATTCTATACATATACGGGTTTCTTTTGTGATTTCATGCAACAAGATCTTTATTATTTTATGTGATGATGGTTTCTGTTTTAAGTGAAGTTTAGTCAATTACATGCATGCCTTCTTGGCATACCCACGACAGCAGATGAAGGAAAAACAAAGAAGGAATTATTGGAACTAGATGAGGATACAAACCCTTGATGTCGAGTGAACAGAAAACAAAGAACCGAGACGAATCAATCCACGACAGCAGCTACAAAACCACGACCAAACACCTTCGAATCACTTCCTATTTTCTTGATCGAATGGAGAAGAAGAGACCAAGATATTTGCCGTCACTTTTTAGTTTTAGGGTTTGTAGGTGTAGCAATATTGTATGAGACGTAAAGTTTAATAAAAAGGAATGGGATATATTGTGGGTTCGGTTTTGACGAGTCACAAGGAAAAACAAAGGCCAAGTCCAATTAGAATGGGCCCTAATGGAGATATGGGCGTGCAATATGGCCGAGAAAAAGGAATTCAGAACATATATTTTCCATGCAAAAATTATGGCTTTATCCTTTAATTATAATGCATTGTAAACTTAGAAAAACATTCGGCCCATGCAAAGCTAAAGCAAAACGCGTGGTTTTTATTTTAGACGAAAGGTGTCGTTTTATTTATCTTGCCCAAGTTACATATTTACGTATTAGGTTATAAACATATTTATTGAGATTGATGTATTTTATAAGTTTTAAATTAGAGGGGCAAAATAGTCTTTTTACGTGTTTTAGATTTTCTGGTTTTACAATTACGGCGTAACTCTTTAGAGGAGTTATGCCGTAATTGTGGTTAAACCTGAGAATCTGCTACTGTGGATTTGCTACGGCTTAGGATATGTTACGGCGTAACTATGAGGATGAGTTACGCCGTAACTGTAGGACAGAACAGGTCCCCATTTTAATCACTTGTGAATTCTTCTCCAATTCCTGCAAAAATGTTAAAAACACAAAACCCAACAAAAATGAAATAAAAAAAATAATAAAAAGGATCATTCGGATTGTCTCCCTAAAGAGCACTTTTCTTTATTGCCGAGTCTTTAAGTTAGACTCAAAACCATGGGGCTTTACGATGGCCTTCGAACCTGGCCAACTTCTTCCATTTCTTTCATCAGGTTGTGTCTGACCCATGCAACATTAGTAGCGGTGCGAAGAAACTCCTTTGTCTCAATCTTTCGAATCTTGGAAAACTTTTCGTCCGGCCCCAAGTGGTAATTTGTTATTTCAAAATTTTCAGCTATAATTGGTGGCGGCCTTTTGTATGGAATAACAAGAAGTTTGTACCTCCATTGTTCGTACGCCTCATCATCTGGGTCAGTGAACCCGTCATGACCTTGTAGTTCAAGGTAGTCCATAATTCCCTCTATGTCATCATCATCGGACTCGGTTCCCTTAAACCACTCGTCATCTAGTAATTCTTCAATAAGCACGCATTTACACTCTTCTTTTTCATCACCCCATGTATCTTTGTTATCCTCGTTCGTCAAACCACTCGTCACCTTACTAGTATCGTGAGGAATCTCTTCACTTGGGTCTTCTTCACTCATGCAACTCTTCCAAGTTTTTTCCTTAGTGGAAGCGTCCACTTTTCCTTACTTGATTTTAACCCAATCGTCAAATCTCAACTTATCTAACCAAGGTAGCTCCGTTCTCTCATTGTCATTGGTTGAGGTCCACAAAAATTCGTCATCCCCAACTCTAGCTATGCTATTTCCCCCGTTACAGTCATTGTCAAACGGGTTACAAGAAGCCCAAAATACTTCACCAACTGTCTTTACCTTCTCACACCAATGCTTCCGAACTGTCATGTCGTTGGTGTTGTTATTATCAACAATTCCATAATATGAGATTGACTTGTTTGGTGTTTTATGAACTGTGTCAATACTAGAGGTTTCACAATCAACACTGCGGCTAAGATCAACCCAAATTCTTCTTTTAGCGTTATTGTCAATCTCGCCATAAACAATATGTACCCATGCATTGAATGTGATAGTCCCATCATTAGTTGAAGACCAAAGGTACTTATTGTTTTTTACCATTTTCTTGTCATCTCCACCATCACAAATGTCATCATAGGGGTTACATGAAGCCCAAAGGTCGTACAATTTGTCATTGTTCACAGGAATATCTTTACACCAATGGTATTTCATTTTAGATAGGTACTTAAGATTCACGTTCTGAATTTCGGGCCAATCGTTTTCAGGTTCAGGTTTTCGTACTGAAATATTGTTACGACGTAACCCTGTAGAGTGGTTACGGCGTAACCTGGTACTGTTGCGTATTTCATCTTCAGTTTCCTGCACATGGTGACTATTAGTAATATAGTGCTCGTGTGTGATGGTGCTAGGAACAACTTTATTTTTCCCCTTTTTTACAACACAAACAGTTTCAATAGGGTGACATTTTCCTACATCATCCATGTTGAGAGTAAGCTTCCTATCGTTGATTTTTAAAGTTATGACTTTTTTAAAGAAATTAGTTTTTGCATGCGCGGTAGCCAGAAGAGGTCTACCTAAGATTAGTGGAATGTCGAGATCTTCTTCCATGTCTAAAATTACAAAATCAACAGGAAGAGTAAAATTATCAATCTTAATTAGCACATTCTCTACAACCCTCGAGGTATGCTAACTGTCCTATATGTCATTTCAATGGTCATGCAAAGGGGTTTGATAGGTCCAAGATTTAGTCTTTTGCACATAGAAAATGGCATGATACTTATGCTAGCTCCCAAGTCAGCTAAAGCATTAATATTATCTAAATTATTAATAGAACAAGGGAGAATAAAACTTCCTAGGTCTTTCTCCTTTAGAGGGATTTGATTGAGGACAACAGCTGAACATCTGGCATTTAGCTTTACTTCATTTTCCACGATCGCACCGTGTTCTTCATTAGTATGTTGCTCAACCTTCCGACTGTTCGTATTGTCATCATCCCTTCTTGATTGATTGGAGAAACAAGCAACTTCTTCTTCTGAGTACCTGAAAGGGGTGTAGAGAGGTCTCCCGTTATTGGAAAATATGGCCTTACATGAACTATCATTTTTTTTTTAATTACCTTTATGAATTTCATTTGCCAAAATCCCAAGTTTTCTTTCAGTGCTCTTTAAAGTCTCATGGTGAGCTAGGAGATTGGCTTTTGTTTCCATTTGAAATTTTTTGAACAAATTATCCCTATCGGCCTGTCGCTTGGCATCTTCTTCCAAATATTTATTTATTGATTCTTCAAGTAAAGGTTTTCTTTCTTCGTAAGGAGTTCAGTTTCCCCCATAGCGGAATCTATCATCATATCGTCTCTTCCATCTCTGTACTTAACCTTTTCGATTTGGGGATTGCCGTTTTCCAAAGGGCAATCTTTGGCTAAGTGGCCCCCTCCACATGTGTCACATCCAACACGAATAGCATGCACATTTTCCTGCAGTTTTTTCATATCTCGGCCAAGGTTATCAATTTTATTAGTAATGGCCGCAATGCCATCCAAGTTGTTTTCCCTTCCCCTATCGTTACCCCCTTCGTGTCATTTCTGAGAATGGTCGGCCATTTTTTGAATAGCTTCAATGGCCAGAGTAGGGGTCATCCCAGGAATCGGTCCCTGATAGTCCAACATTTATCTTGTAGTAACGTTGATACCTTTGTAGAAAATATTGACTTTTTGCTGGCTGTTTAGGTCATGAGTAGGACACTTGTAAAGCAGATCATTGTATCTATCCCAAGCTTGATACAATGTGTCATCGCCTTCTTGTTTAAAGTTATGGATTTCCATGAGTTGATTTGATACTTTTGAAGGTGGAAAATATCTTTGAATAAAGTATCTTTTAAGGAGAGCCCATGTATCAACTGCTCCGACAGGCAGTCTATCAACCCATCTTTTTGCAGCTCCACTGAGTGTGATAGGAAAGACTCTGAGCATAACCGCATCCTTCGAGACTCCTGATATATTAAACATGCTAGTAATGTATTCCACATTTTCAATGTGCTCGTGAGCATCATCTGTAATATTTCCAGAAAAAGGGGTTGTTCTTAATTCCTTCATGAATTGCGGTCTTATTTCGAAATCAATATCTTCTCCAATTGCTGGCCTAACGAGCCCCAAACCTTGTTCATCTCGAGTCATAGCAAGATACTCCTCGAGAGTGAGGTTATTAATGTCTACAACCGCCATGGTACCTGAAACTTAAAGGAAATCGTGAGAAAATAAAATTTAACAAAAATAAAAGACTTAACAAAAATCCTAATATAACTCCCCGACAGCGGCGCCAAAAACTTGATGCAGTATTTCTGACCAGATTTTAATATTTATAATTGTCTCGTTTACCTATGGTCCACCTTATGCACTCACGGGCAGTGTACCCGGTCGTGTGTAGTGTAGTAATCGGTAAAACCGAGGTCGTCTTAAGAGCTTTGTGAGCGGATTCTAATTAAATGTAAGTGTCAGTGGGTTTAACTGGTTTGAGGATAAAATGATTAATTAACTAATAAACAAGAAATAAATGCGAGAAATAAATAGAGGTTGTGATCAATAGAGGGAAAGTATGCTAACCTAGTTACTCATCTTATCGTGTAATGTTCATGTTTTATTACTTCCAATTGATTCAAGTGGAGGTTTAAGTCGCTAGGACATCATTTGGTCAATTCGCCCAACCTATCAACAAAGGCTCCTACCCGACGTCAAAGGTTTACCCCTTGGGAGTCGAGTGGTCCTTAGTCACCTAAGCCAAGTCATTAAGTACCCTACATACAAGATTTGAAATAATGAGTGTCCGGGCGCTAGCATCTTAGACACTCATCCCTAACTTCTTAAGTTCATCCGGACGACCGGTGATCATTTGGTCAGTTCGCACAAGCGAGGAAGGGTCGTCAGTTGGTCAATTCTTTCCCTTCCCAACTCTACCTAACTACTTAGGGTCATTTGGTCAATTCTCCTAAGTAACTAGATACGACCGCATTTCAAAAATAGCGAAGCTAGGGAAACTACCAACGAACTATGCGTGCATACACTAGAAACAATTATACGGAAGCATGAAAACATAAACAATACATTCAAGGAATCATAACTAGGCTAGCACCAAAGGTGCTTAGCCGATCATATTAAAAGAAACAATGAATTCGATGTTTAACATAATGAAAGACATGAATCAAAGGTAAAAGATAGAAATGATCGCTAATGCTTATCGATATGGAGTGATTCCTCCCTTGGAAATGGCTCCGTATGCTCCGAATGATCTGCCTTTGGAACCCTCTTCACGTTCTATGACTTTGAGTTGTGAGTGAATGATGTGAAATGCAGAAATTAGGGCTTGTATTTATAGGCACGATCCTAGTTACGGCGTAACTTGAGTTGAGAGTTACGCCGTAACTTCAATAATTCTCCAAATAATACTCTCGTTAAGTAGGTTACGGCGTAACAATTGGGAAAAGTTACGCCGTATCTTCAATACAGATCTCTTTTGCATGGACTACGACGAAATGCTTGTGAGGAGTTATGGCGTAGTTGATGGAGGCGCAAAATATTTCTTGACCTAGATGATTACAACGTAGCATTAGTTGGGAGTTACGCCGTAATTGCTGTTAAATTGGTCTTCTGAGTCAAAACACTAGCTACGGCGTAATGTGAGAGAGTGAGTTACGCCATAGCTTCTTCACAGTTGGCATACTATCATAAATCGTGAGGAAAATCTCCAAATCCGCTTCTCTTTAGCCCCCAATGCTCATAATTTACCTGAATGTGAAATATAAAAGAATACAAGCGTAAATCCATATAAATGATATAAAATATGAGTATTATCGGGGGAAATTGACACTTAAAAGTCAGGACTATTTGATGTTATCACTAGTCTTAGCCAGCTGGCGAGTCGCCCGACTACAAAATTTAACATTTGATTCCTATTTTCAATTACTAAACCTGCTAACCAGACACTTACAACGAAAATGAAACTCATTCCTTTGTTTCCATACCCTCAAACCAAACACTTATAATGCATTGCATTTGGCTTGAGTAGAGAGGAGACGCGTTTGGTTAGAGTAAACCGACCGACGCATTCGATCTTATTACTTTTAGTCTTATACCTTGAAAAGACCATAATAGCTGACAAAAGTTATTTTTTATTGTTACTAACTTCTATTCTTTCTCTTTTAATTGTTAGATCTTTTACTTTGAATAATAAAGGTTAATCACAAAAAAGTAAAGGTGTTTCTCCATAATAAAAATATAAAATTATGCTTCAAGAAATGAGTAAAATGAGAAATTAACAAGAGCTTAAAAGCTTGTAGATAGGGATGGCAAAAAATACCCGAACCCAATAGAGAAACCCGAAATCCAAAGTTTTTGGGGCAGGGCAAAGCAACATATCGAGTTTCGAGGCTTCAGGGCATTAAAAGGATTTTTATCGCGTTCGGGGTGGGGAGCGGGGAACAACATCCCAACCCGCCTCGCCCCGCCCCAAAGGAATGTAATAAAAACAATATTCTCGAGTTTTCGTAGTTTTGTTTCTTTGCAAGATCGCAATTTGTGATTAAAAATATTTTGTTTCATAAATTTTAAAAAGTTTTGATTTTCTAAGGGATGGTTTGTAATATTTATGTTTAATTTGTTAAAAATTTATTAAGGCTAGTACTTAATATATTATTAGTGGGTTTTTATTTTTCACGTTATTACAAATAATCATATTGATAAAATATGGTGTAAAAATGATAATAAACGAGGAACAACGTATATTTGGTGGAGCATTGCTCTCAAAAAGGCGCTATGATAAAAACCCCAAAGAGCATTGGAGCGGATTTGGGAGAGCATCTCGCTCCAATGGGACGCCCCGATAAGATTCACAAAAGAGATCGGGGGCGGGTAAGTAGGCTTATATAAGTAGGCTTATATCGAGCTTATTTTCTAGTTTATGAACTTATATGTTCTCTTTTAAATCATAACCTAAAAGGTGCTTAGCCGATCATATTAAAAGATGCTTAGCCGAAGGTGTAGGGTGATAATCGGGTTTGAGGTTGATAATCGGGTTTAGAGATTGGGATGATCGCCCGCCACAAACCTGCCCCATTGCCATTCTTATAAAAGTCATTTTTCCAAAAGTCTTTCATCTAGCATACAATGCAACAAGTCACTAAATTACCTTTTAAATCATTTTGGCAAACAAGGTAAAACCTCAACTTTTGATTTTAGTATGCGTTGAGAAAGGATATGATTTTAGTGTACATAAATTTGATGCTTTCAAAGAAATACCCTCAAAACACAAATACACACTCACCATGCGGCACATTATCTCTCTTCCATTAATTTATTTCTGTTTTTTTTTTTTTTTTTTAATTTAAAAATACTCTCAAAACACAAATTCACACTCACAATATAGACACAACAAATAAAATATACACACAAATTGATGAAAAAAGGTTTCTCTCTCTCTTTTTTGGACGGGACTAAAGTGCCGCAAATAAAAGTTTATTTGTTTTGGTGCAACTTTCCAGTGAGTGGGGTGTGGGATTTTCTTATTGTCGCTAGTTTCCTTCAAGTTTTCCCTTGGTGCACCCTACACCTTTAGGTCGGATATCATGGTTCGCTTTTTCTCCAGCGTCATCTCAGCGCACAATATTTATTTTTCTAAGACCTTCGCACCTTCTTTTTTACCATTTATTTATACACACGAGACCCCATATTTTTAGGTTATGATTTAAAAGAGAACATATAAGTTCATAAACTAGAAAATAAGCTCGATATAAGCCTACTTATATAAGCTTGTTAAACATAATTCAAAGTCATATTAAGCTCAAACAAAAACACTCACCTTTTATCCTTCACTTAAGATCATCCGCTCTCCATAATAACCACACACGGCCAACCCCTCTTCACGCGGGAAAGGTGGCACCACCATAGCCAACTGTGCCAGCAGTATATGAAGCTCAAACAAAAACACTCACCTTTTATCCTTCACTCATCCGTTTGAAAGGTATAGCCAACTGTCAGTATATGAGCTTATGAATCTTATCGGATTAGCTTCAGCAACCCTAACTAGTTGAAGATTGTCCTAGCATGATCTTATAACCTAATATCTACAACCAAATTGGCCTTCAACCGGGGCATTCTATGGATAGACTCATGCCATCAAGTCACAACAATTTAGCATTGCGATATAATAGAAAACTAAAGACGATATTAATAAAAGGAAACAAACAAACCAAAAGACAATTAATAACTGAATAGCAACTATTAACCTAAAAAATGAATGAACACATTGAAACTACAAAGAACCACCACAAGCTTCATCTACTGCTATATGACATATTTACAACCTTCCCTTCCTATACACATATTTTGAATAATACCAAAGAAAAATGGAATTTACAATTTACAGATCTATATATGTATTATTTATATATCTAATTATATATAAATATACGTTCATAGAACCTGTACTGTATCCACACTTCTGGCTGAATTTGCTGCTGCCAGCATTGCTGATCCAATCCCCGATCCATCTTCCATCACTTTAAGAATCACATATGGGGCGATTTCTTCACCTAATATCTCTGCTACAGCTTCATTAAGATATTCTCTAAACATGGTGTAGCTTATGTATAATCCACCCTCGACTGCTACCACTGTTCTTCTCATTTTACCGCTTTTTCCACCTTTGGTTCTTCCACTTGTAATGCCCCCGGTACCATCTCGACCAATCTTTTTCAAGATCCCGACAATTCCCGCAGCTGCCAGCCTGGCAGCCCGTCTTGTCACCACGTCACATACTTTGACAACAAGTTTCCTAACCTTTAATGAGACGTCATGTATCTGATAAAGACAACATTTTGTCAACAAAAAAATAAAAAAAGATGAACCAACTTTAACAAGTAGGCAATTGTAACGGGTAAATACAAGTTAAGGTTGAAACATGTACATGCCGAAATATGCTTTAACAAACGTATATATTATTAATAGAAACTTAGAAGGAAACATCTTACATCCAAGGTCTCTTGTAGAATCCTGGCAACTTCTTTCAGATCAGGGGAGTCGTCTTCATGCATGGCCGCCAGCAATGGTGTACTGAGTAATATGAAGAAAGAAAATCAACTTAAATCTCTCAACTTCAAGCTTATGTAACACTCGAATCAACAAGATTTATCACATGCACAGTTCAAAGGGGCCATAAAGCAAAACTATAGTCAAAATGACTAGAATCTCACTCACTCAAAGTCAGCCCCAAGCACCAAAGTCAACCACAATTTACTGATTTAAAAACCGGTGTAATGGAAATGATGATTGGTTGTATAATAGAAAGCCGGGCACTTTCTTTAGAAAAAGATACAGACAAAACTGGGCGCCTTTAGCAAATTCTGATTGGAATAAAAGGACCACCACTTGCAAGTTAAGGAAGTAAGTTAAATAATTATATAAGTAGCAATTTAATAGATAAAAAAAAAGAGATAAAGATTCACCTTTCTACTTCGCATGATATTTTAAACTGAACACGCGATAAATAAAAGATACACAAATGGTATCAGCAATAAATGATAACAAATGAAGTCCCTTTAGTCGTTAACATATATGCAATGTTTTGCAATCCAAAAGTTTCCATGAAACTGTACATTTAACACTTTTTTTATTGACACTGACCACTTAGATAATTATTTATTCCAAAGCATTAATAGTGGCAAAGAAACAATCAAATTAATGTAAGGCTCTGATGTGTGCATTATAATTTTTGCATATGATGGTTGCCTAACTAAAGCCTATGCACATATAACCTCCCTTTGACTTTACATGCCTATTGAGAAAGTAAACTAACAACATCATTGTATCCACTTCACGGACCGCGATTCTAATTAAGGCTCAATAAAAGAATCGTATTCAATGAATATTACAATAAACAGTATTATGGTAAAGCAGACCTTAACGCAAACCGTGATGACAGCTTAGATGAGACTGGTCCAAATATATCAGACTCCAACGATATCTTGTGGATTACTCTTCTTACAATGTCACCAAGATACATCCCTGAAATCATTTTCTCAAAACCCTGCAGCAGTATCCCTGTATTAGTCACAGGATTATTAAATACAAAATGAAAATCATATGCATATAGAGACTCATCATGATACAAAAATAACCTGATCATTTGGATTCTGGCTCTCAGCATCAAGATCTATATCATAGGATGTTCTTGGCAAATGTGAAGACCAAAAATTACCCCATTCCATGTTGATAACCTGATTGACATTATATCACATAAGTGAAGAACCAAATTTTTTTCTTTTTTTATCTAGTTGATAGTAGAAAGACCAAGATACCATGCCTCCTGAGGTCGTGAGAAGACCTTGACATTTTATTACTGCATCAGCCCGCTCGAAATAGCAGGCATTGGTACCAGTCCCAATTACCACTGCAGCAACTGTGTCTTTATCATAAAAATGACCTAGAGCCAATGTTCCCACACTATCGTTCACCTGTTTACAAGTGGATCAATGTATAAGATTGTTGTAACGATTTTGTTGAATAGCACCGTGAAAGATTTCCTAAAACACACTTGATTATAAGAATGCAATGTATTTGCTTGCACCGAGTGATCTCCCAATTATGGTTCAATTTATGTGGAATCAAGTATTCTTCATTGAGATGTATAAATCATATGATCATGTTTTAAACAGCAGGTGACTAAGTTGACACAAAAAAGTGGGAAATATAGATTTTTATGTTATTTACCAAATTATATGTTCTCTTTTATATGTGATTCGGTACACGACTTGGACACGCTAGACTAAGCATGGAATTAATGCCCCAGAGCCCAAACGGTTTTCTCCTTTTGGAAATCTGACAATAACTTTATCCTTCCCCTACTAATATAGGGAGAAAAACTTGTTTATGTTATACCATAGACTAAGCATACTCACTAAAATAGTTGTCAGATCTACTTATATCCCCAGCACAACAATACGAAAAGCCATGTATATTTTATGTAGAATCTAAGTTCTTTCATCAGCTTAGGTTACTCAAATTGTTTTCACATTCCAAATTATATATTGGAGGGTGTTTAGAGCCGTGTTTTGTGCGAGAGTATCTAAAGATTGCGTTTGGAAAATGCAAATAATCAGAAAACAATGTTAAGCAAACTATTTATAAAAGGTGATTCTCCAAATTTTCTTGATAAGAAAAAGCTGGTATAGACGTGCTTTTTTAATTGCTATACCACAAATCCAATCTGAAACACCTCCTTATACTTGCTAAATGTTAATTGAAGTTCAGTTTCCCCCTAATCTTGTATAGAGGTATACTGCCATATTTGAAATTATATACATTTCGTCAACTAACTTGCTTTGCATATGTACTTATGTAGTATCCTCCACCTGACATGTGACCTCTTTTAAATTTGAACTCCCCAGCTCCCAAAAATGTATATTTGTTTCGCCTATTAAATCAAATAAAGAATACTACTAACATATACAAGGCTAATCAGACTCATATAAGACCCGTGCGACATGGCTTTACTTGTCGGTTCCCCAGCCAACAATCATTCATGTCTTGACTAATGCATTGGCTCAAGTCATGACAAAACATCTAAGACCCAACTTATACAGAATCAAATACTTGCTATCATGGTTCACAACAAATAAATTTCATTGCCATGATAATCAAGTAAAACTGTAAAGAAAGTATGTGATTTATGACATGGGTAGTAACTACAATCATGCTGAGCGGACCTTTATAGAGGTTGGTTATCCTTGTATATGTTGGTGCCTTGGTGGTAGAAAATGCTTAAAACTTAACAGTTGCATCTTTCAATGATTCAGATAAGTCCTTTTTAAAAGAGGTCACACAACAGTGGTTGGAGGCTAAAGATGTGGA
The DNA here is from genome assembly GCA_910596185.1 of Chrysanthemum makinoi. Taxonomy (NCBI): domain Eukaryota; kingdom Viridiplantae; phylum Streptophyta; class Magnoliopsida; order Asterales; family Asteraceae; genus Chrysanthemum; species Chrysanthemum makinoi. The sequence continues at coordinate 154,995,647 of OU343222.1, read as the reverse complement.
ACAAAACAATTGAGAAAATACATATATAACTCTAAAAACATCGACATAAGATTAGAGAGAAGATTACTGGCCAACATTTAGCAAGTATAAATGAAAAACATATGAGGTTTCTCTATTCAAGTTACCCCAGGAGGAAGTCTTTGACTCAATTGTACGTGGCCTAACAGCTAACGGGGTATCCTGTGACCGTTTCCGACCCTTTCCTTGGCCACCCCAAGAAATATGTACCACTTTGGGCCACTTTGTTGGTGAGTTTTGAACCCTAAACCTCTTGTGAGGGCACATGGGCCACTTTGGTGGTGGTTTAGCAAGTATAAATTTCAAAGCTAATATAGAGTTGTCACCATGAAAAACCAAGATAAATATTAAATTGCTTACAAGTGCCGCAACATTCATATCTAGACCACTTCTAGCCAAAGCTTTTTGTAAACAGTCAACCACGTCTTTTTCAACCTGATAAAAATAAATCATATTGTTAAATACATGATGATAAAGTTGCATAACTTCACATTCAACTATCAAATGTTGCCATATATGACCTAGCAAGTAAAAAACTTCTATTTTTAATGTGCATAACTGCATATTCCTAGAATATTGTTAACTAACCATGTCTTGAATGGCAAAACCTTTAGTCCACTTGATCAAAGTGCCGGATGAGACAGACGTTTGTTTCACAGGAAACGAAAATGTAAAGCCAATATCCTTTCCTCTACCTTGTAGAATCTGCAAATTGGTTCCCTTCTGTTCAACAAACTCCTTCAGGGACAACGCAATAAAATCAAATAGTTCCTGCAAATAAATGTTTGAAACATGATTTAATTCGCATAAGATGCAAATGTGCAACAAAAACTTTATTGAGTAGAAGTAGCATGAACACCTCGCTCGTGCCGGTCATTAAATGTTGTGGAATGGGTTTCCGCTCAACATCATGTCCAAGAATAGACCTTTGGCCACCAAGCTGGATTCTTAGAATCCTAAAGTTGGTCCCTCCCACATGTAGAGCATAATATGTTCCGCTTTCAGTGCTAAGGAACAATAATACGTCATCAACATCACTATCATGCTACTATTAATTACCATATATTAAGCAAATAACATTTTTAGCTATTTCCTACGCTCGGTGGCATATGCTTACAGCCGCAAGTAATATAGTAATATCTCAACTCACTAAACTCATTCAAAGCCTCATTGACACACAAGAGCAGAAATTTACAAAAAAGCATTTAGTTCAAATGAAGCTAAAGTTTTAAAAGGAAGCAACTTGACTAAAGCCTCTGTATTACTTCATATATAGTTATTTAATATGACAACCGCTTAAAACTTAGTAATTTCCAAAACAGTTTCCGTTCTGACAATAAATTTTCCACGATATCAACGAGTTGATAAAGCCACGTGTTCGCCAACCGTGATAAAAAAAATTCTGTCAATTGTCAGCATTGTTGTAAAGTATAACCAAAATACTAATACACGCACAACATAAAGGACTAACTGAATATTAATCCACAGCAAAAAAAACTATGAACAGAACCACAATTTGACCCATGAACTCGCGAGTTATTCACATAAACAAAAATTGATTCAACAAAAGCTTTAAAAAGATTAATTCAAACCAGAACTTTCATAAAGAATCAATTCAAACAAGAACTTTCAAAAAGACTAATTCAAACATACTTTTACAGCAAAACTTTTCAAAACAATATATCTTACCAAACACCACCCTAATTTCAAAAAGATCAATTCAAACACACCAATTCAAAAATAAATAAATAAATCAAAATACCTAAACATATCAAAACAATGCATATCACCAAATCCGGCCCTAATCTCAAACAAAGCAAAATGAAACACCACTAACAAAACCGTAACCATAAAAGAAAGCATGTAACAAACACAAACATAAATTCCACAAAATTTTCAAAAAAGACTGATTCAAAGAATCTTATAAAACCTGGACTTTTGAAACAATATATCATACAACCACCAACAACACCACGCTAATTTCAAAAGGGTCAGTTCAACCATAAACTCAATACATACCAATCCAACCAAGGACAACTACTATAATTAACAAAAAACATAACAATCTTTATAAAAGATCAATTCAACCAAAAGCTTTCAGAAATATCTAAAAAAGACATTCAACTAATCTTTAAAACCCTAACTTTTCAACATCTACAACAGCAGCATTGACAAAAACATACAAAATTAACAGCTTAATAACTATATATCCTAATGAAAAATAACAATATATGATACCAAACACTACCCTAATTTCAGAAGAGTCCGTTCAACCATCATCTACAAAACACGCTAATTCGAATAAATCTTTCAAATCACGAAAAATTGATTGTAACATCCACAACAGCAGCATTAACAACAATATTCAAACTTTAACATCATTCTAACCCTAAACCCTTATAACAAAAAAGCACAAAAATAAATCAAATTAACAAACGTAATACACAATCTTTATAGATTATCAACAAAACTATCCCTAACAACGTCAAAAAGCCTAATTTGAAGAATCTATTAAACTCAGACTTTTCAAAACAGCTAGATATCTTACCAAACACTACCCAATACACAAAAAGGTAAATCTTAACATAAGAATCAAAATTAAATCAAATAAACAAAATGTGTATATAAAAAGAGGAGACGACTGACCCATCAGGAAGGTAATCGACAAAAGTAAGCAACATCTTAAGCTTACTACCACCTTCAGAAGCCAAACCAGCATGCATTTCAACAGCCATTGCATCAACCACTTGTCTCAACCTCCCAACTGACGTTACCGCATTCTCTTCGAATTCATCAACTACTTTAACTACCTTCCACCATCTTCTCCTACTCCGTACTCTCCGTCCTACCATCACTGCTGCTATCACACTACTTGCTACTGCACATCCTACTGCTATCCCTAACCCTACCTTCGTCATATTCACTCAATTAGTACTATTCATATTTTTATTAGGTTTAGTGTTTTCCGGTGAGAATAACGGCTGAAAATAAAGTTTGTTAGTTTTCCGGCGAGATGCACACAAACTGTTTGAAAAAATGTTTTTGTGTGTTTTTAGGTTTCCGGTGGTTTTCACGGCGGCTAATGACGGAAAATAGTTTTTTTCCGGTGGTTTGTGTGTGTTTTTAGTGTGTGAGAGAGAATAGTTAGTTATGTTTCCGGTGGTTTTTACAGTGGTTATTGACGGAAAAATTTGTTATTTTGACGGAATATACAGTTTCCGGTGAAACTTAACGGCGGCACACAAGTGTTTGATAAAATGTTTGTGTGTGTTTTTAGTGTGTGAAATAAAGCTTGTTAATTTTTAGTGTTTCCGGTGAACAAAACTGTGTGTGTTTCCGAAGGTGTTTTTAGTGTGTGAGAGAGCCAGTGAAAATAGAAGGTGTTTCCGAAGTTTTTGTTGTCTATTTTCTCCGGTGAGATTTAACGGAATAAAAGTGTGTGTTTTGTGAAGGTGTTTTTAGTGTGTGAGAGAGAAAATGAAAAAGAGAGAGGCGGTCTTTGGACTGAGAAGAGAAGTTTTGGGAAGGGAAAACTGGTGGGTATTATATATTGTTTTGCAAATTACTGATTTGCCCTATGTTTATTTATCAATTCACGGATTTCTCTATTTTTTTTTTTCGAATTTTTATTCTTTTTTTTTAAATATTTGGTTTTTATTTGGTTTATTCAAATTACATATTTTGTTGCATTGAATAAGATATTTATTGATTTCAAGTTGATTCCAAAAGATAGTGTTATTTGGATACAAAATAAACTTTGTTAAAGTTTGAGGTAGAAGAAAATGCGTGCGGGTTCACCTTCTGTTTTTGTAGATAACCAGTTAGGGTTTTCGGGAGGAAAACCGAATCTTGGATCGTGTCAGGTATCCGCCAGTACTGCACAGGTATAACAAGGGCTTCGAGCCTTCACAAGTTAGGCGAGCACGAAATCGGGGTAAACCAATCGACTAGAAGTCGATTGATAGAAGACGACTTGTGGTCAACTTTTGGATCGGTCGAGGGTAAGACCCTCCTTGATCGATAGGCCAAATAGTGAGGAGGTGAAGAGAGGGGTTTTAGAGTTTAGTTGTGAGTTATGAGAATCCATATAATTCCCTTTGAATTTATAGGGTACAAGGAAAGGTTATAGAATCATAATACTTGTACAACAAGTATTATAGTTTGACAATAAGTTAAATTAAACCCTCCCTTTTGGAGGTCGATCTGTTAGGAATTAGAAAATTCCATAGTGAAGAGTCGGTCACCCCAAATATTATCTAGCATAAGTTAGCTCGTAGACTTGTTATTAGTTACGTTATTTAGTAGTTTATTTATTAGTTTGTAGCGTAGTATAGCTTAGTGCAACACCGTGGAGGAAGGACGGGTCTTTACCCACTGTATACCTGATCCACAGGCCGATAGGAGGTCGTATTTCTTGTAACTATAAATACCCCTTCCATCCATGGAAGGGGTGGTGCTTCTCATTTAATCTAATCTTTCATTTGTGTAAACCTCTAGCAAGAACACCCTCTCTCTCTCTACTAACTCTCTAACTATGGCAAACATGTATTTTGATCATCCAAGACCACCCGAATCATCAACACAATAATATTTGGATCCTAACAATTGGTATCAGAGCCAAGGTTATGGTGTGTTGATGATTTCTTGCGGTTTAAATCGTGTTTGTGGCTGTTTGTTTGTACTATTTGTCTTGGTCGGATAAAGTTTTTTCCAAATATTATGATAAACAGTGTTTTACATGGTTTCAGTTATCCTTTATTGGTAAAAAATTATGTCATGTATCACGTTGTTCGTCCAAATATTTCGCATAATCCTTGAAGTTGGTCATGTATTTGTGCATAACAGTCAAAATAGTCAATATGGTCATATATTTGTGGTCCTAATGGTTTTACGGTAACTTTTCATGGTCAAAACAGTCAAAAAGTATCATCTTTTATGCAACTTTTCTGGTTTATTTGAAGGCGGCGGAAAAGCAGTCGGTAAAACTCATCGGAAAACTCATATATTCATGCTAGCGAGTTGTCCTTAAAAGATGTCCAGATACAATGTTTTCAAAGCGAGTTGACTATTGAGTCAACTGCTGCTAGCGACTTGGCTATGCTAGCGAGTTGGCTATGCTAGCGACTTGGCTATGCTAGCGACTTGGCTATGCTAGCGAGTTGGCTATGCTAGCGACTTGGCTCATTATCTAGCGACTTGGCTCACATCTTAGACCTAGCGACTTGCTTTGAAAAAATAAAACTTGCTAGCGACTTGACTCCGATAGATGGATAGCGACTAACAAGAAGGTAGAAGAAGAATGCAGACCACGACCAAATGACCAACATCAAATAGCAAACACCAAAACAACAACCAAATACAAAAATCTAAAATGACCTCAGCTTCTTCTCATCATCAGTCATTGGTAAATGTTTAACAATCTCGATACTTACATCAATTCCAACAACAGATTTATTTCAAAATCAAATTCCCTACATCTATACAAATTATCAAGACTCATCATTTACGAATCAAAATAAATAAAGGATGGAATTCGAATTGAAATTATTATTATTCGATCTCAGTTTCGAGTTTGTGAATGGTTAATGAAACACATAGATATCAAAGATCTACTCACAAACTTTCGACTACATCATTGATCGATTTAGGAATTTACTCCTTTTTTTTTAAATGTCCGAATCGTTAAGATATGTAAACTAACAAGAATGTTAATTACCTTCTTGTGATTCGTTCATTCCAAAACAAATTAAGTGAAATTATAATTACAATATCATTGGATACCTACCCGAGATCTTGAGTCTTCAAGACCTTGAAGCCGTAACTAGGACCTCTTGCCATCTCTGTGACAAGGTCGTTATGTGCCAACCCTTTGGCATACATCTTTGATACCTTCAAAGGTCCTCAAGCCATCCCTGTGGCAAGGCCTTGAGTATACTGTTGCTGCTTGTTGTGACCATGAAAAGGTGAGAAGATTGTGTAAAGTTTGTATGGGGCGTTAGGTCTTTGAGATGATTTGGAAATGATATTGTTTGAAGGGTTTGTTGCTGAGAATGAAAGAGATGGGGGCGGACAAATTTTGATTAGGGTTTGTGAAATGACCTAATATTTAGGAACAATGCTTACTTATAACCGGTTCTAATATTTGTGTGAGTTTGGATCGAGTGTGGTTATATGAATGATGGGCTTGGAATGTTAATTATGGATCGGGTAGGTAGAATGTTACTTGGGCCATGTGTTTCAAATCTTTGGGCCGTATTTTTTGTTTCATGAGGGCTGGACCTTTGGATTTCGTTGAGACAAGTATTATGATTTGTGTCATCCTATATGAATTTGGAGATACGTGGAATTTATTGTGGTATTTAGTTGATTGTTTGGTTATTCAAATTTCATGAAAGATACTTATTCACGGCTTGGGTAGGATCACATTGTTTAATTGGATCGGGTTGTGAGATATTGGACATATCTATGGACTGGGCGTTCACTGAATATTGATACATGCTCGTGAATTCATATTTATGGGTGATGATATTTGATGGGCTGCGAGTTATTGATGATGTGATTTGTTAAAGTGATTTAACGATGAGACTTGTGATGATGAGATTGGGTATGATGATGAGATTTGTTGTGTTATAGGGATTTGATACTTTGGTTTATGCTTATTCATGAAGGATACAAAATTCACGGCTTGAGGAAATAAATTTTTAAGTTGACTACGGGGTTTTTGTACGGTATTATTAACGAGAAATTGAAATGACGTTTCACCGGTGAACTTCTTTATCTTTGAGATGTTGGTTGGTTGGATGCATGTCTCAAGATAACTTGTTGGGACATAACTATCACTTTAAGTGATTATGAATTGACAATCTGGTTATAACTGATGTAAGGATTTGCGTCGTCATGCTCACAGTGTATAACTATCACCTTAAAGAAGTTGAAATACTTAGTGTCACGCGGCGTTGTGGATTGTTCAAAAATATAGAACAAGCAGTAAGTCACTAAGTTGGGATGTCACCTTTCTTTTCAAGTTAGTCGTATCGGGTTATCTCCATATGTGGTCATTACTATTAGCCGTTGAATCAATTGAGGTCCAATTTCAGCAATTCCTATGAGATATTCGATGCCTCATAATGTTAATGATACTTCACAGTCTAAGCAAAATCTTTCAAGAATTTTCAGCGTCAATTATGATTTTTCAAGATGTTTGCTTATGACAAGAACTTCTCGTGCAAATGGTCATACAAGTTATGATGCTTCCGATAGTTCGAAACCATCATGGGGAGAAACGTGTACTTTGATGTGTTACGGTTAACCTCCGGGGAAAAGGAGTTTATACTACTTGACTTAGTATGGTTTGTGAAGTTGTCTACATTTGGGTAATGAATTGTTGATGATGGAGGAAGAATCACTGATGAACCGCTGCATGTTCTCCTAAAACAGATATTCACCGAAACCAAATTTGTCACAACACATTCAAGCTGACATTGTTCACGGTTTAGTCTTGATTTTGTAAAATCCCGCGAAAGAACCTATTTCTCGGTTTAAATCATAGACTTGTAAAATCCCGTGACAATGGAAACATCCTGGTAATTGTAAAGTGCATTTCCGGATCTATCTTACGGTTTATTCTTGGTTTTGTAAAATCCCGCGAAAGATATTATTTCTCGGTTTAAATCATAGAGTTGTAAAATCCCGTAATGATGGAACCATCTTGGAGAAGAGAAAGTGTAATTCTGGATCTTATCTGATGCTGGTGCTACGGTTTCTGCTTCAAAGAAGGGATAAAAAGGGTGTACTTCATGAATTGGGTGTGTGTTTGGGTTGTCTTCATGGCAGTTTGGTTATTACAAGGTTTTACGGGGGTATACTCACTAAACCATGGTCGGGATGAATCCATTATCAAAGTTCATTTAAATGTCAAAGAAGGCTAGAGTTGAGCAGTTTAGAAGATGTGACAACGGCGTTAATTCAGTATTATTTATTTGAGGTTGAAGTGAAATATCACGGGCGTGTGTACTTAGTATATGAAGGTATCGGGGATGGATGGATGAAGATTCTTCATGATCCTTGTTCGAGCTTATTATCAAAAACAAAGACTTGGAAATCTAGTTATTGTTGGGTGACTTTTACCTGTTCTTTTTACCACTTGGGGGAATTGGGCTCATACCACCACAAAATAACTATCACTTTAAGGAGTTACATTGTAGTGCTCAGTGTCACATTCAATTGTGGATTTTCAAGAGGTAATGTACGTCTTATACTTGATGGTTGGTTGGTTGAAGAGTATAGAGTACATAGAGAGTACTTAGAGACGCTAATGGAAATCGGCACCACTCTTTGTTACATATGTGCAAGTATAAGTCACGAGTTCGGGTTAGTTTACTTCAGGTCAAATTCATCATATTGGGTTATCTCCATCAGCTGTCACTACAAAGAGTCTACTGAATGATAATGGTGATGATTACATGTTTTGCCAAGAGATTGAAAAGAGAGAGATTATGACGTCTGTTCACATCAGTTCAGGCCTCGTACTTCAACATTATGACGTTTGAACACATCAGTTCATGCCTCGTACTCTAAAGAAAAGAAAATTAATGCGTCTCGGTCGCTTTATCTTAGAAAGAAGAGAAATCTTCTAATGACGTCTGTTCACATCAGTTCATGCCTCGTACTCTAAAGAAAAGAAAAGTGTACGTTTCAGTGCGCTTTATCTTCCAAAGAAGAGAAATCTTATGACGTTTGAACACAACAGTTCAAGCCTCGTACTCTAAAGAAAAGAAATGTATGCGCTTCATCGCATTATCTTCGGAAGAAGAGAAATCTTCTCATTTATGACCATTCTCATCAACATGCTTCATGCTTTTTCCATGTGCTTTAGTCATAAAGTGAACGGGCTACCACGATTGTTTTCTCATTCCACTTGCTCGATTATAATGAAGATGGCGACATCATGTGCTTATTTTGCGGGGAGAGAAGTGTGAATAGAACATTCGGATGATTTTCACTTATTTAATCAAGAATAGCATCTCCGTATGCAATTCTTGAGGGGAGAAAAGTATGATAATTCTGCATGGTTGATCGATATCTGAGAATAAATGGTCAAACGGATCCAAACTCATGTAAGAACCGAGCTTCTTCTTATTGGGTCATCTTTACATGGCGTTTCTTCTAAGAGCCGTTAGTTGACATCTTCACAAGCTGATATGAGTTTATTGACAAAGTGCTTATGGTTAATGCTTCACGTGCACATCAACATGATGATTCGAACAACCTTCGTTCTTGTTTGATGTGATTGTTTGCTTGGTGTTACCATTTCGTGTGTTATTTGCGGTGATTTCGATTTCCTTGACGAACATCTTTCTGTTCTTGTTTGATTGGGAGGGATCTTAATTAAGGGGATTTGCAAGATGTAAGTTAATTGGCATGCTTTTTGGTGATGTTCTTGTGTTTTTGGTGAAATGAAGATGTTAACTATCTATTCCCCAACTGGACAATCTTTAAGAAGGTCGAGTCTGATCGGTTCTACATTTTTCTGCTACATGTTAGAAGACTAAAGACGAGTTGCATTTAACGATCTAAAGACTTCTTCTTAATTCAAGCATTCATCATAAAGATTGTCGGTTTAGGGGAGAGCACTAATTAGGGGAGAGTGAAAAGTCAGATTTAATCCCCAATTAGACTTGCTCACATTATTCAACATGTTGATTCTCACAAAGACTTGAAGCGTTCTTCTCAACAGATTTCTAGTATTTGGGCTTATAATATGTTGTTGATTCAGTGTCAAAACCGAAGGGGAAGGAGACACGTATCTAAAAGCGAGTAAACTTGATGAACTTAATACTTCTAAGTAATTGAAGATATCCCGGGAAGACAAATGTTATTACCGGAGAGAAACTCAAGGTTTGACTCATGGCGAGTAAACTTGATGAACTTAATTCTTCTAAGTGATTGAAGATATCCCAGGAAAACATATGTCATGACCGCAGAGAAACTCAAGGTTTACTCATCAAGGCGTTTAGTGTTCTTATTCCAACTACGTGGGGAAGAGATGTAAGAGTTAGTTTCTGATGATAAAAGGATGTACACAAGTGTGTGATGATTTCGATGTTATCGCAATCATCAGGGGGAGATATTGTGTACATTGGGGACGCCTCATTGTTTCATTTGAAGTGCTTAATCAGTGATTCAGAGATATAATCACTTATTTCGGAGTTGAAATCCCCAGAGATAGTCCTCCGAGAGATAATCGTGATTCGGCTGCTTCTTCAATGTTATCGGTTTTCTCTCTTTGGGCATTCGGGTGCCGGGTTCGTGAGCTTCATACACTTTCTTCAGGGGGAGAGAAAAGTATGCATCGGGGTTATTCTTTGGCTATTGGACTTAATCTGCTACTTCGATGGTATAAGTTTCTTTGTCGTTGGGTAAATGTGTATTCGGGTTCGTGAACTCTAGTCTAAGAGATTCACTGCATCAATTCATCTACTTGGGGGAAGTGTTCTCTTGACACCTTTTGGAATGGATCGCTTCAGACTTCAGTGGAAAGGAAATTTGAGAAGATTATTTATGAGTGGGATGATACGTTGTTGTTCTTCTTGTTGATGATATAACCCCGAATGGAGATCCTCGATTATCGTTCTTAAATGGAGCAGCGGGATTTATGATAATGGTGTGCTTTCTTGTGCACCTGGCTAAAGCAAGCTTGAAATAGAGCTTCGAATCTGCTCATCTTAAGGATTTTCGGTTTGGGGGAAGCTGCCAAAGTCTCTCTTTCTCATAGGCTCATGTTCTGTCTTCTATTCTGGAGCCTCGATTTGCTTTGGTGGTGAATGTTTAAGAGATGATGACTTCTTTCTTCATCAACGGGGCTGCTTGATATCCTTATCTCGGTACTCGTATCATCATCTTCTTTTACTATATCATCTTCTCTATCCTTGTATATATTTATTAAAAACCAAATACAAAAATATAAAACCAACAAAAAGAAAATAGAAAAATATAAAATCAACAAAATCCCATAAAAATCAGAAAATTTAAAATTACCAAAAATATGTTTTCAAAGACATGTCTTCTGGTATCGATAACATCTACGGTCTTAGAAATGTCATTCAATAATGGCACGGGACCATAGATGAAGTTCGAGCAGGAGGTGTAAATATTCTTTTCTAAACATGTCAAAATATGGCTTACAGTTATTTCAGACTGTAACCCGGGCTTCAAAAAATGGCTTGCAGTTACTTCTGACTGTAACCCGTGCTTAAACTATGGCTTGCTATTATTTCTGATAGCAACCCGTTCTTCATGAAAGGAAAGTGTTGCGCTAAACCAAATTTTCAAATATTTCGTGCACTTATCCTAATACAAAACAAGGAAAGCATGTCGTCATAAAGACTGCTGTTCCTACACAAATGTTTTTCCGTCTAAAATTCTTTAGAAAAATATTTGTTGTGTTTTCAAAAATGGTGGAAAATGAGTTGCTTAAAATCAATCGATTGAGTTTTTATAAAATTTGGAAACTCAATCAATGACTTGGCACTTTTAAAATCTTTTATAAATTGAGTCATTGATTGAGGGGATAATGTTTTCAAATCTATATCTTCTAACGGGCTTTCTTAATTATCCTACGTGCTTAATTAAAAATGATAATTGCCTATGTTGAAGGAATAGGTTTCTAGGATATGATTGTTAGGTTTAGATGATTAGAGTTTGATGAACAAATAATTCCCATACCTTATATGAACTGATTGATATGTTGAATTGACTTTTATTAGTCGATTACTGTTTGGGTGTTGTCGACCACCATATATCTGTATGTGTGTTCACTAACATATGCAGGTATATTGGTTATAAGAATGTTCCCGATCCGAATCCCACAGATGTGATTGGATGCCGAAAGGAAAGGGTAACGATTTCTTGAGTAGACAAATGAAGAAACGGAGCTTAATTTGACTTCAATGGAGAGTTGGCATATATGCAACGTAAGAGGTCTCACTGCATCAGCAGATGGTTTTCTTCTAAGTGATTGAAGAAACGGAGCTTAATTTGACCTCAGTTGGCATTCAAAATGCAACATATGAAGAAGTCTCATTTGCATCGTGACGGTTTTTCTTCCAAGCCCTACGGCAACAACAACAGAAGCTTCTCAACCACCTAACGTATCTTTGTGCAGGATACCATTTTTAAACAATTTTGAATAAGTTGATTAAATTGTTTTTGAAAATGGATAATATTGTTTTGAAAATATATTGGACTAATTTTTGAAAATCACCGGACTTCATGTTATCAAAACCTAAGTCACTCAATTATTGACTTCTTTCATGGATTGAGGGGGAGAGTGATTTAAAATAAAATATTTTCAAATGATGTTTCTTCACAAAAGTTCCGTCTTGTACGATAGTAAGTGGTGATCTAAAGATTTAATGTTATGTCATGGTATGATTTTTTCTTTAGAATCAAGGTCTTTCAAAATGAAATTTTTTCTGTTCTTGTTTGATTGTGAAATTGTTTTGTTTTACTTAAAAGATCTCTTAAAAAAACTATCATACCTGACACTAACAATCTTTAATGTCTTAAAATGGTCCTTATCTGTCATTTTTCAAAGTTAAATCAAGCCACGTCTTTCCCCAAAATCTTTTAAATGATTTAAATCAATTGGGATCACAAATCTCAAAAGGTTTGAAATTTTGATCGGGGTAGAGATCGTGAGTTAAATCTCTTATCAGTTTAAATTGAATTGGTTTTAGTCCTTTAAAGGCACTCCTGCCTCCATGTGCCAAACGATTTCAAATACACGATGCACATGTTGAGGAGGAGGATTTATCCAAAAACATGATGAGTATTTAAACTTGGCCACATATTCTCCCATGTTTTATAAACCTTATTAAATCACTTGGGATCCAAAATCTCAAAGGGTTTGATATTTTTGATCGGGGGAGAATTTGTGATTTAATAATGAAATTTGATAAAAGTTGATCGTTTTGATTCAATTGTGCAGGCTGCTCTCTCGTATGTGCTAAACGCTTTCGAATCTCGAAGCATATATTGAGGGGGAGCATTTTAAAGGAAAATAAACTATCGAGGTACAAAAGCTTTTATGTTTTAACATAGAGTACCTTGATTGAGTTTTAAAATGGTTTCTTAATGGCGCTTGTGATTGTGGATGTGCTTCAAATTAACTCTTGCCTCTATGTGATAAAAATGATTTCAAAAATCCTATGCACATATTGAGGGGGAGAATTTACCAAAGAAAATCAAATGGCTTTTTCTATGAAAATAGTGATCAATGAAAATATTTCAAAGTCCTCTTGCCTCCTTGTGCTAAACAATTTCAAATCATATGCACATGTTGAGGAGGAGCATTTTCTAAATGATCAAAACTATTAAGGTGCAAAATGCTTTGATCTCGTATCACAAGTACCTTGATTGTTTTCCAAATGATTTTTCAATTGGTTTCATGAAGGAAAGAACAATACCAAAACACCGACCAATTTATTTTTGCATGGAGTTATAAGGATGGTTAGGTTAGGTATTCGTTCCCACGATCCTTGAGCAGGAGGGATCTTCCGGGGACAATCCACTAGATAGTGTAGAGTCCTTAGGAATGTTGAAAAAAGGAGAAAAATGAGAATATGGGAAGTGTGCGGACTGAGACAGAGCTAGTACTGGAATAAACCCAACAAGGTTCTAGTTATGAAGTCTCGGTAAGCACTGAAGGGGTTGAAGAATGAAAAAGAATTGGAATGTAAAAAGGATGAAAAGAAATAGCCCTCCATCAATTCAACCTTAGGGCAGAAACCGGGTTCAATACATATGCTACTGGTGGTTACTAAGGTAACGCCGGTATTGAAGACAAGACGTCATGGACCCAGTGACGCACTGCACCTAACTTCCCAAGCTACTCAAGTTCCTCTTAAAAGGGCTTGTTTCATTCTCACGGGGAACCGACATTATCTATCGACTTTCTCTTAGAGATTGTTGATATTGAAGAAGGAGACCCTCTCCCTAGTCTCCGGCACAGGAACCAAAAATGCACGATTGAGTCTAGAGCCAAGAGATCATCCACAATATCTCATTAGGACACATAATTAATGAAGACTTGCTGTTTCACACAACGTGGAAAGTAAGAATATATTAAGAGTCTTACGCATTATCCTTGTGGTATTGCCAGAACATCCGAGTGATATGAAAATATTCACGATGAAGATGGAAATCCTTCTAGAGCCAACATCAAACAAGCTCTTGGTGGGTGACATGTGAGATCTTCTCGTAAGATCAAACTTGTGACAACTGGATAGAAACAATGGGGCGATTCAGTCTTGAATCAACCTTGGTCCAGGAATGGAATTGACGAATACTTTTGGAAAAACCGTTCGATGTGCAAAACTTCTTTTCTCTAGCACGTCGAATGTGTACTTATGTTTTCAAAACACAAAAAGTATCTCTGATTGAAAAATACTTTTAGAAAAACCATTCGATGTGCGAATCTCTTCTTTTCACAAGCACGTCGAATGTGTACTCATTCTCTAATACAAAAAGTATTTTGATTGAAAATTGATCTTTCTCATAAAACCTTCGTCGTATTGCAAAACTCTTTCTTCAAGCAATACGCGATTGTTTTTCAAATCATTTTTCATCAATAAGTGAATCTCAATTTCTTTGGTTCACTCACTCCGTGTTGTCTTCTTTGAGACGGACGTTCCGGTTTGAGAACAGCTAGAGCAGCGAAACCCATCAAGGAGATTCTTAGGAATCCTACGATCAGAAGCGGTACTTGTCTGATCAGCGAGGAACCGTGGGCGTGTACCTCAATTCGACGAAAGTGATCAAAGACACTTTCGTGTGTTTTATTGCTAACTGTTGTTTGTAGGTATATTTGGACGGTTGCGGTGATCGAATTGAGCGGTCAATCCAAAGCCGCATGCTCACGGCATCCACACTTAATTTGAAGAAATCATGACTGGTGCATATCTACATAACCTGGCTCTGATATTTCATACTATGCTTTTGCTTCGCTGCTGCAAATATCTTGAACCAGTAAGGCTTCCGCTACTCTGATGGAAAGATGTCATGATTCAAAAGTGTGAGCATGTCGGTCCGAAAGTCACAACTTCACATGATGGCAACACAATAAAGGGTGATCCAGAGATTTACTGTGGGTGATGATCTCAATGAAAGCTCGAAGATCATCAAAGATGTGGATCAGTTAAAGGCCTCCACTAAAAGTACAAAATATGCGGACTATGAAGTGTCACTGCTTAAGCACAAAGATTGCAGAATTGAAGAATTGAAGTCTACGAGCTCAAGAACATAGTCAAGAATAGAATGCTATGATTCGAAATGTAAAACATGGGGTGACCTCCCTTAGGGGGAGATTGTTAGGAATTAGAAAATTCCATAGTGAAGAGTCGGTCACCCCAAATATTATCTAGCATAAGTTAGCTCGTAGACTTGTCATTAGTTACGTTATTTGTTAGTTTATTTATTAGTTTGTAGCGTAGTATAGCTTAGTGCAACACCGTGGAGGAAGGACGGGTCTTTACCCACTGTATACCTGATCCACAGGCCGATAGGAGGTCGTATTTCTTGTAACTATAAATACCCCTTCCATCCATGGAAGGGGTGGTGCTTCTCATTTAATCTAATCTTTCATTTGTGTAAACCTCTAGCAAGAACACCCTCTCTCTCTACTAACTCTCTAACTATGGCAAACATGTATTTTGATCATCCAAGACCACCCGAATCATCAACACAATAATATTTGGATCCTAACACGATCGACCAAAAATCTAACCCCATGGGTTTTGGGTTTTTGTCATTTATTACCCATTAATATTTATCCCGGATAAATATTATACTTCGGGTAATTATCGTTTAAATCCCTAAATGAAAAATAATATCTATTTTCATTTCCTCACTACTCTCATTTCATTTCATAACTCGTTTCTTATTTCCGCTTGCATGTTTCGTTTTGTGTGCACTGGTGACCCTTCGGCATTTATGTGAAGACCAAAAATGAAAGATTCGTTGTGTCTTTACACATAATCCTTTCACACTCCCACTTGTAACCTTCTTTTATCGTACCCAGAGGTCACGAGCAAGACAATTAAGTACCCAAATCACATAAACCAATTCAACACCCAAGTAGTAATTTCCTTTCAGCTTAAGCTCCACTAAGCTTAGTCCGACTTAAGCTCCACAAAGCTAAGTCTGGGTATATGACTGTATCCCTTCATACTTTATCGATATTTTTAGAAAGTAGCAGGCATGGATATATTAACCTTGTAATACTTTCGTCATTTCTTATTCTCGTTAATTGATTTGCCTCCCATAGTGTCTTAGACACATGTCGTACTTTTCACAAAGCATTTCACACAAGGTGTAAAACCCTAAAATCCGGATTCACATTTTTACACCTAATTTGAATTTTACCCTAAGTTTAAAATTGGATAATTAAGTGATAATTAGACTAAATGTTATATAATATGGACATATTATTGAGTTTTATCCTAAGTAATTAATCAAAACTTTCCTAAACTAATCCTAATAACTAAAATTTGTACTACTCTCCCTCCTAGCATGTAACATCCCGCCTACTTAGACCACAATATTGTCCGCTTTGCCCGCAGGCTCACGGCTTTGTTTTTGTGGCCTCATTTGAAGACTTCCCGGTAGGTCACCCAAGCCAGTACTACTCTCACATGAGCACGCTTAACTGCCAGTTCCTAAGAACTCCACCCGCAGTAGACCACAAAACGCGTTGTGTCATTGTAAGGAGAATGTTATCTTATGAGCCCAACATCTCTCCAGCAGCATCCTGATGTCTCCAACAGCACGGCAGTCGGGTGTGGCTTCTGCTTCACGAGCCTCTCCAGCACAGGAACTGTTGCAGCAGGGTCGGCACCATCTTCTTCGGCTCCACGGGTAGTCTCCATCTAACGGTCGACAAACGGATGTGCGAAGGCAATATAAACAAAATTCGAAGTGAAAAGAATAAGGCCAAATCAACGAAGACAAACGAATATCGAGGTCAAATCTGAACGACAATCAAAAGGAATCAGAAGAGATCGAGAGCGGAAGCCTAATGTCTACCCGGTCCTCACGGGTCATAGCCTAAGCTCTAAGGGTCCTAAAACTGTCTCGATACCATAAATTGTAACACCCCAACCCGACAAGGGCAAAGATGTCACAATACGGTTTCATATCAGAACTTTTAAATACTGTACAATAGCGGAAGCCTTTACAAAATATTCAAAAAGAAAACATAAATAGCTAAAGTTTCAAAATAAAATCTAAAATCTCTATGGTCAAATCTTGCTCTCAGCTCTACTCTCAAACCCAGATCAGCTATCCCATAAGCTCATCTTGAATACCTAAAACCTGCGCAGGAAAAGAAAATGCGGTGAGCTTACAAAGCCCGGTGAACGGATATAACGAAACAAAAGCTAAAATAGAAATAATATACAATTAACGAAATCACAACGGAATGAGAAATAACGAATCTTTGAGGATTCTGCGGGCGCAAATATCTGAGAAATCGAGAAAAACACATAACGATTAACGATCACCTCAGAACACGTTTATGACACAAACGCAAACACATCAGAATAACCAAACACTTAACATATCAAGAATAAAAGATTTCGTGTCAACCAAACGAAGAGTCTAATGACTAACGGGAACAATTACGGAAAATAAACATGGCATTCATACAAATCAATTAATCTACATTTAACACACTTAATTGAATATTGTAGCAGCGTGAAATAGCGGTCACATCATGGCATCACACATACAGATAGAAAATACAGTAGACAAACTATAACTAAAAAGACAAAGACATAACATAGCCATTAGAAATTATCAGAACAGATATCATCAGAATACATAATACATTCACTAACATATCATATAAGAATACAATATATAAACACTCAAAAATACCGAATCATACAGAATACTTAACACAGAAGTAACATATAAAGATTTAGTCAACTACCACGAGCCCAGAACATATCATATTAGAAATATCTTTCTTCTTCAAAAGGTAACATCAGAAAATAATTGGAGTAGCTAGCTCCCAGAATTTTGTGAAGACGCGTATTGCCCACGACATCATTCACCGAGAAAACATATCGATAACAGTCGGATCTAGGATGCATCCATACGCCCCTTCCTACATATACAAAATATGCTCCACCATCCAGGAACGTGGCAGAACATCACTCTACTTCCCTAGAGTCATATCGAGGTGCATCACGTACGGACATGGAACCCCCATGACTAGTGAAATATTTGGCTCGGGTGTCAAACTAACTCAGTCAAACAGATTTTCATACATGACACAGATCATAATTCATCATAAAGGTCACAGATAACATATCAGATAACTTCATCTCATAAGGTTCATATTGGATATTCGAAGTCGAAGTTCATATCACAGTGGCATATCATACATTCATAATCAGAAGTTCATAATCAGCCATAGCAAGGTTCAACGATTGTGCATATCAAAATCTTCCTAACATAAGTTCACATCAAATATTGCATAGTTCACTAAAACATGTATTTTACACAAGTAACAGATCAAACAATCAGAAAGGGTTCATAGCAATGGCATCAGAAACCCTAATAAGTAAAATAGAAAAGCGAACGAAAAGAACATCATAAGGAACCTTTACTAAAAAGGTCAGAATATCTGTACCTTAACGCAAATGAGGGAAAAACAAATGAATGAACGAACACGAAGATACAACGTCGCGTCTCCTTCAACGAATCTACACGGATTAGGATTTGTTTAATACTTATTAGCATCATTAAAGCTATAACGGATTAATCGCATTAACATTCTTAGAGTTATAAGTATATTCTCATTTTATAAGCTTCTTATGCATTTGTAAGTGTGTTACCTATTGATATCATATTTTATCTTTCAGTTTCTTTAACTCATATTCGGACCAGACTTTAGCGATTTTTATAAAATACTTACTTAGCTCAAATGAAATCAACCAAAATTCAAGGGGTTCCCATATGAGTTAAGAGACTCTACAAAAATTGGTGGGTTCTATTTCCATGCTAAATGGCCTACGGAAAATCATAAGTCCAGACCTGTCCAGAACGAAATCAGAAAATACACCTTAAAAGTTTACACTTATTGGACCTGTTTAGACACCTTGGAAAAATTCCCAAAACTCCCAGAAATTCATTTATATCCTAAATGTCAATCCTGTAAAAGGAGAGATTTTACTAACTTATGGTTTGCAAATGAAAAATCAGACAATCCAACTAAATTTCAGACCCGTTTTCTCAGCTTTGACACTTGATCTTGTAAAATTCAAAAATACGACTTAGACAACTCCAAATTCGACCAAACCACTTGGAAAACTTAACTAAGATATAAAATAAACTTTTCCAACAAAAACCCAGATTATTGTACTTATAAAATTCGATCTATGACATGCACAAGTTCGACATATGATGCTGTCCAGTTTTAGGGTTTATTAAAACCAATATAAGCACATGTTTAACCTACCCAAACGCACCCATGACCCATGTAAGCCGCATGACCTGTTTTAATAGCATCTTAACATGTCTAATATTTATATTTTCCAGCTTATGAATTTTTATACGTACTCGTCTCAAGGTAACAAAGGAAGAATTGAAAGGAGATTAACAACACAAACCCTAGATGCGCGAGTGGAATGATACGAGACCAAGGCAAACAAAACTCACGAAGTCACCATCAACCCCACGAGCAGCTTCAAAAACCCACGACCAAGGCCTCCCTTTCGAATCACAACACTCACGAATCAATCACATACGATCACGAACTTCTTTGGAACACCTTTTTGTCTTGAAAATCGAATGGAATGGGAAAAAGAATGTGGATGCCGTCACTTTGGGTGGAGGAACTAGGGTTTCTTGTGTTATTAATTTCTTATGGAGCGTAATAAAAAGAAGGGGGAGGGTATACGGTTTTGTGTTAGCCGAACAAAAGAAAAGGAAAACATGGGCCATATCCAAGTTTAGTTAGGCTCTAATATTTTTAATTGTAGTATTAATTTTGTAGCTTATGAGATTTTCGGCCTAATACAATTATATATACATGTGGTGAAATTTTTAAACATAAACGTAAATAAATCTCGTATATTAGGTTTGCCAATCATTTATAAGTTAGATTAGAATTTCATTTAATGAGCATTGACGTATTTTACGTATTTTATAAGTTTTAAATCAGAGGGCAAAATAGTCTTTTAACCCGTTTTAGATTTTTAGGGTTTTACATAGCATGTACAAAACCGATCTCCATGTTGTCTTTCCCCCTTACACGTTTGTTATGATATGAGATAAGCACAAATTAAAAACTATATATATCCCACATAATTAGAATATTTGGTTGCTATTAACTCTGATTAAAATGAGATATCTTCCCCATTTTTATCACTATTTGGCACTCCATCCTCATCTCTAAACCGATTCCAAAAAAAAACTCTAACACATCATATTTGTGCTCTTAAAATTCAAAGAAGAAGAAGAGGTCTCATGTCTTGGTGATTTGTGTATTGTTTCGTGTGGTGTCTCATTGTTTCTTCTTTGTATTCGGCTTGCTAGGTATTTCATTTATGTTTTCCCCTTTTCTCGCCTAATAAACATTAAGCAATCATAAAAAATTGGACTTGACATGCTTGTTATGATTTTATGTACATTAGTTGAAGTTATGGTTTCGTGTGTAATACGTGTTATGATGTGTATATGTATGATGAGTAGATGAAAACCCTAGGAAGTAATTATGGGTCGAATTGGGTTTAAAAAGGTTTAGGGTTTCGTTGTGATTTTATGTGAACATGTTGTTCAGAAATTGGGTCGGGTTCAAGGAAGTGTAAATAAATGATACCAACGTGTTTTTGGGTGATTCTTGAGTCTAAACATAATTTCAATCCGTGTAATTTCTGGAAATATAAGGTTCATAGCAAATAGAGGTCGGGAAGGGTAATTTTTGAATTTTCCAAGTTGGGTGATCAAAGCTGTTAAACTAAGTTTGAAAATCAGTTGGAAAGGATGATTTTTCATTTGCAGACCATAAGGTCTTATGGGTAATAAATTATTATGGTAAATCTTTGGCAAGTTAATTTACTTCTGGAATTTTTGGGGATTTTTGTGAAATTTCTAAACTGGTCTAACAGACCCATACCTTAAAGGTGTAACAGCATGTTATTTTCTGTACAGGTCTGGAAAGATGAATTTTTTAAACCATACTTAAATTTTGAAATAAAATCTGCAAAATTGTTTGAACTTACTTAACTGATGTGGGAACAGGGTGCAGAATTGAGGTTTAAAACCTAATATGTAATATAAGTATAACACTAAGTATAAGACAAGTAAAGTTAAGAGTAACTTATGTAATGAATACGTAAGTGATATATGAATTCCCTTCATGTAGATTTGTTGAAGAGAGAGTAGTCCTCGTCCTCCGTCTTACCTCTTCCATTTCTTATTTACTAAGGTACATATATTCCGTCCTTTTTCAGTAAGGGCATCCACTGGTATAGTTACCCGTTATTGCTATTGATATCCGTTCTGTTATTCGATTAATATACGTTTTGATATTTGATTTGCTATCTCATTCTAATATTCGTTGGTTATCCGTTTGACATGATTCAATTCAGTATTTGATATGATATGTTTCAATTCAATATTTGATATGATTGATTTGATATGATTATGATTGCTCTTGTATTGCCCAGCTTCTGTATCTATATTCCTAGCCATGGAGATACCATGGCCATGTCATTGAGGCATCGATGGCATGACACTATTTGGGCCGGTGTTATTAGTCCCAGGCGTTCCCATTTTTGTATATGCTATGTAACACTTTGGCCATTATGATTATCTGAGTATGTATTCTACCCTTGAGCTAGTGTATGTACTACATTGTTTTTGCAGGGAGTGTATGGATGCATCCTAGGGAATCTGTATCTGTATCTGGTGATTGGTCGGTGTGTGTTCCTACACCCAATCATATTCTGGTACATTGTGAGCTAGCTACTCCATGTACAACTTATGAATTGATGATATATGATTTGTGATATGATTATTTTCCCTATTCATGTATCATGCTTAGGCAGCTGGGTAATGCACTCATGTTAGGTCACCATAAGTTAACACAAGGATCAATATGTAAGAAATATAGATAAAGGTGATCGGTTGAACACACACAAACACACACGTATGAATATGGAGAAAAGTTATGCGTAGATGTATTATGAAAGTGAACAACCAACCTTCAAGTGAAGGTTTACAACATTATTTATAGGGGAAGGAAGCTAGGGCAACATGTCTAGTCCCTTCCTTTCTTATTGGGCTTTGGCATAAGCTCATGGGCTTTCTACATGAGCCTAGCCTAAAACACTAACTTAAAAGCCTAGTTTAAGCAACCTATTACATATAAATGACTAACACTTGAAATACAAGTTAGGAGTGATTCCAACAATCTCCCCTAAGTGTTAGTGATGACTCCAGCAATCTTGGATAAGTTGTTGGTGTTGATGTAATAGCAGTTGCGTTGACGTCTTCTGGCCTTCCTCTTTCTTGTGAGTAGAAGTGCCTTGATTCCAACAATCTCCCCAAAGTGAGGATCTTGTTCTTTTGAAGTTTTCAGCTTTGACGTCTTTGTTATCTTTGTTATTTGTTCTTTGTTCTGGTGTGGATGTGATGATAGTATGTTGTTGTTGTTGTCTGCATCAGGTTCGCTTCGTTGCTCAGGTGTCTCCACGTCTTTCTCCAACATGCTCATACGCTCATTGATGTTGGATTTCAGATTTGATGTAGTTCTCTAGTCTTTAAACTTTGTTGATTATTTGGTTGATGAAGAATCATGTTGACTTTTGAGTTGCCTTTCGAGAGAACTTCAATTGAGTTGTTGTTGGTATGAGCATGAGGAGAATCAGTACGATCATTCATCCCAGGAGCATCCATAAGAAGAAAACATAAGAATTGGTTAGTGAAAAACACCAATCGATCATTGTGATCGTTTCTTAGAGAATTGATCACTACGATTGTTCTTCTGATGAATGTATTGATTCCATTCACCTTGGTCGGGCGAATCAGCCGTCCGAATCCCATAAGGGACAGTTAGGATCGTATGTATGGATGATTTGATGAATCGAGAGGTCTTGGAAGATGAAAGAACATCATATTCAAGTTAGTGAGAGAAACTAGAGAGAGAAGGGAAACTAGTAGGTGTTTTATTGAAGATGAAAAGAAAATTACACTAAGAGTCTCACCCCTCCATGGAAGTATGGAGGGGTATTTATAGCCTAGCACATATATAACTATTAAACTATGACATAACTAGTCCTTGTGTTTGGCTAAATAAGATAGATAATGTAATCCCGTACATGTCGTTCCATTTACGTGTTAGGAGCGATTCCAACAATCTTCCCCTAATGGGACGACATAAGGGATTACTTACAACATTTCCTACAAGTATAAAAAACAAATAAAGAAAGATCTTCATAAGCTCTTCAAATATTGAGGATGATGAAAGTTTACGCTCTTTGTCTTCTTCTTGTACCTCGACTTGAGAACTGTCTTTTTCACTTGTAGGCAAATGATGTAATATGCAAGAATTGGATTAACTTCCCCCCAATTCATGCCGCATGTCTTTAGCAGCTTCTCCGTACACTCCTTTTTGGCAAAGTTTCTGAATCAGATTCCCCCCAAACTGACAACCGTCTTCAGCAGATTCGAAACTTTGATGCAGTGAACATTTCCTCTAACTTTTGAAATTTTCAGTACGCATCGGAATTTGTAGATGAGCAGTATACCACACAAGTTAAATCTGACTTGTTGTGGAAAATCCGTTTGAGGGTAACATGCAAGAAATCAACAAGATCTTCTCATGTATGTAGATGCTTCACACCAAACAAACCACGAAAGACGAAATGAAATGACTTCCCCCTAAATGTTGCGGTCTATCGGAATAATAGTTATCTGTGAATCTGCAATTACTCGATAAAATGACCATGTGTGAGGCATCACAACATCATATTTAGGTAACTTCACACACGATAACTCTGTGAAAGTGAGACGATAACACCAACTTGAGAAATTTTAACCACTGATCGTGTCATTTCTTCCCCCTGATTGAAGAAATTCATGAAAGGAGAGGGTTTTCGAAAAAAATCCAAAAAAACATCAAAGGAAGCAGACACCACCTATACTCTCTTCCCCCCGATGTTTTCAATGAATCAGAATCGTACACCACGTATGTTGATGATGAATTGGAGACAGCGAAACCATGTATGTCCAAGTAATCGAACAATTGTGAAGTACCATAAATATCATGTGAGAATCAATTGCTGATAAGACTTCTCTACTCGTGTATACTCTTCTCAACTAACTCTTTACCGACCCCATTATCATTCTGACGGCTTTTTGTAGTGACTACTGATGGAGAAAATCCAATATGACGAACTTGAGACTGAAGTAAAATAACCTGAACTTGCGACTTAAACTTGCACTATTGTCAGACGAAGAACCCTTTTTCTTATGGCCATCAGAATAAGGGTAAACTTAAAGTTTCTCAAATTATCCACACTTTAGTGTGACACTTGAGCACAACAACGTAACTCCTTAAAAGTGATAGTTATACGCTGTGAGCACAACAACGTAACTCCTTACATCAAGTACAACTAGACAACTCAAGTCTTTATCATTCGTAACGGTTAAAGCTCGAACAAGGATCTCGAAGAATCATGCACCAACCCCAATATCTTCAAGATACTAAGTACACGCACCCGTGATATTCCACTTCAACCTCAAATAAATAATAATGAATTATCGCCGTAGTCACATCTTACGGTTAAATGCCCAAAACTAGCCTTCATTAACGGTTTAAATGAACTTGATAATGGTTCCCGATCTTGTAAAAAAAATGTATCCTCGTGAAATCGAAATACCAAAATACCACTCTATATTCTAAATATTATCAAAACAAAGTATCTAAAAAATTTTGTGAAAACAAAATATTTCGGATAACAATTACTGTTTTGATAATATTGCCCAGCGCCCACCATTCAATACTCACAATCTGGTCCATAAAACGTGTATAATTACTGAGGCCCAGTCCTATAAAGATTTACCAAGAAACATCAAGCCTGATCCAAGTGTAGTAAAATCGTGTAAGCCCAGTCCATGGAGATGATATTTGGATCCAATCACACGGTATGATATATGTATAACCCTAAACACGTTTTTTCTTTACATTTGACCTAAACACAAATAACGCCTACCACAAATAACGTTTTCTCTCACCAAACAATTCATAATACCCACAATCACAAATCTCATCTCAAATCCAATCAACTTATGAATGTTACCCTTGATTTTCACGACGATTTCAGCTTCAAGATCCTTAAGAAAAGGGTCTCGGGCAGGTTTTAATTTTTAGTATTGATTAACGAGTCATGTATTGAACAAAACAAAGGAAGATTGCAACTTAATAGTTGACATGCTTTCTTTATATTCGTATAGACAAGAAGCTAGGCTTCTAATATTGGTCGATGATGAAATGTTTTCAAACTTACAAGATCTTAAATGATTTTAGTTAAGTTTAGAAACTGATCTGAGATTCGAACTTGGGTGAGATGGATATGAAATTAGGATAATTTTTGTTGTTTGCTTCAGAATCATGTATACGAGTGTAAAGAGGTTTGATTAGGATTATTTTTGGTTTGATTCGTGGCAGTTTAATCATCAGTCGAGTTTTGATATATTTTACTTTCTTGGTACTGGACAAATGAGGTTAAACTGATGTCCAAGTGAGGTATTTTGGTTGTGATCAAGGTCCTGTTTACGCATAAGGTATTCATCTTGTCTTCTTCTTACGCGTAATAAAACGAATTTATGCGTAAACCAATCTTTACTCGTAAACCAAACCTTATGCGTAACCCATACGCGTAAGCCAAATGCGTAGTCTTATCTTAGGCGTAAAGAGGTTCTTTACGAGTAAGCTTACACGTAGTCTTATGCTTAAACATACTTTCTTACGAGTAACTTCACGCATTACTCGTAAACGGATCTGAAGATGGGGTCTTAGGCGTAAGCTAACAATCATAGGCGCAAAAATAGGGTTTTGACCCTTTATTAACTTTTTCCGGCGTGCTTATTCCGACCATAAATATGTTCACCTTCATATAACCCAAAAAAAGATGGTAAAGAAAAACCACACTTTTGACCCAGTTTGACTATGAGTACAAGACCATTTGACCATGAAAACTGTCATGAGTATTGTAGCAAAAACAAGTCACAATATACACCAAAAATGTTGCAGAGGACATGAATCTGAATATAACATATTTGACTATTTTGACCAAAAGGATACACAACTTGTAACAATCTGATTAAACCCAAAAAAAATTTATAAAAGGTTAACACTTGGTAAAAAACAGACGTACAAGAGATTTTGACAAGAAAACATCACCAAAATCAACCAAAAAAAATAAACCGACCTTGCTCTGATACCAATGTTAGGATCGTATGTATGGATGATTTGGTGAATCGGGAGGTCTTAGAAGATGAAAGAACATCATCGTCAAGTTAGTGAGAGAAACTAGAGAGAGAAGGGAAACTAGTAGGTGTTTTATTGAAGATGAAAGGAAAATTACACTAAGAGTCTCACCCCTCCATGGAAGTATGAAGGGGTATTTATAGCCTAGCACATACATAACTATTAAACTATGACATAACTAGTCCTTGTGTTTGGCTAAATAAGATAGATAATGTAATCCCGTAAATGTCGTTCCATTTACGTGTTAGGAGCGATTCCAACAGGCATTACATTGAACTAATTCAAGTAATGACCCACATCTTCAGGACTCGATTCTTGAAAGGAATCTCCTTAGTGGGATTTCCAGCACTTACAAGTTTGAACTTCGAGGGTGTTAACAACATAGTGTGAAAACACGTCTCTAATTCTAGCAAAGGCTGTTCCTGAACTGGTGTCCCTCAAGTAGGATAACACGATGTACCGAAGTACATCTACAGTTCAGGTTAGTCGCTGAGGTACACCGAAGAATCACCTCACGACTGTAGACCATTTGAGACAACACTAAGCGTAACCCACAAGGAGTTACCGAAGCGACCTGCTGTCAGGGTTGTTTGATGTTGACCCTGGCAGGATTTTCTATTTAATAACTGAGGATCACAAGTGTGAATCCCCTCATAAATGTTCTCGACAGATTGCTAAGATCTGTGAAGGACTCTAAAATGTATCACTTGCGTCCTTAATGTTGAATGACAAGTGATGAAATGTCAAGTGTTCCTAAGAAATATTTTGATGAATCTCGTGGCTCTAGACTCGATTAGTGCACTTTGGTTTCCCTGAGCGGAGACTAGGGAGAGGGTCTCCTTCTTCAATACCAACAATCTCTAAGAGAAAGTCGATAGTTTACGTAGGGTTCCCTATGAGAATGAAACAAGCTTCTGTTGAGAGAAACTTTAGTGATTAAGAAGGTTTAGTGCATTGCGTCACTGGGTCCATGACAACTTTAATCTTCAATAGCGGTGTCATCTAGTGACAGTCAATAGCATATGAATTGAATTCGGTGTCTGCCCTAAGTTGAGTAATTTGGAGGGCTATTTATTTTCACCATTTTCTTTACTTTTCTTTTTAATTCTTCAACTCATTCTTTCTCCAATTCTCATTTTCTCCTTTTTTTCATAATCATACATAAGGACTTCTAAGTACTAACTATTGGTGGTGTCCTTGGGTAGATCCCTCCGGCTCTGGCGGATCATAGGACGGTTATTCCTAACCTTAGTCACCTTATAACTCCATGACTATCCTACGTTGCCATAAAACCATTTTCTTGAAAATCTCTCAAAGTGTTTATGAATGAAAACATGTTTGTAACACTTCGAGAGTTTTGCATTTTCAGAAATACTCCCCCTTCACACGTGCTTAAGTGTTTTGACAGAAATCTGCACGGTGAGGGTAGAGCTCGCACTTTTGAATTGATCGACTCAAGATAGACAATTCCCCGCGAGACACGGTTACGTTGCATAGTTAAAGAGATGCATTGACAGCTTTTAGGTGACAACTAGCTCTAATAACTACCTTGATGGTGTGGACAAACCTTGAAAAGGTTGTCAAACCCGTCAAAGTTCATGTCTATCAAGAGTTTCTCGAATAGGTACGATCTACTCGGATAAATCTTGGAAGACAAATCTTTTTGATGTATGACAGTACAAATCTCGTCAATTCATGGGTTAAGTCTTAGAACACGAAGATTCAATCACATTATCAACATATTTGTATCACACAATTTTTCTCCCCCTAAAAAATGGCATATAAATGTTATTTTTGATGAAATTTTTGATATCGAATATGACCATTTCGAGTTTTGTAGGAAGATTTCCACGAAGAACAATTTGTGAACAAAGATTTTTAGCAAATACTCCCCCTCAACAAGTAATACTTAACTTTTGAGGTTTTGAAAACATAAGGGGAAGTACTTGTTCTTCTGAGAAAAACTTTGAAAATGATTAAAGTTTTGATTAGTTTTACTCAAAAGTAAGAAGCTTTCGCTCCTTTTATAAGGATTGTGGCACTGATGCGTACCACATGGTCCTTTCAATACAAGTACAGGTTGTACACTGTTATGTGTGCACAAGCCATAATTAATATACAAATCAATCAATCCAAATGTCAATCAAAATAGTTTTGAGGAGTACCAGACAATTATTCAATTAGACCAGGAGTTCTCTCATGACGTTGATATGTTGTAATTGAGAAACTCTGTCTTCCACCCACGAAGCTTTCAAACCTCCGCATCTGATCTCGCTGAAACAACCTTTCATCCAGCCTCTTGATTATCTTCTTAGCATCCCTCTTTTCCTCAGAATTCCACCTCTTCTTTGACCCAATACCTTGCTGAATGTCCTTTAACCGATACGCTAACCCATCACGAACCATTTTCAATGTGTGATCACAGAATTTATGAACCTCATTGTACGCCATGAAGCAGTTGTGGTGAAGTTCACTGCGGTAAACAACTCCAAACTTTGGTTTCTTCAAAATGGTGTACTGAGATAGGTGGTTTATGTCGGGAAAGTGTAGCAACGGTTTTGTGAGGTTGACTTGCTTCAACACATTCCTGGATCACTTTGCTTCGAATGAATATCAGTAAGGCTGTGATGTACTGAAGCTGAATGTTGGTGGAGAATTGTCTCATCCGTCCTTGTACCTTAGCAAGATACATATCTTCGATGTCGTTGAGCGACAATCTCAGAAAATCAACCTCAGTGAAATTATATTCTTGTTCATCTTGGCGTTTGACCTTGATTTCCTTCAAGAATGAATAATCCCATTTCGTAGCCAACGTGACATTCATGATAGCAACGATCTTTTTATCACTAAACACCTCCTTGTTCGACTTTAGAACTTGGCATCTTCTGTAATACAGACTTCTCCTTGGTGGCCAATGGTGAATGCCATATTTAGTATCAATGTCATAATCCACCATTTCGTCAACGAACATTCTGGTGGCTTCTCCTTCGATGGCAACATTGGTGGAGAAAACTGCTGTGAAGGTAAGTGATGTAGCGTACTTCTTGCTGATGTCGCTACCGTGCTGAAGAAACTCTAGGTCATTGTTGAAGAAGTAGCGGTAAGTAATCTTTGGTTGCTTTGGTCGGCTAATGGTTGGTAGCGGTTTGGTCCAGTGAGTGTAATATGGAGTGTTATCCTTTCTTGAGAAGTCGATGTTCGATTCGGGGTTGAGCCAGTCAATGTTGTTAGACATGGCTCGTGCGATGTTGTAAAGATGGTATTCAACTTCAACAGCACTATCGGATCTGTCTTTTAGTAGTTGGAAAGCATCATTCTTGATTCGGCGCAATTCCCTCTTCGTCATCTTCTTGACTTTGAATCCATCCTGGATAATTTTCACTTGTTCCATAGTACGACCATCTACCGGTTCTTGACCTTCCGGTAATCGATGCGTAGCATCAACTAACTTGCTAAACCAGTCATACTCTTGAGTGTCATCTTCATCCAACCAGGAGACGACTGAGCTTGGTCTCTTCTTCGGTTTGGAGGATGATCCCGGTTGTTGCTTAGTTGATGGTGGAGATGATGGCTGTTGTTGGGGCTCTGGATGTTCTTCGTCTTCACCACCGGTGTATTGAAAATGATCACTGGTTTTCTCCAATGGTGGTGGAGACTCAGAATCCTGAGGTTTACCTGTTGCAGGAGGTTGCTGAGTAGCTTGAGTTGGTCTTTGGCGGTGGCATAGATGATGAAGACTCGCATGTTTTCTTCTGACGTTTTGCATGTGGATCTTTGTCCTTGTCATCATCATCTCTGTAATGCTTCTCGATTCCAGCAGCTTCCTTGTATGTAGTCTTCAGTTGATGAGCAAGGAGAACCTCAAGAAACTTCAGTTCATCATATGTGAGTGTCGAAGATCGAGCAGTCATCTGAGTGATCAACTGTGAAAGTAGGTCAGTTTCTGTGACATGAGGTGGCTGGACTGGTCGAGTCTGCATTGTTACCGGTGTTGTGACAATTGTCTGTTTGAGAAGTGTTCTCAAGGTAGGGTAAAGTTGTTTAGAGAACATGTCTTTGGTTATTCCCGGAACATATTGGAGAAGAAACTTATGATTGTATTCCTTGATCTTCTCGTCCATTTCTCCTTGAATGTCTCTGTTAAGAAATAGCTTGATTTGATCTCTCTCCTCAATGAACGTGTTCATCTATTTGCTAAGCAAATTTACCCTGTCAGCTAGCATGTTTAGCTTTCTATCAACCATGCTACGTTTTCTTTCTTGTTTTACAGCTTTAAGGATCTTGGTCTTTGCTCGAGATGCCCTTGTATAAGTAGTTTTATTGACTGATTTGGACGACGATCTTGTGGTTGTATCTTTTGATGGTGGTGGTGAAGAGTGAGATGATGATTCAGTTGTGGAAGGGTCATGGGGTGGCTCCGAAGATTGTTAAGGATTATCTCGGATGTAGTTGTCTGCTTCAATTCGAATCATTCTTCTTCTTCCTTCTTAGCAAGTGCTTATTCTTCAGCCTTTTCCTTTGCCGCTTTTTCCACATCTTCATCAGTTATCTTTTCTGTTGTTTCCTGCTCTTCTTCCTCAAAATCGAACTTGACCTCATAATTCTGCTGTTGTTGCTCAGTAGATTCCTTTGTGGTGTCACCAGTTCCCTTATCAGGTTTATTAACCACATCAAGAACTGGTGTGTTTGGAGCACCACCACTGGAACCTCCAGGGCCTTTCAACTGTTGAGCTTCAAAGTCTTTTGCAGCTTGCTGCAACCTCAGATGCTTCAGAGTCTTCTGGTAGTCTCTTTCTTCATCTTTTGGTTCATTCTCTTCATCGGAATCTTCTTCCTCTTCTTCTGTCACCGACTTCTTCCCTTTGTCTGATTGTGGACTAGGTGGTTTGTCTTCTGACATTGGTGAGGATGTATCATCTGTTGTTGTTTATGAGTAGTAAACCACCTCATCAGACTCAGTTGCAGAGTCGTCGTCCTCTGGAATAGCATCTGGTTTAATTTGAGAACGAACGATCTGACTGGGGACCTTCCTCTTAAAGGATGGATGTCTTTTCTTTTACTTGTTCGTACTCCCCGTGCTTCCAGTGCTACCTGATCTTCTTGTCCTTTTGGTAGGTACTGCAGAAGTCTTTTCATCCATAAATCCCACTTTGCCTGCTCTCACTGCTTCTTGGTAACGAAGATAAGAAGGAAGACCCTTGATTGTGTCAGTAAGAAGGCAATCAAGTAACTCTGCACCTTGTTTCTGTGTTGAAGAGTCCTTAAATCTGACAACGTTCAAAGTTGGCTCATATAACAAAGAGTGAGTCTTGGGAATTGGCTCATATAACGCAACCATCAGGAGGGAGAAGTTGGTATTTCATCTTTCGTGATTGGATTGACGAAGGGAATTATGCTTAAGACCGAAGAAGGAGAAGTAGTGTGTGTACATCGGGCTTTTTACCAACTTGGATGCAATACTAAGTGAGTTATGTTGTTATGATGTTCCCAGAACGACAACCATTGTGCCAGAATCAAGAGTCTACTTTCTCCGTTGCGTGTTAAGAGACAAAAGAAATTTCAAGAAAGAGAGTTGTCGGTTCAGGAGGGAGCAAATAAAGAAAAAAAAGGCTCACTAGTTAGGAGGGAGTAATAACCTAACTAGACCGTTACAATTGAAGTTCAGAGCTACAAGGATTTGTGCCGTCAGAGCCAAAGATCAAATGCCGAGATCGTCGGAAGAGAGAACTTCAAGTTTGCCTCAGTATCTAGACTACAGAGACTTTGCGCTTCAACAAAGTCAACATTGTTCATTACTATTGTAATTTACTTTGTTTTGTATTTATAGGTCTCATTGTTTCACGTGTGACGATATCTTGGAGGGAGATTGTTAGCCTCGCTTTTTTATAAAGAAAACGTCACTTACGTGAATTGGACTAGATGCATAGTATACTTTGCCCATAGGGACTAGTATTGTTTAAGTGGCAAAGTAATGGTTTGTTAAGCCTATAAATACCCCTCACGACTCTCCATGAGGGGTGAGGTTAATCATTTGGTTTGTGTAGTGTTTTGTTTCATCAATAAAAGTATCCTTTGTTTCTTCTCCCTCTCTCTACTTTCTCTCACTAGAAGAGATGAATCTTTTCATCTTTTTCCACCAACCCCGACCTCCCAAAACCACATAAATCTAGTATTCTCGGTCCTACATTTATTCTCATTGGGATGTCCAGATTCTTCCCGAGAATGTTTTGGATCAACAACTTTGTATATCTGATAAAGGGAATCTTTGACCAAGGCTTCTTGAGATGCTACATCATATCTTCCCATATCAAACTTGCGAAGTCAATGTGTTGCTTGTTGACCATTCCCCAGAAAGTTTGAAGATGCATGAGTTTAGGATGCTCATGACCGCTGTCTCTTCCAGATACAGACTTAGCGATCATGATGTACAGTGTTCTCCAGGGCTGAGGGATGTTCTTCAGATCAACAAAGGGAGTGCTTGGTGATGATTCCTGTTGCTTCATCATAACCAATGTCGACCATGAATTGCATTATAGCCTCTTCAGTAGGAGTTTGCACATAATCTGCAGGTTGAATGGCTGGTAGAAGAAAAATTGTTCGAAGATCCGCTACCGTGACTGTGACTTCCTTGTTGTTGAGAGTCACTTTAACAGCATCTTGACCATCAATCTTCTCCATTGTGTGCCAGAATTGATGGATATAGATTTCGTACGTACTTGAGAGTTGGTCAGCATAAGACTGTAGGGATGAACCTTGAGAATATCCACGGCAACTCTGCTGGAGGATTTCGAGCAAGTGAAGTTATCAAAATCAACTCTGAGGTTGTTCTTTCCAATCGTTTTGCGATAATCCGTTGGGAGGATATCTTCCATTGTGAGTTCATTGGATGCGTTGAGATTTTCCATGACGACGTCCATTTCGTGATCTGAAAGGTATTGAGACAAAAGAACCAACATATCGAAAGACATTATGTTAGTCTAATGATTGATTTTATTGTCCAATTATTGATTGAAGTTGTTATGTTTATGAATGTTACGAGTCCAAAGTCACATTTAGTCCAATAGTCCAAAGTTGACGTGATAAGTTACGTGAGTATGTTAATTTTGACTTTTAATGTCCAAATTTCACTTAATCACACAATGTTTTAACTTTTTGTAGCTTATTAGTGACATTTTTGTTTTGTGACATAAGAGTGACTTATTACAAGTTTTGTACGCGTAACATTTCAAAGTAAAGTTACAAGTTGGCTTAGGCGTAAGCAAGTAAGCTTATGCGTAAACATGACAACCTTAGGCGTACGCGAAAGCTTAAGCGTAGGAGTAATCCTTAGGCGTAAGAATGACTTACGCGTAGGAGTATACTCTTAGCTTATGAGCTTACGCGTAGGCTTAAGCAAAGGACTTACGCGTAAGGTTTACTCGTAAGAGTATCCATTAGGCATAGAAATCCAAGTTTACGCGTATCCTTCACAGGGTACGCGTATTCCTCGTAGACCCTTATGTGTAAGTGTTATGCGTAAGATTGGTCTTAGGCGGAACCTTTACGCATAAGGTATTCCTTAAGCGTAATTCCAAGAACACCTTATTCTGATCTTTTACGCATAGAAGCATGTAATAAATCACACATAGCAAACTGATTACAATGTTTTCCAAGAACTTTCAAGACCACAAAAATATGTCAAGTTTCAATTCAGTTACGCGTATAAAAGCTTAGGCGTAAGCATGTCCTTAAACCCTAAACCCTATTGTTACGCATAAGAGATTTAGCCATGGAAAACCATCAAGATTAATTCTGCATACTCCTAGAGAACTATGAAACATGTTCCAATAGTTTTTAACATCAAATACACACATAATCAAGAGTTCCTATTTATACGCACATATAAACCCTAAAAACTTAATTCTTCAATTTTGTTGTTTCTGGGTGTGATTCATGAGTGAATATGGTGAATTAAACATGTTGAGAACCTATCTTATGCATCTAATCATGACAAATCATCCAAATGAAGAGACGCCTAAATATGAACATGAACCCTAAAAATCGTAAATCAAAGAAACAAGTTTCTGGGTGAAGTTTGATGATAGAAATGGTTATAAAACTTGATTTTAAACACTTTGACACTTTCCATTTCATCAAAAACACACTTAGCCATAACCCTTGATCATACGCGTATGCGTAGACCCAAAAATCACCCATAAGTAAAAATCAAACCGTTGGATTTGTGTAAGATTAAAAACCAATGTTTGTAATCACTATTAGAAACGTTTCCAACTTACAGTTTTCAATTTTGAAGCACGGATTTGAAGATGAATTCTTAGGCGTGGATTTGGTTTGGTTGAAAATTAAATGCTAGTAGGTAAAAAGTTAAATGTGTTAGGTTAAGAATTTTATATAAAAAAGGTTTTCCACTTTGACACCTTTAGTCCCTTAACCTTAAGCATTTTCAACCAAGACCCAATAACTTCCATTTTGGTTACACACAACATATTTTGGAAAGAAACTTTAACGATACTCCCCCTCAACTTTTGAAATGATGAAATTTTAATAACATTTGAGTCCGAGGAGAGTATTTAACAAGAAACGAATCCACTATTTTTGAAGAAACAACATCTTTTGGTAACATGCAAGTACAAGGTTTTATGAGATTGAAAAATATTTACATTCTCCCCCTCAACACTTGTTCGAGAAAAATGGTGAAATGTTTGATGGAACAAAGTGTTGACGAAAGATTTGTACTTGCAATGTTTGAAAGAAATTTAGATAGAAGAATATTTTTGAATTTTATCAGATTTTATATATTTATATTTTGTTTTTGAAAATTTATTTACAAAAGAGGTTTTGGTGTTTGACATTTTCAAGAATGTTTTAAAAGTTCGTCCAGTTCTTCTGGAGTCAAACACCTCATACCAATCCGGTGGATCAAATCATTAAACCTTGCCGGGCTAAGGCTTTAGTGAGAAGATCCGCCAGTTGGTGTTCAAGCAACAAAGTATAATTCAACGATGCGTCGGTACTTTTCCACATGCTCTTTATGAAATGATATCGAAGATCGATGTGCTTGGACTTCGAGTGTTGAACAGTGTTGCACGAGATCGCAATAGCACTTCGATTTTCACAATACATGATTCGTCAAATACATAACCATATTCCTTGAGTTGTGTTCTCATCCAAATGACTTGAGCACAACACGCAGACATGGCTACATATTCTCGCTTTAGTTGATGGACATGCATGTACAATCTTGTTTCTTCGATTGCCAAGACACCAGTTTATCACCAAGGAATTGTAAACCCCAAGTACTTTTCCGGAGAATCTAAGCATCCCGCATGATCAACGCGTATGAAAAAGCTATTAGTTCAAACCGTAATCCTTCCGATACCGATCCCAAATTAATGGTTCCCTTTACGTATCGAGGATTTTTTAGCCTTAGTGAGGTGTTTCTCGCTTGGTCGCGACGATAACGTGAGCAAAGATATACAAAAATACAATGTCGGTCCCTCGTCGTTAGATACATGAGGACCCACTAATACTTCGGTATTTGGTAGGGTCAACCATTTCCCATGTAAATCGTCGGCTTTGTTGGTATGTGCCATTGGTGTTGCATAGGTGTCACAACTTTGCATTCCATGTTTGTTCAAAATTTCAAGAGCATATTTGGACTGACTTTGGAAAATACCACGGGGTGATTGATGAACTTGTAGTCCTAAGAAGAACGAAAGTTCACCCATCATTGACATTTCAAAATTTATTTTCATTAGTTTTGAAAAAGCGTTTGAGTACTTTTTGTGGGTAGAACCAAAAATGATGTCATCCACATAAATCTGAACAATTAAAATGTGTTCCCCGTGATATTGGATAAACAGTGTTGGGTCGACCGATCGTTTTACAAAATTATGAGAAAGGAGGAAGGATGACAACTCATCATACCACGCCCGAGGGGCTTGTTTGAGACCGTAAAGAGCCTTGCTCAGTTTGTAGACGTGATTAGGGAACTCTGGATCAAAAATCCTTCTGGCTGACTAACATAGACTGTTTCCTTCAGTTTACTATTCGTAAAAGCGTTTTGACATCCATTTGATAGACCGTGATGTTCATGTGAGCCGAATGCCGAAAAATCGCATGCCTCAAGTCTAGCAACCGGTGCGAATGATTCTTCAAGTCAATCCCCTCTTCGTCTATAACCCTTAGCCACCGGACGTGACTTATTTCTCGATAGCCGTAGCTTCAACGTCTAACTTGTTTTTCCAAATCCATTTGAGACCAATGACATAGACCCTCTTGGTCTTTCAACAAATTCCATACTTCAAGACGTTTAAACCGATTGAGTTCTTCCTGCATGGATTCAATCCAGTTGTCTTTGGTCATTGCATCTTTTATGTTTTTAGGTTCATTTTGACAAACGGTGAGGGCATAAATGCATTGTTCACCATCGTCGGGGCGTTGTCTAGTTAACGACCTGGTTGATTCGGGTTACCAATAATGTTGACAAGAGGATGGTCTTTAGTCCAACGATGTGTGGAGGGTTGATGTTGATATACATTATGCAGATTAGCTGGATTCAGATGGCTCGGTAGAAGATTCCGAACATCCGAAGATGAAGTTTCTGTAGCAAAAGGGTTGAAGAATGCATTTCCATTATAATTCGAGTGCAGTACATTTTGATTCGAATATCATCACCGGATCAACGTCATTAGATGCGGTTTGTTTAGCTGTTGTTGTAGAGTCAATTGGAGGTACTTCAGCACCTTGTTGTTGTTTCAGTGTATCGTGGATTGGAATATTATCAGTTGAGCAAATAAAACATTTGATACATCCGAGCACGTTGATCAATATCATCACAACGAGGAGAAAATAACGTTTCCATTTGACGACGAAGTGTCGTAGCTTGGTTCACCTGATGATGGGGTTTGGGGGAAGTTGAGACGGTTATGTTCGGGTTCCAAGCTGTTTTGCTCAGAAGCCATCTTTGTAAGCTCATCAAACTTAGCATGAATCGTTTCCATAATCTCCCTTGTACGACGATTCCAGATCCGGTATCCCTTTGAGTTTTCACAGTATCCAACGAAGACTCCAATGTCAGCTTTGGCCTTGAGATTTCTAAAGTCATCACGATCATTATTTGGGTAACAGAGAGCACCAAATACAAGAAAGTGTTTGAGATTCGGTTTACGGTTATAGATAAGCTCATAAGGTGTTTTCTTGTGGCGTTTGGTTATCATAGAATGGTTTTGAGTGTAGCATACAGTTGACACGGCTTCAGCCCATAAATAATCTGGAAGTTTTGCATTGATGAACTTCGTTCTTGCAGCTTCCACTAACATACGGTTTCATCTTTCGACAACTCCATTTTGTTCTGGTGTCCGTGCAATAGATGTCTGATGCTCAATTACCACTTTCTCATAGCATTCTCGAAGAGTTTGATTCACAAATTCAACTCCTTTGTCTGCTTCGATTTGTCTGACTGTGTTCCGGAGCTGAACTTGAATTTTCGTGAGAAAGGTGATGAACATCTGTGGAGCTTGATCTTTACTTCGAAGAAAATCAACAATTACTAGAATGTAGTTTTTGCCATTAATCGTCTGTACACGCATCGGGCCACACAAATCCATGTGAAGAAGATGAAGCACATGCTGAGAGCTGTGTTCCACCTTTGAAGAAAAGTAAGCACGAGTGCTTTTTCCTTGTTCACAAGCTGAGCATAGGTGATCTTTAGAATATCGAAACCTTGGAAGACCTTCAACTAGTTTGTATCGTGCAAGATTAGTTATGGTTTGAAAGTTCAAGTGTGAAAGCCGACGGTGCCATAGCCAAGATTTTATCGATGTTGCCTTAGAAAGTAGACGAATGGGAGATGAAGCAATCATGTCTTGCATAGATATTGTGTAAAGGCTTGATGTGTGGTTTCCAGACATAAGATC
>OU343222.1:154832224-154957051 GCA_910596185.1 Chrysanthemum makinoi | reverse complement strand
GATCTCCTAGAAAAACTTTGGTGCTAATCCTATGGCTAGAAATCATATGCGTAATTCTTGAACTATTAGGGTTTTGGTCTTACGCGTAAGATTTTCTACGCAGAACTGCTTGATGTAGTTTCATGCCATGATCTGTTTTAGAATGAATGTATGGGTCAAAATTGTTGTTATGATGATTTTATTTCGTGCTTGCTACTGTATAACTCGTAATCAAGGTTATTGTTCTACGATAAGGATCACCTTACGCAGAAAGTTATGAAGAGAAATCTTACGCCAGAATCGCTACGCCGTAAGGTTCTACAAAGGACTACGCGTATCCCGTGAAGGATATGCGTAAACAAGGACCTCTACGCATAAGGTCTACTCCACAGTAAGCCTTACGAAGGTTTTATATACGCCCACGCCGAAGCTTTACGCATAAGGTCCCTTTCCCACGCTGCAACATTTCTTACGCGTAAGTAGGATCCTACGCATAAGCTTCGCTTCACGCCAGATGCTTTCTCCCGCTATGCATAAGCTACCATTTCTACGCATAAGCCTTGAATATACCTTCATTATGAATTGTTACACGTGCAAACTTGTAAATAAATAAATCATAACGTCACGAAACCAATAATGTCACTAATAAGCTTAAATGTTTAATATGTTGTGTTAAATAAGTGATAACATAAACTTTAAAACTTAAAGTTAACTAACTCACAAAACTTATCGCGGCGTGATTGGACTGCTGAACAAACAAGTGACTTTGGACTCGTAACTATCATTGACATTGCACATTCAATAATTAGACAATAAAACCTTCTGTTGACTAACATTATGTCTTTCAATATGTTGGTTCTTTTGGCTAATGTTATTTCAGATCACGACATGGCTGCTCAAATGAATGTGGATGCACCTGAGGTTCTCACAGTTGCCGATATCTTCCCTAATGGCTATCCAAGGAAGATTGGAAAGAAAAATCTCAGAGTCGATTTTGAAACTCTCACCTGCTCGAAATCTTCATGTCTCATTGTTGTGGATGTTCTACAGAATCATCCCTACCAGAACATGCTCTCACACTCGCCATCGTTCCAGAGATCTACATACAGCAATTATGGAATACAATGCAGATGGTCAAAGGTCAAAATGTTGTGACAATGACGCTCAATCACAAGCAACTCACCATCACCTCCCGCCGACTTACTCGGCTGTTCTTCCTCATTCCGACATCATTTCAATTCTCTCACGCTCTCGACCAAGAAACTGTCTCGCAATTCTTGATTAATATTGGGTATGACGAAGCTCGTGGGTTATCATTAAGCATTCTCACGGATCTAAGAACATCCTCACCTGGAGAACCCTTTATATCATCATCACAAAATCCATTTCGTCGCGGATACGGCTATGAGCACCCCAAGCTCATGGAACTGCAAATCTTTTGGGCTCTAATCAACATGAAGCACATCGAAGTTGAAGCTTTGATTTGGGATGACATGATGACATTCCTCAAAAAGCTTGGCTCAAAGATTCCCTACATCAGATATACTAAACTGTTGATCCAGAGAGCACTTGGGTACAACCATGACATCCCCAAAAGAATCAATGACCCGACAATCATGACATGTTGACTGAACCCACTCTAACAGTCAGATTTAAGGAGTCAACGACTAAGAAACAAGGTGTTGTGTTGCCAGATCACCTTCTCTCAGAATAACTCAAAAAGCTCTATTCTTATAAGAGATATTTGGTTGCTGT
The DNA here is from genome assembly GCA_910596185.1 of Chrysanthemum makinoi. NCBI lineage: Eukaryota > Viridiplantae > Streptophyta > Magnoliopsida > Asterales > Asteraceae > Chrysanthemum > Chrysanthemum makinoi. The sequence continues at coordinate 154,955,317 of OU343222.1, read as the reverse complement.
GGAAGAAAACAAAGTTGGATTTCTTGATGAAAAATCTTCTGGTACGCCTACAAGGAAAACCGTAAGAGGAAGTGCGGAAGTGTCGCAAGAACCGAGAGTCGAGGAAGTTCCTGGAGGAATCCTCCAATAAAGAGGACATTTCCCGCCAAGGAAGTCGTGCCTTTCCTATTCCCAAGATTGAACCGCAAAGAAAGCTAACTGACGAGGACTCTGAGGGTACTGATACAGATGAAGAGACTTTCTACTCAAACCGCTAAAGATGACACTACAACGATTAAACCACCTAGTCCTCCAAATTTGACTACTGGAAAAGGAAAGACTCCAAGATTTGTGCCTTATGAAGAAAGCTCGAAGAAGAGCAACCGAAACTCGATACAGAAAAGTTCAAATTGTTAGACTCCAACACGCGGCACAAGAATTTGCTAAAGATCAAATGGGTGGCCCCGAGAGTGGTGGAGTTCAACCTTCACTAGTCCCGACGCGTTAATCAACCCGATAAGGGATCTGGTGCCACCACTTTGGTACAACAACAAACACGAGTGGAGGACACTCTTGAGTATGACTTTGAAGAACCGAGAAAAGAAAAGACTAAAGACTTCGGTGATGAAACAAAGACAGATGAACAAGCTAAGTCTAGAAATGAAGAAGATGTTGAGTATGATAAGTTTCTTCTAGATAGTCCTGCACGGTCAAAGGAAGAAACTTCGGAGCCACCAAAGGACCCGGAGTCTCCTCACATCTCATCATCATCAGATTCATCTTCTCACTCTTCACCACCACCATCAAAAAGATCAACCAAATCCACATCCAGATCAGTGAAGAAGCCAACTACCTCTTGGATGTCTCATGCAAGGTCACGAATCGTTAAAGCTGTCAAACAGGTCAGAGAGAAAAATATTACAAAGAAGAAGTTAGATTTTCTTGCACTGCATACAAGATCTTCATGATGAGAATGACAAGATGCAAGTTGAAAGGGAGTATGTCCATAAGCTCATGAAAGATGATCTTCAAGGAGCATGGACGAGATGATCAAAGATACTCTCACAAGTTCCTAATGGAGGTCGTTCAAACTGACAAAGGAGATGTATACCGCATAAATTTATCCAAATCTCTTACATTTAGCCAAGCAAGCCATGAAATCAACTCCAATGAACTTGAGCATCAATCCGCTTGAATCCACAATCTTCTCCGATGATGAATTGGTGAACCGCTAGTAGCTCAAATGTCGAAACGCCGCAACGTTTGCCTCACACGGCTAAATTGTTTGAAGCATTGCTGAATACCAACTCGTGTCAAAGATACGAGAGAAGCCGTAAGGCCCAAACGCTCAAGAGACGACGAAGACAAAGATCAAGATAAGGACAATGAGCCCAAACGCACAAAGAAGTCCGTGAATCATCCTCCATTCAAGATCAATGCAGCCTCCACCCCAAAGGACTCCAGCTCAACAAAGATCCCTCCTCGCTCTTTAACAGATAAACCTCAGATTCGAAGCTACCACCCCGCACTCAAAAAACGGTGATCACTTTGAGTATACGGGTGGTGACGATGAGGAATACCATGAGCCCCAACAACAACCCACCTCTCCCGACAAAGTAGAGAAACCAGAACCCTCATCTAGGCCTAAGAAAAAGAAGAAGAAGGCGCCCAAGGCTGACGCCCTATCATGGCTAGATGAAGATAACACAGAGGAATTTGAATGGTTTTCTACACTTGTTAATTCCACTCCCTTCCCTCTGCCAAGGTCAAGATCCGGTAGACGGTAATACATTGGAGCATGCTGTTAATGCAAGAAAAATTCGGTAAAGAAGATGACGAAATCTGAAGTTACGGCGAATCAAGAATGAAGCATTTCAACTGTTAAAAGATAGCTCGGAAAGTGCCATTGAGGTCGAATATCACCTTGAAAACATTGCTCGAGCTATGTCTAACAACATGGATTGGCTCAACCCGTAGTAAACATCGACTTTACCAAACGGACAACCCTCCATATTACACGACCGTCAAAACCCTACCTACAATTGGCCAACCAGATGAGCCTCGAATTCGATTCTGATATTTCTTCAACAAAGACTTGATTTTCTTCTACACTGGTGGCGATGGTTCAAGGAAATACGCTACATCGTTTGACACTTCCATTCCCGCAAAGAATATACTCTAACCGCATAGCCATCGAGGAAAGATCTAACCACTTGTTCTCCAACAAAGTGGAAGAGTATGACCGTGATGCAATGTATGGGATTCACCATTGGCCGAACGCCAAGAATCTACTACGTAAGCGCCAGTTCGAAATCTCAACATGAAGTGTTCAAGAATAAGAGTATCGTTGCCATCAAACACATTGATCTTTCGTCCAAATGGGACTACACTTTTCTCAAGAATATTGTGGTCAAAAGGCAAGACGAAAGGGATTATGCATTCTCTCGGCTGTCGACTTTGAGAATTTGTCTATCAACGACATTGAAGATATGTACCTTGCCAAAGTACGGTCGCATGCGCAATTTTCAACTGAAGTACAACGTGAATTCATCAAGTCATTGCTCATCTTCATCGGACGCATAGTCATCAAAGAACGTAGAAGATCTCCGCTTGCGTTGAATCTTATCGCATCGTGTCAACTTCACTTCACCGCAGCTTGATCTTCCCGACATCAACCAGCTCTCACAATATACACTCTTCAGAAACCATTCGAGTCGCTTACCGCAGTTGAACTTCAAAGAAATTGCTTAATGACGTGTAGAGATCTTCACAAGTTTGGGGATCACACTTTGAAGATGGTTAGGGACGGATTGGCTTATCGGTTGAAGGATATACATCAAAAGATTGGGTCTCCTAAGCGATGGAATTCTCGGATTGAAGGGATGTGAAGAGGATCATCACAATGATTGATGAACGGTTGTATCGGGGATCACTCGCCAGAAGATTGGAAAGCTTCGTTGGTGGTCGACCCAGGATTAACATCACCGGCTTTCAATGCCCGGCTCACACTCCTGGTAACATCACTGGACTACCTGGTACCCCTTGAACTGCTTCTTTCATTATATCTTTGGATGTGTGATTTATATGTGAATGGCTTCTGCACACATTACAGTGTACAACCCGCTCTTGTAAATAAAGGATCATGTGGTACGCTTCAGTGCCACAATCCTTATAAAAGGAGCGAAAGCTTCTTACTTTTGAGTAAAACCTATCAAACCTTTCAATTTTCAAGGTTTTGCTCAAAAGAACAAGTACTTCCCCTTATGATTTTCAAAACCTCAACCGTTTATATCACTCGTTGAGAAGGAGTATTTGACTTAATATCTTTGTTCACAAATTATTCACAGTGGTCATCTTCCCATAAAACTCAAAATGGTCATATTTATTCTCAAACATTTCTTCAAAAATAATACTTATATGCCATTTTTGAGGGGGAGAAAATTTATGTGATAAGAAATATGTTGTGTAACTGCAAATGAATCTTTGTGCTATAGACTTAACCAACGAATTGACGAGATCTTAACTGTTAGTAACTCGAAAAGACTTGTCCCGACGGTAATAATTTCAAGCTAGTTCGCTAGTGATGTAAACGTGACTCGCAAAGGACTTGTCCGAGTAGAATGTACCATTCGAGAAACTCTGGTAGACATGATCTTGACGGTTTGACAACCTTTTGAGGCTTGTCCACACCTTCAAGATAGTTATTAGAGCTAGTTGTCACCTAAAACCGACAATGTAACTTTAACTATTCAACGTAATCGTCTCGCGGGGATTGTCTATCTTGAGTCGATCAATTCAAAAGTGCGCCGCTTTTTTCTCACCGTGCGATTTATGTCTTAACTATTAAGCACGTGTGAGGGGAGTATTTATGCTAAAAGATAAAACTCTCACAAAGGGTACAAAATGTTTTATCATTCACAAACACTACGAGAGATTTTCTTGAAAATGGTTTTATGGAAATGGAGTTATAAGGAGATTAAGGTTAGGAATAACCGTCCTATGATCCGCCAGAGCCGGAGGGATATACCCAAGGACACTACCAATAGTTAGAACTAGAAGTCCTTAGGTATGATTGTAAAAAGGAGAAAATGAGAATCGGAGAAAGAAGGAGTTGAAGAATTAAAAAGAAATGCAAAGAAAAGGGTGAAAAGAAATAGCCCTCCAAATTATTCAACTTAGGGCAGACACCAGGCTCAACTCATATGCTACTGGTTGTCACTTGATGACGCCAGTATTGAAGATTAAAAGTCGCCATGGACCCAAAGGACGCATGCACTAAACCTTCTTAGCCACTCAAGTTTCTCTCAGCAAAAGCTTGTTTCATTCTCACAGGGAACCCTACGTAAACTATCGGCTTTCTAGAGATTGCTGGTATTGAAGAAGGAGACCCTCTCCCTAGTCTCCGCCCAAGAAAACCAAAACGCACTATTGAGTCTAGAGCCACGAGATTCATCAAAAGATCTCTTAGGTACACTTGACATTTCATCACTTGTGGTTCAACAATAAGAACAACAGTGGTACGTTATCGAGTCCTTCACAGATCTTAGCAATCTGTCGAGAACATTTATGAGAGGTTCACAATTGTGATCCTCGGTGATTGAATGGAAACTCCTACCGTGGTCAACATCAAACGTACCGACAACAGTCACTTCGGTAACTCCCCGTAGATTACGCTTAGTGTGTCTCAAACGGTCTACAGTCGCGAGGTGATGCTTCTGTGTACCTCAGCGACTCATCCAACCGTAGATGTACTTCGGTACATCGCTATCTCACTTGTGGGACTCCCGGAACGCCTTTGTAAGAATTAGAGTTGTGTTTTCACACTATGCTGTTAACACTCTCAAAGTTCAAACTTGTAAGTACCGGTATCCGCTTATTACTAACCGCTTTCATGTTTTTTCTTATGGAAGCTCCGAGCGGAACGATCGTGCAGATTCTTTACGTGCTCATGCCAACATCATCACTAATGGAAGTTCTCTCAAAAGGCAACACAAAATTCAAAATGATTCTACGTCAATCAAAGAATCTACAAAGTTTAAAGACTTAAAGAACTTCAAAGATCGAATTCCAACGTTAAAGAGCGCGTGAGCATGTTGAAGAATGACGGAGACACCGAGCAAATGCTGCACTGAGGCGCACTTGATGCGCAAACAACAACATACTAACACTACCATCACAAAGAACAATGATCAAAGAACAAAGATTAAGATGACGTCAAAGCGAACAGTTTAAAGAAAACAATTCTCTACACCGGGAGATTGTTCGAATCAAGGCAATTCTTCTCACAAGAAAGAAGAATGTCAAGACGCCAAAGCTACTATTACATCAGCACTTTCACCTTTTGTATTCATTCATCACCAACACTTGAGGGGGAGATTGTTGGAATCACTCCTAAACCTTAATTCAAGTGTTAGTAATTAATATGTAATAGTTAGCTTAATATGGCCTTTATGTTAGTAATTAGCCTTAGGCTTATGTAGAAGGCCCATAAGCCTAGGCCTAGCCCAATAAGGAAAAGGATGGGAACTAGGAGTGTTGCCCTAGCTTCCCTCCTATAAATACCTCATGTAAACCCTCACTTGAGGGTTGGTTGTTCAATTTACTCTTTCACTCACTCTCTACGCCTAACCGTTTACATTTATACGCGTGTGTGTGTGTGTAGTTGTTCAACCGATCTCCTCTCCTCTCTATTTCTTCTCTTGATGCTTGTGTTGTAAAACTAGTGACCTAACACTAGAATTCCTCCTCAACCAACTAAAGCTTGGAAAACCGCCCGTATTAGCATCCGACCATGTGGTTTGGAAAGACTTTCACCAAAAACTACCATACCCTCTAAACCAAACACACCTAGCTCCACTAAAACACCTAAACCATCATTTCTAGAACCTAGATTACACTTCTTCACCACACCTCTTTCACATCCAAATCTTTACTCCTTAGAAGACTCACCACCTAGGACTTCTCATTCACCATCTTTCTCATTAAATGAGGAACTAACTTCACATCAAAACATTGATGATGGAACGTCACCAACACCCGCATTCTACTCACCTCCACCATCAAATAATCCATCTTTGAGTACAAGGAATCTCCAATCTCAAAGACCGAACCTAAATGATACCTCTCTATTTCCACAACGAACCCATACATCACCACCTTCATTCTTAGTTGAACCTCATCCTACTTCACTCAACTCACCTCCAAAAATCCCTCCATCCTTTGTGGAACCTCCTTCGCTCACCCGACATTTCACCAACATTCCATCTCCAATGCCTCCATTTCCTACTCATGACGATAATTGCTCTAATTGTCAACATACCCAAGGGCTAGTTCAAGAAGTACGAAATGAGTTACATTTCATGTTTAATCATCTCCTTGAACGATTTAACCAAATCAACAAATCTACTCGTCCTTAGAACTTAAGTACAATGGTGCTCTTCTCTAAGTCTTAGGCAAAACTTAGAAACGATATAAAATGTACTACATGTTTGCATCATTATCTTAGTTTTAGAAATGTGTGTACCATTTCTCATGTTTTATTGAATTAAACTACATGTTTTATGCTATATAGTTATGAGAATATGTTTGGTGCTATAATACATAACTCATTTGGATGTTAACATCACTTTTTACATCTACATTGCTGTCAAAAGAATGCAGGTACACGGTTCCCTCAATTTTGCCTAGACGGATCCCTCACAGGAAGGATCCGTGGGATCCGTGCAACAGAAATAATACATAACTCATTTGGATGTTAACATCACTTTTTACATCTACATTGCTGTCAAAAGAATGCAGGTACACGGTTCCCTCAATTTTGCCTAGACGGATCCCTCACAGGAAGGATCCGTGGGATCCGTGCAACAGAAACAAATTTCCTTACTAATATGAATCTCATTTGCAGAAAATTATGCAACATATACTTGTTTTCTAACATTTGTTTTGTAGATTTTCAAAATACACATGAAGACTTTGACACCCTCAACAAGGCGGAGCTTTTCGTCAAAGCAAAGCATTGCAAAAACACTTGCAATACATTCACTTAGGTTTTCGATACTACTTGATGTCCTCCTCAACAGGGAGCACTCGTCAAGGGGGAGCATTTCGTCAAAGACGAAACCATTGCAAAAATAATTGCAATACACTTGTTTAGGTTTCCAATTACTTGACGCCCTCAACAAAGGGAAGCATCCGTACAGTGGGAGCTAAGACGAGATTATTTCTCTCATCTTACTACTTATTTTCTCATTTTGTTACTTTTCACACGTTTTTCTCAAAACAATGTGTTCGTTTCTTTTCGACGATCTTTTTGTTTCGACAAAAAGAGGGAGAAGAGAGTAAAAACTCCAATTCAAATTTTTACGAATTTTATTTTCTTCTTAAAATAATCTTATGTTTTGTCATCAACAAAAAGGGAGAGATTGTTAATACAAATAAACCATAAAAACGTTTATTTATATTTTACGATCTTCTAATGTTTTATCGATAACAAACGTAAAATCATTTTAACGAAACAAATAAAATACATAAAAGGTTTGAGCCAATGGTTTACTAATACACCTTTACTAAACATATTAAAACCATATCAGAACATGTTTAGTAAATAAGTTATATAAAATCAAAGACATTTTATATATACACTAACCAAGTAATATTGTTTACATCTTATAGAAATGAATATGTATAACAACTAGTGTTTACATAATATAGAAATGCACATATATACTTTGTATATATATTGTAATGGGTAAAAACCAAAGTCCATGACCCATGATCCATTGACTAGGTACAATGAATGTTGTTGGGTAAAAACCAAAGTACATAACCCATACCCATGGAGCATGATCCATAACCCATGACCCATTGCATGACATCATGCATGAAGTCATGTTGGGTATTATCCATGATCCATGACCCAAAGTTCATGACCCATGACCCAAGATCCATAACCCATTGACTAGGTACATTGCACCTTAGTGGGTATCCATAATCCATTACCCATGACCCATGGTTCATAACCCATAACCCATAACCCGGTTTGCAACCCGAAATCCGGACTAAACTGACCCAGTAGCCGGATCCCTGGTTTTGCACTAGCCGGATCCCTCTGGGAAGAGATCGTGGGAACCGTGGGACAGTAGACAAGTTTTTGTCTATAAATAGTGAGCCATTTCTCTCTTGCTCACTATCACTTTACATATACCTTCTCCCAGTATTCTAACATCTCTAACCTCTTATCCAAAGGATCATTCTATGTAGTTTTATGTTTGTGTGATTCTCTAGGTTCCTCATAAAGGCGAGATCACCACCTCTTGAAGACGTGCAAGCTCAAGGTCATGAGTTGCTAAGCTTTGTCATCATCAAGACTACTGAAGTGTATCTTATTGATAGTTATTTCCTCCCCCATAGAAGTGTTGTGTTGAAGGCATTAGTGAAAGGTGCCGAAGGGTCGTGTCGAAGGCATTAGTGAAAGGCGCCAAATGTGTACATTCGATATGGTGCATCAATGTACAAGTTAGATAGTTTGGGTTAAAGGATGTTGATATCCTTTTAGTGTTGTAACATGGAGTGTGTCTCCTTTGGTGTAGTTGTGTTGTGGTGTAGTGTTAGGTAGTAGTTCCTCCTTTGTACCAGATAAAGCGTAGGCGACGTTGTGATAGGTTTGGTTCTACCTCGTGGAAGAACTCAGTGTCTAGCCTTGTACCGGATAAAGAGTAGGCGACGTTGTGAAGGCTTCTCGGCCAAATTAAGGAGCTTTTGTTGCGTAGTGCTTACGAACTCTCGAGTGGGGTACTCAGGGAGTGTAGTAGGCAAGGAAGGTGTCCTTGTAGTCGAACCACTATAAATACTCGTGTTGTGGTTTTGTGTTCTTTTACTCTTTATCTTTACATTACTTACTTATATGTTTATTTATCATTATCCAACACACACATTAAATAGATTGACATAAGTCGATATGAATACATTAAAACGAAGTTTTAATCGGTAAAACTATTCAACCCCCCCCCCTTCTAGTTTTCTACATGATGGACTATCAAATTCTTCAAGATCAACCTCAACATCATTGTTTTCAACTTCTGGTTCACCACAACCAACCTGTTCCACATTTTGTTCTATGGTATTCCTAAAATACTCCATATCAACCTCAATATCATTAATTGGGTTCTCATCATCATCCATTAAATCACTACCTTCAACTTCTTGATTCTTTTTCCTAGATGATTCATCTACTACAACATTTACCCCACTAGATTGGCCCCCTCCATCAGCACTAGAACTTTGTGTTTAGAAAAAAAAGGATCAAAATCATTTGACGTATCAAATTCATTTGCCCATGTTTGTGAATTCATGACAACATCCTCATCATGTTCTATGTTCTTAGACTGTTGTGGGACATAAAATGTAACATTTGGCTTATTAAAAAATTGTTGAAATATGTCTATACTAGAAAACCAAAGTTTCAAGTATACCTCAATCACCTTATTCTTTCCTAAAAACTTTGCCAAATGTAACACATCACTGTCACTAGCTAAAGGATGAAGTCAAGTATCTAAACCCTTATTAGGCATTCTAAAATGGAAGTACATAGTGTCTTCATGGAAGTACATAGTGTCTTCCTCTTTGAAACCTAACTTTCTTAGGGAAGAGATCTAGTGAGAAGAGAAATTGAAATAAGAAGAATGAGAAAAAATTTGAGCCACACATTTCAAATGAGGAAGAGAAATTTAAGGGGAGATGCATCTATTTCTTTAGGTGCATCTGAAATGTGCGGTTGTGGTGTCTTCTCATCCTTCTCATTTTAATTTTACTTCTCATTTGATCCTTACTCAACTTTCTTAACATATCTTTAAGTTCTATGACTGAAAACTCATCTATATCAACTGCATCAAACAATTAACCTTACCATTAATGTAACGTCTTCCTGCCCCCTATTGTAAAAAACCCCCCATGATGTATCTCCAGTGTAAAACGTGTAGTGTTTTAATTGCTTGTAAAAAAAACCACCTCATAAGTTAATAATAAACAAAAAATAAATAAATAAAAATTATGCTAAAAACATTAAAGTTTCATTTATCCCTAAAAAACATACCGTATGCTTTGTAAAGATCAAATGTTGCTCCTTCTTTTTGAAGAGTACATTCATTTAAATCAACTATTATTGGGAAATCATATGAATTTTTTTTTTGTGAGAAGATGAAATAGTTGTCATAGTGTGAGCCGAGTGTGTGTGAGTAGATGAAAGGGTTTTTAATGTTTGGGTTTTTTATTAACACATTGGGAACTAACCAATGGGAAAGAGAGGGAAACATGAAATGACAAAAATAGCCCTCACGCGTTTGTCACGTGTGTAGACTTAACGGGATTTTTAACAAAGTTAACGCAATTGGCTTGGATCTGTAATAAAACGAAACCACAATGACTGGACCCGGCAAAAAAAATTGAATGACCAAATATGCAAGACCCGGCAAACCATAATAACTATTTATATAATTAACTCAAATAACAAAACTAAAACTTTGATAATTTTTCTAGCTAACATTTTTAGTAACTTAATAGGAACATCTATAAAAATTGTTTACTGTTAGAGGAGATTTACCAATTAATTTCGTATGTTATACACTTAAACCACTTGATTTCTTTAAAATCAAAACGGAACTTATAAGTGGTTAGTGGCGTAAGGGTGTCGTGGGACTAGAGACCTTGTTTGACTTAAATCACTCTGGTCAAGTTATTTGTGGTCAAAGGGGCCAACGAATGCGACAACTACATCTCTACAACTATATGGCCATGTGTTTATTACACGTTTATTTGACGCAATTTGCATATGTTTATATTATTTATAAAGAGTAATCGTACTTTACACCAATAACAATAGATATAGTATTAGTTAAATAAGTGATCACATAACAGTGAGTTAAGGGGTAATTTGACTGTGTTTGAGAAGGGCTTTTAAAATCTTACAGGGCACAAACTTTTAAAATAAAACAACTTAGAAAATAAGTTTTGTTTATTATACGGGTTTATGAAGGCTTATATAAACCATAATATAAACCCAAGCCTATTAAAAAGAGCTCAAGAGGGTTTTTAGTTAGTTAAATTATTTAAATACCCTTAAAAATACTGACGAAGCTTACTAAAATGCTCCAATGCAGATAATTAACAATCAAGGATATTGTGTAAGTGTTCGTAACATGCAAATTCAACTGAAAAAATTCTTAACATGTATCGAACAAATAAAAGTATTTATTGAAACTGAAATGAAACATTACATCACTTATGAGATAACTATGCACGCTACTCGTCATGTAAAATTTCTTATTACACTAAGATATGAAAATGAACTTTGATAACTTTGATTGGCTTCACTTTGTAGCTATCATCCATCAAGACATGTGATTGGACCCAATCAAAACTAAGAAACTTAACAAAAAATATATACACGTTGTATAATGATTTTGACCAAATTATTTCGTAAAACTTTGATACCTTTTGAAATTAATGCTTTAACAATCAACGATTAAAGCACAAATCAATCACCATCATTATAGCAATATTTGGAACACAAATTTGTATTTAACGTATTTAATGCGCAAAGAACGGAACAAAAATGAACCCCGTGACTATATAATAAATCGACAATGTTTTGTGATCAGAACTTTCAAGTTATTCACAACAATATCTCGCATTTCAACTATATATAAATGTCAAACAATATTTTTAAAATCATATGGTCATTGCACACATTTCAATATTTAATAACCGAGATCGCATATGATACACACACTATAAAGTAACATAACAATTAATAATAAGTATTAATATGGTGCCTTATAAAATAAAAGATATTGATAAACTTTTAGAAATTATTAGTGTTAAGATTAGATAAATTAAAAATATATACTTTTTTTGGGAAAATTACAATAGTTAAAGTTGTCAAAATTTGTCATACATTTCTTTCAAATTTTAGGTGTGGATTGTTATGGTAGCTATTTCATTAAGGGCAAATTCTTTGAATTTTTATGTAGAAATTTTAGTTTTAAAGGAATTTTAGAAATTTAACATTACTCACTTTTAAGTTTCAAAACATTGATACACGCTTTCAAAAAAAAACTCAGATTGACTTTCCAACATGAATATACCAAATCGCCATTTTAATATTAGTTTGAATTTTAATGGTAATTATATATACATATAGTTAAAGACGAAACTGTGTATAAAGAACGAGATTTTATAGCTACATATCGTTAGTGATAAAAATGTTTACTTATAAACTAAAAATAATAAAAGCCAAGATTTGTATTAAACATAATGTTCGAAACCCGTCGACGGTATTCAACCTGGTTGAACCGCTTTTGCGAAAAACAGATCGATGAACGGGTCAACTTATTTGGTTGAACACGGGTGAAATTAAATCGCATCAACCCGTCTTTGAAGCCGTTTCGTGTTAACCCTGCGGATGTGTATTAATAGTTTAATTTTGAAATATATGTTTTCAAAGTTTCTATTTTTAGTTTCAACATTTCACTTTTGTGTTTTCCTTATATATAGATAATGCCAGTACCTGTGACGCATTAACTGAGAAACAGATTTCATGGGCCCGATTTACCCGCTTTATCGGTTTCAACGGTCTCTGTTCATTTTCGATGACTTTATCGTTAGTCGAATTGAAAGGCTTAAACTTCCCCATTGAACCTCGCTGGTCCGGCCTCGTCCAGCCAAAATTATACGTACCATCAACTCATACTTGATGAACTTTGTGTGTTTTATTAATTTGTATAATGTATAATAGCATGTACTTTCCATTTTATGCTTAAAATAACAAATTAGTGTGTGTAATTATTTTATATTCCGATTTTGTTGAAACTTGTTTAAATTGATATCATAAAATTTTATTGACTTTTAAGATGCTATGTTTTAATTGTTTATTTAATTTGGTGGATATGTTTTTAGTTTGTACAATATGAATAAATCAATGTACTTTTTAAGTAATGTACGTTTTTAATAAGAGTATTAATTACATTATACACTTCTCTCACCTTTGACTTTCAACTTTCAACTTTCAATTTTCACTTTCACCTTTGACCATTTTTCTATTTTATATAGTAAAGATAATGGATTATCATGCAAAAGCCGAATATATATATAAAATTAATTTGATATATTTTCATGCGATTTTACATTAATAAATTCCAGAGTAAATTACACCGTTCGTCCCTATTGTTTGCCCAAAATAACACCGCAAGTCCCTCGCTTTTATTTTGCCATGAGTCCTTATAATGGTTTGGTAACACCATCACCCCATTCTAATTGGCCGCCAGCTTTCTCAAGTTAACTACACATGTGCGTATATGTGCCGTCCATTTAACGATCGTTAGCATTTTTGCACGCTGCTCTGCTTTTCATCACGTCCGTTTGCACGCTTTCATCCGCTTTTTTCACGCTACCGCTTTTCCACGCTTCGTTTTTGGCACGTTACCGCTTTTGCACGCTTATTTGTTTTGCACGCTTTTGTTCCGTTTGCACGCTTTATCCGCCTTGCATGTTTTCATTTGTTTTTGCACGCTTTTACGCTTTTCGCCTTTTCGACGTTTTGTTCGCTTTTCACGCTGCTCGTTTTGCTCGTTGCTGTTTTTGCACGCTCGTTCTCTGCTTTTGCCTGCTTTTGCAGTTATTTCAAGCTTTTGCTTTTTGCAAAAGTTTTCATTCGTTTTATCGCTGCTCGCTTTTGCATACCTTTTTGTTCTGCTTTTCACGCTTTGCAAGGCCGTTCATATGTTTTCGTTCTGCTTTTTGCATGTTTTCATCTTTTGTAGACGTTGTTCGTTTTTCACATTTTCATCCGCTTTTTGCTCGTTTTTGTGTTTGCTCGTTTGTCGCTTGCTTGTTTTCGGCCATTTTTACACGTGCGAAAACAGATGAAAACGGACAAAAACGCGTAAAAACGGACAAAAACATGCGAAAATGGATGAAAACGTGCCAAAACAGAAGAAAGCGTGTATATATGGATTAAAACGTGTAAAAACGAACGAAAATATGGAAAAACGGAGGAAAACATGCAAAAACGAACGAAAACGTGTAAAAATTGAGAACGCGGAAAACGAATCGAATACGCGTGAAAACGCATCTAAAACGCAAAACGTATTTAAAACATGCAAAAACGAAGAAAACGAGCAAGAACGAACGAAACTTGCAAAAATAGACAAAATGTGCAAAAATGCACGAAAAACGCAAAAACGGAGGAAGACGAAAGCAAAAATGCATAAAAAAAAAACGCTAAAAGCGGCAAAATTGGGAAAAAAAAAAGAGCAAAAACGAACAAAAACGTGAAAAAATGAACAAAAACGGACGAAAACGTGAAAAAACAAAGAAAACGTGCAAAAACAAATGAAAACATGCAAAACGGATGAAAACGAGCAAAAACGTGCAAAACGGAACAAAAAGGTGCAAAAACGGACGAAAACATGTAAAAACGTGCAAAAACGAACGAAAACGTGCAAAAACGGACGAAAACATGAATGAACGGACGAAAACGTGAAAAAACATACGAAAACGTGAAAAAATGGACGAAAACGTGCAAAAACGGACAAAAACGTGCAAAAATGCTACGATCGTTAGAAATGGACGGCACATGTAACGCACATGTGGAAGTTAACGGAGAAAGCTAACGACCGTTAGAGATAGGGACTGATGGTGTTACTAAACTTCATTATAAGGACTCATGGCGCAAAAATAAAAACGAAGGGACTTGCGGTGTTATTTTGGGCAAACCATAGGGACGAACGGTGTAATTTACTCTAAATTACAACTTTAACTAATTCGTCAAACAACTTTACAAAATATAAATTCCATATTTCGGCTTGTAATATAAACCATAGCCCCAACCCATTCCTTCAAACATACCCAAGGTATTATACCACCCGTTGTTTGCTCACTTGCCAGCTCAAGTACGCGTCCTTGTTATTACACTCAGGTGCAAAGACGCGTTGTGGAAGTTGTTTTTAGAGAATCGGTCGTTCGATCTACGACCGAGTTGTCGAAGTTGTTATTGCGTGTGTGTGGTATTTTGGTTTTTGTGAGGTATATTTATGTTTAATTGTGGTGTATTTTAATGGTGATGTTGGTTGTGCTATTACACTATGTTTAAGTTGACTTTGGTTGTGAAGAGAGAAATTGACTTGTCAGTGAGTGAGCGATAGTGGTATTGGTCATTATTACCATTAACCTTAAGATGTTTGTTGCATTTAGTGAGGTGGCCGTAGTAAGCACTTATAAATTTCATAGTTGCCGCCACGTAACATAAACACATTCTTAAAAAATTCCTATAACACATTACCAAAAATACCACACTCACTCACAAAAAAGAGAGAATAAAAAGGCCGAATAACACATGTGATGGGTATGGCTATAGGACGGATAACATGACATGGGGAGTAATTTGGCGGTGTCATGAATGATTTTTTTTTATGACATGCTATAGTTAACTGCAACGCTCTCTTTTATGAGTTATCTCATTTTATTTGTACATAAGTGTGGGTTGTACTTTGTTAGGTTTACATTCAGGTATTTATAAAATATAATAATAATAATTTTATTTGCGAAAAAAATAAAAACAAAAGAAAAAAAAATGTTTTGTGATTTATCATTGAAATAAAATGTCGTGCTTGTATAGTTGTATATATGATGTTAGTAATTAAAGCATTTTTGATATAAATTTTTAAGAAGACGTAAAAATGACTTATCAAGTTATTAAGTAGAACAATAGATTAACGGAGTCTTAGGTATATTGAGTTATATATGCGGTTTTTAAACGCGTCATGTTAGTTTTTATTATATAACACAAAACCAAAAAACTCTCTCCAATAATATTTGTATAAAAAAAAAAAAAAAAAAAAATCACTCCCTCCACTTTACACTTTGAAAAGAAAAAAGAAAAAAAGATACACAATAACTACCGTTGTTGCAATGGCGAAGCACATATAACATATGATAAATGATTGACACACTTAAAAGTTATGCCTAAAATTCATTGGTTGTATCAACTGGGGCCACTTCTTCACAATCCAATCAAATAATGACACATAAGTTAGACATAAATTTAGTCATGTCTTTTACGTCTGTTAATATTTTTCCATAACGTATAAGGCCAGTGCATCTATAACGCCACTATATGACCAATTGCACCATACCATGTTGCTTATAACATGTGCGTCGTGCACTCTAAGCACAACTCTAAGGCTGGGCACACTCGTGACCCAGATTACCAGGTGCCACATCAGCTTTCTCTCTCCGGCGACAAAACACGACCAGGATGCCACAGTCGATGACCGACATTTTTTTATTTTATAAATTCAAACATTTTAAACAATAAATTTAAATTCATTAAAATTAAAAACATTACAGTACGAAATTCAAATAAACATTAAAAACATTACGTAAATTATTCAAATAACGTTAAAAACATTAAAAAAATCTTCATCGTTTTCCTCATCGACTTCATTCTCTTCATTGACATGATTTCGAAGATTTCTTCAAATGTGTTCGATCAAATTTGATTTTAAGTGTTGATGAGTTGATGCGTCCATTAGCTCCTTAGTAACTACTAACGATTCTTTATGCGATCTTAAGGGATCATGATCTTGGTGTCCCTCATTTTCGAACCATGTAGGACATATCGCTCACTGCTTGTGTCGAATGATCATATTATCTATACTTATACTACATATAATGCACGAAGGCACCTCACTCTTAATTTTATGACGTACAAGACAATAAGCATAATATACACCACTTTAATGCACCCAACTTTCAGAATTACAACAAAGTAAGCATATTGCACAACAAAATAAAGCGTGGTGTCATTTTAAGACCAAGATTCTATCAACCAACATTACTGCTATTAAAAACACCCCTTCACCAAAAATTACAACCATTTAAGCACAATGTACAATAGCTGCAACCAATTTTCAGATTTACAACAAAATAAGCATAGTGTACAACAAAATAAGCATGATGTAATTTTCAGACTTACAAACATTAATGCTTTAAAGTGGTCAATGTTATTAATGACTATAATGACTACTACTTACAAGAAAAGAAACATAGTGTACAACACTTTAATGCACATAATTTTCAGACGTACATAATTTTCAGACGTACAAAACAAGAAGCATAGTGTACAGCAAAACACCACATTAATGTTATTTAATGTAGTCATTATTTAACTGGTCAATAAATACAATTAATACATTTATTAAAACACCCATTACATAAGAAATACAAATTATCAAGCATATTGTACAACCAAATTAAACACAATTTATGCATTAAATTTCACTACTACAAATAATAAAACACATTATACAAATATTCAAGCCCGAATGGGCAACGAGCCAAATGGGCTGGAGCTCGAACGGGCGCGGACCAAACGGGCTCGAGCCCGAGCAAACACGGGCCAACGGGTTCGAGCCCGAACGGGCACGGGCTATACGAAATTCTTGATATCCGTAAATTTATTGTTAAAAAAATAATAATAAACTAAAATACATTATTCATCGAAAAGTTTTATTTCAGGGTACCCGCCGCTACAACGCGCGGGTACCCTGCTAGTGTAATATGATACATGTATACATAATATCTTGGATATCCTTTTTATACAACCCTCGAGCAGGAACTTTAAGCATTTTCCACTTCTTCTTCAACACACCAAAAGCCCATTCCACATCTTTCCTTGCTGCTTCGTGCTTCCTCTTGTACAATATTCTTTTTTCATCACCTGTGGGAGGATTTGAAATGGACTTCATAAGAACGGACCATTGTGGATATATCCCGTCAGTAAGATAATATCCCCTTTTATAAGCCACATCGTTAGCCTCGAATTCAAGGTCTGGTGCTCTCCCAGGTTTGATATCATTGAAACCAGGGGAACGACGTACAAGGTTTACGTCATTATTCATTCCGGAGACACCAAAGTACGCATGCCAAATCCATAAATCTTGGGAAGCGACCGCTTCCAATAAAATGAATGGATATGGCCCGTGATCACCCCTAGCATATTGAGCTTTCGCACTATTTGGGCAATTCTCCCACTCCCAGCTTGTACAATCAATGCTTCCCATCATCCCAGGAAAGCCATGCTTATGCTCGTGATGAGCATATAATCTTTCGAGGTCAGAATATGTGGGCTTTCGCAAATACTCAGCACCATATAACTCCATGATAACCTTGCAAAACTTACGGAGACAATCACGGGATGTTGTTGCAGCCATTGCTTGATTCTCGTCAAGAGAATCAGGAACGGTCGCGTATCCCAATTGACGAATGACCGCAGTACACTTGACCAATGGGCTAATACCAGGTATGCCCCTAGCATCAAGAGTTTGTTGAAAGTAAGGAGAATGATCGGTTACCTCTCGAACAATATCTGTGAATAGTTGTCGGCTCATTCGGAACCGTTGACGGAATGTTCTTGCGTCGAACTGCGGGTTTTCGGAGAAGTATGCCGCCACTAAACGATTATGAGCACCCTCATGATCCCTACGTATGTACCTTCGTCGAACTTTTTCATGTGATGCTTTGTAAGCCTTCCAAGCAAAATCCGCAAACTCCACAAACTCACTAAAAACTTCTTTATCGTCGGAAGACGAAGAAGAACCAAATAAAAGCTCGAACGACATATTAAAGAATGTGTTTGAAGGTATTGAGATAGAATTGTTGATTGAAATTGTGTGTTTTAGAAATGTGTTTGAGTTAGTATTTATAGGAAACGTAAAAGTTTTTTGTGATAAAAAAAGTTTTTTTTTAATGCAACGGTCAAATTTTAAAAATGGGAATTTTTGGAGCATTGAATATCAGTTGTAATTTCAACCGATACCCAAAAAAATTGTCTTCGACCGATATGGTGACCAACGAACCACAATGGAGATGACCGATGTTGATATCCGTCGTCGACCAAAAATTCGCATGCCCAACCGATTTTTTTTCACCCATTGTGCCCAACCTAAGCTATTGGATGAAAATGTCAAAGACGATCAATCGGTCGAAGACTGGTAATGTGTGTAGGAGTAAAAGTTAACATAGGTTAAAAATAGATTTTTCATATTGAAGTTTATAGGTTGTAAACATGGTAGAAAAATGGTAAATCTGTCAAAAACTTAGGGTGTGCTTGGTTCAAACTCAGAAAAGGGAAAAAGAAAGATAATGATAATAGTGGGGAAAAGGAAAGGTAGAAAAAAAACATTCCTCCCAATTTATTGGGTAATGGTCTATTACCCACTATTTGGTAATGGGTTATTCGATTATATAGCACCAAACATTATCTTTCATTACCTTTATCATTACACACCCTAAAAAACATCTTACCAAACATGTTGATATAAAAGTTGGGCGTTCCTTGTTTGGATTCCTGTTCCCGTATCAAGTGGATCTTAATGCTTGAGACCTGCGCACTAAGAAAACAGAAAACACCGTTAGGCTTACCGTGAGATTGTCTCCCACGATTATCCTCCGGCGTGAGAGTAAGTAATCGGTTTTAGGGTATAGTTGAGAGTTAGGGTTGTAGATTGTACCTTTAATGAGGGCTGGGATGCCCTTTATATACACACGAAATCCTTGTTGGTTTCGTGTTCCCCAAACTTCGGCGTATCCCGCCTTAATCGGTTATTAGACACTTATCTCCAAAGATAAGAGATATCTGATATCATAAGCCCTAAATAACTTTGAGGTTTGGCCTTCGTGAGCCCAAACCGTTATTGGGTTAGCCCAGTCGTACTGGGCTCGCTAGTAGCAGTTATTGGTCGGGTTCGTGACCCCGCGGACTATACGCATCATGTCCCCAGTCTAGTATGCTAGGGACCTACTGCGGATGCTAGACTAATAGTTGTATACCATAAATTCGTTGAAGCGTAGCGCAGAAGCTAAAAACGGTTCCGGCCTTGAAGAATACATGGTGAATCTAGTCAAAATATTTCAAATGCACACCTCAGAATCGTGAGAAAGTAATCAAAATGTGTCATGTCAATGATCTTAGCCACACATTTAGAGATAATGGAGTCCACGTGTCGATCATCGCGTGGATGTAAAAACTTATATAACCTTCCGCCTCCCATTACTGTGATTATCACAGTAAAAACATTTCCGCCATTGTTAAAAAATCTCCAAACTTCCAACCAAGAAAACCTTAATATTCCAAAGGTAACCGCACGTGCGTCTGAAAAAACTGTATAATGGTCCGTGGTTTGACTGATTTTACCTCCGACATGACCGAGGATGAACTTCGCGAGTTCACCTCGGATTATTATATTCCGATGGCGCTGCAACCGGTAGTGCCGGCCGCGCAGGCGTCGATAGCGGATTTCCCGGCGGAAGTAGGGGTATACACACGTTTTTCGAAGTTCGCGAATCAACGTGCCCATATCCTTATTTTTGTGCGACGTGTTAAATTACTATCGCTGCGCACATATCACAATGCGACTGTATAGGTGCGGGAAAATAACAAACTTTGAGATTAACTGCCGTTATTGGCAATTAACCCCACAATCTACCTCTTCGCGCTTTTACCACACAACGTGGTCAAACGGGTGGGTGTCGCTCGCTAAGCCGCAGGAGGTTGCAATGCTATACCGATAAACTGGACGCCGCTTAGGAACTGGAGGGAATTTTTTTCGGCTTGATAAGGCGTTATTTCCTGGATTTCGGCTTCTATACCTGGGTTCACTACCAAGGATGAGCGCCCCCTCCCTGGAACATACAGCGCAGATGATGCGAAAACGATAAACCCCAATAGTATTCCCATCAGTTCCTATCCCGAGGAATTTTTTGTGCACATGGGCATCAATCGGAACTACTTTGGTATACCTGATGAGGTGCCAACCTTCTTAGACGCGGATAGCCAGGGTGGGTGCTCATCCTTCATACTCCTTAGCTTTTATTAATGTGAGCCTTTCTTTTCGTCTTTCTACTTTATATAACTTGCTTGTTGTTTTGTTCTGTGCTGCGCAGAGATGGATCTATTCAGCGTGGTTAACTTGGCAAAGTTGCGCCAGGTAACTGTAGGGGTGCGCCCGGTGAGAGAGGGGGAGGTCCATATTTTTGATGCAGCTGCAGGGCGTACCATGGAGATGAACCTGGAGGAGGCTGGGAGTAGTGGTCCTGGTGTGCTGGAAGCTACCCCTGTACAAAGCGTACCCAGCCCCCATGTACCTTCCCTTCTGGTGGAGCCATCACAGGTAGATGTGGCGGAAAGCATGGAAGAGGAGGAGGAGGTAAGCCACGGATTGAAGCGCAAGAGAGCGCTTGGTGGCGATGGTGCAAGCGCATCCAGGAAGAAGCGTCCTGTCATTCTTGACGTGTAGTCGTCATCAAGTGATGTTGCATCCTCTGGCTCCAAGGATCGCTCCACCGGTAAGTATTTAACGCCAAATCGCTTATCTCACTTATTGGTTGCGTTATTAATTGACATCTCTTTGCGCGCAGTATGAAGCTATTGGGTTATCTTCCGAGCAGCTCTGGAGACTCACGCCTAAGGCAAGTCCCGCGCATGCCGACCCTCAGATACAGAGGACAAAGCACCGAGCCGTTGGCATCCGGGGCGTGCCCGTGGATCGCTAATGGAGCTTGCTTCGCTGCCGCGCACCAGGCCACATTGGTTGCGCAAGCTAAAGACAAGATATGTTGGCGAGAGCAGCCACGCGCAAAAGGATGAAGAGATAGCTCACCAAGGCGTTGTTGGCCGCTTCTCAGCCGAGGTGGAGGCAGGAATTCTTATTCCCAAAAGCTTGCGGAGGAAAAATGTCATTGCTGATCCAAATAGGCCGTGAGCGCACAGATCCGATTACAAGGCTTCGTATGTGGGCCCTTAAGTATTTGGATAAGGGAAAGAAGAGTTGTTCTCTCGGTTGGGGATTTTGGTGCAACTGTGGGAAATTCACCGGAGGAGTGAGAACCGAAGTCCGCGCAAGCTCAGATTGATTATGACGAGGAGTTGTATCCCCAAAGCTTGTTTCAACGATTGCCGAGCGCAGTGGCTTATCACCATGGTTTGTGCCTTGCCGCCTCGTTTTGGAGTCTCGGAGGTGGTAGACAAATTTGGGGCCGTTGTGCAAGGCGCTGCTACGCTGCGGGAAGGCGGAGGCCATTTAGGAGCTGGATGAGGGTAGCCTTTTGAAGGTGCCTGTCGCACAAGTGCCCGGGTACAACGAACATGCTAATGAGGATCTGGTTGCTGATATGAAAGAGATGAAGCTGTTAGAACTTCCTCATATTGCGCAATTAGAGCGCGACCAAGATGACCCCATCAGTGTTATCATGGAGGGGTTAATTGCTCGCCATCGCGGCCGACGCGTGCCGAGACGCAGCCTGACTTCTTTTTGAAGCCGAATGAGTCGCAGCTGCAAGTGCCTATCTTTGCGCGCCCACGTGACATCCTGAATCCCTTCGCGCTTGAAAAGGAAATCCCTCTGAAAGAATCCTTAGAGGCCCATACTATGAGGCTTGCCAAAAAGAAGGGCGTGAAGGGAAAGGCCATTCTTTGTGGTGTTGGTGCAGCGCACCTTCCTAGGTCCGATGGGGTACCTGTGAGTGTGGCAACGGTATCGCACCAGGACGCTGATTTGTTGAAGAAGCTGAAGGAGGCTGGGGACGCTGCGAGCCACGTGGAGAGCTCATGTCTTAGGCGTAGCAATAGTATATAGGTTGTAGCTTCTTTGTAAATATCTTTTTGTAAGAACTCGTGATCCTTAATGAAATTTCCCTTTTGCTGAATGTGTGTTAATGTGAATGTTGTTGCGATTTGTAAATTTTGTACTTAGTTATATGTTTTTTCATGAAAAACGTGCTTGTTGTCTAAGAATCAAATGGTTGTACAAGCGCAAATAATGAATGAAGTCCATAATCATGTATGAAAGTCACATTTTAACATTCTAAGTTCTTGTATCATAATCGTGTATGGTGTGATATGCAGCGTACTATAAATATCATGTTAAGGAGGCAAGAGTCTTGATTCCTGGTTTGTTAAACGCGCACAGTATGCATGGTTGCGCATTCGTCGTGGAATGCGCATCGAACTTATTTCAACGTCTTGAAGATAAGGTGTTTAACAAGGATGCGTGATTCGATGTTGATGGGTTTGCAACCCTCTTACTCAACGAGTTATTTAGTAGGTTTACTCATCCTTTTACCAACGTGGGTTTATTAAGTGCATGCACGCCATGTAGGCAAGAGATAATATAACAACAATGTTGAGATATGAGTGATATGTTAATAACAAATTAAAATATGTCGCGGAGTTAGCTAGAAACCACGACGTTTTATTAATACTTGCAAGTTTTTGTGAAAGAGAAGAAAAACATTTGCCTAGGTAAAACAGAATGTAAATACTTGGATATTTATTGAGTACTAATGTTAGAACGTTTTGACACGTTGCACACTCTCAGACCTTGAAAGATCTAGCACTCGTGGATCGTTAATGTTGCCTATGTAATCATAAGCAAACTAATAGAAAATCTCTACAACTCGTGTTCTAAAGCGGAATGTAAACACAAGTTGTTATTACTAAGAACACTTAGATCCTCTATGGATCTTTTTATTCACTGAAACTCTATGTTCCTGATTTCTCTATTACAAGCTATATGGTTTCTTTTATAAACAAGGAACCCTAATCTCTTACTACCCAATCGACTAAACATGCAAGTATGCATTTAATGACTAATACACTAGACTATATTGAGCAAGATAATAAAACCCATGCTAACCTCGGCCGTTCAAAGATAATAAAGAGTTAGCATTTAATACAAGTAGTTTATGCTGATCCTAGTCAGCTTTTACCCTTCACAGTAACACGGTAATGCTTGTACTCTTCAAGAGAATCACTTCTTCAGCAGATTCGCTTCTACTTCAGCAGAAACCTTCGGCAGAATGACAGAGAAATCCTACTTCACTTAATTCCCAACAATCCTCCCCTAAACTGGAATTTGACTTGGTTAAGTTCCGCTCGACCTTGAAAGATCTTTGAGACTTCAAGACTCGAGGATTGTTATCACACATCAGCAGCAAAGAACCAATAACAAACTCATCTCTATGATGATCAACCTTTGAGACTCCAGGTCTTTGCAGCAACACATGACATAATGTACATCAATACTTATCAGTTGCATACTATTCTCATCACATCCAGGTGTGTTAACATCTGAGAGAGGTGAATCATTGAAAATAATGGATTTGATGTCTCTTTACCAATAGCCATTACTACGGGAGTAGCCAAATGTTTAAGTTCGAAAACTATGGTACATTGATAACCATCTGATTTATGAGCAAATCAGCAACTATATTAACGGATTTGAGGTGTCTTTACCTGTAGCCGTTGCTCAGACTAGTCAATTCTTAAAATTGGTGAATTGATAACCAAATATGGAGATAGTTGCCTTTACCACAATCCATATACGTGTGGGCTTGTCAATTCTTGGATTCCAAAAAGGAATAGACCATGGTGAATTGAGGACCATACAACTCTCAAAGAATTAAGCATGGGTGGTTGCGCACCTATGATTTTGAGCAACCCATTACAGCTATCAACAGATTTGACATGTCTTTACCAAAGCTGTACCCTTTGGACTAGCCAACTTTTTGATATACACAAGGTATATCTGGTGAGTTAAAAACCATCAACAAAATACAACAAATCTGCAAAAGAATAGAAACAAAATACAACTTCTTTTTTTTTTTTTTTTTTTTTTTTACTAATAAACAATACAAGGAATAGAAACATTATTAAGTAAAATAAAACAAATAATGCAAAGGACCAAATACAACACTCTCTTGAGGTATATGCCTCCCCTGAGGCCTATGCCTCCCCTTAAACTAGGTAGTTAAGGGTTAAGCATCCCAATATTGACCACTAGGTGTTGAAACCTTGGTCCATCAAAAGCTTTAGTTAACAGATCTGCCACATTATCATCTGTATGAATTTTAGCCACATTTATCAAATGTTTTTCATATGCATCTCTTATAAAGTGGTGTCTGATTTCAATATGTTTGGTTCTACTGTGAAAAACTGAATTTTTGACAATGCATATGGTACTCTGATTATCAATAAAAAGAGTTGTGTTCATGAAGTTATACCCATAGTCCAAAGAATGGTTTTGGATCCAAAGTACTTGCCCACAGTTAGCTTTGCAGCAGCAACATACTCGCTTCAGAGTTGAGGTAGCCACACCGGTTTGTTTCTTGCACTGCCACGAGATCAATCTCTTTCCAAGGAATTGACATCCTCCAGTTGTGGATCTCCTATCCAGATTTGCACCAAAGATAATCACTGTCACTATATGCTTCCAACTTAAAAGGAGACTCTTTTGGGTACCAAAGGCCCAAGAGAGGTTGGCCTTTGAGGTACTTAAAGATCTTCTTGACTGCATTGAGATGGGAAGTAAGTGGAGTGACTTGATGTCGAGAGCACACACTTACAAAGAAAGGTAATATCGGCCTTGAAGTCAGTTAGATACATTAATGAACCAATCATAGATCTGTATAAATGAACATTCACAGTTAGATCTGGATCATTGGTGGCTTTTGTTTTTGGAGCTTCATAGGGTGTTGTGGCAGTCCTGATACCTTCCATGCCGAATTTCTTCAACATGTCCCTCACATATTTATCCCGACTGATAAATATCCCATCCTGTTTCTCTGAACTTGAGACCCAAAAGAAAGTGAGCTCTCCCATGGCAGTCATCGAAATTCTCCCTTCATTAGATCCTCTAATTCCCTACACCAAGCTTCTTTAGTGGATCCGAAAATGATGTCATCCACATACACTTGCACAAGTATGATATCTGTCGAGTTCTTCTTCAGAAAAAGAGTTTTATCAATGGCACCTCTTCTGTAGCCATGCTTCAGCAGAAATGATGAAAGCCTAGCATACCAGGCCCTTGGTGCCTGATGAAGTCCATAAAGAGCTTTAACGACTTTGTAAACATGTGTAGGATGATCTGGGTCTTCAAATCCTTTGGGTTGTGTGACATAAACTTCCTCTTCAATCTCTCCATACAGAAAGGCACCTTTAACATCCATCTGATATAACATGAAGCCCATGTAAGAGGCATATGCCAAGAAAATTCGAATGGCCTCTACTCTTGCAACAGGTGCAAACACTTCATCATAGTCAATCCCTTCCTCTTGCCTGTATCCTTGAGCTACTAATCTTGTTTTGTTCTTAATCACCACACCCCGTGCATCTCTTTTGTTCTTCAGAATCCATTTAGTTCCAATAGCATATTTCCCATCTGGTAAAGGTACCAAGATCCAAACTTGTTGGTTCTCAAACTGTTGCATTGTCTTGCATTGCCTCAATCCAGCTTGAGTCTTCAAGAGCTTGAGACACTGTTGGTTCTACTTGGGAAAGAAAACATGCAAACAGACAATGCTTGTAGTATGAGTGATTGTCTCTTTGCTGATTTGAGACATAGGAAAGAAAAGCAACATGTCCAAATTTAGGGCTAGAGATAGCCTTTCGAGTTCTAACAGGAGCTAGAATGTCTCCAATTATATTGGATTGAGGGTGAGTAATGTTGATTCTTTTAGTAGCAGTGGGGTTGACATCAATGGTAGGTTCAAGATTAGACATAGTAGGTACAAAAGTTGTGTCATAGGAAGGTGAAGAGAAAATGCCAGATTTGGGTTGATGATTTCCAAGATCCGAAGGACTTGGAAAGCGAGTATACGGTTCCCCAAAGTCTGTGGACACTCTAGTAGGAATAGGAGTAGTAATAGACGAGCTTTCAGCAGATTTGTTGACAATGGGAGAGATCGATCGTGTCGTAGAAACATGGTTTCCACGACAGCCTCATTTGCAAGCTCCCATCCACCTTCTCGCCTTCAAGCTTAGCTGCAAACTCTTGGTCTGAACCCTAGCAAGGTCCTCAGATAGTGTGATTCATCTTTACTCACCGAAGTATCTCTAGAAGAGTTAACAAGAACATTGTTGGGGAGAAAGAAGGCATAAGTATGGGATGTTCATCATCTTCAAATTCACTTCCAGAGTCAGCATCCAAGGTACCTGCATTGTTAGTGGAAGATTCTTGAGAGCCTGAACTTTGGTTAGCCATATGTCTAGTATACCCCAGATAATCAGTTAGGTAGTCGAGGTCAAAAGACCACACATGACCCTGTCCTTGAACATTGGGCTTATCTTCCGTGTACCTTAGGTTCAAGGTCTCCTCAATCCTTTTGGCAGATAAGTTGTACACTCTATAAGCCTTGCTATTAGCTGAATAACCCACAATATAACCATCATCAGCCTTCTCATCGAACTTCCCCAACGGATCACTGGTGTTTAGTATGGTCACTTGACAACCAAAAGGTTTGAGGTAATGAATGACTGGAACCTTCCCAAAGAGAAGTTCATATGGTGTCTTGAGGTGAGGTCTGGTAATGGAGACCCTGTTAAGCACATAGCAAGCTGCTACAACAAGCTTCAGTCCGTAACATAGTGCTTTGGAGTCTGCAAGCATAGATCTTACAGCCTCTATCAAGGTCCTATTCTTTCTTTCAGCCACCCCATTTTGTTGCGGGGTTCTTGGATTGCTATAGTCCCTTTTTATCCCTTTAGACCTACAGAGTTCTATTATAATTGCATTCTTGAACTCTGTCCCATTATCACACCGAATTCCCTTAACCTTCTTGTTCAACTGATTTTCAACTAGGGTGATGAATTCTTTCGAACTGAGTTGTTTCATCTTTAGTCCTTAGGAAGAACACCCAGAAAATCTGCTATAACCATCGTGATAACCAAACAATAGTACTT
Organism: Chrysanthemum makinoi; assembly: GCA_910596185.1. Lineage (NCBI taxonomy): Eukaryota > Viridiplantae > Streptophyta > Magnoliopsida > Asterales > Asteraceae > Chrysanthemum > Chrysanthemum makinoi. The sequence goes on along the minus strand of OU343222.1, from coordinate 154,927,548 downwards.
GTGATCGATGCTTCGACTTGAGTTGGACCAAAAGATCCATATGTAACAAATGAAGAGGTTCAGAGATGATGCTTACTGCAGGATGCTTTGTAGGATGCTTTGTGTTGCTTCCCTTTGTTGCATGCAACACAATTATGATCATTGGAGAACACTTTGGTGGGAAGACCTTCGACAAGACCCCTTTTGGAGAGAGTGTTTATAGTTTTGAAATTCACATGAGCCATTCTCCTATGCCATTTATTGGACTCATCCAATGATGCTTTAGCCAAAGAACAGTGAGGTCACCATCAAGGTGAACATCATTGAGGTTGAATGTGTACAGATTGTGAGTTCGAGGGACTCTCAGCAGGATTGAGGTATCTTCTGGAAGCTTGAACTCTTTAGAAAGCACAAGACATTCATTTTCAGAGAAGAGTACCTTGTTCTTGGTGTCACAAATTTGTGAGACAGAGAACAAGTTGAAGTTCTGAAGTTCCCTAACATAGTACACATTCTCAAAGTTCAGAAGAGGTGTCTTGATTGTGCCTTTTCCAGTAATTCTACCATCACTTCCACCAAAGGTGACATTCCCTCCTTCTTCAATAGGAACAAAATTGTGCATCATATCTCTATTACCATACATACCCGTGAATGTACCACTATCAACAATACCAACATCTTTATGTTTAAGGGGATGATCCTATAAAAACAAACATATTTACAAAGGAATGTTAGTATACCGAGGAGGCTCAAGTCATTGTTGACTTGAACCTGCCTTGTGGATCATTAGATTTAGGTTTAGCAAAAGAGTAAGATCCACCATTGTTCTTGGGTTTCCATTGAAAGTTAGGTCTTTTATTATTCCAAGAACAACCTGCTGAGGACTTGACAGCAGTGCCCCAACATCCTTTCCCATTTTTCATAGAGTCAACATATGCAGGCCAATAACCATGTTTAACGTATGGGCTAGTGGGTCGCACATAAAGTCTATTAGGAGTTTTCCTCCAAGAAGGGTCAGTTCTAGCTTGTGGGACATAAGGTGGAATATTGTTAACATTGGTCCACACAGGTCTTGGTTTCTGCTGATTCGCACAAACACCCAATCTTTGCTCATAAAAATCACAATCCTTAATCAAATGAATTTTACTTCCACAAACAAAACATGTCTTCCTTTTGGAAGATTTATTCAACAAAGAAGATGTTCTATTACAAGGCGAAGTACTTAAACCAGAAAAATTAAAGGAATTGTTTTTAACAGAATGATTATGCAAAGATTTAAAAGACAAGTCTTCAGGGGAAACAGGCTTGGAAGTAGATTCCTCGCCAGCCTACCCTAGAGGGCTTGTAGATAGTCTTGGGTGCAGTGCTTGGGTGTAGGCTCAGGTGAGGGCTTGGGAAGGTCTGACTTATCACTTGAATCACAACTGTAAGTAGATCCTTGATCCGATGAATTGTCACTGTCAGAGAAAGAGACAAAATCACAAGATGAAGCATCGTTGTCTGGCAAGTCTTTTGACTTTTTGCCATACAGATGGTGTGATCCATCAAAGTCAACAGTAATAGACAGGTCAGTGGGCATGAATTCACCTCTAATAGGTCCAGGGACAGCATGCAAATCACCTTCCTTTCTAAAATGTTCTAAGCCTGCAGGTGTAGATTTACGCCCATCATTCCTAGCTTCCAATCCTACATACTTTTGAAAACCTAAACCTATTCCAGAGTTCACTGACTGACTACTATAGATTTCTTTAGCTAGATTGTCACCGATATCACCATTGTTTATGTCTAGCTATTTCCTCAGCAAGTTTCTCTTTAAGTTCTAGATTCTCAGTAAGAGTTTCAGCTTTTTCTTTTTCAGTGCGTTTAAAGTTAATATTAGCAATTTTTAGATCCAACTGAAGCACCTTAATCTTTTCTTCATAAGCTATCCGATTATTTTGAAACCAAACCTTTTGTCTTTCTAATGTTTTTAACGAAAGTTTATGAGCTTCATTATCAACATAGCATGCATTGTACTTAGGTTTCATAGTATCATAGGCTTCTTTCAGTTCAATATATCTTTCACTACAACCAAATATACAGTTGTGTACCTGAGAAAGACCCATGAAGGCAACTGATCATGCCTATCTCACTGAAGTGCACCTAGCCAGCAATCCTAGCTTCTCTGTACTAGCAGCTTCCTCATTCACAGGTTCATGTGCAGCCCAGTTGACCTGTTCATCCATGGTGACCAGAGCTGCTGAAGTGTTAGTTCCCTTCGATTCTCTGATAGGAATTGTAGCCAGTACTCTCTCCACTCTTCCTGTCTTTGCATTCCCTAGAGAAATGACCCATCTGGTGGCAAGAGAAGCACTTGACCTTGCTTCTGTCAAATCGAGCTGGATCCTTCCCCTTGAAACCAAACTTCCTTCCTACCTTCTCTTCAAACCTCTTGATATCCACTGAAAGCATGGCCACCTGCCATTTCAGCTTCATCTCCTCCATCTCAAGTGGGTCCACTTGATCAAAGTCTTCATATACCAGATGATGCTGAGTGTCATAATCAACAACAAAGGAGTGAAGGACATCCTCCAATATACTTCCAGACTTAGCTTGAGGATGAGAAGGAGTGGGACGATAGGATGATGATGGTAAATAGGATGGACTTGAAGCATGCATCATCATATTCGAGTGGGATGTCCCAACAAAGGCTGAATGACCGGAGGAGGTTGCACGGTAGGGAGATCTGACATCGGGTTCAAGAGATCTGAGTTTGTTGTATAGCTCGTCAAAAGTGAGCATGTCCAGTCCACCTTTAGCTTTCAGGGCTATACTCACATGCAACCAAGATGGAGGCAAAGATCGAAGGAACTTAGAGTTGCTATCATCATTGTCGCTTTGCATTCACTGGTTTAGCTGACTCGAATCTTGTGAAACCCTGTCAGTATCCCTTGTGGATACCCTCTTCTTCATAAATATTGAACTCTTGGAAGTGTTGTCTAAGCATGGACTTCCTCATTCTTCTGAACTCTTCATTACCACCAAACCTAGCTTTAAGAGCCATCCAGATGTCCTTTGCATCAACCATGTGGTGAAAATCACCTAAGTGATCTTCGGGAATTGATTGGAGGAGGATGGTTCTTACCTTGTGCTCTCTTTGCACAGCCAAAACCTCTTCAGCAGTTGTGGGAGGAGCAATGGAAAACTTACCATCAAGATCTGGGATGGTCTTCTTAAGACTGTTACCATTCTTCACTATCTCCCATAGATTCCAATCAATATTGGAGATCCGATTCTGCATCTTCATGGTCCACAGATCATATTCTTCCTTCTTCAGATAAGGAAACTTGCCATTACTGTTGGAGAGACTAAGTTGCGTGCATAGAAGTGGTGTGTTTGATGATGTTGTTGTTGTTGGTGTTTGTGACATCTGATTCATCATCAGTTCCTGGCATTGTGAATAAGTTTTTGGTTGTATGTGGGTGAGAAAAATAAGGTTCTCAGTATCGTAGAGACTCTCCCGAGGCTCTGATACCACTTGTTAGAACGTTTTGACACGTTGCACACTCTCGCACCTTGAAAGATCTATCACTCGTGGATCGTTAGTGTTGCCTATGTAATCATAAGCAAACTAATAGAAAATCTCTACAACTCGTGTTCTAAAGCGGAATGTAAACACAAGTTGTTATTACTAAGAACACTTAGATCCTCTATGGATCTTTTTATTCACTGAAACTCTATGTTCCGGATATCTCTATTACAAGCTATATGGTTTCTTTTATAAACAAGGAACCCTAATCTCTTACTACCCAATCGACTAAACATGCAAGTATGCATTTAATGACTAATACACTAGACTATATTGAGCAGTACAATAAAACTCATGCTAACCTCGGGCCGTTCAAAGATAATAAAGAGTTAGCATTTAATACAGTAGTTTATTTGATCCTAGTCAGCTTTTACCCTTCAAAGAAGAACACGGTAATGCTTGTACTCTTCAGTAGAATCACTTCTTCAGCAGATTCTGCTTCTACTTCAGCAGAAACCTTCGGCAGTAATGACAGTAGAAATCCTACTTCACATAATTCCCAACAACTAAACTAAAGTACTGGAGTGTTCGTACGCTGGGCCGTAGCCGTTCCTAGAGATAGCATCGTTTGAGATTGCAGATGTTCCATGTGCGTGGTAGCTCACGGCCATCCATGTCACGCAGCTTGTACGCGCCTTTTCCTAATGCTTCAATGACCTCATAAGGTCCTTCCCACTTCGGTCCAAGTTTTCCCCAGATCTTCTGCGTGGCTTACATCATTGGCGCGATATACGAAGTCGCCTGGTCTGAATGAAACACTTCGCACTTTAGCATCATAGTATCCCTTCATTTTTGACTTAGCTCTTGCTTCACATATAGTCGCTGGCACGCCTTTCTTCCAACAAGTCCAAGTCGACGCTTCATCATCATTGGTTGTAACATTAACTTTGGCAGTGCGAATAGTTGGCATCCCAATTTCTGCTGGTATGACGGCTTCTGTCCCATAGACAAGGGAAAAGGGAGTGTCTCATGTGCTAGTTTTGATTGAAGTGCGGTGCGCCCACAAAACATGCGATAATTCTTCCACCCATCGCCCTTTGTGTTTGTCTAAACATGCTTTAATTCCTTCACCTAGACTACGGTTTGCATCGCCACCAAACCATTGGTTTGTGGGTGTTTAACAGTGACGCCAAGTGTTGTACAATATTCAGCCGCATCATTCCTTGAAAGGGTTGTCACATAATTGTTTTCCGTTATCGAGATGATTTTCCTGTGTAATCCGAAACGGCATACAATATTTTCCCGAAAAACCGTTTTACCTGATTCCCTGTGATTGTCACGACTGCCTTTGCTTCAATCCACTTGGTGAAATAGTCTATAGCTACTATGAGTAATTTCAATCCTCCCGCAAAGGAAAGGGACCTGCAATGTCGATACCCCATTTATAGAATGGCCATGGCGACGTAATAGGTGTTAGCTCCTGTTGTGGTTGGCGTAGAATAGGTCTGTGAACTTGGCAGTCGCCACACTTTCTTATTAAGTCCCGCGCATCCCGATGCATTGTAGGCCAGTAGTATCCTGACCGTAAAGCGCGCACCACAACGGACCGTGGTCCCGAGTGCATACTACATGAGCCAGCATGGATCTCCCGGAGTACGTAATCTGCTTGAAGGGGTCCTACACATCGAAGCCATGGTTGTAGAAATAAGCGCCGATATAGTACATCGTTCCGAAGTTCAAACCTCTGTGATGTGAGCCGTACTCGTCGGGCTTCCTTCTGTTCTTGGGGCAATACGCCCTCGCTTATAAATTCAATGATTGGGGTCATCCATGTAGGACCTTGTTCCTCTATCACCGTGGATATCTCCATCTCCGAGACGGACTTGCTCTTCAGAGTTTCCGCCAATACTTGTTTTGATAGGTGCGCAAAGCTTGTAGATGCAATCTTGCTCAGCGCATCTGCCTTTTTGTTTTCCCCTCTAGGAACTTGTTTGATGGTAAACCTGTCAAAGTCCTGGATTAGGGACTTGGTTTTGTCGAGATATTGAATCATGTTCTCCTCTTTAGCCACATACTCGCCCAACACGTGGTTGGCCACAAGCCGTGAGTCCACATTTGCTTCCAGGTTGTATATGCCCATTCGGGCTGCAATGCGTAATCCAAATGATCGGGCTTCATATTCTGCCTCGTTGTTTGTGGCTGTGAATTCGAAACGCAATGCGTAAGTGAATTCCATTCCTTCTGGACTTGTGAGGATAAGGCATGCGCCTGAACAGTCTACACATGAAGACCCGTCTGTGAACAAGATCCATGGTTCTTGTGGTTCAACCTTGCTTTGTGAAGGTACGTCATCAGTGTCTCGTTTCTCGATGATGAAGTCTGCGAGTATCTGCCCCTTAACCGCAGTACGTAGTCTGTAGGAAATGTTATGCTCACCTAGCAGTACACTCCACTTTTGTAGATGTCCCGATGCATTAGGTTTGGAGATAATTTGTTTAATAGGCTGGTCTGTAATCACCGCGATTGGGTGCGCCTGGAAGTACCTGCGTAGCCGTTTGGCGGCGAATACTAATGCTAGGACCAACTTTTCCATTGCGCTGTAGTTAACCTCTGTTTTCTTGAGTGCTTTGCTTACAAAATACACGGCGTTTGTAATGAATTCCTCTGTTAGTAGCACCGCTGACCGCTCCATGGGTTGCCGACAAATACATAATTAATTCTTCCCCGGGCGAGGCCAACTAACATGGGGAGTGCTGCTAAATGCTGTTTTAGTTGTATGAAAGCTTCTTCTGCTTCCGTAGTCCAACGAAAGTCTCCCTTTTTTGTACACTTCTTGAGTGTTTTGAAGAGAGGGAGTGACTTGTCTGCTGATTTAGACAAGAATCTATTCAAACCGGTCGTTTTCCGCTCGTGAGATTGGACTTCTTTCAACGCGCGTGAAGGAAGCTGGATGACAGCCTTTCGTTTTTTCTCGACACGGTTTGATGCCATCGGGTCTATCGATATCCGAGGAACATGCCTTCTGTAGCGCCAAAAGTGCATTTCTTAGGGTTTAGCTTCATATTGATCTTTTTTAGTGTCTTAAATGTTTCCCCAATGTCGCGCACCAATTCATCTTCCGTATGGCTTTTTATTACAAGGTCGTCGACATAAACCTCTAGGTTGCGGCCCACCTGTCCTTCAAATGCGTTATCCACCAACCGCTGGTAGGTGGCACCTGCGTTCTTTAGGCCAAAGGGCATCTTAGTATAACAATAAACGCCTTGGCTTGTATGGAAGGCCATTTTTTCCTCATCTTCCTTAGCCATCTGGATTTGGTGATATCCTTTGTATGCGTCTAGGAAGCATTTAAGTGGGTATCCACACAAAGATTTTACCTTTCAGTCTATCTCCGGTAGCGGGTAGCAGTCTTGTGGACATGCCCTGTTCCAACATAGGTTTTTACATTGGCGGGCATGCGCCTTCTTTTATTTTCCGAGAAATCACTGATGCGCCGAGTGAACGCATCCACCTTTTGGCGCCGCCAAGGAAGAGACATATCTTCCTCCTCCTGGTTGCGATATCTTCTCCTGGACTTCCAGTGCCCTGTTTCGCTATCCTCGTTGACCGAGGAATCATCAGGGAGCGAGCTCTTTGGTGCGCCGCTGCGCCGACCCTCCGAGGAGTCACCAGAGGATGAACTTCCCCTCTTTCGGCGCTTGCGCCGACTGTCCTCAGAATCCGAGCTTGAAGAGCTCTCACTTGGGGAGTGTCGTCGTCCCAGTCTGTCATGGACCTTGCGGCAACCGAGCCTAGCGTGGACATTGGTACGCCGTCCATCTTCTTCGTGCTCTTCTGGATGCTGCACTTCGGCTGCTTCATCATTCTCCACTATCTTCCCAATCCTGGTAAACACTGGGGGCCGGCGATTATCCTTCACGCGTCTATCCCTCTGATGGCGCGATGGGGATGTCTCATACTCTGCGTCAAAGTTGAGTCGGTGCTGCAAGCATTGACTCGACCTCTTTTTTGCCTCCTCTTACATAAGGGCAGTCAAGGTTTCGTAGTTCTGAGACACAAAGTCACTTGGCGCTAGTTCAGGTGCGACTCCTTCTAGCGCGGAGTGTCTGCTTTACATCTGGACTCCTGTTTCGGGGGGTGCACTGGCGTTTTGTGAGGTCCTTCTCGGCAATCAATGCAAGGGAGTAGTAAAAGGGTTGCGCAGTGGATCTTCTACGCTGGTGGTTGTTGTTGTAGTGGCATGGGTTGTCCCCGTGCGTTGTTCCACTGTCGGGAAGACCAGATTTGGGCCTGACCCTTGGGTTTTGGTTGCACTGGTTGTTCCAGAGGCCTGCTTAGGAGTTGATCCACTTTGCTGCTTCTTCCCTTGTTGGTCACCATGCGATCGCTGACTTAGGTTTCCTTGCTTCGTCATTCTAGTTCTTAGTGATTGGTCCCACGGATGGCGCCACTTGTTGATACAAAAGTTGGCCGTTCCTTGTTTGGATTCCGGTTCCCGTATCAATTGGATCTTAATGCTTGAGACTTGCGCACTAAGAAAACAGAAAACACCATTAGGCTTACCATGGGATTGTCTCCCACGATTATCCTCCGGCGTGAGAGTAAGTAATCGGTTTTAGGGTATAGTTGAGAGTTAGGGTTGTAGATGTACCTTTAATGAGGGCTGGGATGCCCTTTATATACACACGAAATCCTTGTTGGTTTCGTGTTCCCAAACTTCGGCGTATCCCGCCTTAATCGGTTATTAGACACTTATCTCCAAAGATAAGAGATATCCGATATCATAAGCCCTAAATAACTTTGAGGTTGGGCCTTCGTGAGCCAAAACCGTTATTGGGTTAGCCCAGTCGTACTGGGCTCGCTAGTAGCAGTTATTGGTCGGGTTCGTGACCCGAATGCGGACTATACGTCATCAAAACACCCCCTTAATACATTAAGGATAAATTTATTTTTACGAGTTTCTACGAGTCGATGCAGATATCCCTCATAAAATATCAATCACGAGGTTAAAATATTAAAGTCATGTATATTTTAGTCTCGATTTAAATAACAGCTAACAAGTATGAAGAATCTAAAAATAGCTTAAAAATATTGTTAGAATACAAGTCTTTTTATATAAATTTTACTTTGTTATAGTTGTTAAAGAGCTCAAGAAAAATATAAGACCAACAAAGTATGTTATTAAACATTTGAGGAGAGTTATTTTACATATCAAACTTTTCTTACATACCAAGGGACTCATCTCCACCATCCATCTAAAAAAAAATCAATGAATGAGATTAAAAACATTTTATTATTTCACCTATTTTTTATAATTTAAATATCTCTTAAACCTTTAATCGTTAAGTGAAAATATTTACACCATCGCGACGAGCATTTAATTATCTTTCTATAGACGGGCACTTTGATATACTTTCGAAAAAAACTTTTTCACGTTTTTTCGTTTTTTACGCTGAAATTTACATGAAAAATCATATATGATTAAACACTAATTGAATATCACATGTGATATTAGTGTTAAATCATATATGATATGTAATATCACATGTGATATTATATGTAATATCATATGTGATATTTCACTAATATCACATGCGATATTACATATCATATATGATATTACACTAATATCACATGTGATATTCAAATTAGTGTTTTATCATATATGATTTTTCAATGCAAATTTCAAGAATGTAAAAAAAAAAAACTTAAAAAAAAAAAAACGTGAAAAATACGAAAATAAAAATTTTGTCGAAAGTATATCAAAGTGCCTATCTATAGAAAGATAATTAAATGCTCGTCGCAATGATATATTTTTTTTCGCTTAACGATTAACGGTTTGAAAGATATTAATATTTGAAAAAAAATGATGAAAGTGGGTTTTTTAAATTGTTGGAATTAATCTCATCCATTAGATCAAATAAAAATGGAGGGTGGAGATTGATCCCTTGGTATGTAAATAATCTTTTGTCCTCAAATGATCTTAAATCTAAACATTTAACCATTTTCCTAAATATTTTTCTTGTAAACTTCTCGTCACATTTTAGTCTTGAAGAGGAAATAAAATTGAAAAGAATAGTACTTGAAAATAAAGAGAAGGACAAGAATGTCATTTAAAAAATGGGTATGTCACTGTGATAGTAAAAAGGAAAAGGTAAAAATAAGGAGGGCTGTATTGGTAAAAGTGAAAATAATGGGGGTGTGGGGACCACGTGGACATAAAGATATCAAACGGCGACGAGTGACTACAGCTTTTCATCTTCACACCCGTCCGTACACTTTTCCTCCAGCTGTATTCCTCTGTTTCCAGCTAAGCTATCAACCAAAAACAATGAAACAACTACCCCTTTCTAGTAACTAAAATTACTTTTCTTCATATTTATTTATTTAATTCATTGGTAATTGTTAACTCACTAGTTTACATATTTTATTCTGCATTGTTAAAAACAACTTCTTTTTTTAATAAAATAACTTTTTGACATAAGCTATAACTTAATCAAACATTTAAAGTGGGGATATCCTAGTAACAAATTTTACTAACTATTTTCAATGAAATGTGTGAGTTTTTCAATTTAATTTCTGTTAGTTGCGACTTGCAAACAATCAAGTGATCACATTATTTTCTAAAAGGTGAGGGTTTTACTTGGTTATAATTTATTCACAAGTAGACTCAAACTCTGTAAATTTGTCGACCAGTAGATTTTAACTCATCGAAGAAGAAAACATCTAATTACAGTAAAACCTCTATAAATTAATACCCGATAAATTAATAACCTCGATAAAATTAATAATTTGTTCAGTCCCAACTTGGGACCAGTACAAATTTGGACCCCAATCGATAAAATAATAAGATAATAATTTTTTTGAAACCCGAGTGTATATATATTAGTCCAAACGAAACTATAAATTAATAATTATTAAAAATTATATATATATATATAAATATATATATATATGTGTGTGTGTGTGTTAGAGAGATACATTTCAAAATCCTAAGATTATTTAGTAAAAAATTAATCCATAGTCATTGTTTTTTGTTAAATTTTAAATCTATATTGATTTTATCTTAAAATCTCCTTATTTAAAGAGTTGGTGCGTTGTCTTCTCGTATTGCAACAAAAAATGCTAATTTTATTTTCATAAAGAGTGAATGTGAATTCATAAAATGTTAATTAAAACTTGTTTTTCAAATTTATTTTCCGTCTCTAATGAGTATACATCGTAACTAGCTAGTATATTAGACTCGAAAATTTATGACCATACGTAAAACCTCTATAAATTAATAAATTATTAATTTATCGATATAATAATATCTTGCTAAATTAATAAAATATTCTGGTCCCAACACTATATATAACCAATCTAGACCTATCGTTTTCAAAATTTCGTAGATCTATTAATCCTTTTGGAGATTTTTTTTTGAGTAAAAATACTTTATCATATAAATAATTGTTACACCATACTAGTTTCTAGACACATGTGAAGATAAATACTTTAAAACACAATGTCCTTGGTTTTTGTTTCCGAATTGTCCTTTTGTCTAGTTGTCTAAAGTCTAAACATGCATATTTGTAAGCCAATCATTCCTATTTTTCCTGGCACGTCAGTTTTCTCTCTTCAGCGATCTTCAAGTGATTGAGTGTCCCAGTAAGGTTTATATTTGTTTTAGGTGAAATAAAATGTGTTTTGTTTGTTGTTTCAATCCATCGGCTACTCGACCAAGTGGAATCAAATCACACGCGATCGATATACACCACAGAAAGGCGATTGACAGTGAATCGATCTTGGGAGTCGATCGATGTGCCTTACTGGAACCAGGCTTATGTGAAAAATAAAAAATAAAAAAAAAAGGCATATTTGTCTTACTTTTTTCGTGTTTATTTTCCATGTTGATTTACAGTGTATCTTAAAGATTGTGATATAGAAATATTTGGAGTAAAATGTAAAGAATTTCTGTGGTTTAATTATTTTAGCAAAAATTAATTTTGACATAAAATTATGCATTGATTTTTCTTAAGAGACCAAAATATAACGAAAACCCCTTTTGCTTTTGATACATTTGGGTTCCTAGCTTCGGCAGCTGTGGAGTTTTTGACTAGGGTTCAACGGGTTGTGCAAAGTAATTTTGCGACCCTTAAGTCACAAAATTTCATTTTTAGTAGAATTGGTTTTGCTATTCAAAAGGGGTTGCAGCACAACTTGTTGCCCGTTTGACTGTCATCTTATTGTAATCTGTTATTTCAAGTAATAATAGAAATTCCGTGACTTTTTAAATGCTTTACAAAACTGTATCTTTAATGGATACTTTTTGCTTAACATTTAATTTGAACAAAACAGTTTGTTTTGAAAAAATGGTTGACTTGATCTCTCGATACATAATATTCCACAAATATTGATAGGATTCTTTATCAAGTTTTGTCCCATAGTAATTGACATAAAAGGTTAATAATTATTTGTTGAAAGAGGAGGAATACACTTTCGGTAGATCACGTATCTAGGTCTTTATATAAAGTTATTATTCCAAAACAAGAAGATTAAAAGAGAAGAATATACTCTACAAAAAGAAGCATGGAAAAGAAAGCTAATACATCATGTTATTGTATTATCTACAAAAACTATGCTGGTCCTGTACTAATTATTGGTTCTTCATCCTTTGAAGGATATCATAATGGATATATAAACGTATCGTCAAAGATTTAAGTCAGTAAACGAGATACGTTTATAAGTAATCCAGGGTCGCATTTGCTTACAGACATCTTTGGAAACGATCATCACAAGATTATTCGATGCACGTTTGTTAAGGATTAAGATCTTTTAATAGTTATATAAACATGACCCATAATGTTAGTTAAAATTGTGAGAGTATACACATGTTTTTTTTTTTTTGAACAGCAAAAGATTATATAAAAATAACAAAGCTAGCAAGGAGCTAAATATTACAAAAGAGTTTTAAGCCAATCAGACCAACTACTAATCTTACGACCTCTATGTTTAAGCTATGAAAAAGAGTACAAACAAATGTTATAAAAAGTGTCGCATTTCCTCGTAGATTGAGAATTGAACGTGACACTATTCCGGTAACGCCATATCCACCACAAAGAAGAAGCAATGATGATGAACATACGTTGAGTCTTCTCTTTAGACATGGGCCGTGAGTTAAGCCAATCAATCTACTGGTCATTCGAAGCAAAAGAAGGAATAAAGTTACCACACCAAACACGAACAAGCCTCTAAATATCTCTAGCAATATCACACTCGAAAAAGATGTGGAGATTAGACTCCACATTCTCATTACAAGACGGGCATGATATCTCCGGAATTTCTATGCCACGAGACGATAGATTAAGTCAGTGAGGAAGCTTATCTAACTTCAACCTCCACATGAATATGTTTACTTTGCGAGGAAGAACGGTGTCCCAAGTTGTTGGAGTAGACAAAGAAGAGAGAATGTAGTCATCTATAACCCGACGAGTATGACCAACAATATAGAGACCATCATTGGAGAGGGCCCATGTGCAAGTGTCTGAATTAGAAGTAATATCAGCTTGACTAATCTCGTTAAGAAGATCACGAAGGTAGGCTGAGTTACGAACACCCAATACGTTGGTAGACCAATTCCATTGCCATTGCCCACTCAATATGCGATTGATAATATAACAATCTTTATTGAGCTCTAACCGAAATAACCTGTTATAACGAAGATATAGTGGAGAGTTGCCAATCCAGGAATCTTTCCAAAAACGAGTGAGAGTGCCACAACCAACACGGAAACGAATAGAGTCCTCGGGAAAAATACCGCTTGAATGTAAATAATTAGAGGAGCCCACTATCTTTGCCCAAATACCATTAGAGATACATCCCTTATTACCAAAACCAGCCTCTTGACCATGCAACGATTTAATGACTTTAACCCAAAGAGTATTCGGGTTAGAGTGCATTCTCCATCGCCATTTATGAAGGAGAGCAAGGTTGAATGATTTAAGACTTCCAATAGCTAAACCACCTTTGTCGTACGATGCTAGAACATTGTTCCATTTTACCCAAGGGAGCTTTCGTTGGTCTTGAGAACCACCCCAAAAGAAAGATGCGCGAATACTCTCTAAAGACTTCAAAACTGTTTCGGGAGATTTGAAAATAGAGAGGTAGTAAATCCCAAGACTTCCTAGAACCGACTTGACTAAAGTGAGATGCCCTCCTATGGATAGGAGATTAGCTTTCCAGTTTGAGAGCCTCGAGTTGAACCGATCTATAAGAATTTTCCAATTGGAAATAAGGTTCATATTAGAGCCTATAGGAAGCCCTAGATAGACAAATGGAAAGGAACCTGATATGTGTCTAATTACACATATATTTTATACTATTTAAACCCACAAAACAACCAAAAACACACAAATGACTCACAAAATGTTATAAATATCATTTAAATGTGTTTTTATGTGATTCAGGTACAAAAGATTGAAAAACAAGTGAAAAATGATCAATTTCACAACAAATGTCGTTTTCAGTCCCTGGAATTACACAAATTGGCAAAACTAGTCCCTAAATGTTTTAAATGAATGAAAAGTCAACTTAAGTCCTTGGGAAACCAAAAATATTCACAAATGATCCCTGGATAAAAGTTTACACATATTGGCAATTTTTACCCCTCAAGTTACAAAATTGGCAAAAATGGTCCCTGGGTATTCTAAACTTGGAATTTTACAAATAATACCCTTGTACTATGCATGATTGAAAATTTGGAACAATTTTGATAAACTTTTGGAAATTTACACTTTAGTCCCCCAAGAATCCAAAATTTACACAAATGGTCCTTTTAAGCTTTAAAATGTTTTAATTAAAAATATTGGTCCTTGTGTTTATATAAATGGCAGGTTTGGCCCTTCAAAGGAAGTTTGGAATGATGGCATAATAGGTCCCTCAAGTTTGGCAGTTTTCACTTTTGGTCCTTGGGCTTATTACACTAATAAAACCATCCGGACCCTTAAAATATTACCAAACCCAAAAACATAAACCAATCCAGTCCACCACCTTTGGCCCAATTTTGTACCCGGCCCAATCTTTATTTAAATAAAACCGCCCCACTGATTCACCTTTCCTCCACCTTGCACCCTTAACCACTGAGTCACAAAACCAGGTGGTTTTGTGCCACCTTCCCCCTCCACTTGCTACCCCAGCTCACAACCTACTCCCCTACACCCTGTCACCTCTTCCCATCAAGCAGTTAATGCTTTCCCACCTTCAAACACTCCACCTTTTCTCCCTTGCCCTGTTTTTCCTCATACTTGACCCTAAAAGCTTCAAAAGCTCACCACCTTGTCCCCTCCACTTCTACATACATACAAGAAGCATTGAATGCTTCTCAAACCGCCTCAACTGTCACAAAGGACTTTGGCGCCAAAAGTGAATTTGAATGGTTGAGATCGATTATAATGAATCAAGGGTCAAGAATGAAGTCAGAGCTTAAGAGTGGTCACCAAGGGTACTGAGACTATAAAAAAAGGAAAAGAAGCAGAGGAACACCTACCTTGGCCTTAAGCCATTGTCATTTAGAATAGCTTAAATCATAGTGTAATCTTTATTGCTTTCCTTTTAATTATTGTCATTTAAAAGCTTTAATTAGTGTAATGAAACTCAAATAGTGTAATGGAACTCTGTTTCCAGTTTAAATTCAAGTCACTTTTAAATTTCATATTTTGCTTAATGTCCTTTAAATTTCGTATTCTTTAATTTCATGTTAAGTAGTTGTTTATTGGTTTCTATAGCTTGCATAAGCTCTTGACAAAAGCTCACTAAGCTTTTAGAACCATAAAAGAAGCTAAACTTTTTTAATTCAGAAAAGTATTAAGAAAATCAAAAGAAGTCAAAAGAAGTCAACTATGATCCAAATAAGCAGTTCTGGGGGAATGGAAGCTAAGCTGGATGGATTTCTGGTTTCTAACTTATTGACAGTAAGCTAGGAGTAGTTTTTTAACCTTGGTACTCAGTTTTCAACTTGATCACTTGTGAGTTCTATTTTTACCATTTTTACAAGTTCACTGTTTCATTACATTTCATGTTTTGATTTTCATGTTTACCTGTTCCTGTGTTATTGTTTAATGTTATTACAAGTTAATATAAGCAGTTTGTTCATTTAAACTCACTTGTGCTAAAAATTGGAAAGTACTCAGTTAAAATGCATATTTGACAAGTCTGTGTTCTTGACTGTGTTCTTGACTGTTTTATGCTCAAATGATCTTACTATGTTATAATATAATGTTTGGAATCTAGTTTAGACTCAAATTCAGTAAAACCTTTGATGTTCATATGACAAGTGATAATCAAAGTGATGTTTGGATTTGCTGATAAAAAAGAGTTCCAGTATATGTCTGTTGTTATTTGTATTTGTTTCATGTCACTTTAGCATTATCTAGCTCAGTTCAAGTCATTAATTTCAGTCCTAGTTTAGCAATAGTCAAATTTCCTTTTAATTCACTTATGCAGTTTACTGTCAATATATTAGATTGTGAAATTCATAGAATTAGCTTAAAACTTGTTACCATAGATTAATATCACCTTATCATAGCTTATTACATCATATTCAGTCCATAGATTAAATCCTAAGTTCATTTTAGTCAAACTTTATGTTATTGTAAAAAGTCAAATTTTCATATAGTCGTTTTTGAATAAAATGTATAATTTTGTGTAGGACTCAGTGTTAAGTTTTAGTCTTAATCCTTTTGGGATTTCAAAATATAGTTGCTTAATTAAAATATAAAAATACTAGTTTGTCATTTCTCAGCTTTTTAAGTACTTATTTCCTAGCTTATTTTAGCTACCTGTTTAAAAACATGCCCTGCACCACAGCTTTAGGTGTCAAGTTAATGAGCTTGCATAAGCTTCATTACTTGACCCTAGCTTGTGAACTTGGTTTCTTTGTGTAGCCACTCTAGCCTATTGTTTATATTCATGCTTGTCTTTACATTTTTAGCTTATTTACATAGCTTAATTACCCATATCTTTTTGTCCCATCTCATCTACTACTAATCAAGCAAACAAAGGTAGTAGAGTTGTTTTCCCAAGCTTCATAAATGCTCCTTACTAAGATTGAGCTTGTGAGCTTTAGCTTTTCACAAAGCTAAGCAACCATATTCTCTAGTTCAGTGTAGGTTGAGTATTAATGAGCTTATTGGATAAGTTTATAGGAGCTTATTGTTTGCTCATTCATAACAGTTCACTGGTTAAAACCATGAACTTGCACCATTTCCAATAGCTCCTAATAAGCTCATTAGAGATCTATAGCTTAAGTGTTTTAGCTTATTATGTAGCTCATCCACAAAACTTATTGATCTTATGCTCAAATTTCACATTGCAGCTTATTAACAAGGGCTGCAATTGGCTTTAACTTATCACCATTTAGATAAGTACACCTAAATCAGTGTGCTCACAGCTACTTCATAAGTTCCTTATAAGCTCATCTGTGATCCTAACAGAGAGAGCTTTGGCTTTTTGGAATCCTAACCAACTCAAATTGCTACTCCAATTCATATTTTGCCATTTTAAGCTTATATTCTAAGATTAATTTGTCATTAAATAAGTATGCGTGTCTGCTTGGTACTATAGTGTAATGAAAGAGCTTAATAGCTTATTTCAAGCTTATTTGGTGAAATCAGTACATTTGTTTGTTCATACCTGTCAATAGTACTTGTATACATATTTCTTTCCTTTTATTTCCTGTGTGGAGCTTGTTATAGGTTCTTTGAAGCCTCCATTCCATCCAAGTCAAGCCAAAAGCTTGATTGTCTAAACCATAAGCTCACACCATTTCAGTCCATTATTCTTGTTTATACTAATCCATTGGACTTGTACTTAACTTATTTTATCTTTTGTTTTCTGTTTAAAGCTCTTTTCAAGCTTATATTGAGCTTGAGCTCCAACAGTCAAGCCAAAAGCTTAACTGTTGGACTCATAAGCTCTTATATTGCTTATTTTCAAGTTTGTAAAGTTTTGTTTTCATTAAATATGTATAATATCAGTATATGTTTAGTCCAGAAACAGAAAAAACCAAAAAAGCTCCTTTTTAAGCTAAGTGATAGCTTTTACTTAAAAGCTTATTTGCTTATTAGCTTATTTTTGTTAAGTACATATATTTTTTTTATTTTTCCTAGCTTCTTTTATTTATTGTAGAATTTTGTAAAAAGTTTCAGATTTTTCTTTAATCATTTATTATTTTTAATAAATCTATAATAGTTTTTAGTAATTAATAATAGTAAATAATTAATAATAAATAAATAAAAAGCATAAAAAATATCTTTTCAGTTTTAAAATAAGTTTTATCATATTTTAGATTTTTCTAAGTTTTAATTTCATTTTTCTAGGTTAATTTTGTATTTCCTTATATTTTAGTCCATTGTAAATACTTAATAAATAGTTTTTAATTAATAATAATTAATTAAATAGTTGTAAAAATAATTTTCTTTTTCTAATAATTTTCTTTTATTATTAGGATTGTAAAAATGTCATTTTCATATTTGTAGGCCTTTTATTTCTTTAAAACTCACGTTTTATTTTGACGCATCGTAATTTTATTTAAACGACGGTTTTAGGTTTTAAACGAACATCATTGTAAAAATAGTGATAGCGTTTATTTAATATATTTTATCTTTTTAATTATATTTAATTTGCATTTAAGTCGCTAAGACATGCAAATCCCTACTATAGTTATATTCGATTTGTTTTTATACGTTTACGTTTAATTTAGGTTAAACGTACGTTTGTATATCTTTTAGATTTTTAGGTTTCTGATTGTACGTTTTTATTGACGTAGCTGTGACAGAGCTATTACTATTCACATTCCTAGTGTTAGTCAATCAGATTCCTGTTTTCCTATACTAATATTATTTTCAACAAATCACAAATCATTGTACCGTAACGCCACGCCTCACCAGACATAAACGATCCAAGGAAATTTTAAATCCTTGGTAAACTTGCAATTTCTCCCCGGCCACGCCCTTTTATCATCTCTGTTACGTTAACCGTTCACAAGCGGTTGATAATTGTGACGGAGAAATAAAAGAAGGTAGTTCGGGAGGAATCAAATTTTGCGCCACGGGCAGGTTGTATACGATTATGACTTGTATTTTGTATTTTGTTGAAATACCTATCCTTGTTTGTATATTAAACCTTATCATTCAACTACCGGGCTGTCAGGACATATTTATTACAGTTAATCATTCACAAGTGATTAGCTAGCGTGGTAAACCTGACACAAGCCTGGGAGGTAATGATTACTTATATCTGATCATATTTCTTTTCAATAAACAATATAAACTACAAAAACATTTTTCCTTTGCACACAACTTGCCCGCTTTGATGAGTCCCTCGCCACAACATTTGGTTGTTGGTCAAGCATTGTCTGTCGAGCCGAGATTCCTTTCGAGGGCGGTTGTAAGGAATTTTCTTTCTTTTGTACATATATATATAAAATTAAAAATACAAAAACATTATAAAATAAAAAAATCAAAAAGATTATTCTCGCCTTTTCTGAGTTTCTTTTTAAGATTCTTAGACTCATCTTAGTGATGAATATTCATAATTCTGTGAGTGGCAATCCCACTCCAATTTCTCACCCAATCCTTGAGTGGCAATCCCACTCCACTTCCCCATGAACAATTTAATTCGGGGTCGAGTCAAGCTAGTGACTTGGTTATCAAAAACAAGCCATACAATATGGGTTTTCACCCATATTTCTGTCTTTTTCCCTTTTTACCACCTAAGTGTGGGGGTAATACCACACCTGTTGTAAATATATATATAAAAACTTTGAAAATTGTAAATATTAAAAAAAAAAAAAAAAAATTGTTGTGTTTCTACACTTAGCTAGTAATGTTATCTTTTTACGTTCTAAGTTTCGGCATAACCGCCGGTACTTTGAATATTGAGGACAATATTCATTTCTAAGTGGGGGAAATTTGGCGAATTTGATCATAAATGTACCCTTTTAGTCCCTTTTTCCCCCGAAATGGCCAAATTTTAAAAATTTTTTTTAGTGGAAGTACTATGTACTAAACACAACAAATGGTAATCAGTCCACCATGTCTAACCCACAAAAGGATTGGCTAATCTAGGAGCAAACGGCTCTTGGTAAAGATATCTCAAATCCGTTGACGGCTTGCAATTTGCCCAAAATTGTATGGTATTCAGCTCACCATATCCTTAAAAGTGAAGAGTTGGCTAGCCCGCAAGTTTATGGCTTGTGGTAAAGGCAGTGGAAAAACCATAATTGGTAATCAGCTCACCAAAGATAATATTGATAATTTATCTAAGAGTTGGCTAGTCCAAAAGGTGATGGCTTTTGGTAAAGAGTTTTTCAAATCCATTAAGTTTTAAATAAAAGATTGCTAGGGACTAGCAATAGTTTAGTGTGGGGGATTTGATATGTGTCTAATTACACATATATTTTATACTATTTAAACCCACAAAACAACCAAAAACACACAAATGACTCACAAAATGTTATAAATATCATTTAAATGTGTTTTTATGTGATTCAGGTACAAAAGATTGAAAAACAAGTGAAAAATGATCAATTTCACAACAAATGTCGTTTTCAGTCCCTGGAATTACACAAATTGGCAAAACTAGTCCCTAAATGTTTTAAATGAATGAAAAGTCAACTTAAGTCCTTGGGAAACCAAAAATATTCACAAATGATCCCTGGATAAAAGTTTACACATATTGGCAATTTTTACCCCTCAAGTTACAAAATTGGCAAAAATGGTCCCTGGGTATTCTAAACTTGGAATTTTACAAATAATACCCTTGTACTATGCATGATTGAAAATTTGGAACAATTTTGATAAACTTTTGGAAATTTACACTTTAGTCCCCCAAGAATCCAAAATTTACACAAATGGTCCTTTTAAGCTTTAAAATGTTTTAATTAACAATATTGGTCCTTGTGTTTATATAAATGGCAGGTTTGGCCCTTCAAAGGAAGTTTGGAATGATGGCATAATAGGTCCCTCAAGTTTGGCAGTTTTCACTTTTGGTCCTTGGGCTTATTACACTAATAAAACCATCCGGACCCTTAAAATATTACCAAACCCAAAAACATAAACCAATCCAGTCCACCACCTTTGGCCCAATTTTGTACCCGGCCCAATCTTTATTTAAATAAAACCGCCCCACTGATTCACCTTTCCTCCACCTTGCACCCTTAACCACTGAGTCACAAAACCAGGTGGTTTTGTGCCACCTTCCCTCCACTACCCCAGCTCACAACCTACTCCCCTACACCCTGTCACTCTTCCCATCAAGCATTAATGCTTTCCCACCTTCAAACACTCCACCTTTTCTCCCTTGCCCCGTTTTTCTCATACTTGACCCTAAAAGCTTCAAAAGCTCACCACCTTGTCCCCTCCACTTCTACATACATACAAGAAGCATTGAATGCTCAAACCGCCAACTGTCACAAAGGACTTTGGCGCCAAAAGTGAATTTGAATGGTTGAGATCGATTATAATGAATCAAGGGTCAAGAATGAAGTCAGAGCTTAAGAGTGGTCACCAAGGGTACTGAGACTATAAAAAAGGAAAAGAAGCAGAGGAACATCTACCTTGGCCTTAAGCCATTGTCATTTAGAATAGCTTAAATCATAGTGTAATCTTTATTGCTTTCCTTTTAATTACTGTCATTTAAAAGCTTTAATTAGTGTAATGAAACTCAAAATAGTGTAATGGAACTCTGTTTCCAGTTTAAATTCAAGTCACTTTTAAATTTCACATTTTGCTTAATGTCCTTTAAATTTCAGATTCTTTAATTTCATGTTAAGTAGTTGTTTATTGGTTTCTATAGCTTGCATAAGCTCTTGACAAAAGCTCACTAAGCTTTTAGAACCATAAAAGAAGCTAAACTTTTAAATCAGAAAAGTATTAAGAAAATCAAAAGAAGTCAAAAGAAGTCAACTATGATCCAAATAAGCAGCCTGGGGAATGGAAGCTTGCGGATGGATTTCTGGTTTCTAGCTTATTGACAGTAAGCTAGGAGTAGTTTTTTAACCTTGGTACTCAGTTTTCAACTTGATCACTGTGAGTTCTATTTTACCATTTTACAAGTTCACTGTTTCATTACATTTCATGTTTTGATTTTCATGTTTACCGTTCTCGTGTTATGTTTAATGTTATTACAAGTTAATATAAGCAGTTTGTTCATTTAAACTCACTTGTGCTAAAAATTGGAAAGTACTCGCAATGCATATTTGACAAGTCCTGTTCTTGACTGTGTTCTTGACTGTTTTATGCTCAAATGATCTTACTATGTTATAATATAATGTTTGGAATCTAGTTTAGACTCAAATTCAAGAAACCTTTGATGTTCATATGACAAGTGATAATCAAAGTGATGTTTGGATTTGCTGATAAAAAAGAGTTCCAGATATGTCTGTTTATTTGTATTTGTTTCATGTCACTTTAGCATTATCTAGCCTCACCAAGTCATTAATTTCAAGTCTAGTTTAGCAATAGTCAAATTTTCTTTTAATCTGCTTATGCAGTTTACTGTCAATATATTAGATTGTGAAATTCATAGAATTAGCTTAAAACTTGTTACCATAGATTAATATCACCTTATCATAGCTTATTACATCATATTCAGTCCATAGATTAAATCCTAAGTTCATTTTAGTCAAACTTTATGTTCTTGTAAAAAGTCAAATTTTCATATAGTCGTTTTTGAATAAAATGTATAATTTGTGTAGGACTCGTTAAGTTTTAGTCTTAATCCTTTTGGGATTTCAAAATATAGTTGCTTAATTAAAATATAAAAATACTAGTTTGTCATTTCTCAGCTTTTTAAGTACTTATTTCCTAGCTTATTTTAGCTACCTGTTTAAAACATGCCCTGCACCACAGCTTTAGGTGTCAAGTTAATGAGCTTGCATAAGCTTCATTACTTGACCCTAGCTTGTGAACTTGGTTTCTTTGTGTAGCCACTCTAGCCTATTGTTTATATTCATGCTTGTCTTTACATTTTTAGCTTATTTACATAGCTTAATTACCCATATCTTTTTGTCCCATCTCATCTACTACACTGAAGCAAACAGTGTAGTAGAGTTGTTTTCCCAAGCTTCATAAATGCTCCTTACTAAGATTGAGCTTGTGAGCTTTAGCTTTTCACAAAGCTAAGCAACCATATTCTCTAGTTCAGTGTAGGTTGAGTATTAATGAGCTTATTGGATAAGTTTATAGGAGCTTATTGTTTGCTCATTCATACCACCTGTTAAAACCATGAACTTGCACCATTTCCAATAGCTCCTAATAAGCTCATTAGAGATCTATAGCTTAAGTGTTTTAGCTTATTATGTAGCTCATCCACAAAACTTATTGATCTTATGCTCAATTTCACATTGCGTTATTAACAAGGCCAATTGGCTTTAACTTATCACCATTTAGATAAGTACACCTAAATCAGTGTGCTCACAGCTACTTCATAAGTTCCTTATAAGCTCATCTGTGATCCTACAGAGAGCTTTGGCTTTTTGGAATCCTAACCAACTCAGCTTGCTACTCCAATTCATATTTTGCCATTTTAAGCTTATATTCTAAGATTAATTTGTCATTAAATAAGTATGCAGGTCTGTTTGGTACTATAGTGTACCGAAGAGCTTAATAGCTTATTTCAAGCTTATTTGGTGAAATCAGTACATTTGTTTGTTCATACCTGTCAATAGTACTTGTATACATATTTTTTCCTTTTATTTCCCTGTGGAGCTTGTTATAGGTTCTTTGAAGCCTCCATTCCATCCAAGTCAAGCCAAAAGCTTGATTGTCTAAACCATAAGCTCACACCATTTCAGTCCATTATTCTTGTTTATACTAATCCATTGGACTTGTACTTAACTTATTTTATCTTTTGTTTTCTGTTTAAAGCTCTTTTCAAGCTTATATTGAGCTTGAGCTCCAAAATGTAAGCCAAAAGCTTAACTGTTGGACTCATAAGCTCTTATATTGCTTATTTTCAAGTTTGTAAAGTTTTGTTTTCATTAAATATGTATAATATTAGTATATATTTAGTTCCAGAAAAAGAAAAAACCAAAAAGCTCATTTTTAAGCTAAGTGATAGCTTTTACTTAAAAGCTTATTTGCTTATTAGCTTATTTTTGTTAAGTACATATATTTTTTTTATTTTTCCTAGCTTCTTTTATTTATTGTAGAATTTTGTAAAAAGTTTCAGATTTTTCTTTAATCATTTATTATTTTTAATAAATCTATAATAGTTTTAGTAATTAATAATAGTAAATAATTAATAATAAATAAATAAAAAGCATAAAAAATATCTTTTCAGTTTTAAAATAAGTTTTATCATATTTTAGATTTTTCTAAGTTTTAATTTCATTTTTCTAGGTTAATTTTGTATTTCCTTATATTTTAGTCCATTGTAAATACTTAATAAATAGTTTTTAATTAATAATAATTAATTAAATAGTTGTAAAAATAATTTTCTTTTTCTAATAATTTTCTTTTATTATTAGGATTGTAAAAATGTCATTTTCATATTTGTAGGCCTTTTATTTCTTTAAAACTCACGTTTTATTTTGTACGTTTACGTAATTTTATTTAAACGTACGTTTTAGGTTTTAAACGTTCATCATTGTAAAAATAGTGATAGCGTTTATTTAATATATTTTATCTTTTTAATTATATTTAATTTGCATTTAAGTCGCTAAGACATGCAAATCCCTACTATAGTTATATTCGATTTGTTTTTATACGTTTACGTTTAATTTAGGTTAAACGTACGTTTGTATATCTTTTAGATTTTTAGGTTTCTGATTGTACGTTTTTATTGACGAATGTGATGAGCTATTACTATTCACTTTCCTAGTGTTAGTCAATCAGATTCCTGTTTTCCTATACTAATATTATTTTCAACAAATCACAAATCATTGTACCAGAACGTCACGCCTCACCAGGACATAAACGATCCAAGGAAATTTTAAATCCTTGGTAAACTTGCAATTCTCTCCCGGGCTGTCGCCCTTTTATCATCTGTTACGGTTAACCGTTCACAAGCGGTTGATAATTGTGACGGAGAAATAAAAGAAGGTAGTTCGGGAGGAATCAGAACCCGAAGCACAACCCGTGTTAGCTGCCATAGAATGAACATCATCTTCTGAAACCCCAATACTGTATACATTTGATTTGTTGATGTTAATTTTGAGACCCGAAGCAAGATAAAAAATCTGTAAAACACGGATAATGTTGTCCATATCGTGGGAGCTCCAATCCGTAGTGATTACCACATCATCAACATAAAATAAATGTGATAATATGATATCAGAGGAACCACATTTGACACCGCGAATCAAACCTGATTGGACTGCATTTGATAAAGCAACATGAAGCCCCTCCATAACGAGGATGAAGAGAAAAGGAGAGAGCGGGTCTCCTTGTCTTAAACCGCGAACAAGAAACGTGAGGTAGGACTTCCATTGACCAAAATTGAAGTCCTAGAGGATTCTAAACAAGCTTTAATCCAAGTCCTCCAAGTAATGCCGAAACCAAGGCTGTGTAAGATGAAGTCGAGATATTTCCAACTAACGAAGTCAAATGCCTTTTCAAAGCCAACCTTGAAAATCAACATCTTCTTTTTTCGTTTCTTGTACCAATCGATCATCTCGCTGAGAGTGGGAGGACCATCAAGGATTTGACGACCAGAGATGAACACTGATTGCTCGTGACTGACAATCTTATCTACCACTTTGGCGAGCCGATTAGCTAAGATTTTAGCTATGATTTTGTAGTGAATATTAATAAGAGATATTGGACGGAAATCCTTGATATGAATAGGATTACTAACCTTAGGAATAAGGGTAATAAAAGAAGAGTTGGAGTCCGATGGCATTTTTTTGGTATCAAAGAACTCGGAAACAAACTCTTGAATGTCTATCTTGAGAGTCTCCCAATAGCGTTTCACAAAAGCAAAAGAGAACCCGTCGGGACCAGGGGCTTTATCGCAACTACAATCCCAAACCGCCGTCTTAATTTCTTCCAAAGAAACATTCTTTTATAAGATGTCACGGTCCACTGAATTAAGACCAGAAGATGTAGAAAAAGGAGGAAATGTAACCGGTGACTTATGGGGCTGAAATTTCTCTTTGTAGAATTTAAGGAAGGCAGCTTTGATGTCTTGGGGATTAGTGATCCAAACACCCTCGGACATAATACCATGGATAGAATTTGATCTACGTCTTTGAATTACCAAACCGTGAAAGAATTTGGAGTTTTCGTCGCCTTCGATGTCCCATTTAACATGTGCCTTTTGAATCAAGTCTAGAGCTTCAAGATTATCGAGCTTATCAATCTCTTGAAAAAGTTTGATACCGGATTCACAGTCTTCATGAGACGACGAGCCGACTCGATCTTATCTTCAATGGATTTTAAGGTAGATAAGACTTCATGTTTGTGCTCAATCGATCTTGGTGTGCACATGCCACTGTTTGATTTTTCATTTTCATGAATTTTAACTTTTCATGAGAGAGAAGCTTTCTATCATCACTGTTGTGACTTAAATTGCTCCATTCTGTCGAGATAAACTCATCGAAACCATTGCGATGAAACCATGAACGATAGAGTTTGAAGGGAATAGGGCCAAAGTCAGCTTTACTTTGATGAAGAAGAACGGGGTTATGATCTGACCATAACCGGTCCAAAGCAGTAACACGTAAATCAGGGATGGCTTCATAAATATTTTCTGATAACAAAAAACGGTCAAGCTTGCTTAACTTCGTGCCCGCTTTGTTCATCCAAGTGAAGGAACGACCACCCATAGGTAAATCAAAGAGGCCAGCATTGTTGATAAATAAGTTGAAAAATATCGTAACTTGAGAAAGTGGAGCCAAAACGTTCGTAATCAAAGCGGACTTCATTCATATCACCAAAAAGCACGTGTTTACCCCTATGAGACTGGATGAAATCCCATGGCGTATCATGTCTATATGAACATTAGAAGGTCTCGTTTAATTCAAAATTGTATTATTTATTTATTTTTATTTTCAATAATTGATCAACATGACCTATCATGTCTATATGAACATTAGAAGGTCTCGTTTATTTTTTACTGTATTTTTTTGAAAAACAAAAAAATTTATTAAAAAACACTAAAAACTAAAGGCTTAAGTAACAAACTGGCTCCAAGATGGAGGACCACAACTATAAAAAACATGATCAACCTATAAAGAATAATAAAAACTAACTATCTATAATCTCATATGGGTTTAATATCCACTCACTCCAACTCATATTATCACGACAACTCCTATTTGCAACCCATAATAAAGACAATATTTGAATTAAGGGAAATTTATCTTCATGCTTGGTGCGATCCACTTCTTCCAAGCTCGCATGAAGAGATTTGTTGCGCCACTTTCAAATCGATCAAAGAAGCACATAGCAAGCACCATAGGAAGCTCTAACAAACCCTTGACTTCGACCAGGAAAAGTTATCCGGTTTAACGTAATGATACGACCAACATTGTATAATACATTTATGCATAGATTCTAACCTACTACTTCTGATTAATGATTAATTGGGACCTAAACTTGTATAAAATGTCGGCATGCAATTTTACAGTTGCAACTAACTACAAATAAGGTTGTCAAGGGTATTTAGTTTGACCAGCTAACTTTTTATAAATTTAATATAGATGTTGAACGAAAGAAGAATGCTTAATATCATGTACAGCATCTTCCTATACCGCGTAAAATAAGTGTTCACA
This sequence comes from Chrysanthemum makinoi, assembly GCA_910596185.1. Lineage (NCBI taxonomy): Eukaryota > Viridiplantae > Streptophyta > Magnoliopsida > Asterales > Asteraceae > Chrysanthemum > Chrysanthemum makinoi. The sequence continues at coordinate 154,900,309 of OU343222.1, read as the reverse complement.
TTTGTTAAATCATAACCATATGACATATGGCCTAAACAAGTGCATGACATTAGAAAATCTATCACAATGAACTGAGTTACATTTCATTACTTGTTATTAACCATGATCATATTTTCTCACACAAATAAAATCTAACCAAGTGGTCACATTAGTTTGGAAAGTGATTTTGAAGTGAAAACGATGTAAAGTAGTACTTGCAACAAATTAGACCCGCAAATGATGAAAATACATAGAACTCGTCTAACTTGATAAATGCATATAATCTATGTATATATATCCAATTTTTAGCTAGAAAATATATTATGATGCATCTAAAATATTAGGGATGCATCTAATTCAAATTGATACATCTCTAATTTGTAGTTATAGTTATTTCTCATCTTTTTTATTTTAATAATTCTTCTCATTTGATCCAAAATATAGTTGATATGAAACAATTTAGTAAATTGTGACGGAGGTTATTATATTTTTCACTTATCATTTTACTAACGTAAGCTATATCATGAGGATAATTATCTATTAAAGGTTATTGATGAACTACATGTAAACATTGTGAAGGTCGTAGGGCACAATGTAACAAGCGTTGTTGCAACACAGCGCAATAAAGTCGTTGCCAATGTTATTCACACATCATGCGTGTCCGGTATAGTGCATATTTTTTAGTTAGGACTGTCCGCGGAATAAAAAAACTTGTCAATGTGATTTTGTCTTTTTTGCAAGTTTGATGTTACTACATCACATACTAATAATACTTAGGCTAGTCGCAATCGAGCCTAGGAAATCGGTTGGGCATGCAAAAAATTGAAGACCGACCGATGTGGAGATCGGTTGGGTGGGTTGTGGTGGCCGGATGCGACATCCGTAAGGACCATAATTGGAACATCGGTTCCTTCGACACCCGATGTGAATTCTTGTTTTCCTACTTTCCAACGCACATTTAATACAAAATTTAAAACATGACCGTTTGGTCATTGAATTAAAAAAAAAAAAAAAAATCAAATCCATTTTATCACTCTATAAATACCCACATTACCTCAAACACAATTCACAACTTACCATTTTCATCTATATTCAACTCAATCTAATTCTTATCCAACTTCAAAATGTCAAAGAAAAATACCCCACAATCAAAAACCCGACGATCACGACTACCCCAAAATGCCCCGGATCTAAATTTCTCGCCGGAAAACAACTTCGAGTTAACCCAAGATATCACCACAACAAAACCGCCTCCTATTCGCTGGTCCACAAAGTTTTGATTATCAATCACAACTACCCCAACCAAATCAAAACCAAACGCGCTTTTATCTTAACCGCCTTTGGTCCCACCGCAACGTTCTTACCAAAATTACCGCAAGAACCTAGTGGGTCTAGTTACCATCCAAACATGGACTTCATTTATCCTTCTCAACCGTATCAACCTTATTCCCCGATTCAAAGCACTAATCTAGACATGAATTTGGAAGATTGGATGCCGGAGTATCCGACACAAAACTACCCAAGTCAAGATGCTTCGATGGGTCAAGGTTCGGGTCACTTTCGCACTCACGGTTCGTTCCATGGTTCCATTCCCGCTGATGATTCTAATGATGAGAAAACCGCTCACAAGAGATGTCCCCATCAAACCAAAGTGCCATCTAGACGTTTCAAAGGCCAAGGAAAAAGGCAAGAAGCCAGAAACAAGCAAGGGGAAAAACAAGAAGGGTGCAGAGCCATGGACAAAAGAGGAAGATGTGGTGCTTTGTAAAGCTTGGGTCTATGTGTCAAAAACGCGGGCGAGAGGAAACGTAACCGCTTCAAGTTTTGGGAGCTAGTGATCGAATACTTTAAGGAAGAAACGGCAAAGACCAACCTATGACTCCATCACTACCAAATGGAAGAGCAGATTCGTAATGTGGTTGGAAATTTTTGTGCTATCATGGAGAATATCAAGAATACCCATGGAAGTGGTGAGAATGATATCGACGACACCTCAAAAGCTCTTAAAGAATACCGTATGACGTACGGTCATGATTTCACTTTGGAGGAGTGCTACGAGGTTTTAAAGGGTCATGCCGCTTGGAAGGAGGTCGAGTTGCGGCTATATCAACAAATAGTCAGAAGAAAACAAAGGGTTCTACCACTACCTCTGGTTCAACCCAAGCTCGTGATCCTTTCGATGTCTATGACGTTGATGATTCTGCTGAGGAAGCGACTAGAGAATCACGACCGTCCGTCGCGACAAAGGAAGAAGAAAGCATCCTCCTCTTCTCGTGATGATGATGTTCCATCAGACTCATTTATGCAATCGTTGGCCAAAAATTTCTTAAGGACCAAGAAGTCACAAAAGAGGATAAAGATAAGAATAAGCAAGGGTTGAAGATACTTGGTTACGGTTGAGGGAAAAAGAGCTCCGATAAAACAGAAAACTTGAGCTCATGAGGACATCAAAACTGAGTCCGACATCATCTTCTACAACACCCCAATCGACCCAAATTTGACCGGCCGCCAACTAGAAGAGTTGAGAAAGTTAAGGAAAGAATCAAAGCACGCTACAATTTAGATTATTAGTTTAAGTATTCTAGTGTTTATTTGAATTTCGTATTGTAATTTTTATTTTTATTTTAAATTCGTAGTGTAATGTTTTTTTTTTTAAATTTCGTAATGTAATGTTTTTTTTTAATTTGAATGAAATTTAAATTTAATGTTAAAAATGTTTGAATAAAAAAATAAATAAATAAATAAAAATCATCGGTTGTCGACCGCATCCGGTTGTCCTGCGTCACTTCGGTAAAGTTCGACGTGGGCAAGTTGTCCCGTGTCGTCCTGGTTGGCGATCGACTAGCCTTAGGTTGGTTGTAATAGTGACTGCAAATATGACCGTCAACTCAACGTCACATCAGCTTTTTAACACCATCAAAATAATGTAATAAGACAACCAACTTCATAAACCAAATATACCGAGTTAAACACAAATATATCTCACAAAAACCAGCAACACACAACTCTTTTTTCATCCATAACTCGATCTTGAGGAATCGACTTCACCATTTTTGTGACCAAAGACGCGTCTAACGGAGGTGTGTGTGATAAGAAAGAGGAGACGTGTCTTACCCCCTTATTAACACAAGTCTTATGTACTTACTTATGCATAACATACCTATCTAACTACATCACATACTTAGGGTGCGTTTGGTAGGGGAATTGGAATGAGGGAATTATAGTGGATATGATTTCAAGTGTTTGGTTATGATGTAAATCTTTCAAATATGAGAATGAAATATAAATATGTTTCATACTGCATATCACTTAAAAAAAATGTATGGATTTTTCATACCTGAGTAGCCTACGTTATATTTATACTTATAATAATTATGATTCTTGACAACATAATAAATGCACACTTGAATAAAAATGAGTAAAAAAAAATTAATAAATACATGTTGTTCAAGAAAAATAAAAGAATACATGAGTAAACATAGACTTACAAAATCATTTACTACTACAAAATGACATAAGCAAATCTTAATTTAACAACGTCATAAAAACATCTTAGTTAGGACTGATATTCAAACTTTACATTGAATAATCTTTCTTTATTTAGTAACAGTAGTAGTGAAAACGAATTGAAAAGAGAGTGGTGGGGTGTGTCGGCCGGGAAAGGAGGTCGGTGTGAGGTGGACCAAGGCATTCTGCATTTGCCACGTGTCTGTCGGGGCCAGCTCATTCACAGCCCATATATATGTACTATTATTTTTTGTCTTTTGAACAAAATTTCTTTTTATTGTTAATTTTGAAATGTACATATTATGGGATTCTTTCTTTGTGATAGGCTGGCTGGCTGGCACTCTGTCTCGATTCGCCGCGTTACCTAATCAATTTATTTGTTTGGTGCGTTGACACTTCCCTACCTTTTCTTTTTCATACAGTATCTACTTTTTATTTTCACATGTTTATTCCATTTTAGATTTCTTATTTCACATTTCAGTTTTATCAATTTATCTCCATTTTTTTTTACACCGGAATGATAGTGTATAGCTTTAAGTTTTAGCCTATTACTATATCCGTCTCATATTAATTGTCCAGTTTAACCTTTTGTAGTCTTTTTTTAGTTTTGACTTTAAATATTTTTATTTGTGTTATATAATATTTGATGAAAATTATACCAATAAAAATACATTTAAAACACAATTCATTAATATATTTTGCATCGAATATTATATTAAAAAAAATAGTCAAGATTGAAGAAAGACTATGAATAACAACTGAACAATTAATATGCATTAAAAAGTATAACACAAGTAAAAAAAAAGTTAATACCTATTTTTATTTATTTATAATCTTGTCCTTTCACGGGATTTTAGTATTAACGTCAATTTAATTTAATTGCATGACAATATTAATAGGGCAATTGAATATATACCCATTAAAACTTGTATATTTACATATATACTCAAAACATGCTTAAAACGCATTGTATATCGTGCAATAAAAACTTGTATTATAAAAAAATGTGCAAGTTTTTAAGTTTTAGTGGGTATATATGCAATTTCCTCATATTAATAAGTAAAGTTAGGTCCATTTAAAATACTAATAAATCGTGGTTCACCTTTATATTTATGGGGTTGAGATTTTTTGCTAAGTGAAAAAATTTAGAAATTTTAAAAAGCATATCATTGAGTGTCATGTGTCTCTCATTCAATCATTCTTTTTTTCTTATTAAATTCGGTTAGGCGATATTTTGGTCATTTTAACATATTTTTTTATTCCACCCCAAAACTTAAAACGTAAATAACTTTCAAACGACAAACTTTTATTAAAAACCGATTTCATTATAATTTTTTAAATTTAATTCTCTTGAATTTGGTATGCGATACATAAATCGCAATTTTTTTTTCAACTTTTTAAGTGGGTATTGATTTTCTTAAAATTTTGGCATTTTCGGCTCTAATTTTGTCTAATTTAAAGGCCTAATTATTCAAAACTTAAAACACGAAAGTTGTAGCTTTTTGGCTCTTCTTTACCAAGAAATTTAAATCACTCAATTCCGATATAATATGAGTGAGATATTGCACGTTGACGATGACATCTTAGTCATATTTAGTGCATACAAAGTGTATGATAAAATGCCTAAAAGGGTTTTTTCTTATAAAAGTACCTTCGAATGCACTAATTGGTATACCAAAATACATCTTTTGTTATTTTTGGTTGTTTTAACTGATGAACAACCAAATGATAAACTGATGAACATCGTGACCATAACTGATGAACATTATGATTTTTTTTTAAAACCGATAAACTAAGGAACAAAATTCAAGAGAACTGATGAACATCTCTTTTTATTGATGAACAATACTAACTGATGAACAACTAATTGATGAACTGATGAACACTGTGACACTAACTGATGAACATTGTGATTTTTTTTAGACAACTGATGAACATTATGATTTTTTTATTAGAAAAACAAAAATAAAGAGAACTGATAAACGTTGTGATAAACTGATGATCAACTCTTTTTAGTAATAAATATGTTTTTTTCATCATTAATATTGTTCATCAGTCTTGAACAAGATTAACTGATGAACATTATTAACTGATCATCAACTCTTTTTAGTAATAAATATGTTTTGTGCATCAGTTAATATTGTTCATTAGTCTTGAACAAGATTAACTGATGAATAATGACTAACTTGATGAACGAAGACTAACTGATGAACAGAACGTATTTTTTTTAAATAACGATTAAAGATTATCACTTTTTGAATCTTACATTAATATAATGATTTTTTTTGAATAAAACATTAATATAATGATTAATAATGCATTGTGGTACAAAAATTAGAGCATTTAACGCAATTTTAGCGCTAAAAATCTAAGCTAGACATTTCATCAAACACCTTGCGTGCAACAAATATGACTAAAAAGTCATCTTTAACGTGCGATATCTCACTGATATCATATTGTATTTGAGTGATTCAAAATTCTGGGTAAAGAGTGAACCAAAGTCTACAACTTTTGTGTTTCAAGTATTTCAAGATTTGACAATTTTGAAGGTAAAAAATAGGGTCGAAAATGACAAAAATATTAAGAAAATCAAGACCCATTGATATGTTAAAAAAGATTGAAGTATTTAACAAGATTTATACCAAATTAAAGAGGATTAAATTTTAAGAATTATGGTGAAATCGGTTTTTTTATAAAAGTTTGTCGTTTAAGAGATACGTGCGTTTGAAATTTGAGGTGGAAAAGTAAAAAACGGATAAAATTACATTTTTACCCTTGGATGAATTTTTTGAATAAAATAGGTGTGGAGACACATGTCATATGATGAGTGGCTTTTTACACTTTTTAAACTTTATCACTTTGCAATTGATTCACTATCTATATTTATGACCCGTCCATATACATAATATTTATTATTACGATGAACTAATAATAATAATAATAATAATAATAATAATAATAATAATAATAATAATAATAATAATAATAATAGAAAATATTATTATTTGCGATGAACTTATTAGCCACTCTCCCGATCAAGTTGGGTTGTCTTGGCATTTTTTAAGCGAGAGATATTATCCCGTATACTTTTTTCGACTCTCGTATGCAAACGAGCAATCTACAGGCCAAGATATTGACAAAGTCGCTGTGTGTCCCATGGTTTTTCTTGACAACATGCTATAGATACTTTCAACACTACATGCAACATCGACGTGCTCTCTGTCACCACTTGTGCTCCTGCCTCCCAGATGATAAAAACCTTGGAAAACCATTACTTTGGTGTCATTGAGAAACATTGTTTCTAAGTACTCGCTAAGCCCATGACAGGTGGCTATTCTCAGTTGTATTTGCTCCCCACATGCACATGATTTTCTTTTCACCATCTCTATTGACGGCTTGGGACAAAGGATGAACCATCGTCAATTCCGATATGTGTTGTGTTATAGGCTCACTGTACCTATGTTCTATGAACGTAGCCTATGCCCGAGTTGTAATGTGCATCGTATGGATCAATGCAGATATCATGCAGTCCATTGTTCAAGTAAAGTGGGTGTGAAGTTCAGACATAATCTGGTACATGATATTCTGGTTGATATATGTTCCAAAGTTGGTATCACGGTGCGTAAAGAGGCTCCAATGGGTTTCCTCTCAGATGATGGGAAAGATCTACGGCCTGTAGATCTTTTACTTTTAAATTGGATCTACGGTAAAGACACATGTTTGGACGTGACTGATATCTCTCCCTTTGCTGGTATGGGGCGAAATCCTGGGCCCCAGGGGTAGCCTTGCGCAATGATGCGGAGAAGAAAAATAGGAAGTATGCATCCAAATATGAGGAAAACGGATACAAGTTCATCCCATTCGCGTTCTCTACATTCTGGGAATTTGATAAGGATGCTTTGGACACACTTTCACGCATCAAATCTCTTTCTATTATAAATTTTTTTCTTGCAAGGTACGTAGTTGATCTTTATTGATCCTTAACAAAAATCATCATTTGCTATCTGAAATTGATTTCTAGTAATAACCGTGTTCTTTTAAATTGATCATAATTTTCAAAACATGTATACTTCAAATCAATTATAAAGGGAAACATACAAATTAACATTAATAAATAATGAGTCTTCTCGTAAGAAATTAAAACTAAGAAAGGAACATAATCTCAACTTATCATGCATTGCAAAAATGAAGTACATGTCCAATCAGTAGTATGAACTTCTCGCCTTGCATGTAGAAGTCGATTTTTTTAACTCAAATGTTGTCTAACCGTATTTTCAATGACCGCGCTCTTAACTACTTTTCGGCCCTTAGAGATGTATCTGCTTAGTTTTGAACATAACATATTGTATTAGAGTAGCTTAGTACTAATAACTAATCCACTTTGATTATGGTTCAATAAAAACTTAGAAAGCTGTTTTTAAATATATTGTAACCAAAAAGATAAACTAACTAACTATTTTTTATTCATTTATTAGCATTAACTATAATTCTTTTTATAAAATAGATAGATATGAATATAATCTAACGACAACCACGTGAATTTGCATTTTGCCATGCATTTTTCTGGGCTACACCCACATGTTTTACTTAAGCAGTAAATTGGTAATACTATAATAGCATAATATATTTTACCAAATTTCAAGTCTGAAGACTTCTAAACTTGCATTTGTCTCTCTTTAATAAGCCTAAAAGAACTCGATGCTTCGATGAGGAGTCTAATGACATGAACTCCATGTCCCTGTGGAGAATACACCCATTCTATAATCAAACCCGGCCGGCCATTACCATAACGATTCCATGACAACTTTCCAAACGCCATTTGTAGACTTATTTAAATCCGCAAACTGTAAGTAATTACCTTTATAAGCTTGAATAATCTGACATAATTACATTCTGAACTTGTTTTTACATATATACCCATAAATGTAAGAAAAAATTGTGTATCATTTTTGCATGTCTGTAAAAAAACTAAATATCATGCAAGTTCCAAATTTGACATATTTATTCTGATGGGATGATAAATATATAACTTAGTTATTAAGAGATAGTATTAATGGTTGATAAGTAGCAAATACGTTATGCAAGATTGATGATACAGAACAAACATTCTTGTTTAAATCTTACCTACCCCATGACATTTAATTTTCTACATTATTCATGAGCAAACAAAAATCTTAATGAATTCACTCATTGATACTTATATAAATTTGACTTTTGTCTAGCGGGCATGATCGTCCCAGAGATTATCTTAAGTCTTAACTATCTCTTGTCAAGCTAGTTATGATTATAACCAAAATTAAAGCAACTGACTGAAGGTCTTCACCATGGTCTCTGAAACCCCATTGATGTTGGTTGCTGCTTATTTGCATGTCAAAAGAATCAATGGAGTAACTTGAACCTTCTTCAAAGGTCGAAAACGAACCATCCATGTGTTTGAATAGTTCTTTTTCTTTTTGCCTTTTAAAGCGTTAGTAATGTAACTAAGGCCGCAACATCCCTGACCACCTGAAGATAAATCAGGAGAGGTCTTCTTCTGGATTCCTTTGCGACTCAACAAAATAGTAAAAACAGCTGATTCTTCGTTCCACATATTGGGAAGGTCCAATCGTTATAAAGATACAGAGTAGTTATATCCACTAAAAGGAAAACAGAATCGGGAACCTCGTGACTAAAGATCCGGGATGGAAACTTTAGCATGACATTTGATGTGGCTAATTCCTAGGATTGTCAAAAGCAGAATTTCTGCCATACCCTATCATTCCCTATTCTTGCATATAAGGGCAGTAGAGAGACACTGCAGAAGTTCATTTTGGCTCATATTACACCAAATTGGGACCAGAATTTTGCACATTGCTCGCAAATATCCCAAACTTTTTCCGAGTTAAGAATTAGGACCTCATCTGTATGGGCAATGACATATACAATCTTAACTCCAGGTCAACTTGTTGATTAATACTGAAACCCGTAAACTCCCTCTATGCTACTGCTTATTTTTATTTTGGCCAATATCATACCTCCTATTAAGGTGGCAAACAGGTGCAGGAAAACTGGAAGGAAACTTTGTATCATTTCTCTTAAAGGTGTCTGTATACTAATCACGTCAAACGTCAACCCTTTCTGTTATCACTTTTTCTTACTTATTCTTGATTACATACACTTTTACAAAAGAATAACAACTTGTTAATGCATATATAGCAGCCATATATTAGCTTAGATGCAACCACCACCTTAGGTTCAAAAGCTAAAAGGTATATAACAAAAGCTAATTATTATTCATATATTATTTGTTTGAGTCAACGATCTTCATAAGTATATTTAAATCTAAATGAAGCAAACAAATACAACAACATAATTTCTATTGAACGATCTCATCCATGAATCATGGAGCAGTAATTGGGTATATGCAGCTTTCTTCTTCACATACCAGATTCTTGTTCAGGGAAGAAACCCTGCTACAAATAGAACATAAAACATGCTCAGGATACTTGTTCCTCATCGCATCCCTCTATATATGTTATACAGGTAGGAAATGCACACCTAAATGGCGTTGCGCTCAAGTAATATGACCAAAAACTTACAACTCATCATGATTAGCAGCAACACCACCATTGCTATCCAAATAGGAAATCGCCACAGCATGGAACTTCCTTAAATTCTACACAAACAAAAGTAAATAATCATTAAAACATGGAACTTCCTTAAATCCAGCTTGTATATTCAACATCTTCTTCTATATTGAATATATTTATTTCAATGGTATCTTTTTCACTAACATGCGACAACACAAACATTATTCTATTGATTTAAAATGTTTACACATATCTTAGTGACTGTATTCGGTGGTTAGAGAAGTACTTTCATGTTACAACTCATAAAAAAATCATACCAGAAGTTTTGATTCAGACTGTCATAATTTATCCATTGGGATTTCTTTCTTTGATCCAAGTAGTTACATTACACTATAACAAAAATATAAATTAAGGTGATACAAATAGAGTCTTTAAATACCTTTCAATAACATCATATTTAGGATAAGCCAGCTTAACCAAAAGACCTGGTAATCGTGCGGCAATCTGGGACCACCTACAGGGATTCAAAACATAGTTTAGTTAATAGAAATATATTACATAATTTTATTACACGTAAAATACTGTATTAATGCATGGAGGTTGGCTTCAGTTGTAAACATACTACTGAAATAGACAGTGGAGTGTCTTCATCTTGTGTGAAGGAGTATATATTAGGGGTGAGCATTTGACCCGAATGGACCGGACCGACCGAAGGACCGACCGGACCGACACGGACCGAGACCGGACCGAACACATTCGGTCCGGTCCGCGGTCTCGGCTTTTGGGCTAATTCGGTCCTCGGTCCGGTCCGGACCAAAACCGACGAATTTGGCCTTGTTGGACCGGACCGACCGAAGGGGACCGGAAGGACGACACGGACCGAGACCTGACCGACCACATTCGGTCCGGTCTCGGTCTAGGATTTTTGCCGAACTCGGGTGTCGGTCCGGTCCGGTCTTGGCCGGTCCGGTCCGGTTTTCAGACCGTGCACACCCCTAGTATATATAGCTCAAAGAAGAAGTTGAAAGAGTTAAACAATGAATATGGTTTGTGATACTTTAACCCTTTTGTTTTCCATAACTGCATGATTGTGGACATGTGTGCTTGAATTGAAGGAGACCTTTTCTATTATGTAACATACGAAAAGGTTCACATTAAAGATTAACTAATAATTGTGAACAAACTAAAAGGCATAAACTAATTATAGCAAACCCTTTGCCTTATGAGAATTGAAGGTTCGATTGTATTGAAAAGAGCTCTAAGAGATGGCTTCAAGTATGTTGTACCGTACAAATTGTTGTGCACATTCACTTTTGCACATTAAATTAAGGGACTCAAGTTTATAGTATTATAGATAATATAGTAAGTACATTTTTGATTGAAAAAAAATAGTGTATCACGTTAAAGCACACAACTTGAAAGTTTAAATAAGAGTTTTGAACGAAATTTTTATGCTTATTCTATCACAAAAACACTTGTGTAAATCACGACTTCTCTAGTTATACCCTTTGTGCTTGCTTATATGAATATTCTGAGTGTTCTAAAGATGATTACAGAGTTCGCGTTTAAAAACAAATAAAAAAAGTGTGAGTGACAAAGAGATGGCACAAAGAACAAACATAAGTTGCTAATCGGATTTGATGACTACTATAACCATATAATAAGGAAAGTGGATACTTCTTAACCGAGTGATTGTATGTTCAAGTTACAGCAAAGACAAACATATGTCATTTACATAGTATAGTTTGCGTGTTATTACCCTTAAAAAATAGAATAGATTTCTTCCCTACTGAAATTATAAATGAATTCAAATCTTAACTGATGTAATGTGGTTATAAATAGTGCGAGGCGTAACGTGACGGCATGATCAAGCCTCACGCTTTAGTGGTCAAGGTGAAACTTTTGCGTTGATAAGGCGTGGTATAAAGCGGCATAAAATATGAAATTATTTATATATTTATATCATATTTCATATATATCAAGTTTAAAAAAAGACGTGACATAAGGTGACATAAAGCATGATACGACGAAATGATCAAGTCTCATGCTTTTACGAGGACTTTGCGTGTCTTTTAAAACCATGATCTGTATACTTCTCGTTCAAAATATATCAAGAAAAAATAAAAGTTAACAACGTAAAGGCTAAGGTAGGAACAAAAACTACAGACAAGCACCACGTCGACATTCAGATTTTTGTCATCACTTCAAATCGTCATCACGAGACCAAGTTTTGGCCATCTCACTAAACTTTTTCATTTAAAAGACAAAGTCAAATTATTACAAACTACAAATGTCTAACACATAATATTTCACGTATTCATGACTTTGTTTTGAATCCACAATCTCTTTCAATTTGATGGGTATTCACATATGGATAGTTCCATATTGAACTGTCATAAAACCTAAGGTTCTAAAATATGCACTTTGGCATCGTTAAGACATCAAACGTGACCTCCACATTACGAAATAGACATAACTGTCGCCTCTAAGTGTGACGTGAGATGAGGCGTGAAAAATCGCAATAAGACACAAGGCGTGCCTTTTTTGAGGCTTTTTACGAAATCTTGTTATAATGGTATGCAGACCACGTATATGGGCCGGGTAATCGCGATTTGTGCCTGGTATTTAGGTTTTTTTTAAGAAATGAAGAATATTACATGAAAAGATAATTTTTTGACATTATTTTTAATGTATAACATTTTTTTTTAAACTCAATATATATGAAACAAGATATAAATATATATATTTATAAATATTATGTGATGCTTTAAGTCACGTCTTAAAAATGCCGTGACTTAGCTTTTAAGGCGTGAGACTTGGCCAATGGTCAAGCCTCACGCTATTTATGACATTGCCTAAAACTAAAAGTACATAACTCTTATGATTATGAAAATGAGCCATTAGACTAAGTTCAGATATAATATTTCAGAAACAGTGATATAATCTTGACGTTAAAGAACTATTGGTTTTCATGATTAAGAAAAACTAAAATAGGTTTAAAAATGTATCATTACAAATAGTCAACCTTAGAATATAATTTATCAAAATGCAATTCACATTTACAATTGTTGTGATATGATGCTTGCTTTTTTAAACACGAATAAATTCTTTATGTTAAATTTTCAAACATGACATCTTCGCACATTTTAAAGCACGATTAGTTTACCAATATATTTTAGAGAAACACTCATACATCAGTCCGTACCAATTTATGCCTGAAGAATATTCTATCAAAACAACAAGAACAAAAACAAATAGGTATCAATGACAATATTTTATCTTAAAACAAGTGTTTTTTTTAACGGCATTTAAAACAAGTGTTATAGCTTGTCATTTCAGAAAATTTTATGGTAGGCGCGGTGACTACCTGCTACCCAACCCGCCATACAATGAATATGCTCTAGGATGGAGGATTTGAAACCTCCAAATAGCAGGACCGAAACCCATTGCATTACCTCTTAGATGGAGATGGATGATTCCAAACAACCTTTCCTAAAAGGTCTAGCCAACCTATGATGGTCCTAACCCTTCTTGGAACCTTACTATACCTGGCTGGTCCCAGGTCTAATCCAGACAGGTGCCAGATGTTCCATAGTCCACGTCCTCTGGACCTAGGTCCGATCCGAACCAGCCCTAAATTCTTCAGGGTTTTTACTCATCTAAAGGGGTGTCGGTATTGCTTATTTCAGAGTAAAATAAGTAAATGGGCAGTTTTCTCCAAAAGAGCACTTTAATAAGGAATCCTAGACTCCCTCTAAGTCACTCGAGCCATTCCTCTGTATATGCTTTCCTCAGACAAAAAAAGGTTTAAATGTTTCAGTACTATATGTGGTTGGCAAGATAGACGGGGCGGGGCGGGGCGGGGCGGTTGAGTAACTTTTAAAACAGGTTTGACTTGATCAAATGACAACTTACAAAACATTCATCCAAGAAAAAGGTGATTCGTAGGATCGTCCCCTGTAAATGGAGATCATATATCATAAAATAAACTATGCCATTCACGACCCCTTTTGTCCCCTATGACAGCAAGATTTTCCCAAAAAGAAGGCCAAGTATTATAAATTACCTTAAATATTAATTGAGACATTACCCATCTACCATAAGCTTCTAAGTTCTAACGCAGATATGCAAATAACATGTTTCCTGCTACATGGTACACTTGTGTAGAGCGAAAAATTGGAGGAGAAAACCTATCAATACTAGTAGCCTACTGCTGCTTGTAGAAGAGAACATAAGCTTGATCATGAAGCACCTTACTGGTAGAAATTGCTACAACTGAGGCATCGTCATAACGCAACCACTTGCCACTAGGATGCAAGATATCAGCAGTGTAATGACCCTTTGAAGGTTCCCACCCATGATGAGTTAACGTTGCCACGAGTTCATATCTTCGACCCTGTTTAAACAATCAGGTTAGTTTAAGATAACTAAGAATGTTCGTGATAACTAGAGGTAATCGTGGCATGTTGGATAGTCAAATTGGGTTGGGCCTGAAAACACTTTTATATCTTTTTCATTTTTATATTGATGCATTATTATTAATTTCAAAAATATATATATACTTGGGACGCACTTCAACCCGTTCCCCTGGTTAATTGTTTTAAAATGACCCATTTGAGCCACTTGAAAAAAACACACAACCCGAATTGACCCATTTATAAGTGAACTGGTCAAAATTGCCACATGAGACCTGGTTAAGTTATAGCGTGTTAAATTTGGAATTGGATTTGTAAATCTTTTTGATAGAAAGGTATTTCAGTCAAGCAAAATCTAAAATTGTACTGTATCTATTACAAGCAGAGGGACTATTTCTTAATCCAATGCATATTAGAGAGGATATTAAATACTATCATGAAAGAATAGCAACTCAGCACGTAACTCAGATACGACACAAACAGAATGCCAGTAGCTGTAAACTTTTTAAAATTAAGAAAATGTTAGCATGATGAACAAAGATCATGATACCTCAGTCGCTGGCACAACAAGCAGCTCACGGCTAAGAATCAACTCCAGAGGGAAGTTCACAGGTTTTATTATTTTGGTGCTCCCTTGAGTTCCATAGCTAAAGCGCATCAGGTGCAATATCATAATCTCTGGAAGCTCTAGTACCTTGACAGATTTGCTTGCGCTTACCAGCTCAGCCTGATAGTGAGATGAACACATTAAATTTTACAGAAGTCATTAACAAGAGACCATGCAGCGATTATGTGGCTAAGGTTTTACCGTCATGCTCACATAACACATCTAATATAAGTTCTGCAGAAGAAAAGGCCTCATTTTGAAAAGCAATTGGGTGTTTAATTAACAAAGGGACTCATTTTTATAAGGGCTTATATAAAAGCCAGTATATGCCAGTAGAGGCAACAAGAGTGACTTGATGTGCCAAAAAGCACATTTCACTTTTAACTGCTTAGGTTTATCTAACAATCAATTGGAATACTACCTACTTAACTTACTAGTAATATCACTTGGTCCATGTAGAGGTCACTTAGTAATTTCTAACATGCTTCTCAGAGGTGATTAAGTGAATTCATTACTTCTCAATATGTTGTTAACTCCACTAGTTGTCCAAGAAAAAAAATACAGCACTTGTAGCATAAATGAGTTTTGGCTTTTCTTCACATTGTTCTTCCCACTATGCATACCAAGCTTAACCACATCATCTCTTAAATAAGCATACTCCTATGTTTCTAATAGCCAAATCACGTCTAAATGCAGATAAATTAGTGTTTATAGTGGTTGGAGCTCTATGGTGGTCGAGTTGTCTAACCCAAGGCAGCAACTCTGAGTAGCAAAATACAATCCAATGTAGGGGTCATTACTAATTTACTGCTATACAATATTCACTTTCCATTGAATCCTCATTTGAGTCAGAGATTGACTTTGACACCCACAGGCACAACCAAGCTTAGGTTTCTACTTGCTATCCTTTGTATTTTTCTTTTAAAAGGTTGGTTTGTACATCAGTTAGTTGAGTACCCACCTACTGCTTCAATTCCAAACAGAGATTAAACAAAAGCATAAAAAGTACATTTATGTACATGAAGTGCTTTTTTATTTTTAAATTATGTAAACCTTTAAGAACTAACATTTTTATGCTATGATATATCATGAAACAGCTGCTTATTTCAACCAGTAATTGGAAATCTCTTAACCAATAAAAAAAACAAGTAAGCGGCCTGAGTAGTCAGCACAGCCAGGGAACACCTAATGCCTGGGTGGCAACTTAAGTGGCACATAAGTGATATTTATAGAAGATCGAGGTCATGCCCTTGACTGTTATTCTACACGTTCCTTACTCTTTGCAGTCAACTCTCATGATAACTAACCAATTGAAATAAAATATATATACAATCGTCAAGTGATGCACATATGGTCAGATGTATCATATCAGCACAAGCATTGTACACACCTACAACTCTAACTTACCTTTCCCGCTGATGATGCACGGTAACCTTCAAGGGTCTCTGGTGCAGAAAAAAGATGAAGTGCATCCTCTATTGTATGGACAGGCTCTGGGCATATATTAAGGTGGAGTAGTAGAAATGGTTGTATAGTAGCTGAGGCTTTGTTACCTGTTTAGATTTACAATAAACTTTGTTATACTTCAAGAACGAAAAAACAGTTCATGGCTAATTCGGCTCGTATTGGAACCCAGTTCATGCAGATTAGTATTTTATCTTGTATCTTTGAATCATCATACTCGTGAGCCCCTTATGTTAACCAAATGCAGTTCATGAGACACTCGGTACAACTAACATTCAGCATACTCAATCTTGCAATCATCCTAGTCTAGTTTCCATGAGAATTTAAGAGTTGTAAGGCACTGACTTATTTATGGTAATAATCCGAAGTATGAAAGGATTACTGTGATGTTGTTAAAGCTTCCAAGTAAAAATAAATCTCTATATCTAAAACCGTCTTAAAGAAAAAAGATGTATTTGTTCCTCTGGAAATTGTAATTTCATTCTATAAAAGAGCATATTTATGTTAGAATATATATTTATCATGTCACCTGTAGTTCCACATGTGAGCTTAAACCAATTAGACTGGTGCGATAGATACAAAAGTTAAGCCCAGGAGCAAACTTTGAGCATTAAAGCATCTACTGGGAGTCAAGTACGAGCATGGTAGCTATATTATGTGGTAGGCTAGAGCAGGATTCAAGCAATAACAACCAGTTTAGGTGAACCCTTCCAACCATGGTAACGCATTATTAAAAACATGAGCTCAAGTTGTGACTTGTGGGTAAAGCACACAATATCACTACACTGGCATAGGCATTACATAACATTACATCATCTCTCGTCTACAAGAATTGTGGACACTCTTCTTCCCAGATTACAGAGTCTATCCATTGTAATAAACAAGCAGCATGGGATATTTACAAGGCTTGCACTCACTTATATATAACATGGCAATAAATGCCTATATCTATCTATCACTTTCAAACTACAGATTTCCTTTGAGTAGTTATCATGAAAACAAAAGCACACGAAGTCTTACCTCTTGCCTTCACAACACTTTTCAGTTGGCCTCCAAAAATCTCACTTAACTTTGACGGAATAAAACTCTGTGTTCTAGTAATCGCAGTTTTGTTCTTAGGCCCAACTGTCTCCCAATTATCATCATCTTCGTCAATTGTTGATGAAACCAAGGGACCTTTTTCCCCATTTTCAGTGGAGATTCCCCCTTCAAATTTTAGCAATTCATCATGCATTTGATGCATGACAAAACTTAGGAACTCTTGAGCATCCTCTTGCCTGAAATATTTCTGGTCATCGTCAAAAGGTAACATATAGAAAACTCGCTCACTAGATACTAAGCACACATATATTAGACTAGGCGAGTACCCGCGCCTGGCAGCAGCGGTTCCTAGCGGCAGACAATTAACGATATGCGATGATAGAGTGGTGCGATGGTGTAGTGGTCCGGTGGTGGAGGGGTTTTGTGGTGGTGAGGATGGTGGTTGATGAGATGTGTGGAAGATGAGAGCATTTTGTATTTGCTTTTGAGTGAATTGTGATAACAGAGTATTAAATATGTCTTTACATATGTGTCTCTCTCTCATTTGACCATTCCACTTTTTCATTTTTCCACTTTGAGTGTTTTTCCATTTTATGTAGTATAGATATAGATATAGATATAGATAACAGATATGTGGATTACCAGCAGACCTTTGGCCTAGATTTAACCAATATGTCTCATAGGTGCAAAGTCAACCAAGTGTTATGTGTTTGATTGATTTGTTGTTGTTAAATAAGTTGACATTTGCAATCATTTATTTGCATACGCATATTATAACTCATGGGTTATAATGCTAATCTTGCTGTTATCCATTACTGTAGAGATAAAAAAGTAAGGGGCGTTGGTTTAAGGGTTTGGAATACGCGAATGACTTTCATTCCCAATATATAATGTTTGGTTAGTGGGTTCAACAATTGAAAATCGGTATCAAACCCACAAACATAGGTATTTCCTAAACCCTCCAAGCATGATAGGTTTAAAAACCCATTCCCATCCCTATTAACATAGTGATTCCCTTTACCAACCAAACACCCCCTACATATCAGAAAATGTTACTAGCACATGCGTCATTAAGGTACAAACCCACTTACATTGTTATATCACTCTTCACTCACTTAAATTTCTTTTTTCATTTTGACCTATCTTTTATCAGACTGTCATCTCATTTTATTTTTGTACTAATGTTACCCTCAGTAGTTCAGCATAAGGGTGAGCATCGGTCAGGGACCGGACCGAACCGGACCGACAAAACCGAAGACCGAATTAAGGTAAAAACCGGGACCGAGACCGAATGTGGTCGGTCCGGTCCGGTCCAAATAGGCAAGATTTTCGGTTTTTTGGTCGGACCGGACCGGACCGAGACCGAAATAAGGTAAAAATCGGGACCGAGACCGGACCGCCGGTCCTTCGGTCTGGTCGGTTTTGTCGGTCGGTCCGGTCGGAATGCTCAGCCCTAGTTCAGCATCCTCAATGAGTCGTATAACATTCATGAAAAAATAATGGAACAACCTTAACCCCTCCCCTCTTTCAGAAACTTAGGTTACTAGAGATGCCATAAAATCGCTGGTCAAACATATAGCTTGGCAATGATGCAAGACCAAGAAAATCAGGAATTCCGATGTAAAACCAGATTAGCATTTTATTAATAAATTTTTTTGCCCGGAAGTCATCAAGTCAAGGAACTCAGATATATCGGGCTACAGAACGACTGGGCACAAAACCATCTTTTAGTGACTAAGAGGTACAAAATATTGTACACTGACTTCTTCGAGAGGATGAAGAACTCTGTTGGTATCTTATGCAAAACAGAAATTTTAATTGGCCGAACTATAAGTAACGTGTATTACAGATTATAGAAAAGCAAAATGTGGGGGACAAATATGGGTAAAAGGCTGGAACAAAGATGTATAGTCTGAAATAAATGCAGCAATATAAATAGAAATTGTTTTAGGCTTTTAGCTAAAGATGCACCAAAATAAGAAGACCGCAGCAACAAACCTTGGTCTCCCTGAGAAGCTATCTGGCATATCTGGCGAGAATTTGTTCAGAACAGGTTCGAACATGACAGGTCGAAAAGCTTTTCCATATTCTAGAACGATATCATCTTTTTTCTTTGAATGCAGGCCAGATGGCATGTCGAAGCCAGATATAAACTCAACAAATGCATGTAAAGTTGGGAACTCGATCTGAAAATGGGGTTAACACACAATGAGCAGAATTCCAATAGTGCACCACACACAACCACCTCTTAAATGGCTTTGAACAACGCCATGATCACAAGAACAAAGAATATTGTAGTCTACCTTGGGTATATTGCGCGTTCTTAGCTCCTGCAGAAGATGTACAAAGGGAGAACAAGCAAGAAGAGCCTGAAGAGTTGCATTCAGAAAGCACAGATTTCCTGAATTGACTAAACCTCGAGGAAGTAACTCAGTTGTGATACGTGAACCATTCGATGCACTGACAATACTATTTTTGTTATCTAGCAAGTCAAAAGCTTCAAATGACCTGACAAAAGCTTCATTTCCTTGATTTGTAGATGATACAGTCACAGCTTCTGCACGACACTGCTCTGAAATGGACTGGTCTTGAGGTTCACCATCACCACCAGGTACAAATGATACAGGTAGTTCTGCATCGTTTAGTTCCTGTTCTTTTATACCATTACGAAAGAACAGAGAGCTTGAATCAGGGGTGTGTCCATTTTTATGTACATCTGAGGGAACGCTATGCGACTCTTTTGCTTTAGTATGAACAACTTCATTGGTGTTCCTGTTCTTTACGAGCTTTGAAGGTTGGTTCTGTTTCGCAAGTTCTATATCACTTGATATGTTGTTGAAGATGCCCACAGATCTCAGAGTTTCAGAGTCCAAGGAACCAAACATAAACTGTACATCATTCTCTTTACTGGAACTTTGCAGGGATTTGATCTCATCCTCTGTAAATGATCCAAACACGATCACCTGGAAGTGGTTATACATTCAGTAAGAACACAATGATTATAAGGTCACTGAAGTTATGAGCATGATGTTAGAAGCAGGGGAACAATCGACCGGACCATTATAAGGAAGGTGAATTAACATAAAACTTTTACACGGTGAGAAATCCACAAGTCCATTTCCAGACTTTTCAAAATAAATAATAATACTTGTCTCGAAAAAACATAGATAGATCCGCCTTTCGTTTCAACCAGGCTAAGTTCCAATGTTGCTAACTAGCACTACTAATAGAAACACGACCAGTGTCACTTTTTCTTAAGAAAGCACCACGCTACTTTAGAGAAAACAAAGTTAATTTAACTTACTCAGTTAGCAACAATTAAAGTGTATGGAAGTATATATACACAAGTATCTACATATTTTAAAAGTCACCACTAACTTAATGTAAGACTATACTTCTTAGGCGCAAAAGGAACTTATTTTGGTCACACCGAAGCAACAATTTATTATCATACATGATACAACTTAAACCTAAAAGTAAAAACAGAGCATTACACTCATAGCAACAACAAGCATTACACTCATAGCAACAACAAAATCAGTAACTAAGAGCGACACTAACCAAAGTTACTTTTAGCATACAACTCACATACAGAAACATAACAAAGTGGACTTTTAATTTTTAACTGTCATGACATGTAACATTTTTATAATGAGACAAATTAAACCTCAAAACTCAACATTACACTCATATGTCAAAACAACAACAAAAACAGTGAGTAAGAGTTATATATATATCAAAATTTCACTGATAACATTCAATTTACAAGTGGAGACATATCAAACTAGACTTAGGTCACGTGGAGCAACACTTGATAATCATTCATCTTAAACCAAAATTACACCCATAGCATACATATCCATATCAAAGTGTTAAGGTCAAATACAGTAACATTTTGCAAAGTCATACAACTTTAAACCTAAAACACAGCATTACACTCTCAAAGTGAGTGATTCGTATCAGTACTAATCAAGATTACACTAACGCGGTGTCATAAATTTGCTTATCTGCTGAGCGTGTCGGTGTATTGAGATACTGAAAAGCCGATAAGCACACTTTTCCCAGCTTATGAGCTATGGGCTTATATTTATGCATCTCAGCTTGAGCTTATAGCTTATTTAAGTCCATACTCTCAAATTGATAATCTCATAAGCTGAAAAATTGAGTCTACCGATTTTAAATCTCAATAAGCCGATAAGCCCAAAAAAAACCTAATCCAGACACCTCCTAACAATCAGTGAACTATTTTAGGTTACAGCACTAAACTAAGCTACAACTTACCCCTAATAAGACAGCATTACATTCACAAATTCACTAAAATCAGCATTTAAGAGTAGTAGTAATCAAAATTACACTAGTAGCATACAAACTACACACAGAAGCATAAGAAAATGACCTTTTCCTAGGTCAACGCGAGTGACACTTGATAATCATACAGCTAGACCTAAAAACTCAACATTACACTCACAACAACAAAATCAGTAATTAACCGTAATATTAACCAAATAATACTAATACACAAAAAGGTGACCTTTTAATAAGTCCAATACAATAACACTTCATAATCATACAGCTTAAACCTAATAGATTAACATTACACTTGTAAGATAAAAAAAAATAACCAATTAAAAGTAGCATTAGTTTTTTCAAAGATCTAGTTTTCACGAAATGACAGTTTCCTTTATTATATAAGAGATGTAAAAGCACGTTTAGGCTCGCAAGCCTAACCGAGTTCGATATATGAAGCTTGGGCCGACCTCGTTTAGTAAACGAGTTTTATGTTAAGCTTGAGCTCGATTCGAGCATTTAGCAAGCCGAGCTCAAGTAGCTCACGAGCAGCTCGGCTCATTTACACCCCTAAGTTGAACCTAAAAACGCATCATTACACACATATCACGAACAAATCAGTGAATAAAAGCCATCCACTAATTTTTATCAAAATTACACTAAGAACATAAAATTTACACTCGCAGCATCTCAGTTATTAAGAACAGTACTAATCAAAATGGCACTAATAACATACAAATCCAAACAGAAACATATCAAAGTCAACTGTTATAACACTTCATAAGATACAGCTAAAACCTAAAAAAAAGCGCAAATCGCACAAAATGGAATTATGCTTACGCCAATTTAACTTTTAGGTATTCCGATATTTCCTTTCTCAATTTAAAGTATTGAAGAAGGCTTTTTTTTGTGTGCAATGTAAGGGTTTCTTACTCTCAAAAGAGGTAAACAGTCATAATTTTAGCCAAAATGACTATAAAATGCTCAAATATATACATCTAATTACAGTAAAGTCAACAAAATGAGCGATTACAAGTAACAGTAGGCATAATTAGGTCAACAACTAATTACAGTAGTACAGTACACTCCTAACATTAAAAAAAGAAAAAAGAAAAAAAAAGGAAAAGAAATGTACGTTGGGATCAGTCATCTTGATGAGATGATATTGAGCTCAATAACAAGATGTTAACATGATATATAATACAAGATAACTGTCGTTGTTGTACGGATGAGCTGCTACGAAGTTGATAATGAAGCTGAGTTACAATGAGAGACATATGACTGTAAAGGCTTTATTTTTATATATTTGATAACTGTGATTTATGTTGATATGT
Organism: Chrysanthemum makinoi; assembly: GCA_910596185.1. Lineage (NCBI taxonomy): Eukaryota > Viridiplantae > Streptophyta > Magnoliopsida > Asterales > Asteraceae > Chrysanthemum > Chrysanthemum makinoi. Next base: position 154,877,106 of record OU343222.1, on the reverse strand, counting down.
GTATAATTATGGACTTATGGTGATGGTGATTGAGAATTAGGGTTTTTTTTTACTGAATTGGGAATTATTAATTTTTGGGGTTGAACGACTGGAAGGAAGGAAGGAAGGAGAAAAAAGGGGCCAAAGTTGCTGACTGGGTGTGACAAAAAGGGAATATTTTGTGTTTCTATCAAGTGTTAATAATGTGTTTGTGTTTCTCTCATTTCTTCATCCACAAATATAAACTTTTTTTTTTTTTTTTAAAACATCATTTTTTATCTTTTTGATTGACTAATTCATAATATTTAAACACATAGTCACACAGACTTAAACCGATAATGTCTGTTTTAGTTTTTGGGCTTTTACATAGTTAACTGTTTATTGTGTATCTATCTTTTTTGATATTATTTTCACAATCGTCTTAGTGATTATTATCTAATCCATACTATTATATAAAACATTTAAGTTGTGGGTTCCACAAAAAATTAAGATAATGAGCTCCAATTATTAAGTTACATGTGTCACTTCTCTAACTAAAAAATAACAAAAAAGGAGGAGCTCTAACAAACTAAAATAAGAAGCTTCAATAATGGGGTGACACGTGTCACTTCTTAACTAATTAATCACATTTATTTTTAAATTTAAATATCTTTTAAATCGTTTAATTTTTTTATGATTTAAATTCACCATATTTTCTAAAATTTTGTGCTCTTTAATTCAACATCCATTTTGATATATTTTTATAATTTTTAGCTTTTACATTTTTAGCAGGTTTATTTTATTTTGATTTAAATTTTTATAACTTTAACTTTTATTTCAACCAATACAAACTTGATGTATCAAAATCATTTACTTTTGGGAGAGTGTTTGACGGGTAAGAGATTGTGAAAGTCTTTTTATATGCGGGAATAATGATGTCACGAGAAAGATACGGAAAACCCAAACAAACACATACAACTAACACATATACATTTGGAGTGTTGTGAAATGAATTCACTAAGTGGGTAGGGAATTGCGAGGAGAGTTGGGTTAGCAATTCATTTACTATATATATTATATAACTATATTTATCGCCGCTGCTGTGCGCGGGTATCCAACTAGTTAGAATAATTTATTGATAGCAATGTAATAACAACTATTTGCTTAATAGGCAAAAGTTCAATATAGATCTTAAAATTACCATAGATCCAATGGATCAATAATAGCCATTCATTTTTTTATTATGATAAACTTTCACCCTTTTTTTAAAAATTAAATATCTCGCAAACCGTTAATCGTTAAGCGATAAAAATTATACCATCGCGACGAGAATTAAATTATCTTTCTATAGATATGCACTACTATATATTTTTAACAACTTTTTTTTTCAAAATTTCGGTCAACAAAAATCATATATGATTTGTGAAAATCATATATGATTTGATTTTTACGAATCATATATGATTTTTACGAATCATATATTATGATTCGTAAAAATCATATATGATTCGTAAAAATTGAATCATACATGATTTTTGAAAATCATATATGATTCGTAAAAATCATATATGATTTTTTCGGACGGAATTTTTGAAAAAAAATGTTAGTCGAAAATATATAAAAGTGCATATCTATAGAAAGATAATTTAATTCTCGTCGCGATGGTGTATATTTTATAGTTTGAAGATTTACCGTTTGTAAGTTATGTTGTTTTAAAAAAAATGTGAAAAATGATTTTTTATTAATTTAGATAAAAAATGGAGGGATATAATTGGTTCATTTGTTCTATGACAAATATGAGTTCTATATTGATCTCAACTCTTGCTTAATAATAGCCCTAAACCATTATTAGCGAAACCTTTTCTTTTTCTTATTCTTAACTAAAGTGATAAAAAATATATTGCAACAAAATGTACACTTGGAAAAATAGATGTTATTACATGTTAGTGTTTTATTACCTTATACAAACTAACACAAAAGTGAAACGCCTTCATTTGTGATAGAAAACTAACAAAAAGTTATGAACATATGTATATCTATACTTCTATACTACATATAATAGAAAAACGGTCAAATCTTTAAAAGTGAAATGTTGAAAGTCAAAAGTGGGAGAAATGTATGGTGTAATTAATACTCTTATTAAAACATCATATTACTTAAAAGTACAATAAGTTATTCACATTGTACAACCAATTAAAAGCATATCTACCAAGTTAAAAGCAACCAATTAAAACACTTCCTACTAAAAACAATAAAATTTTCACAATGTGTAATTTAAAAAAGCTACAACATAATCCAAGCTAACAATTTGATGGTACATATAGTTTTGAAAATTGGATCGGACCAAGGGGTTTGTGGAAAACTAGAAGGGGGGGGGGGTTGAATAGTTTTACCGATTAAAACTTCGTTTTAAAATTGTTTAGATCGACTTATGTCAATATATTTAATGTGTGTGTTGGATAATGATAGATAAGTATATAAGTAAGTAATGCAAATATAAAGAGTAAAGAAACACAAAACCACGACACGAGTATTTATAGTGGTTCGGCAACAAGGACACCTTCCTTGCCCTACTACACTCCCCGAGTACCCCACTCGAGAGTTCGTAAGCACTACCCAACACAACCTCCTTAATGTGGCGGAGAAGCTTTCACAACGTCGCCTACTCTTTATCTGGTACTAGGCTAGACACCGAGTTCTTCCACGAGGTAGAACCACACCTATCACAACGTCGCCTACACTTTATCCGGTACAAGGCTAGATACTGAGTTCCATTACAAAGGAGGAACTACTACCCAACACTACACCACAAACAAAACTATCCCAACGGAGACCCACTCCTTGTTACAACACTAGAAGGATATCAATATCCTTTAACCCAAACTATCTATCTTGTACATCGATGCACCATATCGAATGTACACCCTTGGCACCTTTCACTAATGCATTCGACACGACCCTTCGGCACCTTTCACTAATGCCTTTAACACAACACTTCTATGGAGGGAGAAAAGAACTATCAACAAGATACACTTCAGTGGTCTTGATGATGACGAAGCTTAGCAACTCATGACCTTGAGCTTGCACGTCTTCAAGAGGTGGTGATATCGCTTTTAAGAGGAACCTAGAGAATGACGAAGCTTAGCAACTCATGACCTTGAGCTTGCACGTCTTCAAGAGGTGGTGATCTCGCCTTTAAGAGGAACCTAGAGAATCACATAAACATAAAACTACATAGAATGATCCTTTGAATCAGAGGTTAGAGATGTTACAATACTAAGAGAAAATATGTGTAAAAGTGATAGTGGGCAAGAGAGAAATGACTCACTATTTATAGACAAAATTGTCAATTGTCCCACGGTTCCCATGGATCCTTCCCCAGAGGGATCCGGCTAATGCAATTATGGGGATCCGGCTACTGGGTAAGTTTTAGTCCGGATTTCGGGTTGCAAATCGGGTTATGGGTTATGGGTTATGAACCATGGGTTATGGGTAATGGATACCCAACAAGATGCAATGTAGCCTAGACATTGGGTTATGGATCTTGGGTCATGGGTCATGAAATTTGGGTCATGGGTCATGGATAATACCTAGCATGACTTCATGCATGATGCCATGCAATGGGTCATGGGTTATGGATCATGCTCCATAGGTATGGGTTATGGACTTAGGTCTTTACCCAACAACATTCATTGTACCTAGTCAATGGATCATGGGTCATGGACTTTGGTTTTTACCCATTACATTACCCATTACAATATATACAAAGTATATATGTACATTTCCACATTATGTAAACACTAGTTGTTATACATATGCATTTCTATAAGATGTAAACAATATTACTTGTTTACTGTTTATATGAAAATGTCTTTGGTTTTATATAACTTATTTACTAAACGTTTTTATGGCTTATTTGTATTAACAGGGTTCAACCGGGAACTGATGTCGCCACCGGTTCGGCTAACCAATAGAAAATGAACCAGAGAGGACCCGTTGAACCGATAAAACTGGTGAATCAGGTCTAATCAAGATCTATTTCTCCAGTTAATCGTCGTATCCGCCGCCGCAACGCACGGGTACCCTGCTATATTATATATAAAGGAAAAACCAAAAAGTAAAAAGTGAAAAGTTGAAACTAAAAAAGGAAATGTTGAAAGCATATATTCCAAAAGGAAACTATTAATACATATCGAAAACCGGGTTGACCCGGGACGTTTTCAAACCCGGTAGGTTGACACGGTTTACTTGGACCCGTTTTTGACCCAACTCGTCGGGTTGACTCGGTTTAAATTGACCCGTTTTTCGACCGGAACGGTTCAACCGGTTGAACCACCCGAGTCGAACCGGATTTCAAAACATTATGTTTAATCCCCAAATCTTCAAACTTTTATTATTTTTCGTTTATAACACTGATTTGTCGGGAAACCAATAATAGAAGAGTGTGTAGTATACGGGTAACTCAAACGTGTTAGGTTTGAGCACCGAGATCGTTCCGAACGAGGGTTGAATGGAATTTCCAACTCACGTCGCGATTATCGGGATTTGAATAGGAAAAGGGGATAATTTGAAGTTTTCTAAACTACGGGGCAAGGGAAGCATAAAAGGAAATTACACTACGGGAAATCCTAAATACGCAAATTATACTAAAACGTATTAAATGAAACGTAAATAAAATGCAACTACGTCTATTCTAAGTCCTAAAAATAATCTAAAATTACTTTCTAACTAAAAATGATATTTGAAAATATTTAAGAATTAAAACTAATTTTATGATTTTTTCGAATTTATTTGAATTTAAAAATAATTTTAAACTTTAAAAACTAATTAAAAATACTAAAAATTATAAAAATAAAAGGAAAAATTATGAAACTATTTTTCAAAAATCTAAAATAACTCAAAAGACTTTTCAAAACTAATTTTGTATTTTTCTAAAGATTTTTCGAATTTCTATGAATTAAAAACTATTTAAAACTAATTAAATGGCTAAAAATTACAAATTAAACTAGGAAAAAGCTGGAAAAATTATTTTTTTGCTTTTTATATTTATCTTAATCTATGAAAAATGAAAACTTATTTTTTTTGAAGCTTTTCTGATTTAATTGTATTAAAAAGTACTTAATAAGCCTTAAAAACTGATTTAAATCAAGAAAAATAGTAACAAACTAAAAATTATGAAATATTCAGGGAAAATCTAAAATATTATTCTAAATATAAGAAAAATAAGAAAACCTATACTATAGTGCAAGAAAAGCCAACTGATGAGTAAAGTGCTTATAAATAAGCACTTATAATGAGCAAATAAGCACTAATGATCATAAAAGGAAGCGAGAAGCTAAAGTATGCTAAATTAACTCAAAACCAACTGAATTCAACTACTCTAAACCTCTAATGGACTGATCTCAATGATTTGACTATAATGACTTATGAACACCAAATAACTTCAACCTATCAACTTTAAGCTATTGCAATGCTATCCAATAAGCCAAACTGAAAACCAAATATTGGGAGTTCTAGACAACCTACCAAAGAACATGTAAACTGAAATTGAGCTTAAATCTAACTCTAATGAAATCACTACAACTGCTGCAAGATGTCTGCTCACACTCAGTATTAGCCGAGTGTGAACAGGTATATGAGGTCTTATTGAGCAGCTGATTAAGTGCTTAAAAGTACTTCCAATAATTCCACAAAAATGTGTTTTAGAAACTAGACCAACTGAACTTGTAAAACCCAAAATCTTACTTAATTTGGATCAGAACTGAATCCATGAAAAATCCAGAAAGTTTTGCAAAAAACTTGAGTTTACACTTTTTGACTAATTATGACAGATTTGGTAAATTTGACTAAAATGAGATTTAAATCAAAATTATGGACTGATTATGATGTTTTGATGTGAAATGGAACTACTGAAAGCTAAATTACTGTTTTATCTACTTAAATGCAAGATCTCACTAAGTTATTCAAACAAATAAGAGTACAAGAGCATATTTATTGCAATATTGACTTACGCTATTCTAAGATGCAAGTGAATGATTGAATTCTACTTAATGATACTAAATAAAGCTAATGCAACCTAACTTATCCTCTGCTTGAACCTTAAACTCAGATTCACTACTATGATCCAAACACTAGTTAAGCAATAGATTTACTAATTTTCAAAGTAACCTACAAATCCAAGCTTAAACAACCTTCAAACCAGATTCTTCTAATCATATTACACCTATATGAAGCACTTTCAACAACACTTTATAATAAAACCTACCTGATCTATGTATGCAGATGATATCAGAACTTATGCAGATAGCTTATAAACTAATAACAATGACTTAAACAGATTAAACTAACAAACAAACTCGATTAGAAACTAAATTATGCTATAATGAACACTGATGAATAAGCACTAAAAATTATAACAGAATTCAAAAGTAAAATAGTACTCACATGAAGTCCAGCCACTATGGCTTGCCAAAAATCACAAGTAACCACTATCCTAACCTGTTCTCAACCCCAAATCAACTATAATCAACCCATATCCATATCTAAATCAGCTATCAAGAACCACTGAACCTTAGAATCTGCACCTTTGACTTTTATTGACCAAATGTAAATGAGAGTAGGAACTGAGTAGTGAGAATTATTAAGCTAAAGTGAGCTTATATCATCTTATAATAGCTTATGTAATAAAAACAGAATTTAAAATGAGAATTCAAGCAAAAATGATTATATTGATGATAAAAGTTGAGTACAAAATGGAATTTAATAACTGAATTAAAACTGAAACATTGAAAATATTAAAAACTACTTAAAAACTACACTACTACTCTACTCCTACTCTACTTCTTATCTCTATGGAATCCATGGGGGTATTTATACACGAGCATGAGCCTTGGAAAAGTCTGGAAGGTGCAATCTGTGCTTTCTTTAGATGCCTCTCAACCCTTGGATCTTGTTTCCAATTCATCCCAGCAATATCCACCCTTGGATTGAATCTTACACGTACCACTGACCAATCAGATGAGAGTATTTGAGGTGAATGACACAGATACGTGACATGGCACTGAGCACGTGTCAGGTTGTCAGATAAAAGTACTATGTTACCCTTAATTTGAGTGGATTATACTAATTGGTGCCAAGGGTATTCTAGGGTTCTTGTTGGGGATGGGTTTTTGGATTTGGGGGGAATTGGCGGGTTGGGATTGTTTACATTATTTTGGTTTGGTTGACCGGGTCATGGGTTGGGTGAATGGTTGGTATTGGACCGGGTATATGGTAGTGTGGTTTGGGCTTTTGTTTATTTCTTTGGGCCTCAAGTGATCTAATGGATTTGAATAAGGATTATCAATGGATCCATGTATTAATATAAGGACCATTAGTGTAGAATCTGAAAATCCAGGGACTAAATCTGTAATTCTGAAAATATCTTTGAAGGATCATTCTTGTCATTCTCAAATAAACCAAGGACCACTTTTGCCATCTTTGAAAATTCCAAGGACCAAACATGTCAGTTCTGAATCTTCAGGGACTAAAATCGCCATTTTGAGAATTGATTGTCCAAACTTGCAAATTCCTTTCCCAGCCTCGGCTCTTTGCACTCTTCTTTCTCTCGTGCTTGATTTTCTTCGGTTTTGGCTTTCTTTTGTCTGTTTTGTCATATCCGTACCTGCACATGCAAAAACTCAAGAAACACGCAAATATTAAGCATAAACGGCTCTTTCTTGGTTATTTTGGGTCAGTTTTGATAAAGAAAAGGTATGTGTTTAAGCACATATCAAAATACCCCAGACGAGACCATTGTCGTGTCCCCACGCAATGCAATCAACTCACGCTTCTAAAACCAAGGATTTCAATCTCTTTCTACTAAACCTTTGAAGAAGTAGCAAAGATTCCTCAAAAGAGATTAAGAACCCTTAATTCTAAAAACGCCCCGTTTACCTTTTAATTCACATATAGATATTACGATTAAGCACTTCCCGGTTATGAGTGACGGTTTGTTGAACTTTCATGTCGATTAATAACTCCAACATTTTTCAAACGACATGTTAGGATCACGGAATAGGAAACACAACACAGCGTGAAGTGACCATACAGATAGAATACATCGTCCTTGATTTTTCACAAGTCCCCAAACTAAGCGTAAAATCGAAATCATTGTTAAATATGATTCTAGATGCTAACACTACCTATGGAAGTTACTTGTGTAATTACCTTTTGCTCCCATTTTCCTATTTTCCTCTAGATTTTTTTATTTTTTTGTTGATAACTGAATTTCTTCAAGTTTCTCATTTCGATAATTTTATTCCGATAAAGATATAAAGCTAAGTCGCTAATTAGTTATCCATCTTCCCTCGAAAATCGTTGCACACAAGAATGAGGTCCACATCAAGGTCCTAATTTAACATGATTTAGAGAGATATCTCCGGATTCAAAGTTTGGCTTAACACTTATTTCAGCACATTTGCGTTTTTGCAATTTAGGCCCTTGGTCTTTTCAACCACTAACTCAACGGGATTACCGTTTTATCGGAAGTCTTATTATGACTTTGGATTTTCCTCAACCTTTTGGAAGTCTATGACAACTTTTATGGCTTTGGATTTTTCAACTTTAATACATTTGGGCTTTATTTCATGTTAATTTTTGTGCCAAACTCCGAATCCTACGGCTTTTATAACAATAGAAACAATAGCGACAAACTATCAGAATCAGTTGTCTATTACATCGCAACACTGACAGTACCTCGATGTGTACCCAACTCTCATGGGCAAAGATTCTCTAAAGAAGAATAAAGAACTAATTATCGTCAAAAACTCAACATCTTTAATTATTTATTCAACAGATATGGGGTGAAACAATTTTGTGGGAACAAAAAGCCATAAGTACCTTCGATGGGCTCTAAAGAGAACCAACTACTCCACGCTTAGCATCTAAACTCATAAGTAACTCTATCATTCCTCGATCTCCGCAAATTTAAAATCCCAAATAATGAGATCCGCGGATGCTTAGCCGATAATTAGATTATCTATGGTTAAGGGAACAAGCTAGGGCTCAACAAGGTCAAGTCAATTCTATTCCTACTCTCACCAGAGGAAAGTCAACAAGGTGTCAAAACATATATTAACTTAGCGAATGCTTCGTTAAATAATCTCAAGTCTCGCATTTTTAAAGTCACTTATTAGAAACTAGCAAATTCTTGTTTAAGCTTCGCATATTTAAAATCACTTAGGGAGACTTGCAAATTCTTGGCCTTGTGAGTTAGAATCGCATTTTATAGCCTCTTGTCTAAGCAATTAGCAAAGACTATTTCAAGAAAAACGCATATTTAAAGTAACTTCTAAGAGACTAGCAAGAACTTTTCGATCATAAAACTAACAAAAGCTTACAAAAATTTTAAATTTTGCTCATTTTTGCACAATTATTTCATTTTCTAAGGAAAAACGGGGTTGCGAGAGTTCACGACAAATATAAGCAAGTGCGGTCAAATCAAATCGAAGATTACCCTACCCCAGACTAAAACGAAACATTGTCCTCAATGTTTAAAGCAAGGGTATCAACGAAAATCTAAAAGCCGTTTATTAAGTATGCTCAAAGATAAACGTTAGTCGATAAGATTTAGGATATCGGATTTCCTTCAGCATCGATCATGAAACTCGAGTGGAGAAAAAACAAACTATGAGCACGAGAGTCTTCATATCGGGAAAATCCTGGACAAAACATCACAAACAACCAAACACGAGAAATCAAAGAGGCTAACCCCTTCACGTCACTTACTAGAAAATAGAAAGAAGATAGAAGGATAAGCATGGGGTGCCTCCCACGAAGCGCTACTGTTTTTGGTCACCGAGTCGCTAGCCTGACTCGTCCCCGAATTCATTTATCCTTGGGGAAGAAAGTGGTAGAGATACCAGGGTCAAAAATGGTGTCCTCATTCCCGAAAGAATGAGACTGGGTGGGTTGGGTGGAGAAGAAAATGGGTGGATAAGGCATATCATGTAAGAAGGATCCATCATCCGGTGGTTTTACGGGCGGACGAAGGGATGACGGATAGAAATGAGAAAACTCCAAGAAAGACGGGAGCTCATGGTAAAAGATAAGAGGTTTAGGCTCACAAATGAAGGCATCCATCCGAGGATCCTTATCTCCAGAAATGATTTTAACAAAAGGCTCATCAATGCATATCCCGGGTTTAAAGATTTTGTCTTCACATGTCGGCTCAACGGGATAAAGGATGGTGGACTCGTCAGAGAAAGGGGAGTCAATAAAACCATCAAGAACAACCATATCCCCCTCGGGATCAACAACATCCTCAATACCCGGTGGTATTGGGTCATCAAAAGTGAGAGATGAATCAGCATTCTCAATGATCGGGTCATTCGTCGAATTATCGGAAATATCGTTCAAAACCTTGCTCATATCAACCTCGAAGTAGAATCGCTCAAGAATCGGAGGATAAACATCTGCCATAGTGGGACTGCCACTAATCTCTTCATCAAATCGGAAAATCTCAAGCTCGGGAGAGAAATCACTATCTTTAACGGAGATAGGATGCGAACTTGAATTATCGTTAAAGGCTTCAATCTTGGAAATGAGAAGATGAACATTTAACAATGTTTCACGTAATGCTTCATCCTCGATCTCTATATCATCGGGCTCAATCTCTTCATCTTCCGGCTCAAAATCATTTACTTCTTCTATGTTGACGGGCTCAGAAGGTAAATTGTCGACGAAATCGATGTCTCCATAAGAATCGTCATCGGAATCGGAGAACATCTCAGCATGATCGCTCGAAATATCAAGAGAAGGCTCATCATCAACAACCCCAGACTCTCGTGGGCTTAGGATAAGGATCTCAACACTAGACGGTTCCGTATCCGGAATAGTACTAAGATGCTCATCCCCCATTATGAGAGAGTCAACGGGTTCAACAATGTCCGAAGAAATAGAATCATCGACCTCTTCCAAAACGACGGCACTTCTCTCAACCGGTGTGAGTGAAGGGGAAGGGTCGGAAATGAAAGGCTCGGAAACGGGAGTGGGATTGCCACTCGGAGGAGTATAATCGTCATCGAATCGAATCGTAATAATAGGTAGTTGGACGATGTTGGATCACTTTCGCGGCTTCTTCACCTAATAATTCACGATAGGTCTTCGAGGAGGATCTTCTTTTCTGTGGGTAAATTTATCAAGAAGATTCTTAAGATCACTCATTATTTCCAGATATTTTGGATTAGACATTAGTGAAGGCTGTGGTTGAACTTCTTGGTATTGTGGAGGTGGGTTATAAGGATAATCGTAATTGTTACAAGGAACTTGCTCGTAAACAATCGATTTTGCATCGACAATCGGAATTAACGTGCAGACCTCCACAATACTCACAACAATATGATTGTTGTGACGAATACGGGTAAGGTTCATAACCAAAGGTTGAGTTGTTAAATTGAACTTGACATTGAAAACCTTGGTGAGGACCACCACAGTACTCACAAGAGTATGATTCTGGCTCATGGTACAGAGGTTGGTTAGGAAAATCGGTTGTCTCATAGTAAGGATTGTGGTGAAACTCGGTTCCAGATTTTCCATTGCTACAACCGGGACAATTCCCACCATATTCGGGTCCTCGGCACCATATGCACAAGAGCTGATAAATCGAAGAATTATCCGGATAAGAGTTAGCTATTTCCACCATTTCCGTGATAGGCACCGGTTCTTGAACGGGAGTCATCTCGGGCTCAGAAACATATTCCATTTCCCTCACCGGAGAGGAGTAGGAATCGAGGGTTCTCCAATTATGTCATTATAAAGAGCACTCTTTTGTTCTAGCCGTGCATAAAGACGGCGAGATCCGGATTTGGATTGATAAAATTTTGGCATACATCACAAAATCCATTCCGACAATTATTTCCGCACCAGTCGCAAATACATTTCAAACATCGATATTGATTTTCTTCCATACGGCTTTGGCAATGAAGGCAACGACGATAAGAACATATCTCGGGTTGTGGCGGATGGTCGAAAAACTTTAGAGTCATCGAGAGATTGTTTGTCGGCTAAGTCGCACCAATAGCAAGATTTTTTAGAACTGGGGTGTCCACATCGCTCACATACACATTCTGGATTAAGACAACAATACTGATCTTCTTCCATACGGCCTTTGCAATGAAAACAATGACGATAATTGATTGTTTCCATGAGAATTAAACATATAGAGGGTTAAGGAGAAAGAATTATCGGTTAGAGGATAAAGAAGAATATTTTTGGGTTTTTAAAACAAATTTTGAAAAGGAAAATCTTTTTGGGTTTTTATAATTAAGAAAACCTTGAAAACACAATCTTTTTGTAACCTTCACGTCAACCGGTGCTCGGTAGCTCTCAAAAGTACGCGCAGCGGAGCGGGAACGAAGAGTGGATCGTTCTTCAGTCTGCAATTTAATGTCAAGACTTTCCTTATACCCGTGTATAGGTTGTACCTTCAAGGTGAGCCGACGTAACAATTAACGTTCGGGTTTGTTTTGTTGGTTTTAAAATTTTTATGGTTTTGTAAACACTCTAGGAAGAATGTTTTGGTTTTTAGATGTTTTTTGGGTTTTTGAAAAAGATATATATAAAAATGACGGTAACTTCACTCAGGGAAGGATCTTCAAATGCACGCGATTCGAGACGGAATACGAAAACTCGCTACAAGCCCTCCCGGCAGCAAAAATTGATTTGTCGGGAAACCAATAATAGAAGAGTGTGTAGTATACGGGTAACTCAAACGTGTTAGGTTTGAGCACCGAGATCGTTCCGAACGAGGGTTGAATGGAATTTCCAACTCACGTCGCGATTATCGGGATTTGAATAGGAAAAGGGGATAATTTGAAGTTTTCTAAACTACGGGGCAAGGGAAGCATAAAAGGGAAATTACACTACGGGAAATCCTAAATACGCAAATTATACTAAAACGTATTAAATGAAACGTAAATAAAATGCAACTACGTCTATTCTAAGTCCTAAAAATAATCTAAAATTACTTTCTAACTAAAAATGATATTTGAAAATATTTAAGAATTAAAACTAATTTTTATGATTTTTCTGGAATTTATTTGAATTAAAAACTAATTTTAAACTTTAAAAACTAATTAAAAATACTAAAAATTATAAAAATAAAAGGGAAAATTATGAAACTATTTTTCAAAAATCTAAATTAACTCAAAAGACTTTTCAAAACTAATTTTGTATTTTTCTGAAGATTTTTCGAATTTCTATGAATTAAAAACTATTTAAAACTAATTAAATGGCTAAAAATTACAAATTAAACTAGGAAAAAGCTGGAAAAATTATTTTTTTGCTTTTTATATTTATCTTAATCTATGAAAAATGAAAACTTATTTTTTTGGAGCTTTTCTGATTTAATTGTATTAAAAAGTACTTAATAAGCCTTAAAAACTGATTTAAATCAAGAAAAATAGTAAACAGTAACTAAAAATTATGAAAAATTCAGGGAAAATCTAAAATATTATTCTAAATATAAGAAAAATAAGAAAACCTATACTATAGTGCAAGAAAAGCCAACTGATGAGTAAAGTGCTTATAAATAAGCACTTATAATGAGCAAATAAGCACTAATGATCATAAAAAGGAAGCAGAAGCTAAAGTATGCTAAATTAACTCAAAACCAACTGAATTCAACTACTCTAAACCTCTAATGGACTGATCTCAATGATTTGACTATAATGACTTATGAACACCAAATAGCTTCAACCTATCAACTTTAAGCTATTGCAACTGCTTATCCAATAAGCCAAACTGAAAACCAAATATTGGGAATTCTAGACAACCTACCAAATAACATGTAAACTGAAATTGAGCTTAAATCTAACTCTAATGAAATCACTACAACTGCTGCAAGATGTCTGCTCACACTCAGTATTAGCTGAGTGTGAACAGGGTATATGAGGTCTTATTGAGCAGCTGATTAAGTGCTTAAAAGTACTTCCAAAAATTCCACAAAAATGTGTTTTAGAAACTAGACCAACTGAACTTGTAAAACCCAAAATCTTACTTAATTTGGATCAGAACTGAATCCATGAAAAATCCAGAAAGTTTTGCAAAAAACTTGAGTTTACACTTTTTGACTAATTATGACAGATTTGGTAAAGTTGACTAAAATGAGATTTAAATCAAAATTATGGACTGATTATGATGTTTTGATGTGAAATGGAACTACTGAAAGCTAAATTACTGTTTTATCTACTTAAATGCAAGATCTCACTAAGTTATTGATGAGTGTCTAAATACTCATCATTTTTGTATAATCTAAACTGCAAAATCATCTGAAAACACTCAGAAATGCTTTAAAATGATGAAAATATTACAAATCAGTGTTTTATGTGTTTCAAATGCAAAATTATCAAAATCAGATGAAAAACGTATCAAATTTGCAAAAATGGCAGTTTTAGTCCCCCAAGTTTCAAAATTTGTCAAAAACAGTCCCTGGTATATCAAAATAAAGAAAAATGTCATTTAAGGTCCATGGGATTCAAAAGTTGTCAAAACAAACCCTTGAAATATAAAATTTGCAAAACTGCAACTTTGGTCCCTCAAGTTTGAAAAATGGCAAAAATGGCCCCTGGAAATTGGAAAATGTCAACTTTAGTCCTTGTACTTTTGGAACTTGTCATTTTCAGTCCTTGGAGAAACTTTTCAGAATTGGCAGCCTAGGTCCTTGAAGTTTCAGAATGTACACAATTGGCCCCTATAGTTATTAATCCTTTTTAAACCTTTTTGGCCTGCCTTTCCCCTTTGGACCCCCTGTCATATTACATTTTGGACCCCTGGCTTATTAATACTGCCTTGGTCAAATGGCAGTCAAACCCAAACCCACTTGGCGCCCTTTTTCTTCCCCTTCACCTGCTCTCTGAAATCACTCAACATATCCATTCCCCCTCCTCTCCATATCACCTTCCTGTCCCCTCCAAATCAACAAAAAAACAAATACCATTTAATGTATCCCTACTCCCACACTCAAGTCCTCCACCTGTCAAAAACCAACTTTGGCGCCAAAATGATCAAACGGCCAAAATTGGCTCAAAGCATCCAAGGGTCTGAAATAAAGGTGGGAAATGCTAAAGTCAGTGGAAGCGTTTGGAAGTATAAAAAGAGCAGAGGAAGGCTTGGTGGTAGTAGTTAGTTTTTTTTATTTCTCTTAATGTCGTTTCTTAGATAAATGTTTTAATTTAAGTTTAAATGTTGTAATTCTGGTTTCTATGTATTACATTCATGTGATAGCACCTTTGTAGTGTGTTTTTAATTACCTATCAAAGTTTTTATATAAGTTCAAATATTTCAGTTTCTTGTTGAGATTTTCAGGTTTCAAGGTTCTCTGTCCAGGTTGTTGTTTGTTTGTTTTAAGCTTAAAAAGGGTTTAGTTAAGGTCTCTATAAGCTTTTTATAAGCTTACCTTTCATTTTCAAGTAAATGTGGTTGATGGTCAACGAAAGTCATCTTGGTGCAGTTGGTTTGGGAAATGGTCATTGGGTTGATCTTGTGATGATATTGGGTTGGAATAGATAGATTAGGTTAGGTTTTTCGGATTTGGCCTGCACCATTTGGACAAGGTTGTGAAGTTTTCTATATCACTTTTCATTTTAGTCTATTTGCGTTTTGCTTAAACACATGTATCGTGGTCATAAAGCGCTAATACCTGTTTAAACAATTGTACTTAGGCCAGTTGAACTTAGATTAATCAGTAAAATTTATTGGTTCAGAGGTTTACTCTTTTAATCTTCATAACAGTAGGATTCAAGGGTGTTTGGTTTGGCTGCACTATCTGACTTAGAGGCCTCATCAGTGGGTATCTTTTGTTATTTCATGTTTGTTAAGTCATTTGAGTCTCATTTGAGTCAATTACCTGTGTCTACAAGCCTTCAAAGTCAAAATCCATCTCATTGGTCCTTAGCGACTTCTTGTTGAGGTTTTTACTAAATCATAAGCTCATTTTGTGTGTTAAATTCATAGGTCAAGCTTGTAGTAGCTTCATTTCATACATTAACATCTATATCAGTCATTAAATCAAGATTAAAATCCATAAAAGTCAACTTTCCATGTTTTCATCAAAAGTCAAATGTTGCAAATTTCAGTTTTGAGCCAAATAGGAAGATTTTTCATGAGCTCAGTTCTGGGCCAATTTCAATGTAACTTGTGGTTTTGATAAGTACTCTTGGTCTATTTTCTTATGTGTATTTTATAGGATTTTTGTAAATTTTTCTTAAGCCTCATATGAGCTTGTCAAATTGGGCTTATATGCCCTGTGCAAAGGGCACCTAACTGCACAGGTGTTGTGCAGTTTGTGCAGCCCTTGCACAGAGCTTATTAAAGCTCATCTTGGTCTGTTCTTGGGTCTTGACATAGCTAGCCAGGTCCTTGTGAGGTTCCCATGGTTGTTTTCTAGTTTCAAGCTTATTGTGTGGCTTATTTTTAAGCTCTAAGTTGCCCTCAGATTCTGTTTTTAGCTTAATGTCATAATCATCAAATCATTGCATCTTGCTATCCAGAGGTTGTGGCTTGTTGATTCTCATTGCACTTTGGTTATTTTAGCTTATAGTAGCTCCTGTTTCAGTTTGGTACCTTTTGGTGTGGTTTTAGCTTATCAAAGTGCTTATTTTTAAGCACTTCCCACATCAGTTGCTAATTCCTCCACATAGTACCTTGTTTTTATATTTTTCCTTTATTCCTAATATCATTTTAGACTTTTCCTGAAATTTTCAGATTTTTCCAAGTTGATTTGCTATTTTTCTTCATTTTATTTAGTTTTCAAGCATTTTTAATTAGCTTTAAATACAAATAATTAAGAAAAGCTTCAAAAAAATAATTTTTTATTTTTCTTAGGTTAAGATAAATATAAAAGTCATAAAAAATATTTTTCTATAATTTTCTTAGCTTAAATAGTATTTTCTAGCATTTTAATTAGTTTTAAATAGTTTTAAATTAATAATAAATATATAAAAAGTCTAAAAAAATATATTTTCTGTTTTAAAATTAGTTTTATCATATTTTAGATTTTTCTAAGTCTTTATTTTATTTTTCTAGTCTTATTTCATATTTTCTTTTATTTTAGAGTATTATTAAATAGTTTAAATTAGTTTTTAATTAATAATAATTAATTAAATAATTGTAAAAATAATTTTCTTTTCTAATAATTTTCTAGTATAATTAGGATTGTAAAAATGTATTTTCTATATCCGTAGGTATTTTCCTTCTTTATTCTCACTTTTTATTTTGTACGTTTACGTAAATTTTTATTTAAACGTAAGTCTTAGGTTTTAAACGTTCATCACTTTAAATATAGTGATAGCGTTTATTTAATATCTTTTATCTTTTTAATTTTCTTAATTTGTATTTAAGTCGCTTTATTTTATAACCTTTTTCAGTAGTGTAATATTCAATCCTAATCCTTTCGGATCACTATCATTAGTGATCATTCTATCGTCTGATCAAGTGTTGTACGCACCATTGAGTCTCCGTGGGACTTAACGACCCGGGAATTCACTGTATTCTCCAGGACTTCATTGTATTTGTGTCTGAGCAGTTTTAAGTCTGTTTAGACTTGACGGTTCAGCGCAGATCAAATTTTGGCGCCGCTGCCGGGGAGGCTTTAGCGTGTGTTTAGCCTTTTTCAGACCCATTCTTGCACATATTCCATCTTTTGTAAAAGTTTTTGTAAAATTTTAGAAAATCCAAAGTTCTTTAACACTTTTCCTAAAGTGTTAAAACGCCAAAAATATTTTCATTCTTTGTTTTTATCATCATGTTTTTCAAAAATGCCAAAAATATTCCTCTTTACCCTCTTACCTTTTTGATTCTTCATTTCTTACCCTCTGTTAACCTTTGATTCTTTCTATGTCTTATCCTCACCCTCTTGGTTGTCAATGGTGTGGTGGTCCTTATAATGGTGGCAATTGCCCCTGGTTGTAGCGTGGTAGAATCAGGAAAGCGGGTGCATGTCATAACCAAGATCCCTATTCTTACCATAACACAGGTGATTTATTCCATCGGCTACCACACTTTATGAGACTCAGCAGTTTTCTTGTTGTAGTATTGTGGTGGTTCACATTCCAGTTCGATTGTCAATCGGAAACACGCTTGTCTATGAGCAAGTTCTGATAACAATTATGACTACAACACATACCACTCACGCGCCACATCGGTTTTCTTGTTGTGAGTATTGTAGAGGTCCTCACTCTAGCTCGGATTGTCAAACAGGGAACCCATTTCCTTGTAACAATTACGAATCTTCGTATCAAGACCAACCTCCACAGTACCAAATGATTCAAGCAACTCCTCATGAAACTACGACAGCCTTCTCTGAAGACTGGGAGTTATTAAAAGAACTTAAGGAGGAGTCGGCTATGTCCTCCCAAGATAATCCAAATGAGAAATCCATGGAAGTTTTGTTAGCCGAAGAGCGGTCGCTAAATTAGATTCCCAGATTGCCTTTGAACAATCTATTAGGGAATCAATTGCAAAAAAAAAGCGACCAAATCTAGCTCTCGATTCCGTTTCATTCTCGATGGCGATGATGATGAAGATATCCTTGATATCTTACAATTTTATAACGGTTCATCAAGTTCATCAGTTGAAACTCCTTCCATGAAGAATCAGGGAGAAAAGACTATGATGGAATTACTAGAAGAAGAACAAATGTTAAGTATAAAACATATGTATGCTAGTCCTTCTAAACTCCCTCGGTCTGTTGCTATCACACCCAAAGCTCCCACTCACTCTCTAAACATGGGGGATGAGCTTCTTAGCACTATTCTAGAAATGGAATCGTCTAGTGTTGAGAGCCTTGTCTCAATCCCAAGAGAGTCACAGGGAATTCTCGAGCATCTGTGTGATATCCCTTTCCCTCTTGAGTGTTCAAATGATCAATTTGAGACTTTCTCCGATTTTAGCGATGATTGTAAATCTTATGGAGACATCGAGTATGTTGAGGCATCACTCGTCGATCCTCTTCTTGAGGAGTTCACCGATGAACTCACTCACATCACTCCACTTTCATCGGAAAGTGACGATGATCTCTTTGATTTCCGATCTTGGAGAAACTAGAAATCTCCTATATAATGATCATCCACTCATTTCTTATCCCATTTCCGACTCTTCCATTCCTTCTCTCACTCCTGATGAGGAAGATGACAAATTTTGGAAGGAGGTCGATGATTTTCTTAGTGATGAGTCGATTCCAACAGGAATTGACAATACTTACTTTGATTCGGAGGGAGACATCCTCTTTCTTGAAAATCTATTGATTGAAGAACCGTTTCCAGCTCTCCCTCCCGGAAATTTTGTTACCAATCACCATAAAAGCTTCAAGTTTAAGCTTAAAAATGTCAAAAATGGTGATTTGCTTCTTTCTGATGAGGAATGGACATGCATTGTGATGCACATATTTATTCCATTCTTCACTAATGGTGTGGTTGCTCTTTCCCTTTTCTCCTTCGGGAATGAGGACACTATTTTTGATCCCGGCATTTTCAGTTATCATTTTTGAGCCGGTTCTATCTATATCTCATCGGTGTGGAACTTTCACGTGCTTCAAATGTTTGTCCAAACATCTTGAATGAAAGTCCGATGGAGATTATCTCTTCCACTTACTTCCCCATGAACCAATTAATTCGGGGTCGAGTCAAGCTAGCGACTCGGTAATCAAAAAACAGTAGCATGCCATATGGGTTTTCACCCATATTTTTGACTTCTTTCTATTTTCTACCACCCTAGTGTGGGGGGGTTGCCCACATGTTATAAAAAAAAAAAAAAAAAAAAAAAAAAATCTTCTAAATAAATGGCCGTAATATTTCCCTTTTACGTTCTTTGTTTCGGCATAACCGCCGGTACTTTGAATATTGAGGGCAATATTCATTTCTAAGTGTGGGGGGGAATTCTCACGAATTTCATATATTATCTACCTAATTCCCCGTTTTGGCCAAAAAATTTTTTTTTTGGAGTAAGTGTTTTACACTTTCTCATTTGGTTATCATCATACATGTTTGATAAACTAAAGGATTGGCTAATCCAGGAGCAAAACGGCTCTTGGTAAAGATTTCTCAAATCCGTTTATATGGCTTGCAATTTGCCCAAAATTGTATGGTATTCAACTCACAATATCCTAAAAAGTGAAGAGTTGGCTAGCCCGCAAGGTTATGGCTTGTGGTAAAGGCAGTGGAAAATCCATAATTGGTAATCAGCTCACCAAAGATAATATTGATAATTTATCTAAGAGTTGGCTAGTCCAGAAAGGTACGGCTTCTGGTAAAGACTAATCAAATCCGTTCTGACTTATGATTTGCTCAAAAATCATTTGGTTATCGGTGTACCAAGGTTCTTACTTGAACTGAAACATTTGGCTACTCCAGAAGTGATGGCTTTTGGTAAAGAGTTTTTCAAATCCATTAAAGCTTCAAATCATTGCTAGGGACTAGCAATATCTCAGTGTGGGGGATTGATGAGTGTCTAAATACTCATCATTTTGTGTATAATCTAAACTGCAAAATCATCTGAAAACACTCAGAAATGCTTTAAAATGATGAAAATATTACAAATCAGTGTTTTATGTGTTTCAAATGCAAAATTATCAAAATCAGATGAAAAACGTATCAAATTTGCAAAAATGGCAGTTTTAGTCCCCCAAGTTTCAAAATTTGTCAAAAACAGTCCCTGGTATATCAAAATAAAGAAAAATGTCATTTAAGGTCCATGGGATTCAAAAGTTGTCAAAACAAACCCTTGAAATGTAAAATTTGCAAAATTACAACTTTGGTCCCTCAAGTTTGAAAAATGGCAAAAATGGCCCTTGGAAATTGGAAAATGTCAACTTTAGTCCTTGTACTTTTGGAACTTGTCATTTTCAGTCCTTGGAGAAACTTTTGAATTGGCGACCTAGGTCCTTGAAGTTTCAGAATGTACACAATTGGCCCCTATAGTTATTAATCCTTTTTAAACCTTTTTGGCCTGCCTTTCCCCTTTGGACCCCCTGTCATATTACATTTTGGACCCCTGGCTTATTAATACTGCCTTGGTCAAATGGCAGTCAATCCCAAACCCACTTGGCGCCCTTTTTCTTCCCCTTCACCTGCTCTCTGAAATCACTCAACATATCCATTCCCCTCTCTCCATATCACCTTCCTGTCCCCTCCAAATCAACAAAAAAACAAATACCATTTAATGTATCCCTACTCCCACACTCAAGTCCTCCACCTGTCAAAAAACCAACTTTGGCGCCAAAATGATCAAACGGCCAAAATTGGCTCAAAGCATCCAAGGGTCTGAAATAAAGGTGGGAAATGCTAAAGTCAAGTGGAGAAGCAGTTTGGAAGTATAAAAAGAGCAGAGGAAGGCTTGGTGGTAGTAGTTAGTTTTTTTTATTTCTCTTAATGTCGTTTCTTAGATAAATGTTTTAATTTAAGTTTAAATGTTGTAATTCTGGTTTCTATGTATTACATTCATGTGATAGCACCTTTGTAGTGTGTTTTTAATTACCTATCAAAGTTTTTATATAAGTTCAAATATTTCAGTTTACTGTTGAGATTTTCAGTTTCAAGGTTCTCTGTCCAGGTTGTTGTTTGTTTGTTTTAAGCTTAAAAAGGGTTTAGTTAAGGTCTCTATAAGCTTTTTATAAGCTTACCTTTCATTTTCAAGTAAATGTGGTTGATGGTCAACAGAAGTCATCTTGAATGCAGTTGGTTTGGGAAATGGTCATTGGGTTGATGCTGTGATGATATTGGGTTGGAATAGATAGATTAGGTTAGGTTTTGGGTTTGGATTTGGCACTGCACCGCTGGACAAGGTTGTGAGTTTTCTATATCACTTTTCATTTTAGTCTATTTGCAGTTTTGCTTAAACCTGTATCTGTGGTCATAAACTGCTAATACTGTTTAAACAATTGTACTTAGGCCAGTTGAACTTAGATTAATCAGTAAAATTTATTGGTTTAGAGGTTTACTCTTTTAATCTTCATAACAGTAGGATTCAAGGGTGTTTGGTTTGGTACTGCACTATCGACTTAGAGGCCTCACCAGTGGGTATCTTTTGTTATTTCATGTTTGTTAAGTCATTTGAGTCTCATTTGAGTCAATTACACGTGTCTACAAGCCTTCAAAGTCAAAATCCATCTCATTGGTCCTTAGCAGACTTAATGTTGAGGTTTTACTAAATCATAAGCTCATTTTGTGTGTTAAATTCATAGGTCAAGCTTGTAGTAGCTTTATTTCATACATTAACATCTATATCAGTCATTAAATCAAGATTAAAATCCATAAAAGTCAACTTTCCATGTTTTCATCAAAAGTCAAATGTTGCAAATTTCAGTTTTGAGCCAAATAGGAAGATTTTTCATGAGCTCAGTTCTGGGCCAATTTCAATGTAACTTGTGGTTTTGATAAGTACTCTTGGTCTATTTTCTTATGTGTATTTTATAGGATTTTTGTAAATTTTTCTTAAGCCTCATATGAGCTTGTCAAATTGGGCTTATATGCCTGTGCAAGGGCACCTAACTGCAGGTGTTGTGCAGTTTGTGCAGCCCTTGCCTGAGCTTATTAAAGCTCATCTTGGTCTGTTCTTGGGTCTTGACATAGCTAGCCAGGTCCTTGTGAGGTTCCCATGGTTGTTTTCTAGTTTCAAGCTTATTGTGTGGCTTATTTTTAAGCTCTAAGTTGCCCTCAGATTCTGTTTTTAGCTTAATGTCATAATCATCAAATCATTGCATCTTGCTATCCAGAGGTTGTGGCTTGTTGATTCTCATTGCACTTTGGTTATTTTAGCTTATAGTAGCTCCTGTTTCAGTTTGGTACCTTTTGGTGTGGTTTTAGCTTATCAAAGTGCTTATTTTTAAGCACTTCCCACATCAGTTGCTAATTCCTCCACATAGTACCTTGTTTTTATATTTTTCCTTTATTCCTAATATCATTTTAGACTTTTCCTGAAATTTTCAGATTTTTCCAAGTTGATTTGCTATTTTTCTTCATTTTATTTAGTTTTCAAGCATTTTTAATTAGCTTTAAATACAAATAATTAAGAAAAGCTTCAAAAAAATAATTTTTCATTTTTATTAGGTTAAGATAAATATAAAAGTCATAAAAAATATTTTTCTATAATTTTCTTAGCTTAAATAGTATTTTCTAGCATTTTAATTAGTTTTAAATAGTTTTAAATTAATAATAAATATATAAAAAGTCTAAAAAAATATATTTTCTGTTTTAAAATTAGTTTTATCATATTTTAGATTTTTCTAAGTCTTTATTTTATTTTTCTAGTCTTATTTCATATTTTCTTTTATTTTAGAGTATTATTAAATAGTTTAAATTAGTTTTTAATTAATAATAATTAATTAAATAATTGTAAAAATAATTTTCTTTTCTAATAATTTTCTAGTATAATTAGGATTGTAAAAATGTATTTTCTATATCCGTAGGTATTTTCCTTCTTTATTCTCACTTTTTATTTTGTACGTTTACGTAAATTTTTATTTAAACGTAAGTCTTAGGTTTTAAACGTTCATCACTTTAAATATAGTGATAGCGTTTATTTAATATCTTTTATCTTTTTAATTTTCTTAATTTGTATTTAAGTCGCTTTATTTTATAACCTTTTTCAGTAGTGTAATATTCAATCCTAATCCTTTCTGATCACTATCATTAGTGATCATTCTATCGTCTGATCAAGTGTTGTACACACCATTGAGTCTCCGTGGGACTTAACGACCCGGGAATTCACTGTATTCTCCTGGACTTCATTGTATTTGTGTCTGAGCAGTTTTAAGTCTGTTTAGACTTGACGGTTCAGCACAGATCAGTTATTCAAACAGATAAGAGTACAAGAGCAGATTTATTGCAATATTGACTTACGCTATTCTAAGATGCAAGTGAATGATTGAATTCTACTTAATGATACTAAATAAAGCTAATGCAACCTAACTTATCCTCTGCTTGAACCTTAAACTCAGATTCACTACTATGATCCAAACAGTAGTTAAGCAACAGATTTACTAATTTTCAAAGTAACCTACAAATCCAAGCTTAAACAACCTTCAAACCAGATTCTTCTAATCATATTACACCTATATGAAGCACTTTCAACCAAGGTTGTCAAGATCGGGATCCTACCCAGGATCGTTTTCGACTTTGTAAGATCGTGATCGTAAGATCGGATCGGGATATTAAGATCCTACTCTAATGTTATTTCTTAATAGTTTATGTAAATTTATAAAAATCTACAAATTCTAATACATTATAACCACAAAATACTATGAATGTTTCATATAAATGTTGTCCTAAATTATAATTATAAAATGCTTAAAAAGATTAACATGTTGTTTTTGAATTCTACAAACAAACAACCCATAAATTTGTAATTTTTTAGTTTGTAATCCGAGAAAAGTAAGATCGGATCGGATTAGATCGTAAGATCGTATGGTCAAAATCGGGATCCTATAAGATCTTAAGCTTGCAAAGATCCTATGTAGGATCCGGATCGTTTTTGCTTTGTAGTATCGTAAAATCGTAAGATCCTAAGATCAGGATCGGGATCCTGACAACTCTGCTTTCAACAGCACTTTATAATAAAACCTACCTGATCTATGTATGCAGATGATATCAGAACTTATGCAGATAGCTTATAAACTAATAACAATGACTAAAACAGATTAAACTAACAAACAAACTACTGATTAGAAACTAAATTATGCTATAATGAACACTGATGAATAAGCACTAAAAATTATAACATAATTCAAAAGTAAAATAGTACTCACATGAAGTCCAGCCACTATGGCTTGCCAAAAATCACAAGTAACCACTATCCTAACCTGTTCTCAACCCCAAATCAACTATAATCAACCCATATCCATATCTAAATCAGCTATCAAGAACCACTGAACCTTAGAATCTGCACCTTTGACTTTTATTGACCAAATGTAAATGAGAGTAGGAACTGAGTAGTGAGAATTATTAAGCTAAAGTGAGCTTATATCATCTTATAACAGCTGATGTAATAAAAACAGAATTTAAAATGAGAATTCAAGCAAAAATGATTATATTGATAATAAAAGTTGAGTACAAAATGGAATTTAATAACTGAATTAAAACTGAAACATTGAAAATATTAAAAACTACTTAAAAACTACACTACTACTCTACTCCTACTCTACTTCTTATCTCTATGGAATCCATGGGGGTATTTATACACGAGCATGAGCCTTGGAAAAGTCTGGAAGGTGCAATCTGTGCTTTCTTTAGATGCCTCTCAACCCTTGGATCTTGTTTCCACTTCATCCCAGCAATATCCACCCTTGGATTGAATCTTACACGTACCACTGACCAATCAGATGAGAGTATTTGAGGTGAATGACACAGATACGTGACATGGCACTGAGCACGTGTCAGGTTGTCAGATAAAAGTACTATGTTACCCTTAATTTGAGTGGATTATACTAATTGGTGCCAAGGGTATTCTAGGGTTCTTGCTGGGGATGGGTTTTTGGATTTGGGGGGAATTGGCGGGTTGGGATTGTTTATATTATTTTGGTTTTGTTGACCGGGTCATGGGTTGGGTGAATGGTTGGTATTGGACCGGGTATAGGGTAGTGTGGTTTGGGCTTTTGTTTATTTCTTTGGGCCTCAAGTGATTTAATGGATTTGAATAAGGATTATCAATGGATCCATGTATTAATATAAGGACCATTAGTGTAGAATCTGAAAATCCAGGGACTAAATCTGTAATTCTGAAAATATCTTTGAAGGATCATTCTTGTCATTCTCAAATAAACCAAGGACCACTTTTGCCATCTTTGAAAATTCCAAGGACCAAACATGTCAATTCTGAATCTTCAGGGACTAAAATCGCCATTTTGAGAATTGATTGTCCAAACTTGCAAATTCCTTTCCGGCACTCGGCTCTTTGCACTCTTCTTTCTCTCGTGCTTGATTTTCTTCGGTTTTGGCTTTCTTTTGTCTGTTTTGTCATATCCGTACCTGCACATGCAAAAACTCAAGAAACACGTAAATATTAAGCATAAACGGCTCTTTCTTGGTTATTTTGGGTCAGTTTTGATAAAGAAAAGGTATGTGTTTAAGCACATATCAAAATACCCCAGACGAGACCATTGTCGTGTCCCCACGCAATGCAATCAACTCACGCTTCTAAAACCAAGGATTTCAATCTCTTTCTACTAAACCTTTGAAGAAGTAGCAAAGATTCCTCAAAAGAGATTAAGAACCCTTAATTCTAAAAACGCCGCGTTTACCTTTTAATTCACATATAGATATTACGATTAAGCACTTCCGGTTATGAGTGACGGTTTGTTGAACTTTCATGTCGATTAATAACTCCAACATTTTTCAAACGACATGTTAGGATCACGGAATAGGAAACACAACACAGCGTGAAGTGACCATACAGATAGAATACATCGTCCTTGATTTTTCACAAGTCCCCAAACTAAGCGTAAAATCGAAATCATTGTTAAATATGATTCTAGATGCTAACACTACCCATGGAAGTTACTTGTGTAATTACCTTTTGCTCCCATTTTCCTATTTTCCTCTAGATTTTTTTATTTTTTTGTTGATAACTGAATTTCTTCAAGTTTCTCATTTCGATAATTTTTATTCCGATAAAGATATAAAGCTAAGTCGCTAATTAGTTATCCATCTTCCCTCGAAAACCGTTGCACACAAGAATGAGGTCCACATCAAGGTCCTAATTTAACATGATTTAGAGAGATATCTCCCGGATTCAAAGTTTGGCTTAACACTTATTTCAGCACATTTGCGTTTTTGCAATTTAGGCCCTTGGTCTTTTCAACCACTAACTCAACGGGATTACCGTTTTATCAGAAGTCTTATTATGACTTTGGATTTTCCTCAACCTTTTTGGAAGTCTATGACAACTTTTATGGCTTTGGATTTTTCAACTTTAATACATTTGGGCTTTATTTCATGTTAATTTTTGTGCCAAACTCCGAATCCTACGGCTTTTATAACAATAGAAACAATAGCGACAAACTATCGAGAATCGGTTGTCTATTACACCCAACACTGATACCTCGATGTGTACCCAACTCTCATGGGCAAAGATTCTCTAAAGAAGAATAAAGAACTAATTATCGTCAAAAACTCAACATCTTTAATTATTTATTCAACAGATATGGGGTGAAACAATTTTGTGGGAACAAAAAGCCATAAGTACCTTCGATGGGCTCTAAAGAGAACCAACTACTCCACGCTTAGCATCTAAACTCATAAGTAACTCTATCATTCCTCGATCTCCGCAAATTTAAAATCCCAAATAATGAGATCCGCGGATGCTTAGCCGATAATTAGATTATCTATGGTTAAGGGAACAAGCTAGGGCTCAACACGCCCGGTCAAGTCAGAATTCTATTCCTACTCTCACCAGCGGAAAGTCAACAAGGTGTCAAAACATATATTAACTTAGCGAATGCTTCGTTAAATAATCTCAAGTCTCGCATTTTTAAAGTCACTTATTAGAAACTAGCAAATTCTTGAGTCAGCTTCGCATGTTTAAAATCACTTAGGGAGACTTGCAAATTCTTGGCCTTGTGAGTTAGAATCGCATTTTATAGCCTCTTGTCTAAGCAATTAGCAAAGACTATTTCAAGAAAAGCGCATATTTAAAGTAACTTCTAAGAGACTAGCAAGAACTTTTCGATCATAAAACTAACAAAAGCTTACAAAAATTTTAAATTTTGCTCATTTTTGCACAATTATTTCATTTTCTAAGGAAAAACGGGGTTGCGAGAGTTCACGACAAAAATAAGCAAGTGCGGTCAAATCAAATCGAAGATTACCCTACCCCAGACTAAAACGAAACATTGTCCTCAATGTTTAAAGCAAGGGTATCAACGAAAATCTAAAAGCCGTTTATTAAGTATGCTCAAAGATAAACGTTAGTCGATAAGATTTAGGATATCGGATTTCCTTCAGCATCGATCATGAAACTCGAGTGGAGAAAAAACAAACTTTGAGCACGAGAGTCTTCATATCGGGAAAATCCTGGACAAAACATCACAAACAACCAAACACGAGAAATCAAAGAGGCTAACCCCTTCACGTCACTTATTAGAAAATAGAAAGAAGATAGAAGGATAAGCATGGGGTGCCTCCCACGAAGCGCTACTGTTTTTGGTCACCGAGTCGCTAGCCTGACTCGTCCCCGAATTCATTTATCCTTGGGGAAGAAAGTGGTAGAGATACCGGGGTCAAAAACGGTGTCCTCATTCCGAAAGAATGAGACTGGGTGGGTTGGGTGGAGAAGAAAATGGGTGGATAAGGCATATCATGTAAGAAGGATCCATCATCCGGTGGTTTTGCGGGCGGACGAAGGGATGACGGATAGAAATGAGAAAACTCCAAGAAAGACGGGAGCTCATGGTAAAAGATAAGAGGTTTAGGCTCACAAATGAAGGCATCCATCCGAGGATCCTTATCTCCAGAAATGATTTTAACAAAAGGCTCATCAATGCATATCCTGGGTTTAAAGATTTTGTCTTCACATGTCGGCTCAACGGGATAAAGGATGGTGGACTCGTCGAGGAGAAAGGGGAGTCAATAAAACCATCAAGAACAACCATATACCCCTCGGGATCAACAACATCCTCAATACCCGCTGGTATTGGGTCATCAAAAGTGAGAGATGAATCAGCATTCTCAATGATCGGGTCATTCGTCAAATTATCGGAAATATCGTTCAAAACCTTGCTCATATCAACCTCGAAGTAGAATCGCTCAAGAATCGGAGGATAAACATCTCGCCATAGTGGGATGCCACTAATCTCTTCATCAAATCGGAAAATCTCAAGCTCAGGAGAGAAATCACTATCTTTAACGGAGATAGGATGCGAACTTGAATTATCGTTAAAGGCTTCAATCTTGGAAATGAGAAGATGAACATTTAACAATGTTTCACGTAATGCTTCATCCTCGATCTCTATATCATCGGGCTCAATCTCTTCAACTTCGGCTCCAAAATCATTAACTTCTTCTATGTTGACGGGCTCAGAAGGTAAATTGTCGACGAAATCGATGTCTCCATAAGAATCGTCATCGGAATCGGAGAACATCTCAGCATGATCGCTCGAAATATCAAGAGAAGGCTCATCATCAACAACCCCAGACTCTCGTGGGCTTAGGATAAGGATCTCAACACTAGACGGTTCCGTATCCGGAATAGTACTAAGATGCTCATCCCCCATTATGAGAGAGTCAACGGGTTCAACAATGTCCGAAGAAATAGAATCATCGACCTCTTCCAAAACGACGGCACTTCTCTCAACCGGTGTGAGTGAAGGGGAAGGGTCGGAAATGAAAGGCTCATAAACGGGAGTGGGATTGCCACTCGGAGGAGTATAATCGTCATCAGAATCAGAATCGTAATAATAGGTAGTTGGACGATGTTGGATCACTTTCGCGGCTTCTTCAGCTAATAATTCACGATAGGTCTTCTGAGGAGGATCTTCTTTTCTGTGGGTAAATTTATCAAGAAGATTCTTAAGATCACTCATTATTTCCAGATATTTTGGATTAGACATTAGTGAAGGCTGTGGTTGAACTTCTTGGTATTGTGGAGGTGGGTTATAAGGATAATCGTAATTGTTACAAGGAACTTGCTCGTAAACAATCGATTTTGCATCGACAATCGGAATTAACGTGCGAACCTCCACAATACTCACAACAATATGATTGTTGTGACGAATACGGGTAAGGTTCATAACCAAAGGTTGAGTTGTTAAATTGAACTTGACATTGAAAACCTTGGTGAGGACCACCACAGATACTCACAAGAGTATGATTCGGCTCATGGTACGAGAGGTTGGTTAGGAAAATCGGTTGTCTCATAGTAAGGATTGTGGTGAAACTTGGTTCCAGATTTTCCATTGCTACAACCGGGACAATTCCCACCATATTCGGTCCTCGCACCATATGCACAAAAGATGATAAATCGAAGAATTATCCGGATAAGAGTTAGCTATTTCCACCATTTCCGTGATAGGCACTGGTTCTTGAACGGGAGTCATCTCGGGCTCAGAAACATATTCCATTTCCTTCACCGGAGAGGGAGTAGGAATCGAGGGTTCTCCAATTATGTCATTATAAAGAGCACTCTTTTGTTCTAGCCGTGCATAAAGACGAGTGAGATCTGGATTTGGATTGATAAAATTCTGGCATACATCACAAAATCCATTCCGACAATTATTTCCGCACCAGTCGCAAATACATTTCAAACATCGATATTGATTTTCTTCCATACGGCTTTGGCAATGAAGGCAACGACGATAAGAACATATCTCGGGTTGTGGCGGATGGTCAGAAAAACTTTTAGAGTCATCGAGATATTGTTTGTCGGCTAAGTCGCACCAATAGCAAGATTTTTTAGAACCGGGGTGTCCACATCGCTCACATACACATTCTGGATTAAGACAACAATACTGATCTTCTTCCATACGGCCTTTGCAATGAAAACAATGACGATAATTGATTGTTTCCATGAGAATTAAACATATAGAGGGTTAAGGAGAAAGAATTATCGGTTAGAGGATAAAGAAGAATATTTTTGGGTTTTTAAAACAAATTTTGAAAAGGAAAATCTTTTGGGTTTTTATAATTAAGAAAACCTTGAAAACACAATCTTTTTGTAACCTTCACGTCAACCGGTGCTCGGTAGCTCTCAAAAGAATGCAGCAGGCGAAACGAAGAGTGGATCGTTCTTCGATCTGCAATTTAATGTCAAGACTTTCCTTATACCCGTGTATAGGTTGTACCTTCAAGGTGAGCCGACGTAACAATTAACGTTCGGGTTTGTTTTGTTGGTTTTTTAATTTTTATGGTTTTGTAAACACTCTAGAATGTTTTGGTTTTTTAGATGTTTTTGGGTTTTTTGAAAAAGATATATATAAAAATGATGGTAACTTCACTCGGGGAAGGATCTTCAAATGCACGCGATTCGAGACGGAATCTGAAAACTTCGCTACAAGCCCTCCCGTGGCGTAAAAATTGATTTGTCGGGAAACCAATAATAGAAGAGTGTGTAGTATACGGGTAACTCAAACGTGTTAGGTTTGAGCACCGAGATCGTTCCGAACGAGGGTTGAATGGAATTTCCAACTCACGTCGCGATTATCGGGATTTGAATAGGAAAAGGGGATAATTTGAAGTTTTCTAAACTACGGGGCAAGGGAAGCATAAAAGGGAAATTACACTACGGGAAATCCTAAATACGCAAATTATACTAAAACGTATTAAATGAAACGTAAATAAAATGCAACTACGTCTATTCTAAGTCCTAAAAATAATATAAAATTACTTTCTAACTAAAAATGATATTTGAAAATATTTAAGAATTAAAACTAATTTTTATGATTTTTAAGAATTTATTTGAATTTAAAACTAATTTTAAACATTAAAAACTAATTAAAAATACTAAAAATTATAAAAATAAAAGGAAAATTTATGAAACTATTTTTCAAAAATCTAAAATTACTCAAAATACTTTTAAAAACTAATTTTGTATTTTTAAGATTTTTCAATTTCTATGAATTAAAAATTATTTAAAACTAATTAAATGGCTAAAATTACAAATTAAACTAGGAAAAAGCTGGAAAAATTATTTTTTTGCTTTTTATATTTATCTTAATCTATGAAAAATGAAAACTTATTTTTTGGAGCTTTTCGATTTAATTGTATTAAAAGTACTTAATAAGCCTTAAAAGCTGATTTAAATCAAGAAAAATAGTAAACAGTAACTAAAATTATGAAAAATTCAGGGAAAATCTAAAATATTATTCTAAATATAAGAAAAATAAGAAAACCTATACTATAGTGCAAGAAAAGCCAACTGATGAGTAAAGTGCTTATAAATAAGCATTTATAATGAGCAAATAAGCACTAATGATCATAAAAAGGAAGCAGAAGCTAAAGTATGCTAAATTAACTCAAAACCAACTGAATTCAACTACTCTAAACCTCTAATGGACTGATCTCAATGATTTGACTATAATGACTTATGAACACCAAATAGCTTCAACCTATCAACTTTAAGCTATTGCAACTGCTTATCCAATAAGCCAAACTGAAAACCAAATATTGGGAATTCTAGACAACCTACCAAATAACATGTAAACTGAAATTGAGCTTAAATCTAACTCTAATGAAATCACTACAAGCTGCAAGATGTGCTCACACTCAGTATTAGTGAGTGTGAACAGGGTATATGAGGTCTTATTGAGCGGTGATTGAGTGCTTAAAAGTACTTCCAAAAATTCCACAAAAATGTGTTTAAGAAACTAGACCAGCTGAAGTAGTAAAACCCAAAATATTACTTAATTTGGATCAGGACTGAATCCATGAAAAATCCGAAAGTTTTGCAAAAAACTTGAGTTTACACTTTTTGACTAATTATGACAGATTTGGTAAAGTTGACTAAAATGAGATTTAAATCAAAATTATGGACTGATTATGATGTTTTGATGTGAAATGGAACTCTTGAAAGCTAAATTACTTGTTTTATCTACTTAAATGCAAGATCTCACTAAGTTATTCAAGCAGATAAGAGTACTGAAGCGATTTATTGCAATATTGACTTACGGTATTCTAAGATGCAAGTGAATGATTGAATTCTACTTAATGATACTAAATAAAGCTAATGCAACCTAACTTATCCTCTGCTTGAACCTTAAACTCAGATACACTACTATGATCCAAACACTAGTTAAGCAACAGATTTACTAATTTTCAAAGTAACCTACAAATCCAAGCTTAAACAACCTTCAAACTAGATTCTTCTAATCATATTACACCTATATGAAGCACTTTCAACAGCACTTTATAATAAAACCTACCTGATCTATGTATGCAGATGTTATCAGAACTTATGCAGATAGCTTATAAACTAATAACAATGACTAAAACAGATTAAACTAACAAACAAACTACTGATTAGAAACTAAATTATGCTATAATGAACACTGATGAATAAGCACTAAAAATTATAACAGAATTCAAAAGTAAAATAGTACTCACATGAAGTCCAGCCACTATGGCTTGCCAAAAATCACAAGTAACCACTATCCTAACCTGTTCTCAACCCCAAATCAACTATAATCAACCCATATCCATATCTAAATCACCTATCAAGAACCACGAACCTTAGAATCTGCACCTTTGACTTTTATTGACCAAATGTAAATGAGAGTAGGAACTGAGTAGTGAGAATTATTAAGCTAAAGTGAGCTTATATCATCTTATAATAGGCTGATGTAATAAAACAATTTAAAATGAGAATTCAAGCAAAAATGATTATATTGATGATAAAAGTTGAGTACAAAATGGAATTTAATAACTGAATTAAAACTGAAACATTGAAAATATTAAAAACTACTTAAAAACTACACTACTACTCTACTCCTACTCTACTTCTTATCTCTATGGAATCCATGGGGGTATTTATACACGAGCATGAGCCTTGGAAAAGTCTGGAAGGTGCAATCTGTGCTTTCTTTAGATGCCTCTCAACCCTTGGATCTTGTTTCCACTTCATCCCAGCAATATCCACCCTTGGATTGAATCTTACACGTACCACTGACCAATCAGATGAGAGTATTTGAGGTGAATGACACAGATACGTGACATGGCACTGAGCACGTGTCAGGTTGTCAGATAAAAGTACTATGTTACCCTTAATTTGAGTGGATTATACTAATTGGTGCCAAGGGTATTCTAGGGTTCTTCTTTGGGGATGGGTTTTTGGATTTGGGGGGAATTGGCGGGTTGGGATTGTTTATATTATTTTGGTTTTGTTGACCGGGTCATGGGTTGGGTGAATGGTTGGTATTGGACCGGGTATAGGGTAGTGTGGTTTGGGCTTTTGTTTATTTCTTTGGGCCTCAAGTGATCTAATGGATTTGAATAAGGATTATCAATGGATCCATGTATTAATATAAGGACCATTAGTGTAGAATCGAAAATCGGGGACTAAATCTGTAATTCTGAAAATATCTTTGAAGGATCATTCTTGTCATTCTCAAATAAACCAAGGACCACTTTTGCCATCTTTGAAAATTCCAAGGACCAAACATGTCAGTTCTGAATCTTCAGGGACTAAAATCGCCATTTTGAGAATTGATTGTCCAAACTTGCAAATTCCTTTCCCAGCCTCGGCTCTTTGCACTCTTCTTTCTCTCGTGCTTGATTTTCTTCGGTTTTGGCTTTCTTTTGTCTGTTTTGTCATATCCGTACCTGCACATGCAAAAACTCAAGAAACACGCAAATATTAAGCATAAACGGCTCTTTCTTGGTTATTTTGGGTCAGTTTTGATAAAGAAAAGGTATGTGTTTAAGTACATATCAAACACATAAACTTTTTTTAACACAAAACAATCTGTCACTATAAAATCCCGTTGCTATGCACGGGTACTCGTCTAGTTATTCAAAAATGTACAAGTGCAAGATGTAGATGGATACACCTTTCAAATATTATATCACATTGCGAAAAACATCTCAAAAAAGTTATATCATCATGCTACATTTTTGTAAGGAAATCATTGTTTTCTTTTTAGAGCTTCAGGTGTCATGAAGAGCTCTTGTTTTTCATTTGAGCCCCACATGTGTCACATTACCATAATACAACATCTTCAAAATACCCTTTTTATCATAAAATAACAAAACCTCTTCATTTCAGCCCCACTCACCATCAAATTTTTTTTCATTTTTCAAACACACTAAATTTATTTCATTCAATTAAAATACAAATTAGCACACACAAAACACAATAAAAATACAATTTAACACATATACAAAATAAAATAAAAATATCACTATAACTACAAATAGCACTCTACACCTCGTCTTGCAATCATCTTTCTGTTTGAAGTTGTATGGACGAAAATTTCCCATATTGTATGCAATACAACTTTGTAATCCAGCTCACTTTCAAGCCCACTTTAACCCAAAATTAAAAACCAAAAAAAAAAAAAAAAAAACCGCACATCATCTTCTTCATTTTACTCACACACACACTTTATTTACACACACAAAAACACAACTTGATTTATAGATCGAAAAAAAAAAGAAAAACGAAAAGAAACCTACAAATTTCTTACAAATTTTGCTTCGCCGTCTGCACGACGAGGCACCCAATAACAAAGCACGAGGAAGCTTGTTGGTGTGGCGACGAAGGCTTGGTGAGGGACAACGAGTGTCACATCGGTGTGGCGAGGCCTTCTTCGCCGAGATACCTGAAGCTCTTAGAAAACAAACAAGCGTGTTTATATATATATATATACGTATATATATATATATACGTATATATATATACGTATATATATATATATATCCCCATTTTATTTTATTTGTACTACCATTGCATTATTTATGCATCAATAGAGCACATTTTTCTTTTTTAATCATTATTTTATATTTTATATCTTCTAGTATAATATCTCCAAGATCCACACTTATCTCGTAGAGTTGTAGGACAATAATGCTTTGTAATTTCAATTTCAACCTCAATAGTATTTTAGGTGTATTGTTGGACAATTTATTTGATATCAAATTATGGCTTAAAATGACAATTCACATCTTTTTGTTTATATCCTTGTTTGGTTATTACTTATTAGATGTGACACACACACCTTAAGCTATTTTATTTTCTCTCCTAAAGACACAATGGTCACTATTATCCTCATCAGCACATCAACGTCATATCACATTCAACACATCATCACTGCCCTCACCTTTCAGCCACAATAGTCACCACTCCCTTCGTCACTATTAAGAATACAAACTTTGTACGAACATACTTTATAAAATACCCTACACACTCACAAAATAAATATATATTAATAAAAACACCACGGGGGCCCTTTTTTCCTCAGTACACCAATGGTGAGAAGCATCACCACTTCTCTCTTGGTTTGTGTGTGTCTCGCATGAGAGAGAAAACCCACACGCGTGACGGACCATCGTGAGCGTGAGGCCTCACCTGTCATTGTAATCAGTCTAAGATATTTTACAAATAAATTTAAGCATTCATTTGTATAATTATTGATAAGAATGACCATATTTATAAAGTAGAAATCAACAAAATGCATAATTTCTTTATACAATTGTGTGTTTTTTGTAAGTAAAGGTTATAAGTATAATGTTTTATATAATAAACGTAATAGATTTTGAGAGTACGTCAACAAAATCTTAGAATAAATTTAAGTACTTCAATTGGTAGACTGAATTTTCCTAATTAAAATGATTTTATAAACTAATCCAAACATCTTTTAATAGCTTTTCGTTACATGCAAATTAGTAAGTAACGTATGTTAGAAAATGATGAAAACAAAAGTTTATTAACAAAGGGTTTGTAGTCCAGTAAGCGTTATCTTGAGATGCTTATCACTTAAGTGGTTGTGGGTGTTGGTCCATAAGACAAGTCGTAATTCACCATCAGTCTATTGCCATTAAAAAGTGTAACACCCCGAAAATATGGTCCAGCGGAAGCACACGAACCTTTGGGTGCTACAATCTTGGTATCACAACATAAGGTACAAAGAATGGTTTTTATCTCATTTATTTAGAATAAGATTCATTAATTGAAAACATTAAGTTTACATTAATGAAAGTAGTGCGGAAATAGGCCCAATAAAAAGTTTAAAGCGGTCCCGATTACTCATCAGAGTCGCCTATGACCATACCCCTTGCCAAGCTTCTTCCAATAGTGAGCTATCGTCTTAAACCTGAGAACACATGCTAAAAGGTCAGCTTACGCTGGTGAGTTCATAGAATTAGTTACAAAAGCAATAGTGAACCTGATAGGGTATAATTGCTATGTGCGACTAAGGCAGATATATAATAGACATTCCAATCAACCATCAATCCAATCAATAATCAATCCAATCAATAATCAATCCAGTCACTATTCAATACAATCCATAATCACAACACAAACGAGATCTCAGCAGGGCCCCAAGCGACTCTAGCCAGCGCAGTCGTAGCAAGGCCTAGAACACAAGCTACCATGGTCTAGGTCGGATACACTTAGCTAGGCATCGCGTTATAGAATAGGAATGCTACCCTTGTAAAACCCTAAAATCCGTTTTCCGAAATTTCCGATATAATTTGAATTTTCCTAAGTACTATGAACCTTATTAAATAATTAAGACCTTATGTTAGGTAATAATTCAATTAATATAATATATATCTTAAGTTTATGTGATAACTAATATTGAGACCCTCCTAATTCGAATTCTAAACATTTTAGCGATTTATTTTTATGTCTTATAACCTTTACACGTTTTGTTTTCCTTTAATCCTATGCGACATACACACTTATATAAGTAAGTATATCGACGTCCCATATGTACAGTTGCTAGAGCCATTTTAAGTTTTTGTACACGTTCTTATTAATAAAAGATAAGGGTATCACATTTATTTTGGAAAGGATTTATGAGATAATAGGTCACCCTTAAATTTCGGCTAAATTGACTCCATAATTCTCTATATCACGACTAATCTCACAATCTCTCTCACACTTTGAAACTCTAAATAAATAATAACAACCGAATACTACCTTTTCACTCTTATACAACCCTAAAAACAACTCAAGTGGCGGCACATTCTTTTTCTACATGAAAACCAAGAAGTACGAAGGGTAGAACAAGGTGGTGAGCGGCTTTCGGGTGTCTTAGCTTTGGTGTGAAGGTGGTGATCAGGGTTGGGTGACTCAAGTGGTGACCGCGTGGTGTTGAGTTCATAAGGTTTCGGTTATGTGTGACCTTGTTTCGTTCTTAGTTCCGACTCGAGGTATATCGATCTAACTGTCTTTCCATCTATCCGACATGCATAACATATATAAATATACTCAGGATGAAATCATGGAAATAAGTTATATACATGTCTATATATGTTTCAGTTTTTCTTATCGAATCGGTCGCCATGCGCTCTTATGTCCGGTTCTTTAAACACTGGTTTTGACCTCTAAAATATGTATTAAAACCTGGAAATAAAACCAAAGGAATGAAAAGGAAGTATGCATGGTTGTGTACGTGAATAAGGGTATGTATGTGTGTGATTTTATGTAATACTGGGGGGCGTCATTTAATCTTTTATATGTGAGTTGTGAGGGCTGTTTGTTTTAGAGTTCGTGTGTGTATCGTTTGATTTATGGTTCATGTAGGGATAGGACTTGGTTTCGATAAGTTAGAGTTTGCATGGGATCTAAATACTTGTATACTTACTGATATGGATTAAAAATGGGTATGTCAAGGGTATGGGTGCAAACTATTTTCAAAACGTGTATGGTCTGGTGCATGATCATGTGTGTGTCGAAATAAGGCTGCTTGGTTTGTTTATGTCTAATATGCATGTGGGTCTCGTAAAGTCAAATGGAGTGTAAGATTTGTATACAAATATATTAAAGGGATGCAAATAAGTTCAGCATGTATTTAAGTGGTCAAGTGTGCATGCATGTGTTTTAAAAGAATCAAGAAAGGGGCACTTACTTAGTTTGTTCTCAAGCATATATATATATATATACATGTAAAATAGAAGAGTAGGCATGATATATAATAGGCATGTAAATAATAAAGAGTATACATGATGGAGAGTAGTGTGCGTTATGTAAATTCCGAGGGTGGTCCGCGCCTGTCAATTGTCATAACATTATTCGAATATCGTCTAAAAAGCACGTTATTATTTTATATCATAAAACACTAAAATATGTTAAGTATGTAACCCGAATATTAAAAGACCGTTTCGACATTTGTGGAATTATAAATAATAGGTATAATTATTAATTCATGTAGATCGTGTGAAGAAGGAGTAGCTTCAGTTTCTGTGTGCTTCCTGATTATTTGGATTGCTTTGCATAAGGTACATATATTCTATCCCTTTTCAGTAGGGATTTCCCATGACTTTCTGATCCTTCGACTTTGTTTCCCTTATGATATCTATTGCTATTGAATCTTTGCTTTGTTATTGACCCCTCTGTTATTGCACCACTATTACTGAACTTCCGTTATTGAACCCATTGCTACTGAACCTTTGCTACTGAATTTTGATATTGAACTGTTGCTACTGAATCTTTGATATTGAACTATTGCTATGAACCTCTGAATTGTGAACCATTGATATTGAACCTTTAATTGTGAAGACCTATATATTGCTACACTTTGAACCTTTGTTGACCCTTCAGATTGATACCCGAGCCATTAACTAGGCATGGGGGTTCCATGTCCGTGTCATTGATGCACCAATGGCATGACTCCAGTGTGGATGAGTGATGTTCCACCCCGTCCCCATTTTGTATTGATTATGCGCTTGAGCCGGATATATTGTATGGCCACTATTGTTTTCGGGGGGCTATGGATGCATCCTAGATTTGTTTTGATTTGTATTTGATATGATATGATTTGTTTTGGTGATGCGGTGCGTGTGTGCAATACACCCCTCACATTTTGGGAGCTAGCTACTCCACTGTTCTTGAGGCCTCCCCTCATATTGGTTTGGTATTCCGAGGTCACCCCTCAGAATACAATGGTTACTATTGGTTACTTGGCTGCTATTGCCACTATTGATATGGTTTGTTTTATTGGCTCGGGATAGATTTCTGACAACCCTTACACTTTTGATATACCTATATTGTACCTTCTGGATTCCCCACTGCACCATATTCTGAATTGATTGTCCTTTACCCAATACCCTTATATGACTCACTCTACTACCAAGATATATATGTTCCATTGCTTTGATCTATTACACTCTCATTTCGTTACTTCAGACTATCGTTCCATTCACGTACCGGGTTATTATATGTTTATTGGATTTGATTATGCTATCCATGTTTTATATGACTAATGATTTCCCTGCTGCGATATGATTACTATACGGTTATCTGATTTACCTGCTGTCATCTGTTTATATGTGATCTCACTGTTATGTGACCCTCTGATTGTCTGGTGATCATGCTATGGTGTAATTGATAGTTTTGTCTGTTTATTTTGTGTACTATGTTCAGTTGATCTCGTGGACTATGACTATTCCGTTGTATTCTTATCTGCTAATTATTGATCGGTCATGTTTACATTTATGCC
This sequence comes from Chrysanthemum makinoi, assembly GCA_910596185.1. Lineage (NCBI taxonomy): Eukaryota > Viridiplantae > Streptophyta > Magnoliopsida > Asterales > Asteraceae > Chrysanthemum > Chrysanthemum makinoi. Next base: position 154,837,028 of record OU343222.1, on the reverse strand, counting down.
ATGATTCCTTGCTGACAGAAATTGATTTGACTTATGTGTGTACCTATTGAATTGTTTAGTTGCCCTGCTATGTCTTTTATTCATTTAATTATATCGTTTATATTGTATTTCTACTTATTACGTGTAACTGCCATGTGTCGACTGCTGTTAGTACTTCCGCTGTTATGATACTGGTTATGTTTTCAACTAAGGGTTTTGACCTGTGTGAATTGCCATGCTCACTTATCAATTATTTGCTTTCGCTTGCCTTTAGATTTCTGTTTGGTTTGTATGTCTTCTGAGTTCCTGAATTGATTGTATGTCCTTTATATGTTGTGTGGATACGATGTCTGCAATGCTTGCTTATGTTTCAGTACTTGTATGCCTGGCTTGCACGTGCTTGTATATATGTCATTGATGCTTTGTTTTGCTTCTTTCTCCTTGTTATCAGTCCTTTGGATATCTGTATAATTGTGTTCTGCAGGATCCTTATTGACTCATTGTTCTCATTTCGCTGAGACTTTGTTATCCGTTTCCCTTGTTTCATTTTGCATTTCAGATTTTATCTAGCTTTCGTTTTGTTATATCTGTTCACCTGGGCTTTTAAGCTCACCAAGCATTTCTTTTCCTGCGGCAGGTTTTAGTTTTGAAGATGGGCTTTGATGGGCTGAGAGTTGGATTATCTGAGTGGACCAACCCTAGTTACCTTATTATTTGGACTTATTTTGGCGGGCTTTTGTTTTGAGATTTCATTTTATCTTCGACATTTTGGGTTTTGTAATTTTCCGTGTAAATCATTGTTTTAATGACTTGATACTTTATTCTTAAGACTTCCGCTTTTAATTGTATGTTCTGATATGACACCAGAATGTGACACTTCTACCCTTGTCGGGTTGGGGTGTTACAACCCTAGTCTAAGTCGGATACAGATGTCTATTCTTAGCTAGGCATCGCGTTATAGCATAGGAATGCTACCCTAGGCTAAGTCAATAACTGTCGCACGTCTAGCCTATCCTAGTCAGCACATTAGCAATTCAAAGAGTAGTGGCAGGTCTAAGAAACAGTTTGTATTCACATAAACACGTAAAACGTTCAATCACCAAATCAAATATACCAAACAACAGTCATTCACAAATAATGTTCACACATCCAGTTATGGTTCGTCAAAAGCATCATGTATTCTCCCCCAAAATAGTTATGAAAACCTTTGAAAAGAGGGGCTATGAAACTCACCTTACTGGCATCTAAAGCTAATCTCTACGGCATGCAGAAGAATGTACGACGAGTACGATAAAATAGAAGTGACGCAACCTAATGCGTATACAATTATCTTAAAATACGGCTCATATGATAAAGAAGTCGATAGAAAGTAATGTGTCGTAGTTTTCGTGGATTATTCGTGTCGTTACTTTCAAAAGTCCATTATCGTTTCCAATTGTTTATGATTAATATCTCAAAAGTTTAGTTTTAACGTTTCGTGTGGTGGTAAGAAACATAGACATGACGCACAACTCACGCGAAAGAGAAGACGTCGACATAGTCGAGACATACAAACCAGAATGCACGCCAAAATGGTAAAGACATTGACAAAGTCAAGAAATACTGACAATACTCTAGCTAGTCAAAGACTAGGAATTGACGACAACTATTAATGACACATAAATAGGTCAATTAGTAACTTCAGTAATTTACTCAGTAATTCCAAACGTACATGTTCATAATAAAGATAAGTTTCATTTATCGCTTAATTAATAAAGGTTTCTCAATTGTTACTCGTACTTATACAAGTTTATAATAAAGCACTTCTTATAAGTGTAGTATATTATAAATGACACTTTCGTTTATTCAACATTCCCAACCCATCACGACTTTAATAAGTTGTCTTATCAAAATAACCTTTCCCAAAAAGTTTAAAGAAGTTAAGTTGCAAAACACAAGTTACTATCTTTAATTAATAAGGGTTTATAAGTAAATAAAATCATATCCGTTGATAATATATAGCTAAATATCTCGTTATTAACTAATTTGTGACAATTGAATATTTATGCGCGTCGCGAATCAAATATATTAAATTCATTTTGAGTCTAATATATTGTATTCGTTTAAGTCCAAAATGTCCAATATGTCCAATTTAGTCCAATATTAACGATTTAATAAATCTAATGTGTCCAATTAGTATTAATATCAAATCTGATATAAACAATGTCAACGAGTCATAATCCGTATATTAAGTTTGTTAAATACCAATGTATCAATGTCAAAATAAATAAACTCGTTAATTTAAGTGATTTGATATCCTCGACATGATTAGACGTTTAACCAACACGTTTTCTTAACTCATTATAAGATCGATCACTCATAATACTTTATAACCAAAAATGAGCACACTTAATTATTCCATAATAGGCTTTGGCCCACCTCAAACCCAACACACTCTACTTACACATTTGGGCCTCAATCCCATTGGTTTTACAAAAGGAAACGCACCCTATTGAAATGGTTTACAAACACACAACTTGATTTGAAAACACAACATATTCATTTTCAACTAAACCGGAAGATCAGTTTCAAAATATAACCTGGGAAGTGGGTTGAAATCGAGCCAAAACAACCCACACATGCAAATCTATTTACGACACCCTTAAGGTGTCGAAGCATATTTTGAGACGATAACACCCTAGCGGTTTAGACACACGACTCGAGGCCAACGAAAATTAAACAAACACCACCTTAGGGCAAATTTACCACACGATTCAGACAAAGCACCAATACCATTTACTTCATTACTAACCATACTAAAACTGACCCGGTCCCACTACTTTGACCCGACCCCGTGACTGAACCACCAAGTTACCCAAGAACCAAAATAAACCATAAACCCACTAAGTTGACTCGACTCAGTGAGTCAACTCGTACCATATATCCACACGAATTCAACATCACAAAAATCTTGTTCCCACCACACGAGTTATTACCAAAACAGTTCATAGGTTCCGTTTTTAATCCATGTTTCAGTTTCATCGAAACTTAGTACTCGTTTTATGTAAGTTTTATCCACGAAAAATTAATATAACACGCTAACAAATTTTATGTCCACGAAATGTCATACGAATTGGATATAAAAATGTCACAATGGAAAAATAAATATACGAAATGAATAGTTTGTTACCGAGAAAGAGAGAACGAGAGTTGGAGGTGTCTTTCACGAGTACTACTCGTGACCATGCCACTCTAGAGACCCTTGAAAACGTTTACTCTAGAAACCCTAACCATCCGAATATAATAAATTAGATTTGAGGCGCGTTAGGTTGTTTGAACGTGATTATCATGCATAAACTTGGTCACAAGACACCGATCTATCGTTTGAGATAGGTGGTGTCAATATTGGTGGTCGCCGGAATTTTGGCCGGAATTTATGACGGCGCCGGAACCCTAGTTTGGGTGGCCGGATTTTAGAGAGAGAGAGGAGAGAAGTATTTGTATGTGTGTTTTGTAGTGAGAGAAAGTGGGAGGTGAAAATGAGAGATTGTGAGGGAGTGGGAGTATATATAGTAACAGTAGGGGCAAGACTTGTACACTCAAAAGCACAAGGGCGGAAATGAAACATTCTAAAGGGACCCTAGATGAAACTTTGTAAAACTTTATATATATTAGGTTTGGGACTTGCTTGAGCTAGCAAACGAGAGATTCGTGACTCGGGAGTTACGCCATTGTCCTTAAAATATTATTTCCAATAAAAATGATATATAATACGACTCGTATCTCAAATTAGTTAAAACGATCGCCCTAATCGATGTTTCTCCAATTACAACACATCGAGGAATTTATGAGTTGTCACAGCCTCACCTCCTTAAAAGGAATCGCGTCCCCGCGATTTAATTCAAGTTACTCGTTGAGGTTTAAAAGAGGTGAGTGCATACGCACGAGGATTCATCTTCACTTTCCCTACATGAATCTATGATCTTACTGCGAGTTTCTATGAACTTCGAAGATAGAGATGCGACTTTACTAAAGTCGCTCGATTTCATGGTCTATGGTTTCGATAGGTCAACGAAGTTTAAACGTCCAAAGATTAGGATTTCCCAGAGGGATAACGATTGCCTCATCGGTGAGTCATTTCTTCCTATTACGCATGAAATGTTGGGAACTCTACTGAGTCTTGATGGTAGCTCAAGGCTCTGAGCTACTTGTCTCACTCCAGCAAGGATATTCAGAAGGTTCGATATAGCGAGGATTAAGCTTTCACGTTTACCAAATGCTTCACTCATTCTCATGGTGAATCTCAAGGCTTAACCTAGGTCATCTTTGAGGATTTAAGAGGTTTATGTTGTCTATGTCCCTTAACGGTTTGCGAGCAGCTTGCATATCCATCTCAACTTAGAACGGTTCCCTTGGTATCCTTTCGAATAGGTTCGGGATTGGTAGGTTGGGTATTTTCATTTCTACCCAACAATCGGGATCGGCACTTATGACCACAGAGGGTCTCTTACGGTGCCTTCAAAGCACTAAAGTGATAGGTATGGTTATAGGAGAATTTGGCCAACGGAAGGTGTCTATCCCAACCATTGCCAAACTCGAGGGATGTCTATAAGTGAATTTGGTCAACGGAAGGTGTCTATCCCAACCTTTGCTAAACTTGATAGGCACGTGATGTGCTTTACTAACGTTCGAATGGTTTCTTTTCTTCGGTCATCAGTCTGGAGATGATACACTGTAAGCATATCCAGGTCCGTTCTCTTAGCTCTAGGAAGTGATAGACGAAGTTTGGGTGTGTGGCAATTGCTATGATCCGAAAAGGATAGAAATCGGCACTTCCTAATGCACA